>OX336372.1:35755824-36483324 GCA_946902895.1 Fragum fragum
TTGCCCCATTGTTCATAAAGCCTTTTAAAGGGAAATATGGTTTTAAGTTTGTTAATACTTCTTAATGTCTTTTATGTAGCCACTAATGCAGACAGAATTATCTTATAACTTGATCAGGTGATATTCAAAATTATTCTTTATTTGAACTAGATAAAATCATTATAAATTGAGAAGTTTCTAAAGAGAGTAAGTAAATAAAATGATACCAAGTACACGAGTTTAAAGATTTAGAACTTTTATATTTTCTAAAAGGGATGATTAAATATTAAAATTAAATGTGGCGAAAGTGCCAAGTTTAAAGATTTGCTTTTAAACCTCCATTCCGTTTTTAAGTTGGAATGCGGGGCAATTCCAACTTAGATTTAACGAAACTGCAAAATGAACACAAGACAATTTCATTTCGGGTTTCTTGATAACATATCACGTGATCTCTTAGATATGAACACACCTCGGGTTACTTCTCATCTCAACTTGCCACGGACAATCAGTTAGTTGTAGCCGAAGACAATAATATGGCATATGTAAAGGATGATGTAAAAATTGGTTTAGAGACTTCTAAACATGCTTTAGTTTGCTTTAAACTTTTGAAAAATAAGGTAATAATCAGCGCAGTAATTTGTTTTTGTGATTCGCCGTCCCATTTTCGGTAATCACGTGATCTAAAGTGACATGTTGTAGTCTTGTGACCATAGATAGGCAATGTTTACAAATATGGCTCAGGTCGCAAATGCATTTATACAATAATCACGCCGCCCAGTGCTTTTAAACATTCTAGAGCGATTAAGGGGGGGGGGGTCGTAGGTGTCAAGTAAACGCGATTATTGTGGGATTTATAGCTTTTACTAAACAAAAATCAAAAAGATGCAAAACGAAAGTAGAAGATTTTGAAAATTAGAATGTATACACATCAACTTCCGGTTTCTACTTATTTACTAAATAATTACACTTTATTATGTCGTTATTTACAAGTTTAAATCAATAATTACACATCAAACCTTTAACAAGTGTCATCAAGCTTTCAGCTTAGTCCTTTTTACTTAAGGTTTTTTACGGTTCTAAAGCCGAATAACGAATAAGGAAATCGCGCGACTACAGGGCGCCGAAGATAATTTGATACTATCTTCATCATATTATGAAAATGGCAACTCTACCATGTGCAAACAATAACGTTACAATAACGTTAACATCTTTTTTTTTTTTTTTGGATTTTTACCACAACGCTTTAAATATTCTTTTTTCCTAAGTCTAAAGCGGTATTTCAAATCGATCACCCTGATCCGCGCATTTCTGCAAATTTCCACGTATACTCTTAGAGTTGAATTGAAAATCTACGTGAATTTAGTATGATCGTTACAGAATTGGCCGAGTTGAGGGTCAAATAATCATCGAGGTCATTGAATTCTTACTGTAGAAGCTGTTATTCTCTGTTTTCAAGATTCTAAAAGGAGTTCACGTATTACAGTTGATCAAAAAGAGAATGTTATGCTTGAAAATTCTACTTTTGCTGTGCGTGACACGAGCTTATAACCAATTCCAACACGATAAAATTTTAGACCAGTCCAAATTCAAAGATGTAGCAGACGACAATTGTAAGCTGATGAAATCTTTAAAATCCTGGTCTTTTTGGACAGGAAACATTGTGGATAATGAAGAAATTGCTTGTAACAAGCAATTTCTTCATTTTCCTCAATGTTTTCCAAAGCTTTCATAATGAGGGTCATTTAAAAGCGTCGCTGTCTGGGAATGGGTTAAGACATTGCCTGGTTTTGATTTCTGTATGTGGATTTATGTTTTTGTGCGTTATTCACTCACATATGTACATGAATGGGAATTCTGGTTTAATTCAAAAGGAGGGAGGCTTACTCGGAAAGTAATAAATGAATTTGAACCGAATTATGACCCTTTAAGCGCATTCCAATTTCTCAGTACTTTCAGTCCTTTGATTTTGTATTCACATGCATCCGAACCCCTTATTTTCAGTTAGATGGCCTCGGACTCTGTAAGACGATTATTCCTACAGAATGGGTAAATGTTGACCCAGTAGTTTGGAAGGAGTTGTCGTATTAATGCTTACTGCAAAATATCAAGGTTCTACGTCTCAAAGTCTAAATGCGATGAATTTTATTTTCATTTCACTTATGGTGCCAGAGCAACCAGAGTTGTCAACGGATGTCAATTCGTTTGGCAAATTTACAAGGGGCTACCTAATTAACATGCATGAAACAAGTTCAATAATTTAAGGAGAAGTTGTTGTTTGAATACCCTTGTTAATTTCTAAATAAGCCCCAGTAACACCTGGGGCTCCTGGGTAATGATTTTTGCAATTCTGAAAAAGATGAATGCATAGATGCTTCATGCATAATATCAAGGCTCTGTGCCTTCAGGGGGAGATGATTTTTAAAGAAAGGTTTATTTCACTTTATTTTACCTGGAAACCAGAGTTTTCAACGGATTTTAATTCTTTATCAATTTCTAAAATGGGCTACCTTGGGAGCTTACCTACAAGACTTGCCAAGTCGTTTGGAAGGAGTTGATTTAAAATTATTTTTTCTTTATAGCGCCCCCTTCGGGCTCTTCCCCTGGGAACCTGAGGTAATGATTTTAGCAATTCTTAAAGAAGTCAATGTCCTGATGTTCGATGCAAAATTTTAAGGCACAACGGCTTCTGTGTTAGGAGGTGATTTTAAATATTTTTTAAAATATCAATTTTGTTACCATGACACACGGATTTCAATTTTCATACCAATTTTTAAAGGGCTGACCTAAGTAATATGCAGAGAAATTGAAAAGGATATTGGCGTTTAAAAACTTATCTGCATTTCTATCTAGGCCCGAAAAACCGGCGCTTCGCCCCTAGGCTCTCGAGGGTAATGATTTTAGCAATTCTTAAAGATGTCAATCTACTGATGCTTCATGCAAAAAAAAAAAAAAAAAAAAAAAAAGGCTCTACATATTCATAGTCAAAAGGAAATGGTTTCAATTACTAAATTTAAAGGGAACCCTCTAGGGAATTCTTGCTAAATATGCACCAAAAGTTTTGGAGAATATGTCATTAAAGAGATTGTTGACACTCGACGGACGACTAACGACGCTCGACGGACGCCGAACAAAAGAACATATTTCCTGTTATAGCTCCCAACACCTCCTACGTATTTATTCAGGATTTAAAAATGGGAGCTATAACAGGAGATATGTTTTCTCCACATGGTTTCAAAATCTTAACGCTTCAGAAATCCAACACTGTGGATTTGTTTGAGTAGTGTATTTCATCTAGACAATTTGTAAGATACTGGAAAGAATCTGAAAACTCTGTCTCATGAACAAAATCAGTTACATTAACAGAATGCATTTTTAATTCATTTATGATATCCAGGCCTCCGTCCATTATACTTTCGTTCTTTACGATATTTTTCGGTATCTTTAAACCATACGACTTGTAATTTTGCATATTTTTAACATTCCACAGTTTCTTGGGATTTCCTTTCGTTTTTTTATAGATTTAATGAAAAAGTTCTTTTTATTTCGCTTGATCATAAAAGTTACTTTGAGTCTAAGCATTTTGTATGTGTTATGATTACCGTTTCTAGAAGATCTGTTACTTTTAAACAACCTTTATTTTTCATTGAACGAATCAGGTTGGTGCTTTTTTTATTCGTTTCCGCTATTTTGGAGTACGAATAGACAGGGTATAGTTCAAGATACTGTTAAATTCAGACAGATTCTTGTTGGGATCAGCTATCATATCTATTGATTCATTTCCAGAATTCATTAGATAATAATTTAATTGTTAGTTTCGTCTATCAAAAAACGAGCGATCTGATTGGTCGAAAAATTTAATTCATACCTCCATGAACAAAATTTTGAGCACGCAGCCATTTTATATGCTTCCGCACAAAATAGTTCCTTACAAAAAGGTATCAAAATTTGTAAAGTTTTTGCTTTTTTCGCTCGATGCTATTAAATTATAAGAAATGAAGAGAATATTTTTTGTTTTCATGGAGGTATGAACCGAAAAACCTAATCACACAATGTATGAATCCGTTTCGCGTATTCATACAGTGTGATTATGTTTTTCGGTTCATACCTCCATGAAAACAAAAAAAATTCTCTTCATCTCTTAAATGACAAATTTCAATCGGAACTCCTCGTTCAATTCTACGGATCAAACATTACAGTACTATTTTAAAAATCAACGTGACAATCTTCGAAAATCGCGCTATCCGTTACTCGAAGCAACTGCGGTAAAACGTATTTCATAAAGCTCTGTAAGAACTCTGTTTGGTCTTCAAAGGAAACTTGATATCAGAGCAAAATAGGGCAAAACATAAAAACAACAAAATGAAATTTAGGGTTTTCAGCTTTTTTTTCAGCTTCCGAAGCACCCGGGTTTACCGAGATTACGTACCACTTTTTATTACAATGTTTCCGGCTAACAAAATGCACCGTTTTGTGTGTTTTTCCGTTTGTTTATCGTCGCTACCGTAGCACATGCCCATATTAGCGAAGCCCCAAGAAGACGGTTAGTTGTTACGGGGGATAGCGCTAGGATACAGAACAAAACTCATGAGAGCTCCGCCTGGGTCTTTAACTTGCTCGGTGATTAGCACCGTCACACGGGCCTCGGTTTAACGTCTCATCCGAAAGACAATTAGTTTGTTAGCTGATAGGGTCAGCCCGGGGTTCGAACCCGTGATCTTGAGGTTCGAAGTAAATTGCTCTACGAACTGAGCTAATCGGGTTGACTCACCGTATTTTTCTTTCTTGCTTAACGCCGCTTTAACACTTTTCAGTCATATCGCGGCGGTTGGAGACCTAGCAATGGATTCCCGGTATTATTCACACCAGTACTACCATTACACCCATTCCTAGCCTCCAGCTGCTATCCCACTTAGGTTTATGATTATCCACCAATTGGTGAGAGACAAACGTCGGAAAGGATATGTGTCGATGCCGGGGATCGAACCGGTGACATCCCATTATTGAAGATTAGGAGCGTGATGTGCTACCAACTGCGCTATGACGGCGGCTTTGTTACAAAATGCTTCGCCTTACATACTTCAGAGTTCTGTTCCCTAAATCAATGACGGAGTGTGTTCCCATTGGACAAATTTATTATAGTCGTGATCCGTATTCAATAGTTTTATGATTTTTACAAGATGGTATCCGTGTACATTGTCACTTAAAGATAACCGGGATACAAATGCTTCGGCAATATTCTTAAAGAAATTTGTATAAATACGCTCAAACTTGTTTTCGAAACTCTAGTTGGATTTTCAACCAGTTTATTTATATCAAATTTTGTATCTGTGTCCATTTTTTCAACCTATTTTATATAACTTTTATAATCAGATTTGATGTTTAAGTCACCAAGAATGTGGTATTCTATATGAAGTCAGTCCATTCATACAAACTTTCACAATATATATCTATCCAAGACTGAGTTGAATTGGGGAGACTATAGGCAAAATTTAGAACAAATGGTATACATTTGCTATCCGAACCGATCCAACTTCAGTTGATTCAAGATTTTGGCGTTTTTTATTATGTATTCGATCTGAAATGTAGACCAGAATGTCAACCCTTGCTCGTGTCTTTTCTTCCGCCGTTCAAAAGCATAGTTGTTTATTTGTCAAAAGTGCTTTTCTATTATTATTTTCATGCAAATGTGTATCACACAACCGTAACATCATTAGTCAACAATCATATTCAAGCAAGAGATATGAGTTTCTTTCACTTTCAACCTAATAACTTTTTTTGTCATTTTGACAGTTTTGATTAAATCTTCGAAAATGGACTGGTTTTCCTTTTTATGTTTTTTATCATTGGTATTTTTTGCTGGTTTTTAGTTATAATGCTATAAGCCTTTTTTCTGCATAATAGTCATTATATAATAACTTAATTTTTAGTTTCGTCTATCAAAAGCGGGCGTTCTGATTGGTAAAAAAAATATTCATACCTCAATGAACAAAATTTTGAGCACACAGCCATTTTGAATGCTTCCGCACAAAATAGTTCCAAACAAAAAAGTATTAACATTTGTAAAGTTTTTGCTTTCTACGCTCAATGCTATTAGATTACATGAAATGAAGGGAATATTTGTTTGTGTCCATGGAGGTATGAACCGAAAAACAGCCTCGAACTTATGTATGAAATCGCTTCGTGTATTCTTACAGTGTGATTAGTTTTTTCGGAAATCAAAAAAATACTCTCTTCATTTCTTATATGGGTTGAAAAAGTATACATTTTTAATGTTGTAAAGGTTTTCATGTCATATTATTTGCGCATACTGGAAATTTGATGGATTGCAACTGTCAATCTTAGAATCAATTGACTAAACAAATCATTCATTTAGACCGAAATTGAACGATGAAGTCCACAATTGTCCGACATTTATGAAAAAGCATTTTCGTTGATTTGGTGACCTAGGCGTCGTTTCCACAACTAATTCAATCTGTAGCTACAACATTAAGGTCGCCAATGAGCCATTTCGCTGGTAACTAACAGTAAAATTCTCAAAATAAACTTGTTTAAAATAAAAAATAAACATTATATCGGAGCTCAATGGACGTGTTTAGCGATCGGCCAGTTTCAATTAGACAGGAACAAGACAGGAATTATACCAAGGATAAAGTACGCTATGTGAGCCTGGCAACGTACGATTATTAAAACAATAATTGCAAACAAACATAAATTTTCGTATGGTGTTCGGAAAAACATCGCTACAAAAGCTCAATCAATCTGAAGGTACGACGTCTTAGTCGCCGATCAAACATTTACTTTTTGTTGTGTTTATGGTAAATTGACCAATTGCGCCTGTCAATCAAGGAATCAATCGACCAGTCAAATATTTCCTTCAGCCCGGAATTCAATTTAAACTCCGACATTGGCCACCATTTATGTGAAACATTTTCGTTGCTTTTGTGACCTAAACGTCGTACTACAGCTTGCACAAGCTGTAGTAACGACATTTAGGTCGCCAACCAACTATTCCACTTTCTTGTTACTTGCTACTGGCTATAAGTTTTGAAATAATGCCGTTTAAATCGAAACGGAACTTCCTGACGGAGTCAATGGGCGGAGCCAGCGACTTCAGTGGGTGGGGCCAGCGATTAGTAAAGTTGGACGGGGCGTATTTTTAGACATACGTGCATTGTATTCCCGAAAAACTACGATGCGATATGATTTATTTCGCCTTTTCCCGATTTTGTTCCGAAGAACACTGAGTTATGGAGCCGAGTTACCACGAAACAGTACGATCTAGACCGACTGTCCCGATTTTTTATTACGATAAACTACGATGCACAAAGATATACTGCGACATAAGCCGACAGATCCGGACCGAGTACGATTTTTATTTTTTTCAGGATTATGTTCCGATTTCATACACTGGGTATATAAATTCCGTGATCTGACAGCAAAAAAAAAAAAGTTATCATATGGATATTAGAGTGACAACATTCAAACAACAACAGACGACGTTATAATTGCAATCCTGTGTTACCTCTTTAATCAACTTAAGGAAAGTGAAAACGCTCCAGCTGGACACAGTTTTGAAGAGCATAAATATGAACAACGCTAGATACAACCTAAGCATAAGAAACAAATGCTATGGTGGGTACGGCCTTGGCTTACCAACGAGAGGAGGCAAAACACTAGACAATTTCATCAGCTACTGCAGGGTGAACTACCTAACCTAGTCCACAAATTATTGATGGACTACTGTCATTAGAAAGCCGAGAAGATCAACCCGATCCGTCATGACATCAGAGTCAAGCTGATTCTCTGTGGTTAATGGTGGAGCTTTGGTGATCAATACAGGAGGCATATCTATTTTGGCTGACTGCTTTTTCGTTTTGGTCCAAATGTATCGATGTTTAGGGAAGCGTCAAGTTCAAAGATTTGGAACTGAATGATTAATTTTCAAAAGTAATACTCCCTTTTATACTCCCCGAAATTCTGCGTACTTCGTAGTACTACGAGATGATATCTTAGCAGTTCGTAGTTATTCGGTGTAGGTCGTTATAGCTCTAGATGCCATTCGCGTATCTCGTTGTATAGTTCATCGGGAGTATAGTTGCAAAGTTCATTTTCGAAATCTGGAGATTAATTTGGGCATGTTGAAATGTTTGTCCCGATTTATTTCTAATCCCGAATGGACGCCGATTTGAGTCAGAAGGTACTACAACTCTCCTGAAGCTAGCCGATTTGCATCGATTTTGAAATTTTCCGAATCGGGATTAAATCAGGGTTTGTGAGACCGAGGGGCTAAGGACGGTTAAATGTACACTTACGTTTAGACGGAAATATCATCAACTGTTCTGTAACCTTGTTAGTTTGAATGTCGTCCCCTGCAGCTTCTCGCTTTCTTCTACCAAGTTTGTCAGAGCCTGAGCAGGCACCCTGTTAAATACAACAAAGGCATGTTCTCACCAATTCTTTCAACTCTACACAGTAATTGATGGATCAATGGCCACGTCCTCTAAACTCCTACACGAAGTTTGATTATTGGTCACGAAGGCGAGAGACCACGTGAATCTGATCGAAAAAGTCAATTTAATGTCTGCAATTATTGAAATTGTCGCATTTTCCTTGGTAAATATGATACTTAAGAGTCGAATCTAAAATATGACATGATTTCTGGTCAATGATGTTATGACAGCAGCATCTAGTAATGACGTCATAAGTGGCGTCATAAGATCGTATATTTTCGACGTCATTGAGTCTTATCGCCTTTTTGTTCGCATTTTCGAAGTTTTAGTGCATAGGAACAAATGATAAAAAATGTCAATACACTATATTTTTCATTTTATATTCCTTATTGTTTATGAAACTGGCATATTCATTTATTTAAAAAGTACTGTTAATCAATAGGGAATTTCATGGTTCGATAGCGATATTAAACAACCTCTTGTATTTGCTAGACCGAAGGTTGAGTTGAATATCAAATTTTCCTCCTCAGCGACAAGAAAAAAAAATGTTGTATCGCTTTCGTAAAATTATATTCTATTTATTATAAACCATTTTTGTAAAAAAATTCGATGAAATGATAGAAAATCCGTATTTCTACAAGTATTTTCTTCTCCTTACCATTCTTATTACCTTTTTTTTAAATTATGACGTCATATACAGAATGAAAAAGATGTCATCTTTGAGTACCTTAAATGGAACCGTATTTTATACTATCGGGTATGATTTTTTTCCTAACGTGTCCGATTTTGCCATTGTGGAATGTATATCGATCTAATTTTAATAAGAAACATGTATAGGTATGTAATAGGGGGCTAAAAAGACCCTTTAGAGACGTTTTATTGGGCAAGAAAAAGCTTCTGTCGGATCGTATTTGAATGCAGCTTCTGTTTGCAAAATTTTTTAACAATAAAAGGGTACCGATCAGAAACTTCCATAATGAGTTACAGGGCTCGACACCACGGTCGCGGTATATATCCTTTCCGATATTTGTCTCCCACCAATTGGTAGATAATCGTAAACTTAAGGGCGATAAGCAGCTTGGTGCCGAGAAATACCAGGAATCCATTGTTAGGTGCTCCAACTGCCGCGATATGACTTAAATCTTGTTAAAAGTGTCCTTAAACCCCATTCAATCGAAAAAAAATCAGAAATGCCCCTTGTTACATAGTTCTCGAAGATACGGAATGAACATTTCTTTCATAACTACATGAACAAACTGCATATATTTTACCTAGTATGAGATTATATACCCGTAAAAAAGTTTAATAATCTAAAACGAATCTTCAAAACATAATTCTGACACAAAGTAAAATATGCACACTATATCCATTGGATGCTACATTGAATTTTTAGGATAAATGGATACTTATCATGTTATTTAACCATTTCCTATTCAAACCCGGGATTTTTTGTCATTGTGATTTTATACTTGAGAAGATATTGTGGAAAAAGAAGAAATTGCTTGAAACAAACAATTTCTCCTTTTCCCACAATATTTTCTACCACATAGGATGGTTTCATTTCAAATTGCACCCTTTCATTGTCGTCTGCAACCTCTATCAATTTGGACCAGTCTAAAATTAAAAACAAACAAACAAACAACAACAACAACAAACAAACAAACAAAACAAAAAAAAAAAAAAAACAAAAAAAAAAAAAAAAAAAGAAAAAAAGAAAAAACACACACACACACAAAAAAAAAAAAACAAAAAAAAAACAGGAAAGGATTAAAGGGAGTGTAATATAAATGTATGTAAACTTTTTTCCGGCAGCTTTGAAAGTCGATTCTATTTCGTGCTTATGTATGTTTTAACTCCATAAACCGTGCAAATAATTTGAATTCATAATCTTTATTTAATGACGATTTCGGGACTTACGTTTTGCTCATTCACTTTGCGCAGCAAAGTGTAAAAAGGGGAGGCAGAGATCAAACTATTAATGCTATTTTTTCACAAGTTTAATTTTTATTCTCAATTGATATAATTGATTCAAACAGCTCAAAGCATGCTGACCAAAACGCAATTTCTATAAGTATTTTTGCAACTCGGAACACATTGCGACGTGACGTCGATTAACTTCAACATTTTTAATTTTTTTGAAATCAGAACGTTGACTCTCAACGTCACTTTTATCGCAGACATTTCATCAATTTAACAGCTTCCCACTCAGTGCTGCTTTAAGACACCACCCACAAGGAAAAGCTTTGGAAAAATTTTGGAATATAAATAAATTGCTTGTTTCAAGCAATTTCTTCGTTATCCACAATGTTTTCTACCCCAAAAGTAAAAAGATTCCAAAAATCTCATGGGATTGAGGAAGGTCTAACAATAGAAAATCTATATCGATAGGTCAGCGCGTAGAAGTTGTAACTGCCTCTAAACATATAGGCAGTTACAACTTCTTTTGCTCTAACCCAGCGATATTAAATACTAGAAACAAGGTGAAGCATGGTTAAATTCACCATGCATTGGAACGATGCAATTTCTGTTGCAGATACGATTTTGTAGCAACAAGGTTGGGAATAAGCTTACCGTCTCTCTTCAATAATTTTGATAGATATAATAATAGAATCAACCAATTCCCACGCTACAAATTTTTAGACTTGTCAATATTCAAAGAATCTGCAGACAACAATTTTAGGTTGATGGAATTTTAATTTAAGTTTTTTGGATAGAAAACATTGTGGATAATGAAGAAATTGCTTTTAACAAGCTTTTTTCTTGAGGCGTGTAAAAAAGGGGGGGTATTGTGTTCGAATGGGTTGAGCATACTGTAACCTACGAAATATGAAAATATAGAAGAAATCTATATCTAAGTATATCTCTTATTGACGGATTGCCAATGTCATTAAAATGATCAGCTAATCAAATTATTCATTAGACTGGAAGTAAACTTTGTCCTCAGACAAGTATATCAAGCATTTTTATCGGTTTGGCGACTTAAACGCCGTAGCTGCAGATGTTTCAAGTCGACAACAAATCACTTCACTTTTCAAAATACCTAGTTACGATGCGTTTTGATAAATGATGCTTTCTTAGTCGAACTTCCTTCGAATTTTCAGAATAGACCCATACTTTAGAGTATTTCTCTAAATGGCATTTAGTTGTTGATATATACCAAATATCAATCACTAGGCCTTGTTTGTTTTGGAGAGGACGATTTTCAAAGAATTTCTTCTCCATCTCTAAATAAAATTAGGGATCGCACAAATGCAGCGTAGTGTAATTTTTTGAAGTATTTTAGACAGTCAGTGGGCGATAATGTATCCCTAATATAAACATCTAGGCTTCGTGGTTTAGAAAAAGAAACTACTTCTATGTTTTCTTTTACTAGGTTGCAAAATCAACCAGACTGCTTCACAGATTTTACTTCGTTAGGTTATTTTAAAGAGAAGAAATAAGGATCATTTCTTTGAAGTTCTGTTGAAAGTTCATTGTTAGTTTATGAGGAAAAGACTTTGTAATTGTAAACTGACGGACGGACGCCGGATGTTGACCGATCACATACCTCACACCAAGGACTTCGAGTCCAGGTAACATAATATAAGTACAACTTTCTTCTTTGAAAGCAATTGTTTGCAATTTTCGTACATACAATCAAAAATTGATTGATTGATTGAATGGGGTTTAACGCCACTTTTAACAGTATTTAAGTCATATCGCGGCGGCTGGAGCACCTAACAATGGATTCCTGTTATTTCTCACACCATTAATACCACTTCATCCTTTCCTAGCCTCCAGCTGCTATACCAATAAGGTTTACGATTACCCACCCATTGGTGAGAGACAAATGTCGGAAAGGATATGTGCCGCCGCCGCGGATCGAACCCATGGCATCCCATGATTGAAGATTAGGAGTCTGACGCGCAACCAACTGCGCTATGAAGGCGGCAGATACAATCAAAACCTTTGCAGCCTTGGCTTCTGAGTGTTTAATACGAGATTATGATACCTGACATGCAGTTGTATACTTATCATTTATTCAGTTCCTAGTAGAGTTTATGGTCGTTCTCAGCAAAAATGTGACAAAATAAAGTAATATGTTAAATGTTTGATAGCATACTAAAGACTTAGTCAACAAGGCCAAATTCAAAATAATAAGGCTTGTTTTTAAATGCTCGTTATATGTATAAATACATGTATTTAAAAATACGCTTTATTTCGAGTTGATGGGATTTTGGCCAGTGAACTTTTGTCAGGGATTCTATAACAGCAGGCTTTTATCCGTACCCCAAGCAAGATATCCGTTAATTGTCAAAAACACAGATAAGTCTAATGGCAATTGAATTCGTTTCGATCACGCAAACATCTTCCGATCTCCATTTGGAATGTGAGTGCCTTGCATAAGTGATAGAATTGTCAATTTTATTACGATTTGTAAATATCTAAACAGCATTGTTTCAGGAATGGATAAATATAAGCTTTATATTTTTATACTTAAACCAAATGATAATTAGCTATGATCTATGAAACTTTTCAAACCTCACTCATCGACTCGATAGAAAGACCGGAATTTTGAAAACGCGAAAACATGCCTCAAAAATATAAGTTCTGCAATACAAGTATAAGAAAACATGATTTAGAATTATCGATGCCATGAAAAAAACAGTAATTGAAAATGTTTTAATTGGTCGAAATCGTCCGCAACATGTGAATCTGCTTACTAATCAGAAGACTTAAAATCCACAAAAATGACTATAGTTATCAATAAACGTCTGGAATTTCAAAGTGCCCAAGTACCTTAGTACGAGATTTTTGGATATGCCTGACAGACGATAAGTTGTCACTTGTTTTCATACAAAAACCTATAAAACAAAACATTGGCCGCAAGCGAGCGTCTTTCGGTGACTTATTCAGTATTTGCATACTACAAAGTTACAAAGCTTAATGGTTTGACCCGCATTTGAAAATTGAACGCATTATCGCCGTTGTATTATACAATTCGTTTAATCTAATATCTTAACTTTCACACATGAATGAACAGATTTAGCAAAGATGTAGATAGGATAGGGCTGACTGCCTCGATGGCCGAATGGTTAAGAAGCTTGACTCGTGATCTGAAGGTTACGGGTTCGAGCCGCACTGTCACCGGGATGTTTACGGGTAAGACACTTAATAGACAGCCCCAGTGTACCCGGCTGTAGAACTGGGAAGAGATCACTGCCTCTCTTTCCGGGTTGTAAAACATCTGGGTTGCGAGTGTTCGTGAGCGACTCTATAGGCCAAAGGCTTTCGTTCTATTCGAACTAAAATGTATAAGTGCAACCTAATATCGTGTCAAAGTAAAATGCAAACGGTATTTCTGCAAGAAAAAAAAAATCAAACAAAAAATCAAACAAATAAACAAAAAACACAAAATATTTTATGTAACGATACCCTTCGTATTTGTTTGTACTTACTGGTGAAAAGCAGAATGCCGTGTCTTCTTTAAAACAAAATCCAATTAGGAGTTCTATATTCACTAAAACACCTGAAGAAGATAGGAATAACATACTTGTGTAAGACAAAAATCAAAGTATTGAAAGTCAGCTAGCAAAGCATAGTTTTGTTTAGTAATCTTCTTTGTCAAATGTTATCATGATAAAAAAATTCTTTTAAAGTAACCCAGGAGTTAACACATTACAATATAACGAAGTCTTAGACTGGTTCAAACTGAAAGAAAATACCGGCGACAATTTCTATTTGGTGAAATTTAGAAAACCTTTCCTTTGTTGGGTAGAAAACATTGTGGAAAATGAAGAAATTGCTTGTTACAAGCAATTTCTTCATTTTCTATAATGTTTTCCAAAGCTTTTTTTCTTGAGATGCTCGAAAACGGAATTGATAGAGAATGGGTTAAACAGCATGCTTTTGAAAAAGTACTCTACAATTTGAATAGAGTTTGCAACATTCACGAAACGCATAAGAACTACTTTTATGGCTTAGGCATTCAATTGATTTAGTGGTTAAGCCTCCAGTGGCAGTTTGCACTCGTAGAACTGTGAGAAGATCCCACAATGTTGTCTGTTCACTTAAGCTATCAAATCTGACACATTGCTAGGTAAAAATTCAATGCTGAGGTAACAACGCGCTTGTTGTAATAGATCCGTCATTTAAGTTTATATTGATTTGACGTCGACGAATAGAGTCGTTCACAGTCCAGACGTCCTCACTTCCCTGAAAGAAAGGCAGTGTTTTTAAACCAATGTTTCACAATTCTAAAGCTAGCTAGACTTGGGTTGGCTATTATGCGGTCAGATTCACCAATTTTAAACCTTTACCGAATCAAACGACCTTTCACGTCTCGAATGCGAAAGGAATCTTTGAAACATGCGTGTAGCCCTTCATGTGCAATAATAATGAAAGGTTCGTTGCAAAAAAGAATTTTAATACATCAGTTTCGATTTCCTCGTCCTTTTAACATTTCACCGATTACCACATATTCCCAAAATTTCACACATTGATGTAATAAGCTAATGAAAATATTGAGATATAAGAAAAATAGCGGATTCGGGTTAAACATTAAACCTGGCTTACAATATTAGCCCATTGCCAAACGGCAAAGTTTAAGACTGGTTCTGTTAAAAGGAGTTGCAGACAACAATTTTGTATTCAAGGTTTTTTTTCAACTTTCTGGGTAGAAATAATATTGAAAATGAAGAAACTGCTTGTTGCAGGCAATTTCTTTATTTTACACAATTTTCCCAATATTTTTTCTTGAGGGGCGTCAAAAACGTCATTTTTCACTGAATCATTTTCAGTGAAGCTCTAGACCTTTCTGTTTGGGAGAAGAAGATTTTTAAAGTGTCTTTAATACTCTTTTACAGGGTCATGAAGGGATAACACTTCGATGTTTTAATTTCAGTTCATTTGATTTGTTTCTCATGTTGTTTTTGATTATCATTCAAATTTTCGTTTACAAAGGCAGGTGATGCAAGAACATTGGGATGGGTTACACCATGAACTATTTATTATGGCCACTATATGGGTTCTGGTTTCTCAGACTGAAGTTCAAGTTCAATACTAGCCAGGAATGGTCAAACAGGCCCATGCAAATCAGCCTATCTGTTGCAAAGCACACCAAGCTTTTCGGTGCGTTTCAAGACAAAAAATCTTCTAAATCAATTCCAACTTGATTGCTGTTAGGCCCCTGAAATTTTCCATAACAGCCCGGAAGCCCCAGCATCCAGCACTTTCGTCCGCATATCAAGCCCGGTGGAAGTAACATTTAATCGGACCACTTGCAAGGCTATATTGAGGTTGCTTTCTAGGGTTGCAGAAGGATTTCGTTTGCGATTTGCTAGCGACCAGTAAACCCCTAAGAAGAGACTAGGCAAGTTTCTATATAGACAGGACTAATCCTTTCTTAAAGGCCACTCAATCAATTATCGTATTGATAGAAAATTTCCTGGAGTGCGTTATGATTAAACTGATTTAGGCGTTAGTGAGTAGGCATGAATTGTCTTGTGGCTAAAACTGACGTCGGAAATGCTTTTCGTATTTTTTTATTCATCCAAATGATCGACAATTGCTTGGTTTGGCTTGGGCGCTCGGGGATACTCTCTATTTTTATATGGGTTCTTGTTTAGTTAGGGACCTTAGTATATCTTGTCAATTATTTAGTCGCTGGTGCTGCGTTATGTTGGGACGTGGAAACCCATTATCATGAAGTCATGATTCATATCGAGGCTCCTAAGGGAAAATACAGATATTTATTAATCAATCAAATTGTCTGTGTAATATAATAGACAATAATATAATTCTTAGTTTAGTCTATCAAAAACGAGCGTTCTGATTGGTCGAAAAAAATTTCGATACTATTAAATTACAATAAATGAAGAGAATATTTTTTGTTTTCATGGAGGTATGAACCGAAAAACCTAATCACACAATGATTCAAACATTGTGTAATTAGGTTTTTCGGTTCATACTTCCATGAAAACAAAGAGTACTCTCTTAATCTCTTAAATCAAATTTTCTGTGTATTCTAATAGACATAGTTATACACTAGTGTTATACCACCCATGTAGTATCAAAAACATTCTTTTTTTTCACTACCGATTCATAGGTCATGGCATAAATGAGCCTATGCGTGACATTTCCAACAATTTCGCATGTGAATGACTCGCGCACATTGAGCACCCTGGACAGTCATTCGGGGTAATCAGAACATTCGCTGATTGTCTTAAAAAGCTTTGGGTCAGTATCTGTCTACAAAGCGCAGAATGAAGACTCTGATCAGACTGTGTGGATGCACAGGCTGATCTTACATCTTCACTTCGCGCAGATGTTTAATTGGTTTGAATGTCACGCATGCGCTCACAATATGTTTCAATTATATGCCATTATTTTTATGATTTTACTTTCAAATTTAAAGAATTTAGTCGAAGGATGAATATTCAGCCAAACAGGGAACCATTAAAATTCGAGATAACTTGATTTATTGATCTTTTTCGATTGATGTTGCATTACCTATACCAAATCCCTATGATAAAATAGCTACTTTCACTATCGTTATATCATTTCAGACTTCTACTTTGTTAATGAATTTAATATGTACAATATGTATAAAAAGTATGAATCTTGAGGGTCAAAAATGACATTTTTCATTTCCAAAACCCAAAGTTAATCCGGGTGTAAATTAAATAACAAATGGCGTGTTGTTTTGTTAGTACTCTTAATTAATTTCATCGTACGTTACGAAGTGGCCATCGTTTTCTTGCAGATTATTCACTACCTTTATATAACATAGGCCCATAGGGCCTTATCGGTCACCTGAATAAAAAAAAATAAGAAATAATACAAAAAAAACCCAAAACAAAACCGACAATAACAACAACAAAAAGAGGGGAAAAAATATAAAAAGCCGTCATGTCATTCTACATACCAAACATAAAAGCTCTGGACATTTCTGTTTGGGAGAAGATTTTTAAAGTGTTTACTATACAAGCCTATGTTAAACTTGTAGCGTATGGGAACGAGATAATTTTGACCCTGGAGCCATAATTTTATACAATTCTAAGTTCCTCTAGGCCCTTATGTTTGGGAGAAGAAGATTTTTAAATTTCAATAATTTAAGACCTATGTAAAACTTGTGACATCCGGGGATGGGCTTATTATCATATTATTATCATAGTTTATACAATCATGATAGAGGTCCACCCGATGATGCTACATACCGAATATCAAAGCTCTAGGCCCTCCCGTTTGGGAGAAGAAGATTTTTTAAAATTTTCACTATATAAGCCTTTGTTAAACATCTGACGTCCGGGAATGGGCTAATTCTGACCCTGGCGCCATAATATATACAATCTTGAAAGAGGTCCACCAGATGATGCCACAAAATATCACAGCTTTAGGTCGTTGGGTTGGTAGAAAAAGATTTTCAAAGTTATCACTATGTATGCTTATACACCCTGCCCCGCTATTTCCCCCCCCCCTGTACGGCCATTTCTTGACAGATTTTTTGTACAAACTTTATAGCCCTTGGTCTAAAGGCTCTAAATTCCAAATGCAGATCCAATCCAAAAGCCGGTTCATGACGAGAATACTTTTTACGATCGCAACAGGTCAAAATGACCTTCGGTCAGGTGTTCTAAAAATCAATGAACTGATGTGAAATTGTGGGTTGTATATGGATAAGAAGGCTTGAAATATCTTTGAAACACCGAAAAACGCGTAAAAATGCAATAAATGGTTGCGAAAAGTTCACAATCATGGTGATTGTCTAACTACAAACGGCCGTGATATTTCTGTTAATTTTGGGCGTATACTTAGAGTCTGAGCCGATTTATCTTTTTGTATATTTAACCCATTCCCACACAAGCCCTCCCCTTTACACCCCTAGAGAAAGGAAACTTTTGAACACATTGTATCAAGCAATTTCTTCATTTTCCACAATGTTTCCTAACTTGAAAATGTCGTCTGCAGCTTCTTTCAATTTGGACAGGTCTAAACTTTTGTTGTGTGGGAATGGGTTAAACACGGTATAACCGAATACTTACTTGTTTTGGTAAAATCAATGTTAAGGATAAAGGCATCGAACGCAAAATCTATTTCAGTTGCGGGTGCATTGTTTGGAGTCCCTGTTAAGGCTTGGCTACTCACATAAGTGTTATTAGGACACCTGAAAAACAAAGTTTGCCTGTTTACTAAATATCACTGTAAAAATGTCAGCAAAACCAGTAAATCCTTATTAACTCATTACCAAACGACAAAATTTTAGACTAGTCCAAATTCAAAGAAGTTGCAGACGACATTTTTTTTGTAGATGAAATTTAAAAAGCTCTGTCTTTTGGGATAGAAAACATTGTGTATAATGAAGAAATTGCTTGCTTCGTAAGGACATTAAATGCACCATTGTTTGGGAATGGGTTAACCAGTGTTCAGTTGGCAAAATTTAGGACTGGTTCAATGCGAAAACGTTGAAAACGTTTATTTTCAGTCGTCATATTTGGTAACTACGTTGTGGATAATGAATAAATTACTTGTAACAAGCAACCTCTTTATAATCTAGATTTTCCGACGCTTTTTTCTTCATGGACATAAACAGTGAGAATGGATTCACTTTGAAGGTTGACCAGATGAAGTTTTTGTTTGGATTTGTTTTAGCTTTATTTTTTTAATTTTACGATGTTTGACTTGCGTTACCAGATCAACCAGTGCATATTGTGACCCCATTCCCAACCATTGGATTAGAACCTTATACAATATGTATATCTGCATTTCGCTGCTGATCACTTTAACACAATAGGATATGGCATAAGAGTTAACCCATTCCAACCCCAGAACGCTTTTTGCCTAAAAGAAAAGAAAAGAACTTTCGAAAAGATTGTGGACAAATAAAGAAATAGCTTGTTACAAGCAATTTCTTCATTATCAACAGTATTTTTTTAAATTCGTTAAAGACATAAAATTTCATTAATTTGAAATTGTGGTCAGTGTCTTGTTAGAATTTGGACCAGACTAAAATTTTCTCACATGGTAATGGTTTAAACGAATATCATTTTTATCTAGCGAATCCTTCTAAAAGTTATAAAATATGTTGTTTGTCGAGTTTTATTCAATTTTACGATGACGGGTTTTTATAAAAGTAAGAGGAGGGAAACGGATGTGCTACTCTGCTTTTAAATGATTTTTTTCTTACGTACAAGCGGAAAAAGAACTACAAACCAGCCAGGTAATTTACAAAAAAAGCCGTTATTTCAAACGTCTTATTTCACCAGTGAAAAGATCTTATTTCATCCATCCAGTGTTATCTACTCCCGCGCTAAACAATATGACTGATAATCCTGTTCAATCAATAGTCAATGCGTCCCTTTGATTTGAAAGTCGAGAAAACATTGAAGAAAAAGAATAAACTTCTTCTTTTAACACAGCATTTTCTACCCTACTGAATGGTTATTTCCCAAATCAAATCCACTTTAAAGTTTCGTCTACAAAACCTTTGAATTCGCACAAGTCTATAATTATGCAAACACAGGAAAGGGTTAAATATGAGCGCGTGCGTGACATTTCCAACCATTACACATGTGCGCCAAGTGAAGACTCAGATCAGTCTGTGCATCTGCGTTCTGTAGAAAGATACTTGCCCAAAGCTTCTTTAAACAATCAGCGAATATTCTAGTTGCCCCGAATGGCTGTCCAGGGTGTTCAATGTGTGCAAGTCACGCACATGCGAAATTGTTGGAAATGTCACGCACATGCTCAAATAGTAGAAGTCTGCCTGAATTTAAGCATGCCAATGTGTTTGAAATAACGTTTGATTGACTTATTGATTGATTGTGGTAAACCGCTACTTTTAACGGTATTCCAGTCAGGTGCAACTGCACCTGGAGCACCTAACCATCGATTCCTAGTATTTCTAACGCCAGTAATAACACTAAATACTTTCCGAGCCTCCAGCTGCTCTTTATAATTTTCCACCCATTGGCAGGAGACAAATGTTGGAAAGGATATTTGCCCTTGATCAACCCTTGATTCCATGATTAATAGTCCGGCGCGGTACCAACTGCGATATGGTCGCGACTTGAAAGAATGACGTCAGTATGTTTGGCTATAATATGTGCCATTATCGGATCGCTAGGCACATCATCTTGCCCCCGACATGGCAGCTCGGCTGAGATAATAATCGCCAACATTTGGTCACAAGAATACTTGAAAGGCAAACGCTTGTTGGTCAAAGTCTAAACCCAAATTTTCTTAACTCCTGTATTATTGTTTCAGAGTTTAAGACTTATCAAAATTAAAAAGGCAGCAAATGATATAATAAAGAAAGCAGAATTCAAAAAGTAGCTACTCTATACAATGGAAAACATGTGGGAAAAGAAGAAATTGTAAAGGTTAATAATTCACCAATTCAATGGTTTTGTGTCCTGAACATTTGCCTTTGATATCTAACTATTGACCAATCGCTGGCCCCATCGATTTGATTTTAAACGGCATTGCGCAAAATTTATGGCCAGTAGTATGCAAAAAAGGCAAACTAGTTGGTTGGCGGCCTAAACGTCGTAACTGTAATTATGACGTATAAGTCGCCAACCAACAGAAAAAGTTAACAAAAAAAGGCGGCCATTGTTACAGTTCAAAATTCATTTCTTGTCCAAATAATGATTTGATTGGTCGACTGGTTATTTGATTAACAGCCGCGATTGGTGAATTCACGATGTTTAATTTTAATTGCTATTACCACTATAAATATATCAACTATTGTCACGAAGAAATCTAAGAGAGCGAGAAAGACAGAGACAGAGACGGAAGCATAGACTTACCGGTCTGACACAAGATCTATCGAAAAATCGGTTCCAACTACTTGATATTTCACGTCTATGATGGTGATCACGACATCGTCTGTGGGAAAAAAAAAGAAAGAAAGGTAATACTGGAATCTATTCACCCACGTTCGTCAAACCATCCTAACAACAAAAACACGTTTCTATTTGTCTCTCTGTCTCTGTCTGTCTTTCTGTCTCTCTATCTTTGTATCTGTCTGTGCCTGCCTGACTCTGTCTCTCTCTTCCCCCATCCCCCTCTCTCTCTCTTTGTATCTGTCTCTGCTTGTCCGTCTCTGTCTGCCTCTGTTTCTCTGTCTCTGCCATCCCCCAATCTCTCTCTCTCTGTGTCTCTGTCTCTTCCTCTCTCTCTCTCTGTGTCTCTGTCTCTCTGCTTCTCTCTCTGACTTATGGGTGTGTGTAAACGCACATGACCGGCGCTGTAACTGATTCAGTTTGAATCTAACCCATTACCAGACGGCAAAATTTTAGACTAGTCGAAATTGAAAGGAGATGCAGACGGCAATTCAAAGTACATGAAATTTTGGATTTGTTCAATTTTCTGGATAGAAAAATTGTGTAAAATAAAGAAATTGCTTGTTACAAGCAATTTCTTTATTTCACACAATGTTTTCTCAATTATTTTTCTAGAGGGGCGTCAAAAAGCGTCATTATGTGGGGATTGGTTAAATGATGTCTGCGTATACGCCGGCTTTCACCTCCTGTCTAATTACATGGCATATATCGAGATATCTCGAAACATTGTATCGAGCCATCGACCGGTCTTCAAGGCATTTATATATACAGGGTATTTCTATTTTGCAAAAGTATTAACTATTTCTCATTGTTTTATTTTTTATTTGGTTACCTGTTTATTTGTTATTCTTTGTCGACAAAAAGCGGAAATGTGATTCTAATGAATATTTCTCTTGGTAATACGTTTCTGCTTGTGCAAGATACATTTAACCCTTTCCTGTACAAACCCGTGATTTTACGCCGCTGTGATTTTATACTTGAGAAAACATTGTGGAAAAAGGAGATATTGCTTGGAACATTTTTTTCTTTCCCAACAATATTTTCTACCACATAAGATGGTTTCATTTCGAATTGCATACATATTTTCATTGAAGTCTGCACCCTTTTTCACTTTGGGCCAGTCTTAAAGATTTTTTGAATAAGAAATCAGCATTTTATCTGAGGGTAAAATACCATTATGCCTTATAACTTAGAATACAAATATAAGATTCGCAGCTGCCGATAAAAACAAAGTACTGAAAGTACTGTAAGCTAGCAAAGCATGGTTGAATTTAGAAAATCGTTACCTTGTTGGGTAGAAAACATTGTCGACATTGAAGAAATTGCTTGTCACAAGTAATTTCTTCAATGTCCACGTTTTCCAAAGCTTTTTTTTGATATGCTTAAAAAGCGGAATCGAGTGGGAATGGGTTAATTAGCATACTTTTGACATAGTTCTCTACAATTTGAATAGAGTTTTCATTATTCCTGAAATACACCATAACTATTTTTTATGGCGTAGGCATTTAACGGATTTAGCGGTTAAGCCTCCAGGGGCAATTTGCACTCGTTGAACTTTGAAACGACCTCAAAATTTTGTCTGTTTACTTAAGCTATCAAAGCTGACGCTTTGCTATCTAAAAACAAACACGGGAATAAACCAACCCAAATTAAAAGTGGATGTTGACCTTACATTAATGTCAAGTATTTTTTATTCGTATTGCAGTAGTTGTTATTTTGTTGTTTTTGCGGTTGTTAATGACTAAAAATTATACAAACTAACGTCGTTTGATATGTTTATCGCACTGCCATGTCGGAGGCCATTGGGAGTGGCGATCGACCCATCAGTTATGGTCTGTTTTCACAAGATCTCATCCTTTATCAAAAAGGTTAATGCAGAAATCTTGGATAGTCCCTTTTTTAAATGACTTCGATAAGATGAGCTTCTGTTATGGAATACAGTGCAATGCATTGCAGTATAAAAAAGAGAATAGCACTATACCATAATAGCTTTATTTTAATGCATTAATAAACCAATCGCATCTGTCAATCAAGGAATAAACCGATGACTCAAATAATTTATTCAGCCCGGACCTGGGTTTTTTTACTTCCGCCATTTGCCGCCATTTTTGTTTTTCTTTATTGTTGGTTTGGCGACTAAGACATCGTAACTACAGCCAATTTAAGCTGTAGTTACGACATTTTGGTCACCAACCAACCATCTTACTTTTTTGTTACATTCTACTGGCCATGAAATTTGCAAAATACCGGAATTAAAGGGAGGGGCCTAGGGAGTCAGTGGGCGGGACTTACGATTGGCCAATTTTGAGACAAATGAAAGCTTAGCTTTGAGCACCCTTTGTCGAAACCTTTCTTAGTATCAAAGTTGCACTTTTTCGATTGGCATAACCCGTGACCTTATTTAACCCTTGTCATGCTGTTTAAATTACCTTGCTGAATTGCTATAAAATCAAAGGGCTGAAAGTGCTGACATAACTTGTTGTTAAAAAATCAATATTTCTTTTAGAAATCATTTTCATAAACAACTCTGGCAAGAAAAATACAAGCAGTAGGTCTAGACCAAGATCAGACTGCACTTATGTGCAGTCTGATCTTGGTCTACACCTCCTGCAAAACCGGAATATTCCGGGTTCAGCATGACAACGGTTAAGAAATGAAGATACTTTTTTGCTATTACTGGGGTATGAAACTAAAAACTTGATCACACTCTAAGAAAACGCGAAGGAGATTCATACATTAGTGGTATAAAGTTTTTAGGTTCCTACCTATATGAAAACAAAAATATTCTCTTCGTTTTGTCATTTAGTAAAACTTAACAAATATTTGACTAGCAATAGTAAAACCTTGTGGTTCAAATGTGTGCGCTAATATACAAAATGGTTGCTTTCTCGTTATTTTTCGAGGAGGTTAAAAAAAAAAAAAAAGAAATAAAAAATCAGCAAAACCTTGTTAACGAAACTGAAATTAAATATTTTGGTGATATGTGACATAACTGTAGCTTTAACCTTTCCAACACAATGACGCTCTTTGACGCCCCTCAAGATTAACAATTGGGAAAACATTATGTCAAATGAAGAAATAGTTTGTAACAAACAATTTCTTCATTTGACACATTCTTTTCTATTCCGAAGGATAGAAAACCAGCAACATAAAGGAAACAAATAAAATAAAATTTCATAAACTTTAAATTATCGTCTGCAACTCTTTTCAATTTGGACCAGTCTTACATTTGTCGTCTCGTAACTTACCAGCGCTCGCAGCGTCTAACTTGACTTTTATGGTTACCCTTTCTTGTACAGCAACGATAGTTTTATCGATCGTGGTAGTGACGTTAGAGACGTAAAATGCAAACAAGGTGGCAAGTGACGGCCGGGCACTGTCAGAAAATAATAAATGTGATGAACCCCATTTCATAGTATTTTTGGAGGCTGGGCACCAACTCGTGTAACTTCCTGCAGTTTGACCAATCGCTTGCCCCGTCCACTTACTCCGTTGGCCCCGCCTATTGACTTCAACAGGAAGTTACGCCTCCTTATCTAACGGCGTTATTGTGCATGTCCAGTAATTATACAACATAAAGTCTAATGTTCGGTTAGTGACCTAAACGTTGTAACTAGTGCTTAAATGAGCTGTTGTTACGTCGTTCAAGTCGCATACCAACGAAAATGCTTCACAGAAATGGCGGCCAATTTCGGAGTTCAAAGTTAACTTTCAGTCTAAATAAACAATTTTCTAAATCGACTGATTATTTGAATGATCAAAGCATATATATGTAGAAATACTACGTTCAATCCGAGTAATTAGCTTTTACTCCAGGTAGCCGGTTCTCACATGACATAATATAGGACACGAGGCTGAAGGACAAGAGATGAAAGTACTACGGAGATGCACCCAGGTCAGTTCAAGGCCCCTCTCTTAGACGTTCTAAACCAAACTTATTGAAATGGGAGATAACTGACAGGTAACACCTTGTAATTGACCAATCGCTGGTTCCGCCCACTGACCCCGTAGGTCCAGTGCTTAGACTCCGATAGGAATTTTCTTTTTTATTATTATGCAAAAATAGTGGCAAGTAGTATATAATAAAAAGCTAGAAAGGTTGATTGGCGACCCAAACGTGGTAACTACAGCTTAATCTACAGCCCCTTCCACTGAACTCTGACATGAAATTCGTCATGTAATGGCGTTATTTTTTCAAATCTTATGGTCAGTAACATGTAACAAAACAGCTAAAGGAAGGTTGTAGCTACAGCTAGAATAAGTCGCTTAATCAACAAAAATGCTTCAAACAAATGTCGACCAACGTCAGAGTTCATGGTTCACTTGATTTAATTCTTTGATTGACACTGGCGATACGTTGTTTCCAACTCTGAGCAGTACAAATGACCAATCGCAGAGGTCAATTAAAAATCCGTCGACCAATGAGATTATGCAATTAAACTGGGAGTTAACTTTGATCTCCTACATTGACCGCCATTTTTGTAAAACACTCTTGTTGTTTTACGACATTTAATTTGCAAAACAACCAACCAACTATTATTTAACCAGAATGGACATGGGCGGACCAGGAAAGCATGTGTAAGTTTAATGTACTGAACCAGTATGAGCAAATGTTACAGACAGAAGTTTTCTGTGATAGTTTTTTCTACTGAAAATTTCTATGACAATTTTAGTTACTGACCAATAGCTTGCAACGCCCATCTAAACCATTTGCCACGCCCAATGACTCCAACATTAAGTCCCGCTTCGATTTCAAACGGCGTTATTTTGCGGAATTTATGACAGGTGGTATAAAGTATAATACAAAAAAGTATAATAGTTGGTTGGCGACATAAACGTTGCTACTAAAGCTTGAAAAAGCTGTAGTTAAGACGCTTAGGTCTCCAAACCAACAGAAAAGGTCACCAAAAATGGCGACCAGTGTTGTCGTTCAAAATTTATTTCTTGTTTTAATGAATAATTTTATTGGTCGACTGTTTATTTCATGACAGCTGCAATTTTTCAATTGACCAATCGCAGCCGTAAATCAAATAATCAGTCGACCAAAAGAATAATTCCTTTAGATTGGAAGTTTAGTTTGATCTCCAACACTGGTCGCCATTTGAATCAATTCTGTTGGTTATGCGACTGAAACGTCGTAACTACAGCTTAAACGAGCTGTAGTTACGACGTTTAGGTCGCCAACCAACCATTCTACTTATTTGTAGCATGCTACTAGCCATACATTTTGCAATATAACGCCGGTAAAATCGAAGCGGAACTTCCTGTTGGAGTCAATAGGCGGTGCAAAAGGAGTCAGTGGGAAGGTTTAGCGATTGGTCCATTGTCCACCACAGTTTTACTTATCAAAATATCACAGGAAAGACTATCAAACGACGTCTTTTTGTAATAATCTAATTCTTACTCTCGAGCGTTCTGATTAAAAAAATCATTTATACCTCATTGAACAAAACTTTGAGAACGCAGCTATTTTGTATGCTTCCTCACAAAATAGCTCCATACAATAAGTAACGCAATTTGTAAAATGTTTTTTTTTTCTCGATATTATTCAATATCAAAAAATGCATATTTTCTGTTTCATGGAGGTATGAAACGAAACCCCTAGCTCACCTATGTATTAATCCGCTTCGCGAACTCATAGAGGGTTTTTTTTTTTCGTTTTTTTTTTCGTTTTATACCTCAATAAATGAAAACATAAACAAACTATCTTAACAAGAAGTAGTAAGGCACATGAAATAAAAGATTAACCATTGGATAACGACCGAATTATCGTATCTACAGCTTGAATAAGCTATAGGTATAACGTTTAAGTCGGCAAACCCAGGCAAGATTTAATGTAAATATTGAAGTTCAAAGTTCATTTCCGGTGGTCTGATTTGTCAATATATTTTGGAATGGCTGTCTTGATCCGCCAAGGACTAAACAATCATGAGTTGACAATGTATATTAACCATTCCCGTTATTTGAAATTTTAGACAGGTCCAAATTGAAAGGTTTTGCAGACGAAAATTTAAAGTGGATTTAATATGAAATATTACCATTTAGTAGGGTAGTAAATATCGGGAAAAAGAAGAAATTGCTTGTAACAAGCAATTTCTTCTTTTTTCCACAATATTTTCTCTAGTGTAAAATCACACGGACGTAAAAACCAGGAATTAAATAAGAAAGGGTTTCACTTACGTCACCGAAAAATTGAATGACTCTGTAATATTCTCTGGGGTATCGCACGTGAGATCTGAAGAGTAAAATGAAAAGGAGTTTGAACTATAGTTTAAGTTACAAACGTTTTAAGCCTTTAGGAATGGGCCAATCGCGGATGTCTATCAGAGAAACAAGAGGCCAAATAGTGCCACAATTATTCCACGCATCATTGAAGAGAACATTATAAAAATGTCGATTTATCGTGTTAACGAGGATATTTAAAGTGAATCAGATGAAATACGGAGACTTCATTGTTTTAACTCAAATATCAAAATAGAATTTTAATAAAGTCACATTTTACATGAATCTTGACGGATTGTACCCGATTTCAAAACGGACCATCCTTATGATGGTACAATCATTACGGTGAAATCTGGGACATCATTGTGTAGGCTAGAATATTTAAATAAATTTCCATAAGGCCCCTTTTCATGCAGTAATTAACAGATCAGGTCCACTTTAAAAAAATAACAATCGTAATGATGATACAGTAAATCTGGGAAAACTGTGGACTTTATTGTGTTAATGAGGATGTGGTGAGACGATCCTAATGAGTCCAAACAACCTTATGAGTCCAAACAAAATAGGATTTAGCGCGAATTCTGTAATAATTTTACGTATGTAATCGAAAGAATCCTTCGTACATTTAAAATGTTTTAAGAGTATCATTCCCGTAAGCGACCACTTTTTTGTCTTCTAGTGAGGGGTCGATTAATACAAGATTTACTATATCCCAAAGCGATGGAACGAGTTATACTGATATTGCACAACCCAAATTGATCAATCGCGGCTGTCAATCAATGAATATATAGACCAATTAGATTATTCATTCGGCCCGGAATTGAAATTTAAACTCCAACATTGGTCGCCATTTGTGTGAATTGCTTTTGTTGTTTGGCGACTTAAACGTCGTAACTACAGCTTTTCATTTGTAGCTCCGACGTTAAGGTCTCCAACCAACGATTCTACTTTTTTGTTACATGATCCTCACCATAGTTTTGCAAAATAACGCCGTTTAAATCGCGTCGGAGTCAATGGGAGTGGCCAAAGGAGTAAGTGGGTTGGGTCAGCGATTCGTCAAATATCACAATATTGTTTTAACCCTTTACTGCACAATCACTGCTTTTTACGTCCTTGTGATTTTGTGCCTGAGAAAGCATTGTGGGAAAAGAAGAAATTGCTTGTAACAAGCAATTTCTTCTTTTCCACAATATTTTCTACCCTACTGAACGGTTATTTTTCAAATTAAATCCACTTTAAATTGTTGTCTGCAAAACCTTTGAAATTGGACAGGTCTAAAAAAATTTAAAACAGGAAAGGGTTAAATTCTTGCATACCATCCCTTTCATTAATTCAGAAATTGATTTTGGGAAAGAACATACCTCTTGCTGCAAGCAATCTTTCATTTCTAAGAACGTTTATTATCAGATATCTTCGTTAAATTAAATTATATTCACATATAATATATGTAATCTCTTTTTTCTTTGAGAAAATTCCAAAGTAACGTTAGAATACCTATTACATATAATTGGAAATAGTGCAACATGGTTGTTCGGAAGGGTAAGAACTGTGCAGTAACAAATTATCAAAACGAGGCTTGAAGTAAGTTCCCAATCTCTCTTCAATAAATTTGATAGATATAGGTAGCAAAAGGTTTTTGTTCTGAAAAGTCTTCTAGGAAAATATGGCCATTTCTTCAACTCAGTCCCCTAACCTAACCAAACCGCTGCCAACATGCCTAGATCATCAGCCAATGAAGATGAAATACGACTCGGTACATGTAAATAAGTACATGTATATAGTAAATATTGTTATTTTCCCGTCACGTAAGAAATTGACCAATCGCGGCTGCCAATCAAATTAACAGTCGACTAATCAAAGCATTCATTTAGACAAGAAATGAGTTTTGAACTCCGTCATTGACCGTCATTTTTGTTAACTGTTTTGTTGGTTTGGCGACTTAAACGTCATAACTACAGCTTATTCAAACTGCCGTTACCACGTTTAGGTCGCTTACCAACCATTCTAGTTTTTGTTACATGCTACTGGCCATAAAAAATTGTTGCCAAATAAAAAATAATAAAAATAAAAAATCGAAGCGGAACTTCCTTTAGGAATTAAAGGACGGGGCCTACGGAGTCGGTGGGCAGTGTCAGCGATTGGTCAACTCGGTACCTGTAAGTGAGTATGTCGTAAAAATTGTTAATTTCCCGTCACTAAAGAATTATCAGCCAACAACCAGTAAATATTGCATGCCTACATTAACCCTTGTCATGCTGAACCTGGAATTTTCCTGCTTTGGCAGGAGGTATAGAATCAGCCTACACACATGTGCATTCTGATCATAGTCTATACAACCTGCTTGTCCTCTTAAGCCAGAATTGGTTACAAGATAATTTTTCAATTTAGTGCTTCTAGTACTTTTAATCCTTTGATTTTAATGCAAATCTCTTGAGGAAATATAATTCAGCATGACAAGGGTTAAGAGGGTAGGTTGATTCAATAAAGCTATGGTGGCAACATTTGCCTGAAAACTTAGTTTATTTTATCATTTCTACTTCTTATTTAACCTCCATATTTATTGAAGTACATGTATTTATGCACGATTCCATCGAATGTTAGTGCAAGTTTAACATAAGATTGAATTGTTCCACCATGATTTCTTTCAACAGGTTGTCTCATTTGTATGTTCTGAAAATTGTATTTATTCCATAGAGATTCTAATGTGTTACTATATATGTGTACATAAAATGCGCGCGCGCAAAATAGGACACGCAAGAAAAGATACTCGAAATTGACTGCGTCGAATGCTGCCCATTATTTAATAATTTAATTGTTAGTTTCGTCTATCAAAAACGAGCGATCTGATTGGTCGAAAAATTTAATTCATACCTCAATGAACAAAATTTTGAGCACGCAGCCATTTTGTATGCTTCCGCATAAAATAGTTCCATACAAAAAGGTATGAAAATTTGTAAAGTTTTTGTATTTTTTGCTCGATGGTATTAAATTATAAGAAATGAAGAGAATATTTTTTGTTTTCATGGAGGTATGAACCGAAAAACCTAATCACACTGTATGAATCCGCTTCGCGGATTCATACAGTGTGATTAGGTTTTTCGGTTCATACCTCCATGAAAACAAAAAATATTCTCTTCATCTCTTAATTGTGCGGATAACGTAATTGATCAATCGCGGCTGTCAATCAAAGAAGAAGAAGAAAAAAAAAAGACAAAAAAAAAGTCAGGTCAAATAATCAATTTGATCGGTAGAGGAATTTATTTGAATCATTTTTATTTGTCAGGCGACTTAAACGTCGTAAGTATAGCTTATTCCAGTTGCAGCTACCATATTTAGGGCGCGAACTAACCATTCTACTTTTTGTTACTTGCCACTGGCCATGATTTTTGCAAAATATCTTATAAACAAATTTTTTACGTCCTAAACATGTCCATTTACAGAAATGTAGTAATAACCCGGACATTTACCTGACCCTCACTGCGAAGGACCATTTGATGTTTCACTTAACCCATTACCAGACGGCGAAATTTTAGACTGGTCCAAAATGAAAGCAGTTGCAGACGACAATATGAAATTAATGATTTTTTTTTCGATTTTCTGTATAGAAAACATTTTGAAAAATAAATAAATTGCTTGTCGCAAGCAATTTTTTCATTTTCCTCAATGTTTTCCCAATTGTTTTTCTTGGGGGTCGCCAAAAAGCGTCACTGTTTGTGAATGGATTATCTCTCAGCCTCGTTAAATACCAAAACGTTCCCTCGTGGCTTGGAAAAAAAGGCACAACATTTCATATATTTAAACGCCACATGCTTATCTTAACCCTTGTCATGCTGTGTAAATTACCTTACTGAAATGCTGTCAAATCAAAGGGCTGAAAGCACCGATAGAACTTTTTGTTAAAAAAACAATATTTCTTTTAGAAATCAATTTCATAAACAACTCTGGCAGGAAAAATACAAGCAGGAGGTGTAGACTAAGATCAGCCTGCACAAAAGTGCAGTCTGATCTTAGACTACATCTCCTGGCAGAACCGGAATATTCCGGATTCAGCATGACAAGGGTTAATAGGTTAGTGTTAATCATATGATTTCAATAAGTTTAACACTCACTGTAGGTTGCAATATCATCACGTTTAATCTGAATCGTTTTGTTTCTAACCAATGTAAGCACAAAACTATCTCCCTGAAATGATAAGAATAGTATACAGTCACACAAACATAAGAAAAATGAATTTTGAATTTTACAACACAGCTAACCTCGAAATTTTCAAAAACGAAAAGTATGTAATAAAACACACACAAACAACAACAAAACAAACAAACAAACAAAAAACACCCATAGACACACACCATACACAAAAATAAACACACACACAAACACTCAAACAAAAAAGAAAACAAAATTAACTTTGTTTTTTTTCATTTAATCAAATTTCGAGAAAAAAAATCTTGTTCGTTTTCAGAAAATATGGCACTTCTATGAAAGCTTATTTAAAATCATGATCGGATGGTTCAGAGAACAGTTTCCAATTTCTCCTCCTTCTTTCATTCTTTAAAGTTTTGCAGAATTTAATGACATTTTAACAACCCGTATTTTCATTCGCTTGGAAAACTGTCCGAAGGTAATCCGATAAATCTTTAGGATACTTGTAAAACTTAATTTGTTCATTTATTCCCTTTTTTTATTTTATTCATTTAATCATTGACATTTTTACTATATTACGCGAACAAGTTTCCCCCCTTTGTTTCACAATATTCCTTTGGTTGATTAGAGACTTGATTTCATTTAAGCCATATAGATAATCCTTATTTGAAGTACGTTGAGAGAACTCTTTGGTCATGTGACTCATTTGTTTACATTAATCAATACTTGACGACCTATCCCAATTAAGCTACCCCTTGACAGATTAGGACAGGCTAGCATATTTCTCAATAGTCTTTTAACCACCAATGGTATTTTCAACTTATGACTGGAAAATATTTATGTGAAAGGCTGGCATATTTCTCAATAATCTTTTACCCACCAATGGTATGTTCAACTTATGACTGGAAAATATTTATATGACAGTATCTTCTATATATGAAGATTCGTTCCCTACTTGCTTCTTTACGCCACCAGGTACATTCGACAAAAGTGTTAATAGTATGACTTGTCGACGAGAGGAAAAACTTGATTGGTTCCCTGTAACCTTAAATCATGTGACCGTCCTGTTTTCCTTTACTCCCTTTTGATATTCCTTAACTTGTAAAATGCAACGATATTTTGCCGTTTACCCTTCAGCATCGGCTATTCAACCTTTTATCGAACAAAATAAATATAAAACTTTGACTGAATCTTCAATGTACATTGTTATTTAGGTTGTAGCAATGATTGAAACAATTTGTTTACAAATTCGTCTTAACTGCATGTGTCCAGTTGGGCTAAAGGCAGTTCTGGGAAATTGGAACGAAACAAAACGCAAAAATCTAGTAACACTACTTGGACTTGAGAGCAATTAAACACAAAATGGCCGAACAATGCAGATCATAGTTATCTTCTTTAAAAGTCGACTACAATTCGTACAATTTTTTTATTTACAAATAATGATAATTTTTATGAAGGATTTGTTTTGTTTAATTTATTGATAATAAAGGTTACTTTTAGATATTACTTCTCAAAAATATAAAGAAGCCCCAAGACAAGCTGCAAACTACAATTAATAGTGCTTATAGAGGCCATCTCTCACATTTTCTATTTAAAGGGAGACAATTCACTTTTAATCCTCATAATAACGATACATTTAAAAACAATTATAGATTCAAATTATGTTATGGTTCCCTGCATAATGATTTCCGACAATTGGCACGAAACATATCAAGGTGTATTTTGATACTCACCTCGACAATCTTTATAACTTCCGCTTAGTCGGCACTTTTCTACCGGTGGTCGTTGGATAAGGTCGTTCTCAGGATCGTGAAATTAATTAGGTACTGATACAAACAACACAAACACTTTCTTCTTTTCCTACAATGCTCTCCAATTTATAGAATTACAGAGACGTGAAACCAGAGATTGAATAGGAACCCTTTCCTGTTCACTTCTTGGTTTCATGTCCCTGTGTTTTTATACTTGAGAAAACATTGTGGAATCGACGTCTCCTTTTTCCACAATGTTTCCAACCCTACTGGATCATCATCTCTCAAATAGAATTATCTTTAAATTGTCGTATTTAAAATCTTTGAATCAGGACCGGTCTGAAATTTTGTAAAACAGCAAAGAGTTAAATATAACAGTGTTTTGTTGAGATGAACTTACTATTGTAAAGTTGTGGCATGTGAGGTCAGCTTCCTGTAAGTTGGTACTACCAGTAACGTCCCTCAGTTGTACAGCATTACTTGAATTACAGTCAGTGTTACTACTCACTACGGTAACGTAGAAATCCTATAGAAATAGATTGATTGATTGGGTTTAACGCCACTATTAACAATATTTCAGTCATATCGTGGATGCTGGAGCACCTTACAATGGATTCCTGGTATTTTTCACACCAGTACTACCACTACATCCTTTCCTAGCCTCCAGCTGCTATCCCACTTAGGTTTACGATTATCCACCCATAAGTGAGAGACAAATGTCGGAAAGGATATGTACCGCCGACGGGGATCGAACCCAAGACATCCCATATTTGAAGATTAGGGAGTCTGACGCGCTACCGACTGCCGAAAGGATGTAGTGGTAGAACTGGTGTGAGAAATACCAGGAATCCATTGTTAGGTGCTCCAGTCGCCGCGATAAGACTATAATACCTTTAAAAGCGGCGCTAACCCCATTCAATCAAAACTCCCTTCCTCAATCAAAATCGTCATTGATGGGCGTTTTTCTGTAAAAAGAAGTTCTCACAACTCAATCCTACGTCAGTGGATTAGAATGCGGCAATAATTTGTGTAAACAGCCGAACCGATCCTTGATATTTGGCACAAAATGTATTTATCCTTTCCTGTGCAATCCCTGGTGTTTACGTCCCTGTGATTTTATAATTGAGAAAAACATTGTAGAAAAAGAAGAAACTGCTTGTAACAAGCAATTTCTTCTTTTTCTACAATATTTTCTACTCTATTAAATAGTTATGTTTAAAATTAATCCACTTTTATGTTTTCGTCTGCAAAACCTTTCAATCAGGAAAGGTCAAGCATCCAATCTCCGAACGACCACATTTTGGCCAATCCTTGAGTGGCCGTCTGATGCAAGTTTAACTGAATATAATCCGCTACCCAGGAGTGTCTACCCAAATGACCTTACGTTATGACATTGGAAAGTTTACTTATTTTGGTGCCGTCTTAATTGTACAATCGCTGTTTCAGCCCACTGACTCCCAAGGCCCCGCCCATTGACTCAAACAAGAAGTTCTGCTTCGATTTTTAACGGCGTTATTTTGCAAAAAAAATATGGCCAGTGGGATACAACAAAAAAGTAAAATGGTTGGTTGGTGACCTAAACGTCGTAACTACACCTTGAATAAGCTGTAGTTTTGACGTTTAAGTCGCCAAACTAACAATAAAGGTTAGTAAAATGGCGGCCAATGTTGGAGTTGAAAAGCTCAGGTCCGGGCTGAATAAATTATTTGATTGGGTCGGTTTATTCCTTGATCGACAACCGCGATTGGTCAATTGTCTGATTGTCGCTACAAAAAAATGTTTTGGAAAGCAACTCAGAAAATAAAATAAAAATGTTTATTACCAGCAATTTCATCATTGTCCAAAAAGTTTTCTACTCAAAAATAAATATTTAAGAATTTCATCAACTAAAACCTATATATCTCTGTCTAAGAAGCTAGTAGATTACCTCCAATTCCGGATAGTCATCTAGGTCCACCTCAACAGTTAACACGTCATTTGGTCGGCAAATAACCCCTGTAAATTAAAAGGGAATATTATGTTGCATTTTCTTTGAGCTGCGGAAGATATTTAACGAAACCGAGGGTCGAGTGGAGTATCAAATAACAGCGAGAAGCAAAAACAAGATGATGTATCGATATCGTTATGTAATATTCTTTTTATTACATACCTTCATTTTTTCATGAAATCGATGAAATGATAAATAAATATTTGTATCTGCACACCCCTTCTTGACCCCTTTTATTACGATGTCGTTTGGGCTGTTCCCTATACAATCTTTAAGTACAAAACCGGCCGGCGTACATATATACGTTAAATAGGCAAATAGCCAATGAATAGCTCTTGGCGTAAGGCCGCGGACTTCGAATCCAGAGGTGGAAGTTTCTTTTTCCAAAACTGGCATATTCTTTTCTCGTGAATATATATCAAAGGGAAAATTTGATTTCTTATTGCAAAATTGCCGTAAACTTGCGTAATTCTTCAACTAAATAAAAGCATGTGTTTCTTTTTTAATTTCTCATTAAGAAAACTCCAAAGAGAAAAAAAAAGTTCTAAATTTTCACGGGGGTTACAAAGCTTTTATTTATTCTTTTCTAAGAATTGAAAGAACCAAACGTCCATATAATTTTAACATTATACTTAAGTTAGAATAATAAACTTGGATAAAATAAGGATTTTAATCAAAGCAATGAACGAACAATTTGCTTAGAATCAGTGGTTTTCTACAAAAAAAAAAAAAAAAAACAACAAAAAAACCAACAACAAAAAAACACAAAACAACAACAACAAAACAACAACAACAACAACAACAAAAAACCTCGGTCGGTGACCACAGTCTTGTTTTTCTAAGCTGTAGATACTGTATTGAAATCGAAATCTGAAGCTTTACTAAGGCAACATTGCAATAAGAAATCAAATTCTCCATTTAATATAATCATTCTCAAGAAAATAATATGCCGGTTTTAGAAAAAGAAGACCTGTAGTAGGTTCGAGCCTTCCACCTCTGTATTCAATGTCCGCGACTATACGCCAACAGCTTTTCATAGATTCGCAACGATGAAAGTTAAAATTTGTTATTTCAACCAATGCTCAAACTTTCTAAATCTATATTTGGAAGGTTTTTCGGGTACTAAGGAATATTATATGAGCGACAAGTCAACGGTGTTTCCTAATACGAAGATATGTTATGAAAATGATGACGTATTGGCAGAGTAATTACAGAACCGATTACAGAGGTGAATGGGAACAAATCGAATGCAAGACAATTAATCTTTGATGTTGACCTTTTGGTCAAGTTCAACCAGGAGGTCTGGGCGAGCACCGTCCGACCATGCCCATGCTTATGGGCAAGTTCGGCCTGCGACAGCCCAGACCTTCCTGAAGATTCGTAGAATATTCTGACTAGTGTAAATTCTTGTTAACAGATTTCAGATTCTCAGACAGTGTAGACCATGACTCGGCCGCATTCAGGCGCGTCGACTACATCTAGATGCAATACGATCCTACTCCCCACATCTCCACGATAATGTTAATGATAAATAACTAGTGCACAGCGATAGTTTATACAACGGGTCAGAATAGACCATTTGTAGAAATATATATTGCCGTTTTTACTATGACTTGAATTTTTCCTTTAGAGGAATATAAATACTGTTTTCTTTTGCAGAGCAGTCATAACAACTTACAAACATTTGTAGTCAATATGGATGCTTATTTAATCCATGAAAAGTTTTGACAATACTTACATTTTATATCTTTATAATGATGATGAAAAAACAAACATTTTGAAACAACTATTTTTGCGAAGAAAGCACACACACATACACTAACATACATTCAGATACTTCAATAGGCTTATTTTTGTGACCGTAAAGGTTTCCTCCGTAAGTTCGATAAAGGTTGTTCAAGAATTAACATCTGTAAAATGAACGGATCTCTTGTCCTGCCTACTGATCCCACAGAGTTCCGACAGGAAATTCCACACAGATATCAAAACAGCGTAATTTTGAAAAAAAAAAAAAAAATGAACAGTAACACGCAATAAAAAGTCAAATGATTGGTTCGCTAAATCAACGTCTTTAGTACAGCTGGAATAAGCTATTGTTAAGACGTTTAAGTCACCAAACCAACAAGAAATGCTTCACATAAATATCAGCCAATTTTGGAGATCAAAGTTCACTTCCAGACTTCGTGAACAATTTGAATTGATTGAGTTATTGATTAACAGCGTTGATCCGTCAATTGTGACAGTGGACATCATCTGTTTGATTTTAACCCTTTCCTGTACAATCCCTTGTTTTCACGTCCCCGTGAATTTATACTTGAGAAAATATTGTGGGAAAAGAAGAAATTGCTTGTCGCAAGCAATTTCTTCTTTTCCCACAATTTTTTCTAATCCGTAGGTTCGTTACATTTCAAATTGCACCCACTTTTAATTGTTGTCTGCAACTCCTTTCAAATTGGACTGGTCTAAAATTTTGAAAAACGGGAAAGGGTTAAATCAACACTTTTCCATCGACAAGGCACGCTCGTCTTCAACATGTCTGAGCACGATATAGATACAGTTTTCACAGTTTGGGCGGCAACAAGGGCTAAGGGTCACATTTAAAAGAAGCTCAATTTAGATTCAGAGAATCTTGTCAGCCCGATTAGCTCAGTTGGTAGAGCACTTGACTTCAAACCTCAAGATCATGGATTCGAGCCCTGGGCTGACCATATCAACTAACAAAACTAATTGTCTTTCGGATGAGACGTTAAACCGAGGCCCCGTGTGACGATGCTATCCATCGAGCACGTTAAAGAACCAGGCGGAGTTCTCAGCAGTTTCGTCCTGTATCATTGCACTATCCCCCGTAACAACTAACCGTCTTCTGGGGGCGTCGCTCATATGGGCATGTGCTATGGTAGCGACGATAAATAAACGGAAATACACACACACACTCAGAGAATCGTCAAAAATTGAAAGGACTCTACTCTGGTAAGCCAGTGTGGTACGCGCAGTCTGGTCAGGTTCGATTTTATTTTCGCGCCTCTATTGAAGTCCCTGTACATCTGATGTGTCCCATATTTATGCTACAGCTGACAGTACTATTGAAGAATTTCTGCAATAATTTTTAGTTTTGAATATGATTCAACCTATACTCCCACAACCTTCCTTTTCCGACCCTGCGGAAAAAACGTGGTACGACAGAAATTAATCGAATCAAGCAATCCATAATATTGTTCACTTCAACAGATAGTCATTTTAAATTTCATCAAATTAAAAATGTCATCTGTAGCTTCTTTTAAGTTGAAATAACCTGATAAATCTGTCATCTGGTAAAGGGTTAATAAATAAAGTCATCCGAAAGCCTTGCTTCTTACCCACTGTATTCACCAAAGCAAAAAAATATACTAAACAGAATACTCACTCGGAATTGCTCTGATATTGTTTATCATTGCCAGTACAAAGACTGCAGAAACAACTGCAATGACGATCCTCATGTTTGGCTTGTGTCTGGAGTTAGATTAATCAATAGTTGATTACATGTATTTACAAAATGTCGAACACATACGCCTTCATATACAAATAGGTTATATTAATGAATGAATGAAAGGATTAATGTTTGATAAGACAAATGGATTAATACAAATGACAAATAGACAAATAAGATTATTGACTTTTTCCCACACACTGACATTTTTGACGCCCTTTAAGAAAAAAGGATTTCGAAAACATTGTGGAAATTGAAGAAATTTCTTCATTATTCACAACGTTTTCTTCCCAAAAGAGACCATAATTTTAAATTCCACCACCTAAGAATTGTCGTCCGCACTTTATTTCAATGTTGACCCGTCTAACATTTTGTCTTGTGTTAACGGGTTAGATCTAGTTCGATATTTACTGGGAACAATCAAGAATTTGACGAAATAAAAGTTTGTAAAAAAAAAAAGAAAACCCAATCTCCTCAAAGGTTTCCGGTGTTTTATCATGACATAACACAAAGTTTTTCTTATAACTTGATGGTTATCGTTCACCGTCAAATCGTACAATAATACACACATGTAACAATGGCGGAAATGCAATTTGTAACTAGAGGGCCATTATACCTGAAGCGCTCACCTGATTCAGCGGTAACAAATAGCCGAAAAGAGTACAAGTGACCATTTTTCTGAGAATTCATGCAGAAATAACATTTTAACCAAGTTTTAAGATATTTCAGTCATGTAGTCTCTGAGCTGTGTAAAAGGTTATTCAAATGTTTTACCTAGTAACCAACTTTTTGACAGAAAATGAACCAAACCTGCCTTGAATATCAGAGGCAAACGTTTTAACCAAATATCAACGTATTTGAACCTCAAATAATAGTTAATAGAGTGATTCCTAAATTGGATCTAGTGACTATATATAAACTGCTGTCCTACTTCTGTAGACTATCCTATCATGATGTTATGTAATAAAATGTTGAACTAATCATAGATTAATCCAAATCACATGTTAATCACTGTAATTAATTGACCAATCGCGGCTGTCAATCAAAGAAGAAACAGCCAATCAAATCATTCACTTTGACAGGAAGCAAAATTTGAAGTCCGGCATTGGCCGACATTTTTGTGAAGCAGTTTAGTTTGTTGTCGACTTAAACGTCATAGCAACAGCTTATTCAAGCTGTATTTACGACACTTAGGTTGCCAACCAACTATTTCACTTTTTTGTTACATGTACAGGCTATTTATCTTGCAAAATAACGTCGTTAAGTCGCAGCGGAACTTCTTGTTGAAGTCAGTGAATGGGGGCAACCGAGTCAGTGTACGGGACCAGCGGAGTCAGTAGGCGGGGCCAGCGGAGTCAGTAGGCGGGGCCAGCGGAGTCAGTAGGCGGGGCCAGCGATTGGTCAATTATTAAAGAGATGAAGAGAATAGTTTTTGTTTTCATGGAGGTATGAACCGAAAAAACTAATCACACTGTATGAATCCGCGAAGCGAATTCATACATAAGTGTGATTAGGTTTTTCGGTTCATACCTCCATGAAAACAAAAAACATTCCCTTCATTTCTTATAATTTAATAGCATCGAGCGAAAAAAGCAAAACTTTACAAATTTTGATACCTTTTTGTATAGAACTATTTTGTGCGGAAGCATACTAAAATGACTGCGTACTCAGAATTTTGTTCATGGAGGTATGAATTAAATTTTTGGACCAATCAGAAAGCTCGTTTTTGATAGACGAAACAAACAATTAAATTATTAAAGTATAGAAAATAAATCGTGGACGTCAATCGAGTTATCATTTGAGCGCATGCGTGACATTTCCAACCATTGCACATGTGCGCCAAGTAAAGACTTAGATCAGCCTGTGCATCCGCACAGTCTGATCAGTGTCTTCACTCTGCGCTCTGTAGATAGACACTGACCCAAAGCTTCTTTAAGCAATCAGCGAATATTTTAATTGCCCCGAATGGCTGTCCATGGTGCTCAATGTGTGCAAGTCACGCACCTGCGAAATGGTTGGAAATGTCACGCACAGGCTCATTTGTTAGTTTAACCGAAAATCTATTGATTTTACCATAACGATAAACTGCCAGTTTTTGAGAATCTTTCATTTCGTGCCCATGTAAAGTGCAAAATTTCAAGTATATTCCGTGAAAACAGAAGGTTAACTTTTTAGTAATTAGACTTTAAATTGAGAAAAGTTTCAACTATATTTCATCTTTATAGTGGAATGTTTTTCCTCCTTGTCATTTTCTCTAGTCGTTCTTTCAAATCTGAAGCGGATACTTTTTTATTTGGCTTTAAATAAGTTTCGAGCTGCTCTAAAAGACAAAAATCCTTTTTTTCGTTGGAATTTCAATTTTTTGTCTATTTCAAGTTTTATACATACCACCATAGTGACTGACCTTGAATTATGAAACCATCAATTTAGACCGTGAATGTTTGAACTCCGACAATGGCTGACATTTCCGTCAAGCATTTTTGTTGGTTTCGCAACTCAAACGTCGTAACTTCAAATGATTCACGATGTAGTTATGACACTAAGCTCGCCGACCAATGATGTTTCTCTTTTATTACTCGATGCTGACCATAATTTCGCTGTGCAATATCGATAGTGAACTTCATGTTGGTGTCAGACGGCGTTGCTAGCGGGTTCAATGCATGTGGCCAGAGATCCGTCAATTTGGCCTGGACTATCAATATCAGTTTCAAAACCCAATCTTTTTAATTGAAATACGTAATTCTAATGGAGACCGATCTAGAAAGCTTTTGAAGTAAACATCAAAATGCGAAAATATCAAATGTAGATAATGGAGAAATAATTGATACATAATTAAACGGATTTGATTTGTTTGTTTATTTGAATGGGGTTTAACGGCGCTCATACCAGTTTCTTTTTCAGTCATATCGCGACGGCTGGAGAACCTAACAATGGCTTCTCTTTCACGAGAACTACGATAAGATCATTTCCTAGCCGTCAGCTGCTATCCCACTTAGGTTTACGATTATCGACACATTGGAGACTAATGTCGGAAAGGATATGTCCCGCCTCCGGGGATCAAACCCATGACATGAAGGAATTTTCTTATTTGAAAAAAATAAAAACCCCTCAAAAAACACGAGGCTACTACTAGACTTTGCTCACCTTTCCTCTGATAGAGTTATTGAAACTTCAGCCTGAATTGTAATGAAGAAGTCATCACCTCCTTCTAACCCAGTTCTCCCTTTTAACCCTTTCCGTTTTTATTACATTTTAGATTGGTCCAAATTGAAGGATGTTACAAACGACACTGACAATTAGAAATTAAACCATCCCATCTGATAGAAAATGTTATGGGAAAAGAAATTGCTTGTGACTAGCAATTTCCTCTTTTTCCATAATATTCTCAAGTATTAAAGCATAGTGACGTAGAAACCCGGGTTTTTACAGGAAAGGGTAATCGTAATATGACGTCCCTCAAGAGAGAGACTTGGATAACCAATGTAGAAAATGTAGAATGTGCTTGATACAAGCAATTTCTTCATTTTTTACAATGTTTTCAACCCACATTAAATTGACGTCTGCCATTTCTTTCAGTTAGAATCAGTCTCAAATTTTCTCGCGTGGTAACAGGTTAAATCGTTACCTATCTACCCGGGTAATCAGCCATTAAATTTTAATCACCCGGTTTAAAAATGTCAATGCGGCATCAATAAGACAGTACAGAACATATTTTCAGTGGGCGAACAAAATATCGTAAGTACAGCTATGATTAACCCATTCCAACTCAATTCCTCCTTTTTACGCCCTTCAAGAAAAAGGTTTTGGAAAACATTGTGGAAAATGAAGAAATTGCTTGTATCAAGCAATTTCTTCATTATCCACAATGTTTTCTTTCCAAAAAGGTGAAAAAATTTAAAATTCCACCAACTTGAAATTGTCGTCTGCATCTTCTTTCACTATGGACCAGTCTAAAATTTTGTCAAGTGGGAATGGGTTAAGCTGAATTAAAGACATTTTGATCGTCCATCGAAGACACAACAAGTGTGGACGATAAAAAAGTTTGGATGTACAGAAATGGCATATTTATCTGGATATACACAGTTTTTTCCCTATATTTTCTACTTCTATCGTCCCACTTATTCTCCTGATCATGGGGTCCCGGGTTCGATCTCCAGTCACGACCAATATCCATCCCGACATTTGTCTCCCACCAATTGGTGGATAATCGTAAACCTAAGTGGGTTGAGCAGTTGGAAAGCTCGGGAAGGATGTAAGTGTAGTTTCTTGTATAAGTCGGGTGATTGAGTTGACTGAGATATTTTTCTCTGTTTTGTATCTTTTGAATTTTTCAAACGTATTTTCTTAAAATCAAACATGATACGGCATCATTTGACAACTTTTCAAGAAAAAAAAAAGTTTTCTCGGGAAAATGAATTGAAAAACGTCCTTTTTTCAGCATTTGCTGTAAAATCATAATTAAGTAATGTCACGCTGAATTAAAATCATATATATATAATTACTTTAAAGTCAAAGGAGTGACATTACTGGAAGATCTTAACAATGGTCAATATTTCTTTTGAAAAATGATCATTTTATAAAATGGGACGAACAGGAGGTGTAGACCAAGATCAGAATGCACTTATGTGCAGACTGATCTTTTTCTATGCCTCCTGCTAAAGCAGGAATATTCTAGGTTCAACAAGGGTTAATTTCATATAGATTGCGACAACTGTAGAAATATATCTCCCTTTAATAGCCGCCGTCATAGCGCAGTTGGTAGCGCGTCGGACTGTCAATCTAGAGGTCCCGGGTTCGATCCCCGACGACGGCACTCATCCGATCCGACTATTTGTCTCCCACCAATGGGTCTATAATCGTAGGCCTATGTTGGATAGCAGCTGGAGGCTGGGAAAGGACGTGTTGGCGATACTGGTGTGAGAAATACCAGGAATCCATTGTTAGGTGCTCCAGCCTCCGCGATATAACTGAACGATTGTTGAAAGCGGCGTAAAACCCCATTCAAAATAAAACAATTCCCTTTAATATGCCGAACTTTACTCACTGATGCAGTCATTTTATTCATCCTAAACAATTTTACTGTAATCCAGGAGTATGAAGTTTAGAAAATTATAATAAAAACATTTTGGAAAAAATGTTTTAAAGTTTAAAACTGATCTCTTTAGAAAAAAAAAAAAAGAAAAAAAAAATGATTTAGATAGAAAACCAAAATTGCACTGTAGCATTTCTTGTTTATTTCTTTTCTCCTTTTTTTTTATAAGTCAGTCGTTGTCTCTAATATTATTTTGCTAGATCTGTGTCAAAGATTACAAGAGATATTTTCGTCCTCATTTGAGAATTCATTCGAATATGAAATTTGAATATATGTTTTACGTCAAATTTAAATGCAATTAACTTTTATTAGCATCAGTTTATCAAATAATATTTTAGCCCATTACCAGATTGGAAAATTTTAGACTGTTCAAAATTCAAGGATGTTGCAGAAGACAAATTCAATGATAAAAAAATTAGATTATTTTCACTTTCTGTGTTGAAAAAACATTGTGGACAAAGAAGAAATTGCTGGTAACAAGCAATTTCTTCATTATCCAAATTTTTCCCCCAAAATATTGCAGGGAAAAAGAAATTACAAGTTATCAGTATTTTTCTCCTTTTTCCACATTATTTACCACAATTATTTTCTTAAGTGTGCCACATTGCGAGATTGTGTGGTAATGGGTTAAAGTTATCTAACAGAATAATTTCTTCGCTTCGCTTGCCACGCCCACTGAGCTACGAAAGGAAAGTCAAATTCAGTATCAAATGACATAATCGTATGTACTACATGTAACTTGTTACTAAAAAGTCACATGGTTGGTAGGCGACCTTAAACTAATCCCACACAGTGACGCTTTTAGACGACCCAAGAAAAAAAGCTTTGGGAAACATTGTGGAAAAAGAAGAAATTTCGTGTAACAAACAATTTCTTCATTATCTACAATATTTTCTATCCCAAATTTAAAAAAATCAAATATTTCATAAGCTTTACAATTGTCGTCTGCAACTCTAAATTTGCCGTCTGGTAATGGGTTAAGGGTATAGCTACAGCTAGAATAAATAGGGAATATTACAACAGTGTCTTTTTCTGTGCGTTGTTATCGTGTTCGAGAATCGTGTGTAGGTATTTTTTATTGGATGAGACCGCAGGTCGAATCCAATAAAAAATACCTACACACGATTCGAGAACACGATAACAACAAATAGAAAAACACACTGTTGTAATATTCCTTTTATTATATACCTTTTAGGATGGACATGACATTAAATAATTCAGAAATAACAAACTTTCCGGAAAAAAAAAAAAAAAAAAAACGAAAAAAAAAAACGAACGTCAATACACAAAAAGGAGTGTACACGACGAATACGGTTTTTTGGTACACGCCGAATATCGTTTTTTTTCTGTCGTGTTGTATTAGATAGCCAGATTTTAATTCATATCGTTTATAGGTATATAATAAAAGTTTATATCGCCAGAATAACAAATATGCCGTTGCTTTCTTTGATTGACGGCAAAGATTGCTGCATTTTCTCGGAGATTTTCAATAAGTTCCGTAAGTTCAAAAGAAGGAAGAATATAGATATCAGTAATTCTCTTTAACATTCTAAATACTGATTGCACTACTGAGTGACAATGGAACATTGTGCCGCCGTCATAGCGCAGTCGGTAGCGCGCCAGACTCCTAATCTTATACCACGGGATGTCATGGGTTCGATCCCCCGCGGCGGCACATATTATTTCCGACATTTGTCTCTCACCAATGGGTAAATAATTGTTAACATAAGTGGGATAGCAGCTGGAGACTAGGAAAGGATGAATTGGTAGCACTGGTGTGAGAAATACCTGGAATCCATTGCTAGGTGCTCCAGCCAACCGCGATATGACTGAAATACTGATAAAAGCGGTGTCGAACCCCGTTCAATCAACCAATCAATGGAAACTTGTAAAAATAGCATAATACTTTCCCTTCCCGAAAACATGTATTATTGTTTGATAAGAAGAGTAAAACGCGAAGAAGTAACGTTATTTTCCTACAAGATTTATTCCCGAAACCAATGGTATGGGACTCGGAAAGGCAGCAAGCGTATTTAAGAAGATTTTGTATAGTAATTGACATATTGTTGTCCATAACAACTCACCTCCGACAGGAAGTTCGATATTAAAGTTTGGATCTTGTTCAACTCAAAAATTTACGGTCAACACATATATAGCCCCCCCCCCCCTAAAAAAAGGGTAAAAATAAATCGTTTGCTAGAGACTTAATAAATTCCTACACAACCCCTCCTTTTTACACCCCCAAGGTAAAAGCCTTAACAAACATTTTGGAAAATGAAGAAATTGCTTGTATCAAACAATTCCATTATTATCCACCTTGTTTTATATCCAAGAAGACGAGAAAAAATGAAATTCCATCAATTTGGACCAGTCTGGAATTTTGCTATGTTGAAATGGGTTAAACACTGATTTTGACATCTGCAATAACTATATTTACGATATTCAAATTGTCCAAGCAAATAAAAAAAAAAAAAAAAAAAAAAAAAAAAACGCGTCGCATAAATGTCGAACAATGTTAGCGTTCGAAGATCACTTCCGGTCTAAATGTATGATTTAATTTCTATCGATTCTTATTGACCTGCGCGATTAAAATAATATCAACGATATCAAATGAGTACCAACACAGTAGACCAAGGGGTTAAAATTGGTAATATTTGCTGAAAGAAATCTCTTCAAATTCCTTTCATCTAGGAATTATATGTTATAGAGAATTGAAGAAAGTTATAGTTGAATGAGTAAATCATCCATATTTTATTAAAAACTAACTGAAATCAAAGAAATAAGTCATGGTTGAAATACAAGCTTTATTAAGGAAAAAAAAAAAAACCATTGTGGAAAAAATATGAATTATTCGAAATAAATCTTCATTTTTTACATACTTTTTTTTTACTTTTTCTTTTGGATAAAAAAGGAATAAAAAATATTTGGGAATAGGTTTAAGTATTGTCTGGTTGTAAACAGTAGCTCTTTATTAATTATTTTGAGCAAAAGTAATATTGAAAAAGAGAGAGGTAAAAAAACAATTAATCTATAGGGTACATTACCTTGTGTATTTGTTTTCCAACGGAGTCTGCGGGTGAAATGTGCGGGTAGGCTTACTGTGCACGGTTACTTAATATTCAATCACGGCCCAGTGACTACGTCATGGTTGAAAATTTCGCATGTCGTCATGGTCGACAATTCCTTCATCATAGAGACCTATAATTCATGACAACTGTTTTCGAGAGAGGAAGCTTTAACCCATTCCCATACAATAACGCTTTTTGACGCCCCAAAAGAAAAGCAATTGGGAAAACATTGTATAAAATGAAGAAATTACTTGAACCAAGCAATTTCTTAATTTTCCACAACGTTTCCTACCCAGAAAGTTGAAAAAATCTGAATTCCATAAACTTTAAATTGTCGCCTGCAAATTCTTTCAATTCGGGCCAGTCTAAAATATTGTCGTGTGGTCATGGATTAAAGATGCGAGCAGAGATAAATCCTGTTCAGAACTACGCAGAAGAGTAGGTGTATATTAATTCCCTCCCTTTATCGCCCCGTTTATTGTATTGCATAAATATCGACAGGTTATTCCTAATTCTGAATTATTTTCTTTTAATCTAAATGTAATCAACCCATTCCCACACAGTGAAATTTTAGGCTGATCTGAATTAAAGGATGTTGCTTACGACAATTTAAAATTGTTGACATTCTTAAATGTTTGTCTCTCTGGGTAAAAAACAATGTGGAAAATGCAGAAATTGCTTGTAACAAGCAATATCTTCATTTCCCACATTTTTTTCCAGAACTGTTTTCTTGGGTGGCGTAAAAAGGAGGGATTGTGTGGAAATGGGTAAATACCCATCTCAACCAAAACTCACACAGTTTGGACATAGTTCTACCTCGTCACGAAAAACAAGATCTCTCGGAGGTTAGGTTAGTCCTCGAAACGGTTATTTGAAAATCTGATCAGGTAATACACAACTCAATCTTGTATTAAGCGACCACTCAAGGGACGACCAAAATGTGGTCGCTTAATACACTTTTTTGGTGAACGTTATGACGGATTGGTTCGATTTGTCCGATTACATAAACTATTATACAGTTATCGCTTCATACTATGTTGTTCGAACTCATTAGAATCGTCTCTATGAGACGATTCTAATGAGTTCGAACAACATAGAATTTGTTTATGACTTTATTATTTTGCGAAATGCTTTCACTTCTAAAGAAATTTGCTTTTATAAAAGAAAATTCGATTATGGCCGCTTAATAGACATGGTCGTTCGAGCAAGATCAATTGTATATTCATCTAGAACTGACTGATCGCCATGTCAATAAAAATTCGATGGACCAATCAAATCCTCCGACATGAACGCTTAGCATTCTTGCAACTTGGCGACGTTCCTGAAGCTGCAGCTACAACGTTTAGGTCGCAAACGAACTATTTTATTATTGTAACTGACTATAAAATATTCAATTTATCTGGATAGAAGTTATTTTTCAGTGTCAGTGAGCATGGTCGGCGATCCGTCTCTGTATATAGTTAGTCACTGCTTGCTAATCTCTGCAGTAATTACTTTTTGCTCTGCTCTAAAGGACACCATCAGATAGGCAACCCTTGTTGATTTTTTTTTCTAAATTTCAATTTCATATTACTCGATGAAATATGATGTTGGTGGTATCGATCATGTGTTTATATAAACAACCAAAACTTTGTAAAAAAAAACAAAAAAAAAAAAAAAACGGCTAGTTAAAACGCATGATATTATTCTATTGTGAATCATTATTGACCTGTTGCTCATATGATATTCCTTGTGACCCTTATTAGTGTTCCTAAAGAACTTCCACTCATTGATTCACAGAACTTGGCCCATTCGGTTAAATATCAAATCTTACCAAATGTCTTCACATATTTTGGAATAGCTATCGGTGAAGGACGCGCACTATTTATCCAGATGTGGAAGGATCGAATCTGCTACAGATCATTTTAATTATTATTATTCTATCGTGATTTTTTTTCTCTTTTAACAGTCTTTGGGTGATTTTAATTTCATATTTCAAAATGGCCACATGAAAGTTTCAGAGTCGTTTTCCAAATGTGAAATTCCGTAATATGTTCATGAAAATAATTGCGTGTGTATTTATTTAAAATGTCCCGCCAAGAAAATTCCAAAGAGTGCAGATAACGATGTTTTAAAGAGAAACGAAAAGTTTTAATTTCTTGCTCTTCCAAGCGTATCTAGAGCTATGACTATAATGAACAAGAGTTGTCCGTGGACAACAAAGATTCCTCCTTTCGGGTGCTATTTGAAACAGGGTTAAATGTTTAGGGCACATGTTCATAGAGTCAAAGTCACCCCCTTATGAATGTATATATTAAATAGAACACCGCAGAGTATATATATATATATATATAAAAAAAATGAACGAAATATACATTGTTTTACGTTTTAGTTTTTAAATGGTAAAAAGTTTATGCCACATTGTCGATCTTCATTGTCTCAAGTGAAAACCTATCTCCGGAAGAATGCATAAGGGAAATATGAGCACCATAAATTATCATGATAGAAAAGGTTATATATTTGTGAAGTATGAGTACCATAGGAAGAAAAAATAACCTACTAAGAAGAAGTTTAAAATTTTGGGCTTTTTTGTTGCTATTTTTCAAATAACAGAATAAAGGTCATGGTCACAGGGTCACAAGGTCAAGGGTCAAGGTCATTGTCTAAAATGAAAGACTATTAGTTTTTGATAATACATGAGGTCGTGGAGTAACTTTAACGTCGTGACTTTTTAAGCTTATTATACAGCATTCTGGTTGCTCAACGATAATGTACGGTGTATCATACTTGATCTTATTTCAGGACAAGCATCCCTAGGTTATCAAATCTAACCTGAGATATATCTTCCTTATCCAACCAATGATTTCGGACTATAAATATGAATATGTCTAGTGATAAATTCTGTGTGATTTGTAATGAGCTTCTCGATAATGATCAATCGGTATAATTAGGATAAAAGGATATATATGTGTATGTAAATCTTTTTGACCGAATTTCACCGATATACTTTCCTTGCTATCTTCAGCAGCCTTTATATATATATGAAGGCTGCTGAAGATAGCAAGAAAAGTATATCAGTGAAATCTGGTCAAAAAAGGTTTACATTAAATCCAGAAAATTACCTACTAATCTATATATTGTCTGTGAAACATAAAGAAATGCTTGAATCTAAACAAAATATCCGTCTCCGCTCTGTAGCAGTGTTCTCATTCAAAGAAGAATGCTTGTTTTGTGGAAAGCCAATAAGTACAACTTCAAGACAAAACACAGACAAAACAAGAAAATGAGGCAATGAGGTTCTATCACGAATACGGCTTTCACTCGACTTGGATGCATCAGAGACATACATACCTTCATACATGCAGTATACCATCAAATCTGTAGTGTGAACTTTAGATCGGGTAAACCTTGCAATGCCCAAAAGGCGAATATCTGGCAGAACAAAGAGTTCCACGTGTGATGGCGCTTTCTTTAAAGCGGGGAATTATTTCGAAGAAAGTAACGAAGACCGAATCACGCTTAAAGAAATAGTTAATCATATGAAAGAATATCTTAATGGTGGAGATGTTTTTCAGTAAAAATACATATATTCTCCTTGCAAGAGTATTTTGAGACGAATTCGTAATTACAACCATCCAAAAGTAGGACAACACAGTAACGTTTAGAGGAAACGATTTAAAGTTTTTTTTATGATTTAAATAGTCTACCAAAATATGATGACAATAACCGTAAACAATGACAATAATTAAACAGTTTCAAAACTGGTTGAAAGTGATATTTTAAATGATAGCTACAAATCGTGAAACATATCCAGTATCAGTCGACTTGAGTTCACCACAGAAAGGCGTTGATTATAGGACAAGGGAACTTTTTCTTAGTAGTTTGTCTAAAACACAAAGATACTAAAATTGTTGCTATTGGTTAAGCTGTCATGCAAGTAACTATACCTCATCTGTTGATAACACCTTTACAGCAGGGGGTAAGGTGTAAAACTGCGTACCCGTATTTGTCTCTATAAACGCTACAGATACGAAGCTGCATCATCGTACTGGACCAGCGTCATAATCTCTTCCAAATCTTGAACAGCTCTAATCACATTGTAAATGTTGGGATGGCTGATTATATTTACAACATACCTATCCACTGTGTTTGTCCCGTACAAAATCAAGGTGAAGCAGTTCGTTGTCCATGACTTGTTCTAATGTTGGCTGATTCAAGAATTTTTTGACTAAGTTTCATTTTTACTTTCCCGTCAGAATTAAACATAACCTAAACATAACCATCAAGTACATTTTATCATTTATTCTTTCGGCAGATTAAACACTTAAAGACGGAACTTTTTTTACTGCCTTCTCATTGGTTTGATTGGACTCCTCTCTAACACAATCATTTCATTAATCTAATTGTAACATGTGGTAGTAAATACGTAATACAAATGGAATACAATTTGAACCATTTCATTAATTTAATTGTAACAAATAATAGTTAATACATTTAAAACATAACACAGGTGGAACACAATTTGAAACAAACTGTAATCACACATTTTCCCTTACCCCCTTCTTCCCCACCAAGTAAATGGTATTATTGGATTTTAAAATGTGGGAGAATCGGGAAGACACCAAATATGTATTAATCCACTTTAGAGTGGCGTTAGAAGTTGTAAAAAGTGCAGCTGAACTACAAGTTTAATAGTACAGTTTTTACAGTGTGTTGCTGATAATGTAGACAATAATATGCAAAAATTAGATGGGAAAGGCACCTTCCATGGAATGAGCATTATTGTCGCAGCTTCACCAACAGTGACGACAATACAAAGTTATTCCTAGACTGAAGATTACATTAGGCGAAGTTTCGATACGACTTCAAAATACACGATTTGGGGAATTTCGACGGCATAAAGTTGTATGGGAAGATTGAAACATGTGTCCTCAGAGAATTGACAGAACACCCCGTCACAGAGACAGGAAAGCAAGCCTTAGTGTCAACAATGGAACTCATGGAAAGACATTAAATACTCTGCGTGCATCATCATTTGTTGAGAAGGTAGCCAATGCGTCAACATTTATTATCCAAAAGCTACTCCGACCAACATCAGACAATCCAAAATATTACGGTTTACAAGTTTATTTGTAAACAAAATTTTAGAAAAACTAATTTAATATAAGCAATAGAATGGTGATGGAAAATGTGGAAGACAAGCTATCTTCAGTAACCACCGAATGGGCTCGAGCTACAGCTCGCATATTGAAATTCGTTCGCTGTACATACTAAACAGGGTGTCGAAAATTAGTCTGCTGTTGTCGGAAAGTGGGGTTTAAGTGTCCCTTGTACCACATGCAAGGGACTAAACCTTGAAAATTCTATGATTTTTAACTTGAGAAAAGATTGTGGAAAACGAAATTGCTTGTGAAAAGCAATGTCTCATTTTTCCATAATATTTTCTACCACAAAGGGTGGTTTGATTTCAAATTGCATCCAATTTTCATTCTTGTCTGCAATCTCTTTTAATTTTGACCAGTCTAAAATTTCATAGAAACGGGAAAGGGTTAATATCATAGCAAGCATACTTAATTCATATTCGAGTTAGAATTTCTCACGTCTTTGATATCATGTTCTAGAAATGTTTGTTTAACCAAAATGCTGCATACACATATTGGTACAGTACTTTATTTTCCCTTTGCAAGCTCTTTCGTTGTCATCTGCGACCAAATGCAATTTGAGCTATTTCGAAATTTTTGTAGTATGTAACAGTTTTACCCATTTCCAAACATCCCTTATTTCGGTGCCTCTTAACAACGGTATTGCAGAAAACATTCTCATTCCAGGAGAACTTGCTGGTAACTAAGTCTGGTTTTACCAAACTGTTATCTTTGTGGTAGATATTTTTTTCAAATAACATGTGATTTTGAAATAACTTATGCAAATATTTTCAATTGGGGTTGTCCACACTATTTCGGTATAGTAATAGGTCGATGCATTCTGTATAGCTGATTTAGTGTAGAAGTCTCGTATTAGGGATATTTTTTGAGAGACCCCAAGAGCAAATATATGATAATATATATTGTGCTTTTACCTTAAAATGCCAGTATAAATGGTATAGTTTTTATATTTATCCTCGTCATGCTGAGTTAAAATCAGAATTGCTTTAAAATCAAAGGGCTGGCAGCTCTGGAAGGTCTTGATTAGGGTATACATGTATATTTCTTTTGAGATTTGATCATTTAAACAACTTTTACTGAAAGAGGACAAGCAGGAGATGTAGACCAACATCAGCCTGCACTTATGTGCAGGCTTATCTTGGTCTATACCTCCTGCCTAAACAGGAATATTCCGAGTTCAGCATGACATGGGTTAAGAGTGACTGATTTTGGTAAATAGTTCAATACATTTTTTCCAGTACACTTGGTTTAAAGTTCTAATTTCATGCATATTTAACATAATTGACATTTTCGTAATTTAGATTTTTGTCTTTTTATTTCACGTTTAAGATTCCCTTCTCTAAATATACATAGCTAAACAATTTATATGTCTTAGACAAAGTGTCCTATTATATAGTTTATATGTATATTTGTTGTCGACACTATCAGATTCAGGGGATATCGAATAACATGTCAAGAAGTTACTTTTTACCCCCAAAATATGAGTCCATTAAGGTTGTCCATCTTGTCCCGATTTATATAAATAATTGACCAATCACGGATGTTAATCAAGGAATATTTCGACCAATCAAATTATTCATTAAGTCCGAAATTGAATTTAAAGTCCGAAATTGGCCATTTGTGTGAAACATTTTTGTCTTAACTACAGATTTTTCAAGCAGTAGTTACGACGTTTAGGACGCCAACCAACTATTCTACTTTTTATACCATGCTACTGGCCATAAATTTCGTAAATTAAAGTCTTTAAAAAATCGTAGCGAAACTTTCTGTAGGAGTCAATGGGCATGGTAAAAAGAGTAAGGGCAAGCGATTGGTCAATTCAGAATTTGGTGAAGAATTCACGAGAGATAATTTGGTGGATTTAATAAGCAAATTCCAAAAGTTCTCGTTTTTTCCTTTTGGCTTTTACAAAAAAAAAAAAAAAAAAAAACAAAAAAAAAACAACCAAACAAACAAAATATCATGTTTTGCTTTGGTGGATTTTTTTTTGAAAAATCAATAACATGTACATGGCTCTATATATACAAATCAATGTACGAACTTTAAAAGTGTCTGTTGAAGTAAATTTGTTTCATTTACAAGCATGTTTGAAGCCAATAGCATAGGCCTCTCGAAATATGCCCCTTGTTTGCTGTTTTTTGGATTTTTTGCCTGAAAATACAGCATATGCATTTCGCGTTCATGCTCTAAATTTTGAAAATATTATCAGCCTGATACATTTTGTCTTGTCCAGTTAATTTGGTACATTGATTTGTATATAGAGAGCCAATATTTAACAAGAGCTGTCAGAGTACAGTAACACTCGATAATTCTGAGTGCTGGATAGTAACAACAATTCAATGTCGACATTAGACATAATACCTAAGTAGTAATAGAGATAACAAATATTTTAATCCAAATTTTTGGTTAATAAAGAATTTCTAATTCAGAAAAGGGTAAAAATGATTCCACTAAAATGAATGCCTGAGTAAAGAAAATTGCCTGGAAGTTGATAAGCTGGTCACAAAGAATTGTGCAAAGGTTCAATCAATAGGACTGGTAGAAAGAGAGTTATTAAAGATATATGACTGTTGCACGTAAGGTTTAACCAAGAATTTATAAGTCCGAAAAGATTAAAACTCCACTATAATAGATTATAATTAATCCTTGCCTAGAAGATTATACGATAGCCACAAAAGCATGTGCAAAGTTTCTGAGCAATATCATTGGCAGAAAGAGAATTATTTAAGACATATGCCATTTACACACAAGGTTTAATCAAGATTTTAAAGGTCCGAAAAGAGTGAAAACTCCACTAAAATGAATGTTACATATGACACCATTACGCCGACGATGACACCATAACGCAAACGATGACACCATTACGCCGACGCCGATACCGACGCCAACACCCGGGTTATAAGACTAGCCCCTATATTCGAGCTAAGAATTCTAGAATTAACCTCTCAATATCTATTTTAGACAATATGGAATCTGCGACACGCTATTGGAAGATTTTAGTTCGTTAAAAGACACATATGATCTGGTTCAAATCACCCCCCCCCAAAAAAGAAGTCGTTATAATATCCATGAAAGACCTTTGATATCCTAATTTTCTCTCCTAAAGATCCAATCGCTGGCCCCGAAAAACTTCTTTTGGCCATATCCATTGACTCCAAGAGGAAGTTAACCTTCGACTATTTCAAAAGTGATATTTTGCAAAAACTATTGTCAGTAACATGTAACAAAAAAGGAAATCGTTGGCTGGCGACCTAAGCTAGAATAAGCTGTAGTTTCGACGTTTACGTCGCGAAACAACAAAAATGTTTCACACAAATGGCGCCCAATGTTTGAGTTTGAAATATCATTCCCGGGCTGAATGAACAATTTGATATGTCTATATGTCCTTTATTGATAGCCGCGATTGCTCAATTACTAGCGCCGTGGCCATAACGCGGTTGGTAGAGCGTCCGACTCTCTATCATTAGGTCCAGGGTCCTTTCAGACATTTGTTTACCAGCAATTGGTGGATGATCGTGTACATAAGTGGGACGAGCAGCTGGACAGGATGTAGTGGTAGATACCAGGAATGCATGGTTACTTGCCGAATCCGTCGCGATATAACTCAAATACTGTTAAAAGTTGCATTAAACCCAATTAAATCGATCCGACTTTCAATTACTTTTGAATCTAATCTGGCTAACGGACTACATCTAATAGTCCCACCACTGTCATAGCGCAGTCGGTAGCGCATCAGACTCCAAATCTTCAATCATGGGGTGTCATGGGTTCGATCCACGGCGGCGGCACATATCCTTTCCGAGATTTGTCTCTCACCAATGGGTGGATAATCGTAAGCCTACGTGAGTTTGCAGTTGGAGGCTAGGAAAAGATTATGGTAGTTCTGTTGTGAGAAATATCAGGAATCCATCGTTAGGCTCTAAAGCCGCCGCGATATGACTGGAATACTGCTCAAAGTGGCATTTAGCCCCATTCAATCAACCTATCAATCAATCTAAACGTGCCATACGTGATCTAGCCCACGTCTTTTTATCGGCTTCTCACCAACTGTACTATATAAACTAATAATTTAATTGTTAGTTTCGTATATCAAAAACGAGCGTTCTGATTGGTCGAAAAATTTAATTCATATCTCCATGAACAAAATTTTGAGAACGCAGTGATTTTGTATGCTTCCGCACAAAAAAGTCCCATACAAAAAGGTATCAAAAGATGTAGGGTTTTGCTTCTTTCGTTCGATAATATCAGATTATAAGAAATGAAGAGAATATTTTTTGTTTTCATGGAGGTATGAACCGAAAAACCTAATCACACAATGTATGAATCCGCTTCGCGTATCACTGTGTGGGAATGGGCCAACCGTATATGATTTTTTAAAAAGATAAATTGCCTCCGAGGTAAAACGTAAGTAAGAGGAATCGAACGAACGTTGACCTGTTACCATACGACAGTTTTTTTTTAGATAGATCATTTTTTTAAAGATAATTGCAGATAACATGTATAAGCAAGACGAAAATATTTTAATGCTCATATATATGATGGTTATGGAAGACTGATGATTGTTCGGGAAGGGTTAACACCGGTAACCAAATAAATGTAAATTTCACATTAAAAATACGATTAGTTAACACCCATGATAACATTAATATTACACATTTTTTTAAATTCACAAAACTATCCTCCTATAGAGACGACAGTCAATAATGGGTTCTCGTTTTTTGACGTTATGTCCTTGCCAATAGACTAACAATTTAATTACATTTGAGTATTCCGACCTCATCTCTTTACTTTGCCAACTTTTAAACATTGTTTATGTCATCCCCTTTTGTTTCATTTCCTTAACAGTGTATCTAGTTCGATTTCGATGACAAACTTATTTGTAGAAGGGTTCATGCATTTATTCATCTGTTTGATTAACCGCAGTAAAGCATTATCCGTAAAAGTGTTAAATTGTCCTCGTAATTGGATTGTTCTGCTTGACCATAAAGTAATTTTGCAAACTTGTTCACCATCTACTCTTAGTCGCGCTTTTGATGACAGGTGCGGATTCTTTGTGGATTGACAGAAATTTTGTACACGCCCTACAACCCAAGTTATCTTTCCATAGCTTCTGGCCTTACCTATTCCAGCGATATTGGGCTTGTTATGATATAATGTAATTAAGTAACGACGTGATTCTGTAATTTGCAACTATTGATTTTCGTTCCTTGACATTAAAACGCGTTCATCCAATTGCATCTTCAGTTCTGACTTCTCTGAAACATTCATTTACAAATGCAGGATTATCATTGAAGCCTTATGAGAAGTTTGTCTTTTATCCGACATATTCGAAGAATTTTTCTCTTCTCCTTGGTTAATACCTTCTTACGATACCTTACGCGTGACTACCTTATCCATCTTTATATGCGAGTTATCACTTAATCAATTGACCAATCGCTGGCCCCGCTCGCTCACTTCATAAGCCACCGACTCCAAGAGGAAGTTTCCGCTTCGATTTTCAACAGCGTTATTTTGAAAAAAATATGGTCAGCATCATGTAACAGCAACAACAACAAAAACAACATAATAGTTGGTTAGCGACCTAAACGTCGTAACTATAGCTTGAATAAGCTGTAGTTACGACATCTAAGTCGCTAAACTATCAAAAAGGTTAACAAAGATGGCGACTAATGTCGGAGTTGAAAGTGATTTGATTAGTGGCTTGATTCCTTGATTGACATAGGTCAATTACTACACTCATCATTTTTGCAAGAAATATGGAAAACATTTAACCTTAGCATTTTTTTCACCTGATTAATTGCAGACTCCTCAATTGAACGAAGACGGTGCTAGCATGATTGTCCCAAGCTATGAACACCACACATATTTGTTTATGTTAACTACCTGTGGACAAATCGCACACAATGTAGAAAAACAAAAGTCACGGACGTCACGTGTACAGTAAAACCCATTTCCTTTATAGAGTAGCAAATCGTCCACATGCACAGCTAATTAACCAATCGCCGACCCCGCTACCTTATCATGTTTGCCACGCCAATTTACTCCAACAGGAATGTTCGCTTCGATTTTTAAACAGCATTCTCTTGAAAAATCAGCAGATCTAGCATGTAAAGTAGTACAGTTGGTTTGCGGCCTAAAAATTGTAACTACACCTTGAAGAAGCTGTAGTTACAACGTTTAAGTCGCCATACCAACAAAACAGGTTAATAAAAATGGCGACCAATGTAGGAGATCAAAAATCATTTCTTGCCTCAATCAATGATTTCATTGGTAGATTGGTTATTTGAATGACAGTCTCGATTGGTCAATTAACGAATCGCTGGCCACGCCTACTTACTCCGTTGACTTCACCCACTGAAATCGACAGGAAGTTCAAAATTGATTTTAAACGGCGTTATTTAGCTAAATTTTATAGCCAGTAGCATAACGAATTTAAAAAGTTGGTTGGCTACTTAAACGTAAGCTTCGTTAAGCTGTAGTTACGACGTTTAAGTCTACAAAGCAACAAGACACGTAACAAAAATGGCGGCCAAAGTTAGATTTCAAAATTCACTTCCAATCTTATTGAATTTTTTCATTGGTTGATTGATTATTTTATTGATAATCGCAATCGGCACACTTAATCACCGTGACTAAAAGAAACAAACAAAAACAAAAGAAAACAAAACAAATCAAACAAACAACAACAACAACAAACAAATGCAAAAACAAACAAACAAAACAAAACAAGACAAAAAACTACAAAAAAAAAACAAAAAAAAAAAAACGATAAAACTTTACAAAAAACGTTATACGACGTCAACCCGTAATGACACTGTAAAGACGTCAAATGGCAAGTCGCTTGCTTCATCCTGGTATAGTGGTATAGTGGGGTAGAGAGGAGTGTCACCATTTCCAGAAGGAATGATGTGTCAGACATGGAACCTGGTATAGAGGGGTAGAGAGGTGTGTCACCATTTCCAGAAGGAATGATGTGTCAGACATGGAACCTGGTATAGTAGGGTAGAGAGGTGTGTCACCATTTCCAGAAGGAATGATGTGTCAGACATGGAACCTGGTATAGAGGGGTAGAAAGGTGTGTCACCATTTCCAGAAGGATTGATGTGTCAGACATGGAACCTGGTATAGAGGGGTAGAAAGGTGTGTCACCATTTCCAGAAGGACTGATGTGTCAGACATGGAAAAGATTGAGACCGTCAGGTAGCGATTTCGGTCTCCTTGCTTGTCGCCCCGAGATATCCGTTTTATCACAGCGTTTCATCAGTGCGCGACCAAAATCCCGTTACTCCAGCTTATTCACCCAACGGAACCTATCCCTGTCGAACCGAGCATTAGCGCATATTCTATTGGATCAATGATCCGTTAATGAAATGTCATAAGCAGGATTTTATCTGCTCAACATATGTGATACTGGAATCGACCAATCGCTGGCCCGGACATACTTACTCTATTGGCCCCCGCCTTTTGACTCCGTAACAAACAATTTCTCATTTTTCTACTTTGTTTTCCCAAAAATAAATTCACTGGAACGTAAAAAACCAGGGTTAAATCTTCATTAAGCCCCCTTTTTGCATTACACAGTGTAATATAGGAATCTTAATTATCAAATTAAAGGGCATCCCAAGCGTTATTGTTGAAAAAGACATTGTTAATTAGGTACAATAAATCTAAGAATAAAAGGACGAAAACTTATAAACAAATATAGATATATCAACTGATTGGCATAGGGGATCCATACAGCTTTTGCAAGAGGTAAGTGAAATAATGTGGATCCGGACTATTACTTTCGCTCAATACAGATTATAAGTCACCGAACTATACAAAAGGAATAGCATATGCACCAAAGCCTCGTCCCTGCTTAACTCCACCTGAAATAGAAATGGAAACTGGTTGTTTTAGTAAGTTAGCTATTTGAGAAATCAGATCTATTCAATTTTGTGATATCTCGAAGCATGCAAAGTATATATATGTTGAAGGTGAGCGCATTACAATACATACGCAAAATAGCCGGGGAAAAGCCTTTCAACAGTAAAGATGGATAAACGCGTCCATAACAGCTGATAGGGCTGTGTTTATTTGAGCATTCTTTTAAATTATGTCATATCATATATGCAGGAAATATGACATATTTCCTGCATATATGGTATAAGATAATTCAAAAGAATGCTCACATAAAGAATATTGTTTAAGATAATGGCGATTATGAATGAAATGTTATAATCGCTGGTTATTTGGGGGGAATCTTGTGTAATTTTCATGCTGTACAATTTGCACTTTCACCGCCTTGCTGCACAATCTTACCTAAGAAGAAAGATAAAGAAAAAGAATATACAAATTATTGAACAATTTACGATCGATTATCAAAGCTCAATGCCAAAGAGAAGAAACCCAAGACAAGGTACTCAGTCCACTAGAGTGTCTAAAAGACAGAGAGATGGTGTGGGTCAAGGTCAATCGATGCAACATGGCAGCGAGGGTCGCTCACAAAGTGCGGGTGGTTCACAAAATAACAACGATGTTGGGGTGGTGGATCCAGTGGTGTCAGAAAGGTCTGATGTTGAGTTACAGGGACCTTCCCAAATGTTGCCAGAAGGCAATAATAGTGATGAAGGTACAAGTATTGTTGGCATAAATTTTGATTTAAGGTCTTCCGGTCTGCCCACTGGCACTATCAGTGCTCATGCTCAAATTAACTGCCAGGTGTCACATGCCATCAAAGAAAAAATTATAAAAGGTTCATACATTGATTTAGGCTCTCTTGTGTTTAATGAAGAACCTGAGGAAAAACCTTTGGGTATGAATTCAAGTGGTAACATGGTAGTCAAAGGCCAACATTTGAAGCAAATCCCAAGTATTGCACTTTGGACAGATGCTTTTCTAATATACGCTAGTGTATTTTTAGAAGCTCATCCAGACCAAATACAGCATATACTGAAATACATGAGTAATATTAGACAGGGAGCAAAACAATATGGCGGTTATGGGTGGCGATCTTATGATCAGCAATTTAGGATGAGATTTGCTTCAGATCCAGTTAATTGGTCCTATGGTAAAATTGACTATGAACTGTGGCTTCTGTACATAGCTGCCCCAGTTAAAACTGTTCAATCTGAAGTCACAAGTAAATTTGCAGTTCAGAAATGTTATGATTTTAATTTTAGACAATGTATTAAGGCATCTTGCTTTTATCGTCATGCTTGTCTAAGTTGCAATGGCGATCATCCTTCCAGGTGTTGTCAGTCTGCCAAGCGGTCATTCCAAGGACAGTCTGGACCAAGAAGTTTTGCCTCTAATAGGCCAGTCGGATTCCAACCAAGGCCACATTTCAGACCAAGCCCGGCCAATTAATTTGACTATTGGGAAATCCCCCATAAATTTGAATAAGTTACAGTATTTTCTTGATCAATATCCGGCTAAAGCTGAGGCCGATATTTTGCGAAATGGTTTTAAGCATGGGTTTAAGTTAGGTTTTGATGGTCCTAGGCAAGGCACAGAATGTAAAAACTTAAAATCAGCTTATGTTCATCCAAAAGAAATACAAGAAAAAATTGACAAAGAAATAAGTTTAGGCAGAATTGTTGGTCCCTTTGACAAATCTCCAATTGATGATTTAAAGATATCTCCAATAGGCATCATACCAAAATCGGATCATAGCTGGCGCTTGATTACACACCTTTCTTACCCAGAAGGAAATAGTGTGAATAGTGGTATACCAGATGAGTTTGCTTCAGTTAAATATACATCTTTTGATAAAGTTTCTGACATGGTGTTTAATCTAGGTAAATATGCATTGATGGCAAAAAGAGACATAAAATCTGCCTTTAGGTTAATGCCTGTACATCCTGAGGATATTCAATTGTTAGGTATAAAAATTAATGGCAAAATATATCTAGATAAATTTTTACCAATGGGAGCCAAATCAAGTTGTGCCTTGTTTGAAAAGTTTTCAACGTTTTGCACTGGGCGGTGTCATGGATTTCCGGAAAAGAAACTTTGGATCATTACCTTGATGACTTTATTTTAGCAGGGAAACATGATACAGATGACTGTCAAAAATTAATTCAATCTTTTAATTTCGTTTGCAATGAACTGGGAGTACCCATTGCAGAAGACAAGTCAGTGGGCCCAACAACAGTCCTCATTTTTCTTGGTTTAGAAATAGATACTCTCAATATGGTCATTAGAGTTCCCTTTATTAAGACTCAAGAACTTTTTGATCTTTTGTTACAGCTAAGGGTTAAGAAAAAGGTTACATTAAAAGAGCTACAAAATTTGACCGGCAAATTAAATTTCTTTTCGCGGGCAATAAGGGCTAGTAGACCGTTTTTAAGGAGATTTTTTGATGCAATGGCCCCACTTAAAAAACCCCATCATAGGTTGAGGTTATCTAAGGAATTGAGGGAAGACATAGATATGTGGATTTTGTTTTTGGAAGACTTCAATGGTACATGTTATATTCCTCATTCTATTTGGTCAAATAATGACACATTAAAATTATATACTGACAGTGCTGGTTCAGCAGAATTGGGCTGTGGTGCATACTTTCATGGAAAGTGGGCATTTTTTGCATGGCCAAGAGATTGGCATCCAAAAATTTTGTTAGATATAACATTCTTGGAAATGATTCCGATTTTATTAGCAATGTGTTTGTGGGGTCAAAAGTTACGTCAAAATAACATTAAGCTTATGGTAGATAATGAAGCATTAGTAGCTATAATAAATAGACAGTCCTCTCGTTCAAAACCCATTATGTTGCTTCTCCGACAATTTGTTCTGTTGGCTATGAAATATGAAATTGTATTCAGAGCATTTCATGTCTCTTCAAAATCAAATGCATTAGCAGATTCAATTTCTCGCAAACAGTGGGCCAGGTTCTTTTCACTCGACCCAGAGGCAGAGCCAAGTCCTCAGGAGATCCCGGAATCCTTCCTGTCAGTCATCTCAAGAGTGAAGCCACAAGACTTTTGAATGCATCATTTTCCAATAATACATTAAAAATGTATAATGTAGGAGTAAACAGGTTTACTGAATTCAGAGGCAAATATAACTTTGATCAAACTTGGCCTCCAACAGTTGAGCAGCTGATTTTATTTATTGCATCTTTATCTACACAGGGTTTATCATATAATACTGCCCAGCTGTATATAAGAGCAATTGGTTGTAAATGTAAAATTGAGCTAAAAGAAGATGTAACAAAGCATTACATGGTTTCTAAGGTGTTGGAGGGACTGAGAAGAGAGCGAAACAGTAAACTAATTAGGTTGCCAATCACTGTATCATTGTTGCAGAAGATCGTCTCAAAACTTCACATTATTTGCAGTTCTCAGTATGAAATAATCCTGTTTAAAGCAGCATATCTATTGGCCTTTTTTGGATTTTTTCGAATTGGTGAGTTAACATCCTCAAGCAAAATTGATCAGGGTGTGTTATCAAGAAAAGATGTCACTTTTGATAAGATTGACAATGCATTGTTGCTACATCTTCGCTTCTCTAAAACTGATCAAATGGGAAATGGGGTGGTCATTAAAGTTTATGGGACTGACACACAACTTTGTCATTTAAGGCACATGAATGACTATTTGAGAGTTCGGCCCAAAACGGATGGTCCTCTATTTTGTCATTTTGATGGCTGTCCTCTTACTAGATATCAATTTTCTGGAGTGCTCAAGAAAACACTTCAGTACCTACACATAGACTTCAGTAAGTTCAAATCCCACTCTTTTAGAATAGGCGCTGCATCTACAGCTGCAGCTCTTGGTCACTCGGTCGATGAAATTAAGACTGCCGGTAGATGGCGCTCTAACGCCTATCGTTTATACATAAAAAGTAAAAAAGATATGCATATTGTGCCAAAGCTTCAATAAGTCTACTGTAAATTGATGGATGACACATGTACAAGTGTGCCATTTTATTTTTTTAAGCTCTAGGGAAGAGATTCTGATTGAGGGGGATATGTTGCCTGTCAGCTAATATGTTTATCCTTTTTGCTGATGTTATTCAAAGATTTTTTTTAGGTTTGCCGATTGTATGGTGTGTCGGCTCATCACTTATCAGAAGAGGCTTTCAATTTGCCCGCAATCAACAATCAGGAAGTAACTTGGGGTTAAGGAGCATAACGTTATGGTGGCAAGGGTATGGTGGTTTAAACCTGTTTGGCCTAAGAGCAAAACTAAGAACGTTGTTTATTGTAGGTGATACACCATCAGCAATCCTTATTCACTGTGGTGGAAATGATTTAGGGTCAACTCCCTTAAAGTCATTACGTAACATGATCAAATTGATATTTGAGTTAATAAATGAAAAATATCCCTCTGCAAACATTATATGGTCAGAGATCCTACCACGTACAGTCTGGAGGTTTTCAGATAATCGTCAGGCTATGGAGCGTTGTAGGAAACGTTTAAATAGTTTTGCAGGTAAACTAGCTATGGAAAAGGGAGGGGCTTACATTACACATCCCTTATTGAGTAAAGGTGATGGCAGTTATTTCTTGAATGATGGTGTTCACTTATCAGAGGCAGGTAATTTTGTATTTGTGCAGCAGCTGGCAAAGGGCATATATGATTACATGTTAGAAGGTAAAACATTTTTTCAGTAACTGGCGTGGCTCAAAATATCGGTGGTTTGCTTTGCGGGGTTTTCAATTTGAAAACCCATTTGTGGCGAGGGTCATCACTTTCAGCTTACTATGGAATTTTCAAGTGATGTCCTTTGTGGCAGTCAGCGAACCACATAATTTTGAGTTATTTTCTGAGTTTTAATTTTGCTAGCTTTAAGATTTTCCATTTAATAATATTACTGTCACAAAGCCATCGATACTCCCGAGGTTTGTGTAGTAAAAGTGCTATCATTATGTGATTTGAAGATATTAATTATTGGCTAGCAATGCTAATTACATTTAAATTGCTTGAATCTGGGCTTAAGTTGTATTTACAAAATAAGTGATTCAATCGTAGGATTATTGGGGCTTGTCCTAAAAGCCAATTTGGTCGGCAGCCCACTCTGCTTAAGCCCTTGTAATTTGATTGTCAATTATTTGGTGATGGAGTCACGCCCAGTTACTGCCAGACCATTAAATAATCATAACAAAGCACTCTGTAATTATATTGAATAAAATTTCAATCCTTACTTTGAAGTATGTTGGGTTTATCTAAAATTGTGTGTTCGGTCTCTGATTGAACACACAATTTTGAATCTTTGGATTCCTTCCCTAATAATTAAAAAGGATGCTCATATAAAGAATGTTACAGCTGGAAGTTTTTTGAAGTGTTAGCACAAGATGATAAGGAAGTATTTGCATCAGTTTGTTGTCAAAATGGACTGAACAAACAGTTTAAAATCGGTCTATGTTTCTAGGTCTCAATCGAACTTCAAGTAGGAAAGAATTTCGGCGATTTAAAGAGCTGCTTACCGGTTAGATAACGCGAAAACGAAGTAAAAATGGGGCACAAAGCAAAAACGTTTTGGTTCGTGTTAACTACACTTCACTCAGGTGAGATTTATTCGATCATAGTTTTAATGCTGATATGTACTATATTTTTCGAGAAAACGTAATAACTCGGATTAAAAAAATCAACAACAACAAAAAAAAAACGGCTAGTAGAATAGACAAACTTTATAGCTCGTTTACAAGAAAATACATTTTAACCTTCGATTACATTCTGTTTTATTTCCGTCGCAGTGAAAAAACACGCGGAGGCGGAAATCAAATATCACGTTAAACAACATGCGCATAGGTCATAGTGTAGTCGCGATGAAATTAAATCGAATTTAATGCTTGGAATGCAAAAAAAGAAACATCTAATACGGATTTCCGGTTGGTCCTTAAACGGCGATTATTGCGTTTTTATTTTTTCGACGATTTTACGACTTTGTTTACGTATCTTAATATTCAAATTAAAAAATTCAGTTCTCCCAATTTACTCATGTGTCGTCTTTTCAACATTTAATAAAGTATTTTATTAGAGAGGTTAATGTTCAACACCGTCTTTCAACACCGAAGTACAGATTACTTTGTTGTAAGCAGAATATGGCTACTAATATGAAAACTGTTCAATAAACTTGATTTAACATCATAAGATGTACTGATGTGCTGGAGTCATATTAATGATGTCATTACAGTTTGAAGAAGCTGTAGAGATGCGATTTTGGTCGCCCGCTCTCTCTACGATTTTGAGCATGTCGATTTTTATAAAGACATTCCAAATCAGAATTGACTAATCACGGCTGTCAATCAAAGAATCAATCGACCAACCAAATCATTCATTTAAAACGGAGGTGAACGTTGAACTCTTCATTGGCCGACAATCAACAGAGGATACAATTTCTAGATTAGACCAAATGAAAGAAGATGTAGACGACTCAAATATGGTAGAAACCTTGGGATAAAAAGAGAAATGGCTTGTTAAATGTAATAGTGCTTTCCGATGATAAAATCCGTTAATTCTATCCTTTAAATTCATTTAAATGTAAGCCCAAAATAGCTGTCGTCAAAGGAATTAAGCATCTTTACAGAGTTCGATTGTTACTTTTACGAATTTCTGACTAATTAGGTGTGTGGGTGGGGGGTGGTCTAGCCAACAAAATCTGACCGAGGAATTGTGCCAAAAAATGTCTGTAGAAGCTCCAAGTACCAGTGACGGGAGTAAATCATCGAGAATTTCAAAAGAAAGTGTCTGACTTACGAAAAGTAGCTAACATATGACGAGAAAGGTTATTACAATGCAGCTCCTTTATTTCTACAGGAAACGATAACCATTTACAAACAGGCTCTCAGATTTTTGAACATCAACCCTCGATTACATGTCAGTTCATTACACAATAAAACACAGACTGAACAATACAAACAGATATTTGCAAAAGCGTCATCATCTAAAATGCAGAAAATAAAAGTAAACAGAGCACATTATAATCATGAAACATTTTGATTCCTTGTCAGAATTGGCCCACCCCGGTTGTCACGTGTCTTACAAAGAGATTATACATGCAGTTTGAAAACTTTATAGCTATTATTTTCTCTGAAACAGAAAGGCCTAGAACTCTGAAAAATCTTGTTATTAAGCAGCAGTTGGATGGGTTTGGCATTTGGAGTATTTTGAGCAAGGATTACATGTTTGGACAAGTAAGAAGGGATGGCGAGTGTCGCGGGGGATCGTCAAAACGCTCATAAATCAAAGTACTGAAAGTACTGTAAGCTAGTAAATCGTGGTTGAATTAAGAAATCATTTCCCTTGTTAGGTAGAAAAAATTGTGGACAATGAAGAAATTGCTTGTTACAAGCAATTTCTTCATTGTCCACAGTGTTTTCAAAAGTTTTTTTCTTGATATGCTTTAAAAGCGGAATTGATTGAGAATGGGTTAAATAGCATGCTTTTGACAGAGTTCTCTACCATTTGAATAGAGTTTGCAATATTCCTGAAAAACATAAGACCTATTTTTTGTAGCGTAGGCATTTAACGGAAGTAATGGTTAAGCCTCCAGTGGTAGTTTGCACTCATTGAACTTTGAGACGACCTCAAAATTTTGTCTGTTAACTTAAGCTATCAAAGCTGACCCTTTGCTAGCTAAAAACACAAACAGTGGGGTGCGAATTTGTCACATTTATCAAGAAATACGCATTTGAAAGTTGTAGGAAATGTAGCAATCGTTATTTCAGACCAAGAATTTTTATTTTCCAGCCCCCGCGCCCAAAGGGTGGAACCGAACGCTAGAAATCTAGTGAATTGCCACTTTACCTGAACTCGGCCAGGTTTTTGTATAGGCATATGTTCATGTATTCGAAACTTTTAAAATCTACAATGATGTTTCTTTCGAGGAGCGCCTGATCTAATCTTTAGGCATAACCAAAATGTGAGTTTGTCTAATGTGAAGGTGAATCTTCTATAAGATTTGTAGTGATTTGTCCTAGTTTTAACCAATTCCCACACAATCCCTCCTTTTTACGCATCAAAAGGAAAAAGCGTTGGAAAACATTGAAGAATAAGAAGAAATTGCTTGTATCAAGCGATTTCTTCATTTTTCTTTATGTTTTCTATCCAAAAAGACAACAACAACAACAACAAAAAGACAACAACAACAAAAAAAAAATCAAAACTCCACCAACTTAAAAATGTCGTCTGCATCTGCTTTCAATTTGGACTAGTAAAAAAATCTATTGTGTGGGAATGGGTTAACAGAAAATCCTAGTAGAAACACGTGACCCGTTGCAATGGCTCAATGTCTGGTCTTTCAGAATGAGGCATTTTCAGTTCTTCCGAACTTTACTAATGTTGATCTGGTGAACTGTATGTCTGTCGCCCACTAAACTTCTTATACCTTTCCCCCGAAATAATCGTGAAGTATACGTCCACTTTTTTTGCTCTTTGAACTGGGGCTACCGATAAAGCCCTATCGGAAAAATAAATCAGTTTTAAGACGAGTGATAGCACTTAATCTAAAATCAAATATGACCAATCGTTATCGATATCTACCATTTTTAGCTATTCTGATTGGGATACCGACTGGAGCACCTAACGATAGATAATTAGTATTTCCCACACCATTACTACCACACTATCCTGTCTGAGCCTTAAGCTACTCATCTCATTTAGGTTTATGATTATCGACCTTGGTGGAAGACAGCTGTAGGAAACGATGTTCACCGCGTCTGTGGATCGAACCCTGGACCCTAGCTATTGTGAAGCTTTTTTTCTCTACGAATTCTACCAATTTATTCTATTCATTTTATTTTTTTTATTTATTTTATTCATTTTAGTTATACATATGTCATTTCATTGATTTAAGTCTTTGTGGGTGTAACAGGTTGAAAAGGGTTAAATCCGAAAAATAACGCAAAACGCAACGACTTTAAAATTTTCTCCCAAATAACGGTTGTTCAAATGACATGCAGAGACATCCGGAATGAATAAGTAATTGATTATAATCAGATATATGTGCACTCGAGTGAAAAGCAGACAGGTTATACAAAAAGGGACCTTTTAAGAAATAAGTCTAGCATTGACAACTGACTTATCGCGATTATCTTTCAAATAACCAGTTGGTAACAATCATTGTGACCAAAAATAAGTTTTGATCTCCAAAATTGGCCGCCATTTTGTTAACCTTTTTTGTTGGTTTGGCAACTTAAACGTTGTAACTACAGCTTTTTCAGCTTTTGTCACCAACCAACCATTCTACTTTTTTATCAAATGCTACTTGCAATACATTTTGCATAACAACACTTTTGAAAATCGACGCGGAACTTCCTTTCAGAGTCGATGGGCGTGGCAAATGGAGTAAGTGGGCGGGGTCAGAAATTGGTCAATTCTTTATACTAAGTAGACTTCGAAGGCTATACAGAGCCGTTAACTCTTCTCTCTGTGTAGATTTCTAAACCTAGAATGGCAAATGAAGATTCTTTCCTTGACGGGCAACAGAAATAACGGATCGAGGCTGTCAGTCAAATAATCTTTCAAACGATTAAATCATTCATTTAGACCGTAAGTAAACTTGTAACTTCGACATTGGCTGATACTAATGATTTACACTCATTTTGGTTTGATGACTTGAACATCGTGGCTACAATTAATTCTAGCTGTAGGAACGACGTTATGGTCGCCTACCAACCATTTTACTTTGTTGTTACCATGAACTTGTAATATCACAGAGATCTATATATAAGTCAAACTTGCTAACGGAGAACGGTTTGCTGGGCCAGCGATCTCCTAATCATATAAATTTGAATTCAAGCTATATTTACGCTTTTCGATCTTTCAATGACCATAGGATGATTATCAAATAGTATCACTTCTTGGTCTCAGGTGGATCTGGTCCTATTTTTAGCAAGCAAAGCGTCAGCTTTGATAGCTTAAGTTAATAGGTCGTCTCAAAGTTCAACGAGTGCAATTTGCCACTGGAGGCTCAACCACTAAATTCGTTAAATGCCTACGCCATAAAATAAGTTCTAATGAATATTTCAAACTCTGCATGCAAATTCATCTTTAGATATTTTTAGCTCACTTGAACACATCGTGTTCAAAAATACTCTGATCAGAGTATTCAAAGAAGATGCAGACGACAATTTCATATTGTTGAAAATTCTAAAATATTTATCTCTAGAGGTAAAAAACGATGTGAAAAATGAATAAATTGCTTGCGACAAGCAATTTCTGCATTTTCAACGTTGTTTTCCACAACTATTTTCTTAAGGGATGGGAAAAGGAGGAATTGTGTGGGAATTGGTTAACTCCTTGGTTACTTTAATCTCGTTGCTTTATCATGATAACGTTTGACAGAGACGATTACCGAACGAAACAAAGCTTTGCTAGCTTACAGTACTTTCAGTACTTTCATTTTAAAATGGGTTCGTTGATTTTCATATGTTCTCCTTTTGCTAATGGGTCACAAGTATAAATCAGAGTAAGCTGATCGAGCCCTGTCTTTTCATGTTGTCTTTTTGTCAAACAAATTTCCAACGAAAACACCTGAATCTTTCTCCAAAAAAGTATGTGTTTAACCGCGAAAAAAGAAAAGAAGATCTCCGATTGGTCGGTTTGGTATGATCAGCAGAAGAAATGAAAACCTATCCAGACATGAAAGCTATAAGAACAAAACGTGTATCCCGCCATTTCCCGAATTGTGACCTTGGTCTTGACATTGACAATAATAGATAACCCTTACAGTGTTGACAACAGAAACCGCACATGTACTAAAAGAGTTACACGTGACTTTTGAAATGATATCACTCACAACCAAACGTTTATGGTTAATGAAATATTTTCTCTGTAATAAATATGACCTTCAGAAATGACCTTGTCCTTCAATATTGATCCCTAACTTGTTAATAACAGTATATCTTACACTTAGTAATAAAAGCTTGTAATACGCTGTGGTTGCATGGTTTGTGAATCAAAGAGATGTAATGATTAAGTTCCGTAAGTCTTTACTGCCGTATTTACTTCAGATACTGTCACTTTATGCCCTTTTAAATGCTTGGTAGTCCAAGAGTCTTTTGTACTTTCTTTTAACCTATATGCGACTTCAATAATAATTAGGCGTTGTTTCATTACGAACTGAGCATCTCGTAAGTTTGTTCTGTCCCCCCCATTTCCATATGAACCTAGATCTCCTTTTCAAATGCCTTCATGTTTGTTATATATGCGTATGCTCATATTTGTATGGGGATATGTATATATCTCTAAAAGTATATTATTGTGTATATATTGCTTTTACAGAGTCATGAGTACGATAATTTCTAATCCAAATCTGAAGCTCTTCTGTAAAAGCTTTTAAAAACCGTAGATTCCTGTTGGTCTGTACGATTTCTTTATGACTATGTCACATATATGCATGTGTATGATATATTTATATGTTTATATACACGGGTGTTTGTGCATGTGTATGTACATGCATATTTTCCCAATATTTTTTCCCAGTATTTTTTCCTCCATATTGTGTTTTCATGTATATTGTAACCTCATTGGTCTATGACCATCTGATTATGAAATGAAATTCAGTATATTCGAAGTATGAAAGACCTAGAATTTAGGTCGCCAATTTTTAGATGTCTTTCAGGTCGGTGAGCGTGGAAAGGTGATTCGTCAATTTAACCGTTCGAGATGCTTTCTGTGAGATACTACAGATCAGCTTCTTGGTTTCTTTCACATTTTTACATGCGCAAACTGTAAAAACGTAATTCTAGTCTCTTTCCAACAACAACTGGAATATATTAGTCACTTTATTCGATAAACAGGACGCAAATTTGTCTGATCGCTGCCATCAATCAAAGAAACACTCGACTTACTAATCCAATAATATATAAGAACGGAAGTAAACTTTGAATTCCGACATATACCGATACGCGTGTTAAGGATTTTTGCTGGTTAGGCGACTTAAACGTCGTTTCTACAGCTTGAATAAGCCGTAGTTACAACGTTTAAGTGAAGTCGTGAGCCAATAATAACACTTTTATGATGCATGTTATCGGCCATAGAAAAGATTTGGCAAGATAACGGCGTTTAATATTGAATCAGTACTTCCTATCGGAGTCAGTAGGTGTGACCAGAGGAGTTAGTGCGTCGGATAAGCGATTCGTAAGTTAGAGTATATTCCCATCAAAGCGTGCATGAGCGACATTCCGAAGAGAGTTCAGTTCCAAAAGATAACTTTGCATGGGATAGGACATATAGAATACATTGAGAGTAGGATTTAATTTCTCTGTCTATATGTCTGTCTGTATCTCTTTCCTTCTCTCTAACTCCCTGTCTTTCTCTCTCTCTTTCTTTCTCACACACACACTCTCTATCTCTCTTATCCCTCTTTCATTCTCGCATTTTATCTGTCTCTTTATCTCATTATCTCCCTTCTTCTTTCACTCTCTCCCTCGCTTACTCGCTCTCTCTCTCTTCGTTCTCCTTTGGAACAAGTTCTCTGACACGCATTACATCCGACAGTTGCCGTGACAGACTGTATTATTTGACTTGTATTGCTTACAATCTGTGAACAAATGATTTTATCAAAAAGAAAGGGAGTGCCCACATAGATGTTAATAATCGTTATATGATGGATGACAGAACTTTTTTGCAAGTGAATGTTTTATACTGACTGAAAGGATTAATGTTTATGTGAGGGTATATTCACTTTTGATTTAATTACGTTTAAGATTGTACTTTAATCGGACCTTGAACGGATGTTGATACAGACATATGATAATTCAGAGAGAAAATAACATGCTTAAGTACAAGCTATCAGATCGAAAGAATCGTTCAACCTATTCTACAGAAAAACTAAAACAAAACAAATAAACAAACAGCCAAACAAAAGAATATAAGAACGAAATAGACGGCTCCAGAATAAAAATAAAAAAAAAAAAAAAAAAAAAAAAAAAAACGCCGACGATTTAAGCATAACTTGAAGTATTAAGACTTGATATAATTTGCATGAAATTATCTCTAAGTGAACTCGTGAATATGCTCGCGAATATAAATCGGTATATTTGTATATGTATGCAGAGTCTTAAAAAGGAAATTAATTTAGAGATGTCATGCAAGACCTTCTATAGGACTCGAGACTCGCAGGGAAATTTGGATTTAACACGAAAAGTCATTTTTAGTTAGCAAAGCGACAGGTCTTCATAGATTTCAATGGGTGCAAACTGCCACTAGTGGCTTAACCACTTAACTCATTGAATGCCTACGCCATAAAAAGTAGTATTTATGTATTGTATTTCGGGAATATTGTATTACACTGCTTGCAAGTAAATCACCTAGGTATTTTCAGCTCACTTGCATCTCAAGAAAGCAGCTTTTGTAACAAGCAATTTCTTCATTGTTCACAATGTTTTCTACCCTACAAGGCATGCATTTTTTTAAATTCCACTACTTTGAAATTGTCTTCTGCAACTTCTATCATATTGAACCAGTCTAAGATGTAATAGGTTACTTAACAAAACCATGCTTTTCTAGCTTACAGTACTTTCAGTACTTTGATTAGCATCCGCGGTGAGAATCCAATATAAGGTTTTGTAACTCTACTACACAACAGTATTCCATTTATTAACGAATATGGCTTATCTAAATTAAGAAACAGACAGAATTTGTCACAAATCAACTATTTTATTATCCATATAACGTTGTTCTCGGCGTGACGTTATTTTATAGGGAAAACGACGTCATGTAACCAAATTATAATTTAAGTTCATGTTTGTTGAGGATTTTTATCTGTCGAGTGCGACATTATCCGCGTGTGCAATGAATGCGTCTTATAAGGAAAATTGGTAAGTACATAACAAATGTGTTTATCTCTGTAACTCGAGAGGCGAACATCGTTGTTAAGAGAAATTGACCTCAATATATATCTGTGATTCTCCAAAATCGGTACGTAGTCGGGAGGCGAACATCGTCCTTAAGAGAACACGATCTCAATAGATGTGATTCTCCAAAATCGTTATGTACTCGAGAGGCGAACTCGAGAGGCGAACAATGTTGTAAAGAAAACATGACCTATATATATCTGTGATATTACAAAATCTGCACGTACTCGAGAGGCGAACATCGTTGTAAAGAAAACATGACCTCAATATATCTGTGATATTACAAAATCTGCACGTACTCGAGAGGCGAACACCGTTGTAAAGAAAACATGACCTCAATATATCTTTAATACTTCAAAATCGCTATGTTCTCGAGTAGAAAACATTGTTATATGGATAACATGACCTCAATTTATATCCGTGAAACTTCAAAATTGGTACGTACTCAAGAGGCGAACATTGTTATATGGATAACAAGACCTCAATTTATATCCGTGAAACTTCAAAATCTGTACGTACTCTAGAACGTGACCCCTTCATATATCTTTGATACTTCAAAATCGATAAGTGCTCTAGTTTAAAAGTAATTAGACCTCATTTTTTTGTCAGTTTTACTCCAAAATGAGTATGCACTCGAGAGAAGGAGATATTTGAAAAAAAAAAAAAAAAAAAAAAAAAAACACGAATAGATCGTGATAACCCAGATTCGAATTCGCAAATTATTTTCATATCTTTATATGTAAATTCGGGTAACCAAATTATTAAAACAAGAGGACTATGATGGTCCTAAATTGCTCCATGAAGGTTCATGGCTTTATGATATAAACAAAATAGCGAAGCCCCCTGTCTGATAATTTTGGAGAAGATGTTTAAGGATTTTCCTTTTAATCCTAGGTATATTGATGATCCCACCATATATCACTAATTTCCTGCATATGGTAATGCTTTGAAGTATAGACATCAAAATATACCATGTATAAAAGCTCTAGGCCTAATGGTTTAGGAGAAGAAGGATTTCATAGATATCATTATTTATTTCTAACTAAAATCAGGAATAGCACAGAAAAGGGTTATTTTTAAGAGTGCAGTAATTCTTTGAAGTATTTTGGTAGAGGGTCAATACTTGATGATATGAACCAAATATCAAAGCTCTAGTCCTAATCATTTGGGAGAAGAAGACTTTAAAAGATTTCCTTCTTTATTTCTTTGTAAAATTAGGGATCGCACAGAAAAGGGCTATGTTTTAGAATACAGTTTTTCTTTAAAGTATTTTTGTAATGTCTGATGATATGTACCAATTATCACTGCTCTAGGCCTTAAAGTTTGGGAGAAGAAGATTTTCAAAGATTTCCTTCTTTATTCCTTTGAAAATCAGGGATCGCACAGAAAAGGGCTAATTTTCAGAATACAGTAATTCTTTGAAGTATTTTTGTAGAGGGTCAATATGTGATGATACATACCAAATTTAAATACTCTATGTCTTATAGTTTTGGAGTAGAAAATTTTCAATGATTTCCTTCTTTATTCCTTTCTAAATCAGGGATCGCACAGAAAAGGGCTTATTTTCAGAATACGGAAATTCCTTGAAGAATTTTGGTAGAGGGTCAATAGATGATGATATAAACCAAATATCAAAGCTCTTGGCTTTATTGTTTCGGAGAAGAAGATTTTCAAAGATTTCCTTCTTTATTCCTTTGAAAAATCAGAGATTGCACAGAAAATGGCTAATTTTCAGAGTATAACATTTTTTGAAGTATTTTGGTAGAGGGTCAATAGATGATGATATGTACCAAATATCAAAGCTCTTGGCCTTATGGTTTATGAGGAGAAGATTTTCAAAGATTTCCTTTGTAAAATCATGAATCGCACAGAAAAGGGTTAATTTAAGAGTAAAGTAATTCTTTGAAGTTTTTTGGTAGAGGGTCAATGGCTGATCACATGTACCAAATATCAAAGCTCATGGCCTTATGGTTTTGGAGAAGAAAATTTTCAAAGATTTCCTTCTTTATTCTTTTGTAAATCAGGGATCGCACAGAAAAGGGCTAATTTTCAGAATACGGAAATTCTTTGAAGTATTTTGGTAGAGGGTCAATAGATGATGATATGAACCAAATATCAAAGCTCTGGGCGTTATGGTTTAGGAGGAGAAGATTTTTTAAAGATTTCCATTGTAAAATCAGGAATCTACTTTCCATATAGCAGAAGATTGTTTTTACTGCATTAGATGTGTTTTTTACATAAAACTCTACGTGGGTTGACATTTAACGTGATAACTTTAGACTCAGTTTGTGTTGCGATCTCCGGCTTAAAACGAAATGGTTGTTTGGCGACTTAAACGTCGTAAGTACTGCTTGAATAAGCTGTATTTACAATGTCTATATCGCTAAACCAACAAAATTTCTTTCACAAAATGGCGGCCAATGTCGGAGTTCCAACTTTAATTCTGTGTTGAATGAATATTTTAATTGGAAGATTGATTCCTTGATTGACGACCGCGATTGGTCAAATCTCTAAAGGACCACAAGTAGTTTGGCATAACTTTATTACAATCACATGTTTCTAAAGAATACTCAAAACGATTATTTTTAAAAAATGTCATAGACAATTTAGTTAAGAGTTAAACAAACTGCTAGACATGAAAGACCGAAAGCTCCGAGAATCAGCAACCGTGTTTCGATGTCGATGTCGATTGACCATTCACTGGCCCTAACGACCGACTCCTTAGGCCCCGTCCATTAACTCCCACAGGAAGTTCCGCTTTCGTTATGGCCAGTAGTATGTTCCAAATAAGTAGATTGGTTGGTTGGCGACCTAAACGTCGTGACTACAGCTGGAAAAAGCTGTAGTTACGACGTTTAAAAACCCGGCTAAAAAAGAGAAACTATGCTCTCAGTGTAATACTAACATATATATGAAAATTACATCGTAGGCAAAAGTGATCAAGGGATACTAGGTATGCTAGTATTCGAGGAACAGGAAAGCAAGAGGCGTAAAGATGAGGATTCTCTGTAGCAAACCCCCACAAAAATCAAGGATTTGAGTGAATTTTGAATACGTCGATATAATCTAAATTCTTCTGCGGAGGTTCTTACTCTCTGTGATATTTCCTAAATAAATCGCTCTTGATAAGAAAGTATCTGAAAACTCACATCCAAAGTATGATTTGAAGGACCTAGATCGCAGGTCCATATGAACATGTTATCGGGGTCAAACTTTTGACCCTGCAATGGTTATAAATTTAAAATTCTGAGGCTGACTCAAGAATTAAAAAACAAATTGTGTTGATAACCATAAACATTAAGAACACAGTGAGCGACTAGATGTTTTCTCTGTAGAAAATATCTTTCAATATAAGAGGCTCATAAGGGCCAGGAGGCTCTACTGGCTATCATTCTTTTAATATAATCTGATATCTAAAGTATATAATTGCTTAAAGAAGTGTGTGTAAAGTGAAAATAGTAGAATAGAAACTGATGAAACTATGGACCCAAGAGTGTTAATGAGGATTCTAAATGGAATTTTCAAAAGGCCAATTTTCCGATTAAACCTTACGGATCAGACACAATTCGGAAAGAAACGATCCTGGTCACGGTACAACTATTCTGTGATATATCAAAGAGAACCCAGTAAAAGCTATGCCTTTATTGAGGTTACGAGGATTTTTTTTAAAGAAACAATATTCCAGAGTTAATTTTCGGATAGGACCCAATTTTCAAAGGAACGATTCTTCCATGAAAACTATGGACTCTAGAGTGTTGACAAGGAAAGCTGAACGGATGTACGGACGCACGCACTGACACCGTGCGGGAAACACGCCATCGCGAAAACTCTTCTGGCTTTAAGCCATTTAAATGGTAAATATTGGTCCTGTTAGCAACTATGTCTGTTAAACAACTATGTCTATATTGATTCAATGGCACAACGAGAGCTTATTTTTAGAATAAAATCGTAGAATATGATGAAAGTCTAAACTTAATACACTTACATATCGGGAGTCAATGAAGTTCCCTGAGAATTTGGTTTATGTGCCCAAGGCGAGCGGTTCATGTAATGGTTCTTCATGCAGTATTTTGAACACGTTCAAAATTTGATTGTGATATTGCTTCAAGTAAAGAAATTGTAACTCTAATCTAGATGTTACTTATAAATAAAATAACGTTATTGTTGCATCTACGGTAAGAATCTTTCGAATGCCTGAGAGTAAACTGATTTACAAACCGTACTCGAATGCATCTGTAAGTCAAAGCTTGAAGTAACTGCAAGATGATTCTTTTTGGTTTCCTTTGATGATCGCAGAAACCTAGAGCAGTAATTGTAAGATTTAATTCTAGTTCACAATTTTCTCATATTATAACAATATTTAAATTGTGTCTAATTTTGATTGGATCGTGCTTGGTAAATTCTTTTGCATTCATATAGTATATTTGTTAGCCTGAATACATTAATTTTCCACTTGCCAGGCTGTTTTCATCGATATTTTAATAAACTTCCCAAAAACAAACGAGTGTTTCATTTTGGTTGACCCTGGTTACAATGGAACCATCCTTTGCAATGAATTACATCATACTCTTTTCGTGTGAGAGCATGTTCAATAAAAAACTCTTAAGGTTTTTCCCTCCGAAATCGTTACTTTCAACGACATTGTAGGGTATTAAGACAGAAATATTTCAGATGTAGTGAAAGAATCGTCAGACGACATAGTATGTTAAGTATTACGTCGGAGAGCTACAAACATTATCACTACGTCATCAAAACCCATAGTCGCATTGGCAATTTGACCGTGCCTTTTGGATAAAGAGCAGATGTTTGTGAAATTTAAGCAGCCAAGGTAGTTGTCGATTTTACCTCTGATATACCTGATGAAAGAGATGAAGATGAAAGAGGTGGTACACCATTTGAAAATCTGGGATTTTCTGTAGACAGTTATAAGATTTCAGAAGACCAACGACATAGGTTTTTGATCAGTCCTTGGTAAATGGAAACATGTTTTGTTGCAACTCAACCAGAAATATCGGCTAACTACAGATATTTTTGTGAATACCCGCAGTTTATAAGAAAAGTCGATAGTCCAATCAAATCATTTATTTTGACTCGATTTGAATTGTATATCGGACATTGATATTTATGTTGATCTTTTTTGTTGGTTTTTGCAACCTAATTGTGTCAAGCTGTAATTATGTTGCTTAGGTCCTCAACCAACCTTTTTCCTTTTAAGTTGCATGCTATTGACCATAACTCTTACAAACTAACGCCTTGTTGTATTACGTTTGCCTTAAGGTATGAGTGCTTTTAATCCATTCCCTCAAAATGACGTTTTCAGACACCCACAAGGAAAAAAAAGCTGTTGAAAAACATAGTGGAAAAGGAAAAATTGCTTGATTACAATCAACTTCTTATATATCCACTATGTTTTCTATCTAAAAAGACAAAAAAATTTTTAAAAAAATTCATTAACTGAATATTGTCGTCATCAGATTCTTTCAATTAGAACCAGTCTAAAATTTGATTATCTAGTAATGAGTTAAGAAACTATCCTAAACTGGAGGTTGAATGCCTAGAATCCGATTAAGGATTCGAAATGTCCCGCATGTCCCGCCCCATTGAATGCACGTGTTTGCATCTAATACCAGAGCGTGTAATTATGATAATATGATGTACGCGCGGAATTTATGCTCCAACAATCATAAGATAGCAATAAAAGAGGGCGTCATCTGCATTATACCTAGGTAAACATTAATTTTTAGTAATTATTTTGGTAAACCACTCAGCCTTCTACATATCAAAAACCAATAAAATTCGCGCCTAATGATCAAATCAGAGATTTGATTCATGGGAAAATATCAGAGCTTTTGATCATAATGAGATGACACTTGTTAGGTTTAAACAATGTCATTTAAGGGCAAGAAAAGTTTAAAAAGGAGTTCGGGACGCATTGTCTCAGCCTTATTTCCGGGACGCATTGCCCACAGGCTTATTTCATACTTCCAGAATTGTTCACCACAACCCATTAACCTAGCTATTTATATGTCATATTCTTGAAAAAGAACCGTTGATTTAATGTTTGGTACACAAAATAATTGGTCCATTACCTAGGAAAACCTGCCGATATGACGTTCCTTTATGGAAGAATTCAAAAATTATTATGACATAAACCCTTGTCAGGCTGAATTATATATCCACAAGAGCATTGCATTAAAATCAAAGGAAAGACAGCACTGGATTAACAAAAATGGTGGCCAATATTACGTGTCAATATTTATACTGAAAATTTGCATCTGGCTTAAAAGGACTACAAGGTGGTATAGATAAAGATCAGAATGAAACATAGTAAGTAGTAATATTTCTGGTCAAGCATGACAAGAGTTTAAATTGCACGATTATTGTTAATTTAACTTTTTAAACTGTTATTGAAAATGAAGAAATATTTCTTGAAAAGACATTTTTCCATAAGACGGTTTTAATGGTGATTACAATCGGGAAATACTGCCGGTTGACACCAGAAATAGACGAGCATCCTTAACATTTGATTTTTGGTACACTATTTACCTGCAGCTATAAAAAGAAAGATGTCTGCCTCCGCAAAACAAACAACCACACTGAATTTCGGCACCCTAGTTGTTTTAAAAAAAACTGGAATCGATTTTCTATTTTATTTGAAATAATGTCGTATTTGTTGAATGAAACTCTAACAAGATATCTGTGAGTCAAAACAGTGATAATGAAATCCTTCCTCAATGGAACATATTCTGTAAGCACAAAATACCATATCCAGTTTAACATCCATAACACATTTCAAGTCGGTGCTATCAATAGTTACTGAGAAAAATGTGAGAAAAATGTATCACTTTACCAGGCAATGTGCGAAAATTAACAAAGTCGTAAGAAAATCAAGAAGATAATGTTCAGACCTTAATTCAGTATTTATTATTGAAGCACCAAGCTAAACGTCTGAGTCAAGTTTTGAGTCGATGTTATCAATATTTGATGAGAAAAATGTAATAAAAATATACCGCTATACCGGGCAATGTCGGAAATAAACTGAGTCGTAAATAAGCAAGTAGATATCTTGCTGACCTAAACTCTGTCAGACCTAAACTCTGTCAGACCTAAACTCTGTCAGACCTAAACTCTGTCAGCACCACGATGGACATCTTACAGAACATCGACTTCAAGTTTCGAGATGATACTATCATTAGTTGCTGAGAATATCGTGATGAAATTAGCACTTTCCCAGTTAATGTCCAAAATGAAACCAAGCCTTAAAAAAGTAAGTCGTTAACTTGTACACCTAAATTAAATAATAATCATATAGTGCATCAAGCTGATCCTCCATGTCAAGTCCTGTGACAATAGTACAGAAAATCTTTAAGAGATGAGGAGAATATTTTTTGTTTTCATGGGGGTATGGACCGAAATACCAAATCACACTGTATGAATTCGCGAAGCGGATTCATACAGTGTGTGATTAGGTTTTTCGGTTCATACCTCCATGAAAGCAAAAAATATTCTCTTCATTTCTTATAACTACATCTTTTGATACCTTTTTATGGGACTATTTTGTGCGGAAGCTGCGTGCTCAAAAGTTTGTTCATGGAGTTATAAATATTTTTTTCGACCAATCAGAACCCCGATTTTGATAGACGAAACTAAATATTCAATTAATCCACTATATCATTCAATTACTAAAAGTAAACAAAGTCATTTAACAGGAAGTAGATAATGTGTAGACCTTATTTCAGTAAGCAGAATGTAATTACAATTTCCCTAATATGAAAACTTTCAGACTAGCTAAAATACTTGTTACCATCGTTTTCTTATTTCCTCTGAAAAATCTGTGCGTTTGAAAGTTGTCGTCATGAAATTCAAATCTATTGATAGCCGATTGACCAATCGCGGCTACTAATCAAGGAATCGACCGACCAATCAAATCATACATTCAGCCAGGAATTAAGCGTTGAAATCGGATATTGGTCGCCATTTTTGTTAAACATTTTTGTTTGTTTGGCGACTTAAACGTCTTAACTACAGATTATTCAAGGGTGATGGCTATATATTTTGCAAACTAACGTGAAATATCGAAGCTGGACTTTCTGTCGGAGTCATTGGTCGGGGCCAATGGAGTAAGCGATTGGTCAATCTGTCTTTTAAGCAAACACTGAAACAAAGGACGAGCAAGGGTTATGTCATAGAATTTTTTAACATCTAATGTTATTTAGACGTATCTAAGTGATTCCTATAACTCTAAATAGACATTACCCATAAAAGAAGCATTGTTCATTACTCTGCGTGTCAGACAACTAAAGGATGGCAAAACAATCAATTGAACAATCATTTCATTCTTTATAGGAAATTAATGAAGAACTCCAACATCTATGTCGATTAATTTTCTTTATTGTTTGGAGACAAAATTGCTGTAATTGTAGTTTATTCAAGCTGCAGTTACGACTTGTGACCAAACAAAGGTTTGCTTTTTTGCTTTTGCTGCAGATCGGTCAAAAGGACGAGCGATCGGTCAATTCAAGTTTAAATATTCTGCTATAAGGATACGTGCTGATTAAAATTCACGAAAAGAAGCTGATAGAGATTTTCCCAGGCAGAACTGGTTTTAGAAGTTAACCAAGATTCCCGTCGAGTGCGAGTAATAGTGTCGGGTTCGATCCCCGGCTTTGGCGATTACCTATTTGAGATGAAATACTGTTTGTTAAAAGTGGTGTTAAACCCAATTCATTCAATCCACAAATTATTGCGAAAATAGCGTATACGTTGCCCCGCCTTAAGCTGTAGTTTCCACCTTCAAAAACTCGCCATTCGCCGTTCGTAATAACTTGTATACTTTTGAATACTTCTTTACATTCCATAACAATTTTTTTTCCTTTTACAGAATTATTAGACTTCATGTCGAAAACAGCTGATTGGGTAGAAGGAACAAATGTCGTTTTAAGATTACAGATTAATATCGGATTTATCTAAGTGATTATTAAATGTTGTTTGAGAGAATATAGGGGGTGTTCAAGATTGCAAAAAAAAAAAAAAAAAAAAACAACAAAAAAAAAAAAAAACAGATAAATGTATTTCATTTATACAAAGCAATATTTTGAATTATTATACACCTATTAACATTTGTAGTAAGATATAAACATTTCACATAGACAAAATCGGACATGTCCGAAAAAAGAGAAAAACTCAGAATCTGAAAGTGTCATAAAAGGTTCCATATAAGGGAGTCTAAGATGACGTCATTTTCGTTTTGAAGATGATATCATAATGCAAATAAACGTAATCAGAATGGTAAAAGGGAAATTAAGTACGACTTTGTCGAAATACAGATTTTTTAGCTCTTCTAAGCAGAATGATAAAGTAAATCGTCCTCTGTCTGGCGTCCGGCTTGGGTCGTCCGTCGTGTGTCAACATCTTTAAAACGGCATTTCTTCAAAACACCAGAGCCAATTTCAACCATATTTGGCATATATATTCCTTAGGTATTGCCTTAAAAAGCGTACATGAATTAATATCCGTTTAAATTTCTAACGAAATAGTAATTTAAAAAAAATCTTAGATAAATAATTTCCTCCTACTCTGGAAGGCGAAGATCCTTGAAATTTTGCACGAAGCATCAGTACATTGAAATATTACAGAGTTGCGAATGTTATCACCCTCGGGTCCCCAGGGGTGGAGTCCCAGGGGTTTTGGAGCTTTTATAGAAATAAAGAAGGGTTTTTTAAAACGAAATCTCCTCCCAAACCACTATGTCAACTTTAACCAAATTCGACAGAAATATTCTTTATGTTGTCATTGAACCCCTGATGAAGAAACTTTTAGTTTCGAAAGCGCTAGGGTTATAACTTGATAACCCATATATATTTTACACTGTTTGAATACAACTTATCCCACATTTATTTAAACTATTTAGTATTCTTGCATCCTCAGGGATCCAGTGTTTTAGAAAGAAATTGCGTTGGTATTTTGTTTTCTTTCTCTAATCCTATATATATGAATATATATATATGTGTGTGTGTATATATATATATTTATATATATAAAGACATCTCCTCCCAAACCATTGGGCTAATTCTAACCAAATTTGACAGAAATGTTCCTTAGGTGGTGCCCCTTTTAAATTGCCAAAAGAATTGAAATAAAAAAAAAACTTTTAGCACGGCAACAAAACTGAAATTTAAAAAATGATCTTAAAAAAAAAAAAAAAAAAAAAAAAATCCTCCTACACTGGAAGACGAAGAGCCTTGAAATTTTGCATGAAACATCAGTACATTGACTTATTTCAGAATTGCTATAATCATCACCCTCGGGTCCCCAGGGGTGGAGCCCAAGGGGGGTTGGGGCTTTTATGGAAATAAAGAAGGGGTTTTTAAAACGAAATCTTCTCCAAAACCACTGGGTCAACTTCAACCAAATTCGACAGAAATATTCTTTAGGTGGTGCCCTTTTAAAATTGCTTAAAGAAATAAAATGCGTTGAAAACTCTGGTTGCCCTGGTAACAAAACTAAATTGAAAAATTAAAATTATCTCTTCTTAAACCAGAAGGCGCAATTACTTTATATTTGGAATGAAGCATCAGCCTCTGCCAGAATTGCCTAAATCATCACCCCTGGGTCCCCAGGGGCGGAGCCCCAGGGATTGGTGGGGCTTATATGGAAATAAAGAAGAATTTTTAAAAAGATATCTCCTCCAAAACCACTCGGCTAATATTATGCAACTAAGAATTGTAATCAGTTGGAAGCTCTCGTTGCCCCTCCCCCCCCCCCCCCCACAAAAAACAACAACAAAAAAAACACACACAAAAAATTAAAGTTTAAAGAAAAACTTTAAAACTTGATGTTTTGCAAGAGGCATGAGTAAATTGACCTCTTTCAAAATTGCTAAAATTTCAGAGGCACAGTGTGATTGGGCCGAAAAAGAAGTAAAGATGGCAACTCTTCCAAAACTATATGGCCAAGTTTAACATAATTTGGCATAAAATTTCTCTTAAATTGCCCTCTTTTGATAATTACTAAAACATTTTAACTCTGTAGAAAGTATTGTTTGGCATGTCAACATTAGTTGATTTTAGTTCAATTTTAAAGGAGGTCTTCTCCCAAACCAGTTAATATTAGGCCTTGAAGAAAAAGAGCCTTATCTCAGGTAAGCACCAGGGCAACTGACCATCTTGTTACAATTATTTAATCACTTTTATTTAATATAGAAATATGATAAAAGGTATTACGTTACGATTGCGGTACAACATATTGTACTTGCTTCTCGCTGCGGAGAAAATTCGAAATTCCACTCGTGAATTATTTAAATTTTCCCCCGCAATTCAAAGCAAATACAAGATGTTGTATATCTATGGTAACATAATATTTCCTATTTCTTAAAAACCTGGGATAAATTGCAAAAATCTTCTTAATTTGTAAGCAAAATTTAGAACCAATCCATATAGAATAAAGTACAAAATACGTTGTACTAAGGATAGACAAAAATTTAGGGTTTACTCTATCCTTACCGACTGAATAACAAATAAGGATCTGTACCAATTCGTCATCTGTTCACAAATATTTCATCGGAAGGTGGTGTTTTACCAAAAATAGTCTCATTACAACCATAGATTATTTGTTTAACAGTAAAATGTCGAATATAATTGGTAAGTTCAAACATTTGCTAAATGAGGGATTACATGTATTTAGTACTAGGTTACCATATTTCCATATAAATATTGTTGAAATCATGAACAAGTGTAAATGTATTTATTACCTTCCAGTCAACTACATTAAGATGTCCTATGCTAGTCGGTGTCGGGTCGGCATCCATATTTAAATAAAGTCTTCTCTTACTTCTATCAATATTTATCCTAGAGGGTTTAAACTTTACAAACACTCATCAGGGAAAAGACGTCCAGTTGATGCCAACACCCATGTCTCAATGACCTTTTGACCTAGGCCTTGAACCGGTGTTAAAATCTTGTTACAAAATCTTTACACAAAAAAAGAAAAGAAATAACACTGCTCATATTTCGTGAATGCTTTTACCTCTTACATACCATCATACTGCATATCTACACTCCAAGATGATCGGCTTTCACCTATAAAAAGGCCATTTGTATTGTGACCTTGGCCTTGATCTTAAAAACACCCCGAAACCTAAAAAAATAACCTTGCTCATATTTTCTAAATGCTTATACATAGGGGCCAACATACATCGTGTTTTCCCTACCAGGTGTTAAGTTTTCACTTGTGACCTAGATCCTTTGAACCGTGTCATTAACCTTTGACCTACTTAAAAACTTTATTTGCTTCAACCTAGGGCCATCATTCTTCATACTTACACTAACCAGGTGATAAGCATTCACTTTTGATCAAGACCCTTGGTTTTGTAACCTTGATCTTGACTTGGTATAAAATGTTTTAGGCAAAAGCTATGGTCATATTTTTTTCTGGATGCCTTTACATAGGGCAACCATCTTTGACTTATGTACTCGTTTAAAGACAGGTTTTCATTTACGATTAAGCACATGACCCCATGGCCCTATGACCTTCATCTTGACCTTTAACCTACTTTTTATTAATCAAGAATACTTTTATCATGTGATAGGCTTTTATATTTGACCAAGACCATCGATACTGTGACCTTTACCCCGACTCACACTATTAACCTTTTTTTCCATCATAATCATATCTATGTTTGTTTGTGACAAGACCTAACTAGGACAAGCTATGTTGTCCGCGGACAACTCTTATTATGCCTGACAACAACATAAACAAATACATTTGTGTCTTTCTTTTATATTTGTGATATAGTAAATCCTAATTAAATGCAGTTACAGTTCTTTTAGGAGAAAGATATGATATGTAACTGCAAACTATTGCAACTTTACATAGTGGTGTGATCATCCTTTTTCAATTAAAAAAGACAGTAAGGCTTATAGACCAAAGATCTTTGTCGATGTATTGCTATAATAAAAGGCTATTTAATCAGAGAAAAACGGACGATCTGGCTTTTTTTTAAATTTTAGGCGTAATAACAATATTTTTCAAAGCGAAAGTTTAATCACAACAATTTCATAACCCATTTCTTTTGTTAATTGGTTTCCCTTACATTGTACTAAGGGCAAAGAGTATCTATTTTAGTGTTTTATATGTATGCCATGTATTTTTAGTAGTACTGATATGTACAGTATGTCACATGGATGAACATTCGTCAATTTTCCTAGGAAAAAAAATGTAAAAAAGAGGATTAAATAAATTCATTTTGTGTTGTTGTCGTTGTTAGAAGATATTTTAGCTAACATAGCATCAGCTTTGATTGATTGATTGAGTTGGGATTATCGCCACTTTTAACAGTATTTCAGTCATAAAGAGGCGGCTGGGGTACCCAACAATGGATTCCTGGTATTTCTCTCACAAGTATACTACCAGTATATCCTTTCCGAGCCTCCAGCTGCTCATCCGACTTAGATTTACGATTGACCGCCCACTGGGGGAAGACAAATCTCGGACAGGATATTCGCCGAACCCGGGACCCCGGGACAAAGAGTCCTTCGCGCTACCACTGCGCAAATGCCGGGGCCTGCATCAGCTTCGATAGCTTAAATTAACATACACAAATTTGAGGTCTTCTAAAAGTTCAACAAGTGGAAACTGCCACTGGAGGCTTAACAACTGACACAAATTGTAATTAGGTATTTCAGAAATATTGCAAACTCTGCCTTCAAGTTCATCTCCTAGGTAATTTTAGCCCACTTGAGCATATTGTGTTTAAAATGAGTCGGATAAGAGTCTTCACTATGTGCACTGCTTTGTATGGCCACATGAATCAACTTTATTCAAATTATAGAGAACTCCTTCAAAATCATGCTATTTAACCCATTCCTACTATATCTCGCTTTTAAAGCATCTCAAGAAAAAAGTTTTAGAAAACATTATGGATGATGAAGAAATTGCTTGGAGGAAGCAATTTCTTCAATGTTCACACTGCTTTCTATCCTACAAGGCAAACATTTTCTAAATTCCATCAACTTGAAATTGTCGTCTGCAACTTCTTTCAGTCCGATGCGGATTCACACATAAGTGTGATTAGGCTTTTCGTTGCAAACCTCCATGACAACAACAACAAGAAAGTATTCTCTTAATTTCTTATAATTTAATGATATCGAGCAAAGACACCAAATAATTAACAAATTTTGATACCTACTGTTTGCGCAAAGCATATTTTGCTTACGCCGTATGCGATCTCTGCTGTAAAAACACCGCCATGTCGCAAGCGGCTTCAATGTGTGACGTCAGTTGATTAATTGATTGAATGGGATTTATTTACACTTTTAACAATATTTCAGTCATTTCGCGGAGACTTGAGCTCCTAACCATGGATTCTTGGTATTTCTCACCCAAGTACTTGTACTACATCCCTTCCGAGCCTCCAACTGCTCATTTCACTTAGGTTTACGATTATCCACCCATTGGTGTTAGACAAATGTCGGAAAAGATATTCTGAATTACCTTCAGTAAGTATGAACTTGACCTAAAGTCAACACATTAAAAATGGAAAAAAAGACCATTTCACCAAAATTCTCGTGATCTCAATGGGCGGCGTCCTATTTTTCAGTCAAACGCAATGTATTTATACTCTGGCCGCTTACATTCCTACTAAAGAAGAGGTAATCGGAAACCCTCGATAAATCAAAATACTGTTTAGAAGAGGGTTGAAGGTTAAATGACGTCAATTTTTAACTATTTACTTTTTCGACAGGAATATTAATTAAATGGTAGGAACGTTGGTCCCAGTCGAAAGGCCTTATATTCAGCATGTAGTAAAGCCCAGGTACATTGTGGACTTAACATTATCGATCATGTGCCTAAGCACTTTTTGCCGCCGTCATAGCGCAGTTGGTAGCACGCCGGACTGTCAATCTAGAGGTCCCGGGTTCGATTCCCTACGGCGGCACTCATCCTTTCCGACTATTTGTCTCTCACCAATGGGTCGATAATCGTAGATCTATGTGGGATAGCAGCTGGAGGCTAGGAAAGGTTGTAATGGTAGTACTGGTGTGGGAAATACCAGGATTCCATCGTTAGGTTCTCCAGCCGCCGCGATATAACTAAAAGATTGCTGAAAACAGCGCAAATCCCCATTCAAAGAAACAAACAAAACCTAAGCACTTTACTTTTGAGGGTGTTGTCGCACGTAGAAGCGCTGTGGAATTGGCAGATCGCAGGCAACGCCTACTGACTCCAATGGTCACGCCTACTGACTCCACTGACCACACCTACTGATTCCGCTGGCTACGCCTACTGAGCTCCGAAAGGAAGTTCCACTAAGATATTTAACGGCAAAAGTTATGGGTAGTACCATGGAACTAAAATAGTTGCTTGGCAACCTAAACGATGTAATTACATCTTGAAGGAGCTGTCGTATCGACCTTTAAGTCGCCAAAAACTAACAAAATTGCTTCACAAAAATGCCGATATTGGAGCTCAAAGTTCACTTCCTGTCTAAAAGAATGATTTGATTTGTTAATTGATTCTTTGATTGACAGGGCGATCCGTAAATTGATGTCATGCAGAATCAGAAAAGGTGCCTTAAGGATTTTGCTTAAAGTAATCAAGGGGATAAAGCCCATCTCGTTATTTTCATTTTATGCATTCTTTTTTAGGCAATTATGTTCCTTAAATACTAGATTAAATTAAGGGAACACTTGATAGCCAGTAGAGCGTCTCAGGCTCCCATGGGCATCTTGTTATATTCCTTGCAGTGAAATCCTGGGATTTTCAATGTAATAAAGTTTGATATCAACACTACTGATGATATCAACCCTCACTCCGATAATCAGGAATTACTTTTATTTCGAATTGCCCCTGGTAAGTATTCATACCTAATATTGTCAGTTTTACATCCGAAATAAAATAAGCTCTTGACTGCATTATCCAGATAAAAAAGAAAAGAAGCAACCATAATTGGTGTTTAAAACAAGAACCACAGAAATAATAGGGAAAGTGGCTAAGAAAAGTTAAAGATGCTAATCGGTCTAACGATCAACTTCTGGAGGATAAAATCAACTCAGAAACAGTAAATTGAGACAGAGTAACCGTTCTAATGGCAACTTGATTTAAACCAAATATTGAAAGTACTGTAAGCCAGCAAAGTATCCTTTTATTAAGTTATATTATTTGTCAAGGGTAATCGTGATTAGTTGAATTAGAAAACCTCTGTCTTGTAGGGTAGAAAACAGCTTGGAAAATTAAGAAATTGCTTATTACAAGCAATTTCTTCATTGTCCACAATGTTTTCCAGAGCTATTTTCTTGGGATGTTTCAAAGAGAGATTGAGTGGGATTGGGTTGAATGCATGCTTTAACAGGAGTTGTCTAAAACTTGAATAAAGTTAATTCGTGTGGCCAGAAAGAGTAGTTGCAGAGTTTGCAATATTCCTGAAATAAGAACTATTTTTTAAAGCGTAGGCATCAAATGGATTTAGTGGTAAAGCCTCCAGTGGCAGTATGCACCCATTGAACTATGAGAAGACATCAAAATTTTGTCTGTTAACTAAAGCTATCAAAGGTGACGCTTTGCTAGCTAAAAATAACGAACCTTATTGCCTCTGTTATCACGGGCTGACCTAAAAAATGACAACTAGTATTTTCCTTAGCCAACAAAAGTATTCCCGGATACTGGTGGTGTTACCGTTGATGTGACAAATACCCATTCCTACCTACATGAGCTTTTTTTTACGCTCAAGTCTGGTGAAAGTCATCACAGACTGTAAATCCTCTATCTTTGTCAATGTCGAAAATTGAAAGTGGATTTAATTTAAAAAATAATCAGTTAGTAGGGTAGACAATATTGTGGAAAAAGAAGTAATTGCTTGTTACAAGCAATTTCCTCCCTCTTCTACAATGTTTTTTCAATTTCAAATTTGCGGGACGTAAAATCCAAGGATTGAATAGGAAAGGCTCAATCGTCGAAGAGTTTGTCGTCCTTAGAAACAGTACATATTTCATCCAAATTGTTTTCGTGCCTAACACAACAAATCTCTTAGGGTCTTAAAACAATAATTTTCATAATAATCTCCCTTGCACCCTTCCAAAAACCAAGGTGGCGTAAAGGAAGTATTACAAACAAAAATTCGTTGATATTAATGCGCACAGTTCCAAAGGGCCGAAGAAGACGAATATTTTTTTCGATAAATAGGTAAATCCTCTGGACTCGTTTTAAAACGCCCAACTTCCGAGATATTCATTTAAGAAATGAAGAGAAAACTTTTTTTGTTTTCATGGAGATATGAAACGGAAAACTGATAAAACTGTATAAATACGCGAAGCACATGATTACGTAAGTGGTAACATTAACAAATGATAACCCCTCAATAAAAACCAATCTCAGTCTAATATCCCATCGGAGCTCGGTGGGCCGGGTCAGCGACCCATCAGTTAATAGACATAATACCGAATAAAACTTATAAGGTCTCTTCGGTTGCGCACCCCGTAATGGCATCTGTTTTGTGCAACGTGATCCCAAAGACTCCAAAATGCAAAACAATAAAACAGGATTTATTAATGGAGATTTTTGAAGCGTCAATTGCTATTCATCAGTGAGTATTATTTGAATAATTTAAACCAGATATTATCTATATTTTAGGGAGTTTTGTATAAGCCTTTTCATGTTTATCTGTTAAATCAGTCACGAAATATAATGAATTACTTAATATTTTTTACAGCTCATGTGTGAAATATTTTCAACGCTTATGATAAAAGTGAACTGTCTAAGAATTTCGTAAAACAAATACCTGAATGATAGATCGGATTCAGCATAAATCAATCAGGAATGGCATTTCGGAAATTACTATAGAGTAAAAAAGAATAATAAAAAAAAAAAAAAAAAAAAAAACTCTAACATGGTCACATTGCACGATTTGTACAGTGTGACCATGTTAGATTTTTTTTCAATTTTAAGATGCATCCTTTTCGACAGATTGAACGGATTTTGTTTTCATGATTAGTACATATATTTCAAACAAACATGCGCACAAACTTGCTTCGTTTAAGACATCTTTTATCTAACGACTGTTTTTGTTTTGTTGTTGTTGTAGTAGTATTTCTTGTTGTTGTTTTATACTAAATGCAACAGGATTAGATGGTCATTATACACGTCTTTTTGATAGAATAAATCGAAAGACAAAAAAGAAAATATACTTTTTCAAAAAGCATGTTTTCCTTCAAAAACCTCCGCTGCCATTTTCCTGAAAATCGTGTTGGTGAGATCGTTAAACAGTTACCAACAATAATGTAGGCATTGATAAATGAGGATGTCTGGAAATAAGATACGGAGATTCATGGCTTGTTCATGAAATAATACTCGGCTTCTCAGAAATGGCAGATCGCTGCTGTAAACCAACCCGTCGATTGACAAATCAAAACATTTATTAATACCGGAAGTGAAACGGTGACTTCCAACATTTATTGCGAGCAGGTTAACGCAAGTGAAGTACATGCCAACATTAGGTCGTCATCAGCCTCAAGATTTCTGCTGAGATGACGTGGCAGCTCGAAATGGTTGAAATCTTTCTTAAATATTATCAAACGGTGACTTTATCATTTTGATAATTTCACCTTTTTTCAGTGAAATAATCATTAGTGATAATCTATCGAGAAGTCCTAATAATCCAACGGAACGCATTAACCCATTCCCACATGAGAACTTTTTAGTCTGGTCCAAATTGGAAGAAGCTGCAGATGACAATTTCAAGTTGGTGGAATTTTAAACTTGTTCGTTGCTTTGGATGTAAAACATTGTGGATAATGAAGAAATTGCTTGATACAAGCAATTTCTTCATTTTCCACAATGTTTTCCAAAGCTTTTTTCTTGAGGGGCGTAAAAAGGAGGGCTTGTGTGGGAATGAGTTAAAGAATTCGATTTACACTTCATTGAGTCGACAACTAAAGCCATTGCCGTTTAGGAAATAAATGATGTAACGATATTTGCAGTTTAGGAAATGAAAGATGTATCGATATTAACCCATTCCTACACAAGCCCTCCTTTGTACACCCCTGAAGAAAATAAGTTTAGGAAGTATTTTGAAGAATGAAGACATTGCTCGTATTAAGCAATTTCTTCATTATCCACAATACTTTCTATCCAAGAAGACACACGCGTTTGAAATTCAGTCAACTTGAAATTGTCGTCTGTAGCTTCTTTTAATTTGGACCAACCTTATTTTTTTGTCTTTTAATGGGTTGTACGAAAACAAACGATCACTCTATTTCTTTAATGTGGTGCTGTTTCTTTTGAAAATATTTTGTTTAGATTTAAAATGGGCTTGTAACAATTTGCGGAACGCAGCTGTAAATAAAAGAATCAATCAAAGCTGTCTTGTTGATCCACTCAACACGGGTGCATTTCACAAGACAAGTTCAAAAATGTTATACGCTTTAAGAAAGAGTAGAAACAAATATTTAAAAAAATGGAAAACGAAAAAGAAAAAATGGCGTTGCTGTGGGTTTGTTTGTTCGTTGTTTTTGTTGTCGTCGTTGTTTGTCTTTCTTATCTTCTTATTTTGGTTCGTGGTGTTAACTGAAAATGTTCTATTACTTTTATGTCGGTGAATGTTTGATTTGAATGATCGATGGATTCTTTGATTGAAAGGCACGATTAGTCACTGTTGCATATGAAGAGTTGGTTCAACCCACGCCCATTTGTTAGAGATCACACCTATAGGCGAAAACATAACAAAACTGACGAAAGCAAGCGTATAATTTATGCAAATGCAGGCATTAAAACATTTGTACAGATCATATCTACACCAAGTAATAAAGACATACTGTCAGAGTGTTTTATCAGATTGAAAAAAAAGCAGTAAAATTAACTACTGCGTTTGTTCACGCGAAAAGAGACTTCACGGACGAGTTTCGTCTTAGCGTGGGGTTTACGGATGTAACAAGTGTTTGGACGTTTGCTTTTACATTCGGTCCGTTTGTGGGATTACCGCTACTTTCATCAGTAATTCATTAATATATGCCGCACCATAGCTTCACCCTGTCTAAACCCAGGGCAACCAGAAAATTAAATCCTCGTTCAAATTGTAGATGCGATAAATAACAATGCAGGGAGTCACGAGACCCACGTTGTTGTTTAACACGATGAAATGGCGTCATTTTCATCACTTTATCTGCAAATTCCAAAATTCAACAAGCTATGTATTCAAGCTACCTAGTTTTTCAACCCAGCCACCTATCCTATCATATGCGGTATTGTCTAAGATTTCCACGGATACCCAACTTTTTGCTTTTAGTTCTCTGTATATAGATAACGCTTCGTGAATATTTTCGAAATCACGAAAATTTTAGTTGGGTGTTAAACGCGCCGAATCATATTTACGGCTATATATCTTAGCCAAAGATCTCTCTGTTCATACGGAATATTTCTGGACTCCTTTTTAATCGATATTTTTCAATCAAGCCCATTTAAAACGCCCAAGATTTCTTGGTTGAACGTATTCAAGATGTTAAGCATACGTCGTATAAGACACGCCAAATCTCAATACTTGCGATGTTAAATCATTGCCGTCACAGATAAATTGACGGATATTCAGGCTTTAAATTTGTTTTGCCGTTTTGGGGATTGTATCTGCAGTACATACACGTTACGTCATCGGGAGTTTTGACCAATTTTGATTCTGGAATACAGTTTCGTCTTAAAGAGTTCACATTCTTAAAAGAGCGCCTATCTAGTCGAAAGTATGTACACAATTTTTCATGTGTGTATGATTTTCGAAATACTGGGCACTCCCCGGGACATAGTTATTATACTCAATTTGATTCTCTGAATTAAGTACAAGTTTTAGTTCATTTCTGATAATCTACACGATGTGACCAAAGCGAAACACACTTAATGTGAATTGTCGGAAAATTAACTTTAACTGTTTTACGGGTCGATTTTATTCTTATCGAATGACCCTGTATCCATTTAGTTTGTGTCAAACGTTATTCAATCAAAGCGAATGCCCGATCCTATCCAACACGTTAAAAGAATAATGTTACATATCGAAACAGGTCAGATTGCATAAGCCCAATCGAGTCTAGCATTAGCCTTACAATGCACGAATCGCTGTTTTGTATTTTTTTTTATTCATCAAGCGCCACCGTCATAGCACACCAGACTCCCAATCTTCAATCATGGGGTGTCATGGGTTCGATCCCTGTCTGCTGCGCATATCCTTTCAATTATTTGTCTCTCACCAATTGTTTGATAATCGTAAACTTAAGTGGGATAGCAGCTGGAGGCTAGGATAGGATGTAATGGTTGTACTGGTGTGAGATATACCAGGAATATCTTGTTAGGTGCTCTAGCCACCGATATATGACTGAACAAGTGTTAAAGCGTGGTTAAACCCAACCACACATTAAACATTCGATTCATCAAATTTTCCACGATTTTCCGTTTGTAATACTCAATCTAAAGATGTTTTGGTTCCTTTCTCTTTTGCCGATTATTTGTTCTCGCGTGATTTGTCACGAATACACATGATTCACAAATCACGAATCATTTTCAAAAGAAAGCATCGCTTTTCGCTTTTTTCTTTTAGAAAATATAACAAACTTGCAGAGTAATTTAAATGAAATACTTTTCAAAAGATCCAAAAGTATTCACCCAACTCTTCGTCTCCCCACCCACCCCGTCTTCTCGTTTTAATACCTCAACGCTATAAGATGTGTCGTACCTTTGGCTAAGGAACATAATGACCCTTATCAGTGATTTTTCCGTGGAAATGATTTTTTTTTAATGTGGGTCTTATTGGAAGGAACCAAATTTGATAGAGAAGGTAATTATTTTAAATACAAAATCGAATAGATTGAAGACTATAAAAATCTTATAGGCCTATGAAACCTGACATTATGTTATATCAAGCCTAGCATATTGTGTTTTTCAATACTCAATAGATGAAGCTCTGCACAGAGGGGATGTATATGATCCTCTCAGAATGTCTGTTTTAACTTTCTCTTTATCCAAGAAACCGTTTGTCTCTGTATAATGATGTCTGTAGGGTCTGCTTAAATTTCTTACGAGTCACCTAAAATCAAGATGAAAGTCAATAAAAATAAACCAAATGCAATTAAATGGGTTTAATTGATTCGGGCAGTCTTTGAACTATTTTTTGTTATAGATAATTCGTGAATATAATCAGCCAAGAAATCTTGGGTGTTTTAAATGGGCTGGAACAAAAATATATCGACAAAAAGGACTTTAGAAACATATCGTATGAACAGGGACTTCTTTAGGTAAGCCGTAAATATGATGCGACGTGCTTAACACCCACAGAAATGTTCGTCAATTCGAAAATATTCACGAAGTGTTCGCTATATACAGCGAAAAAAGCGAAAAGTTGGGTATCAATGCAAACTTTAGACAATAACACATTTGATAGGATAGTTGACTAGACTTGAAAACGACCGGAAGCAAACTTTGAACTCCAACATCTAACGCCATTTATGTGTATAATTCTAACGAATTGAAGACTAAAACATCGGAACTACAGCTTTAAAAGCTGTAGTTTCGACGTTGAGGTCGCCAACCAACAAACTTTCTTTTTAATTATGTTAATCATGTTGACCATGAATTTTGTAACAATAGTGACGTTGAATATTCCAATCGTAGTCAGTCGGCGTGGCCAGCGGAGACAGTTGGATGGACCTGCAATACGTGAAATGTACGGTGGAAAGTGAACATTAATTCACAATTTGAATTTTGAGTACATTCTTATTTAAGTGCGTAAAAATATGTTATAATCTAGCGTTCTGCTTTCTGAAAATCAAATGCGATAAAGTAGTGGCTTTTATAGGATCATCATTTTATTGTCCGTTAAAGTCAGGAAAGAGTCTTGACCTTGGGTCCCCTTCAGTGAGCGTGTGTGTTTTACAAAATTAATTCATCTATTTGTATTACTGAATGAAGTAAATAATACTTCTAGAGGTTTAATCCAACAGCGATAATCTGTTACCGGAAGCAGGCCGATTTGCGTCAACGCTTACATAAAGTGGGTTAAAAAGTTAAAGTCATATCTTTCAAAAATACACAAAATGATTTAGAAAAACATACATGAGGCCCAAAAGCATATATAAATATGACGATTAAAAGTACAAGATCAACAATTCTACGCGGTAAGAAAGAAGGTTCGATTTTTTAAAATTGACCGACCACAATTTTAAGGTTTGTTTACTTTAAAGGTATGACGTAAGTGATGACGTTTTAACTTTCGCCACTAGCTCGGTCACGGAGATTACCGAAATCGTCCGTAAAGTTTCGTCACCAGCAACTGTGAATATAATATTCAATGTCGAAGACTAGCGAGTATTTCCGGTGATTCGTCTCGATGACAAATGATTTGAAATCGATAAGCAAAAGACAAAATACTATCTCCAGAGAGCTTCAATCATACCCTCATTTTACATATCGAAATTAAGATGGCTCTTGTTTGCTTCAGTGACCAAACAAAAGATAGCTTGTATAGACAGCTTTCCTTCCTCGAAGGGAAAATATGGCTTAGTTTTATTAGCACTTAGACATAGCACGCATAATTAGTGACAGGTAGAGTCTAAATGGTAATATCAACACAAATGCCAATGTTGTTCTTTTTATTCATTCCCACACAGTGACGTCTTTTGACGCAAGAAAAATAAAATGCATTGGAAAGCATTGTGGAAAATGAAGAAATTGCTGTCACAAGCAATTTCTTGATTATGCACAATATTTTATACCCCCCCCCCCTCTAAAAAGAAGACAAAGATCTAACATTTTGTCGTCTTGGAATGGGTTAAATGTTTCTGGTTGTAAACAATTAACATGTTATCACCGGTGAAGTTTAACCAACCTTTTCTATATATGACGATTATTTCCCGACGAATTAGCATCATGTCGAAACTAACTTAAAAACAACCTGTGAAAATACAATAAAATTATGGAATTACGGAATTTATCCCACAAATACAAATCTTGGGAAAAAACGCCCTAACGGAAGTAAACATTGTGAAAATACAATCAATATTAATTGATGTTGTCTCGGCGTTTGTTCCAAACAGGAGCAAAATTAAAACCGATCAACAAACAAAGAAGATGTTGACAAATGAACGTGAAGAATTTTTCTGCGGGTAAACACTGCTTGAAGTGGTGAGTCGGTTATCTGAAATCGGGCTGGATATCAATCAAATCGATCAAAATCTATTATCAATCTCCCCAAAACCAAGTAAACACTGACTAAGGATTTCCCGTCCGGTGATTTTTTTTCAAGAAACGATACGAGAATTGTTCAGAATGATTAGTTCTATATTTGTGACATGTTTTTGATGCAGTTATACATTTACTTAATTTATGAATAGAATTGTTCCTAAGAAAAGGCAAAACAATAGAAATAATACGTCGGATTTATAATTGGATTGTGTTTAAAGCTTATCCTAAAATTTCTTCAAGAAAATTGGTTTCCTAATTCGATGTAACACAAACGAAACAGACTTTTGAAACTGACATTAAATCTGCAATGTGTTTTAAAGATTAAAGATCCTGCCATTGGTACCCAAGGTAATTGACCAGCCGCTGGCCCCGCCCACTTAATTCGTTAATCCGCCTATTGACTCCAACAGGATGTCCAGCTTCGATTTTAAACGGCGTTATATTTCACAGTTTATGGCAAGCAGAACGCAACAAAAAAGTGAATAGTTGGTTGACGACCAAAACGTCGTAACTGATTAAATAAGCCGTAGATACCACATCTAAGTCGCCAAACTAACTGGTTGGTTGGCGATTTAAACTTTGTAACTACAGCTTGATTAAGCTGTAGATACCACGTTTAAGTCGTCAATCCAACAATATTGCTGAACATAAATGATGGAGTTCAAAGTCCACTGCCGGTCGAAATGAATCGTTTGATTGGACGATCGTCTTTTTTTATTCACGCGATCCGTTTGCACTGTCGGGGTATATTGATTTTAGAAGGTTGAAAAAGATCAACCCTGCCACGCCTACATATAATGAGCAATCAGAATTTATCGTACACCAGAGGAATGAGCTAAAATTAGACTGACAATTAGATTAATTAATAAGCTTTTTCTCTTTATTCTGTATGATATTGCAAAGCTAGTAAAAGCATATGACCTTAGAGACTTGGACTCAATAGCAAATGAAGCGTTCATTTAAAAAAATGGTACCAGGTATGTAAAAAAGATTTAAATAAAGTAGAAAAATGTTGATTATCATAAAAAACCGATTTGCAAAATATGTTTGATGTTTAATCTTAAACGTTTGAGGCGTCTCATTGATATAAGTAGTTTTATGCAGTTTTGTCCATGAAAGGAGAGAGAGCGAGAATGAAGAAACCAAGAAAGAGAGAGAGAGAGAGAGAGAGAAAGAGAGAGAGAGAGAGAGAGAGGGGGGGGAGAGAGAAGGTGATACCAATTCAGCAGTGATGGTCTATTGATGAATGTATTACCCATTTACCGGAAAGGACTATTCGAAATTAGAGGATCTCTGGCCACGCCTACAGATCTCCGACAGGAAATTCAATATTAAACGGCGTTATTTTCAAAATTTATGACAAGTAACATCTAGCAAAATAGTAAAATGGTTGTTTGTCGACATCTACGTCGTAACTGCAGCTTATTTAAGTCATCAAACCAACAAAAATTCACATAATAACGGCTTATGTCTGAGTTCATAGTTCACTTCCGGTATAAATGAAAAGTTTGATTAGTCGATTGATTCTCTGAATGACAGCCATGATCCATCGATTGCTCAGATGTTGGAATAATGCTGGGCTCTTTCGGATCCGATCGATTTGGCCAAATGCAATAGAACAGTATAATAAACCGGTTTTCTTATTACAAGCAATTTCTTCATTTTACACAATGTTCTCTTCCCAGAAAGTTGAAAAAAAAAAAAAAAAAAAAAAAAAAACCAAAACCAAAAAAAAAAAAAAAAAAAAGACAACTAATATTTCATAAACTGCAACTCCTTTTAATTTTGACCGATGTAAAATTTTGTCCTCTGGTAATGGGATAGATCGACATGTACATTAGAAGAGAAATGATTGTCAATAATGAGCGGGAAGAGACCCGAAAGGCAAACTGGCAAAAAGTTCTTTCAAGCCGTTCGACCTCAACTGTATGGGTACATCTATCGTGGAGGCGTGTAAACATTGGGAGAAAAGTTAGATTTTTAATATTATATAAAAATTGGATTCATTTAAGAGATGAAGGGAATATTTTATTCTTTTGTTTTTATGGAGGTATGAAACGAAAATGCTAATCACACTGTATGCACACGCGAAGTGGATTTATACATAAGTGTGATTATTTTTTTCGGTTCATATCTCCTTAAAAACAAAAAAGAAATCTCTTCATTTTCATAATTTAATTACATCAAGCGAATTAAAAATGTTTTACATTTTTTATTCTTTTATTGAACTATTTCGTGCGGAAGCATTTGAAATAGCTGAGTGTTGAAAAGTTTGATCATGGAGGTAGGAATAATATTTTTTAGGGTAATAAGAACCCTCGTTTTTGATAAACGAAACTAACAGTTAAATGAAAACAACTTTAAAAGTTGGGTTTATATCACAGTAGGTATATGAGTAGGTGATAATTGATTGTTAAAATAGCTGGCACCATCTGTCAATCAAGGAATATCCCGACCAATAAAGAAATTGATTCAGCTCGGACCTGAGCTTATCGATTCCGACTTTGGCACCATTTTTGTTTACCTTTATTGTTTGTTTAACGACTCAAACGTATTCAAGCTGTAGTTACGACGTTTAAGTCACATAACAACCATTTTACTTTTTGTTATATGCTATTGGCCATGAATTTTGCATAATAACGCTGTTAAAATGAAGCGGAACTTCCTGTCGGAGTCAATTGATTGGGCCAGCGATTGACCAATCGACTCTGTATAGAACTAGGCGACATGACAGAGTTGATCAGACCGTCAATGTGGACCACTTTCTAGTTCGACTTCATAAGATAGCTTTCGATATTTATTTCTGTTTACAGATAGGTCACTTTGTAGGGACCTGGCCTATGTTCTCGTGCCTTCTTTTTTTACATTTTGGAGCCGGACCCAATCTCTTTTAACAAAGATTTCTTTTTTGTCGACTTAATTGCACCGGATGGTAAAATTGGTAACACTTAGCACACTGAAAAGGATGTACCAGTCACCAGAATAATTTGATTAATAGAAGTTAGTAGGACATTAAACAAAGGACATTCGGGCGTGTGTCTAATTACATAACAAGAGGGTCAAATCTGAATGTCTAACAACAGAATTAGACATTAGACATTCAAAAAGATATTCGCCCGAACCTGGTGTTGAATGTCTTACACCCAAAATGGGAATTAGACATACAATGTTACATTAGCCAGAACCAATCTTTTGAACGAGTAACATCCAAATAAAACATGATGCATTTGATAAGAAATTCGCCCCGACCCGTTTCTGAATGACTACCATCCTAATTAGACTTCTAAATTTGATTAGACATTCGCTTTGACCCGTTTTTGAATGCCAACATCAAAATAAGACATTCGATTAGACATTCGCCGAAAGCCATTTCCAAATGTCTTACATCCGAATTAGACATTCGACATTCGAGTTGACATTCTCAAGAACCCGTTTTTAATGCCTGACACCAGGATTAGATATTAGGCAGTCGTTTAAACTTTCGGCCCAATTATTTATGAATGTCTTAAACTCGAATCAGACATCAAGCGTTTGATAAGACATTCGCCAAACCCGTACCTGAATGTTTCAGCCCTAAATTAAACATTTGATGAGACGTTCGTTCAAGCCCTTATCTGAATGTTCTAAATTGGACATTGGACATTCGAATAATACCCCCGAAGCACTTTGTAGTCACATTCTGTTCTATAGTTGTTATTATCATTATTATTATTTAAGAAAACTTTATTTAAATTATCTATTCTGTCCTGAAGAGTACTGTTCTTTTCAATGCTACAGTACTCCAGCGTCGCTGGGCCCTTGTCATGGGATTGAGACACGAATCTCGCGAAAACACCCAGGTTGATGGGCAAGGTCATAGCCAAACTAGCAGTGATGACTACGGCACGGACAGAGTACTGTATAATGGCTCAGAAATTGAATGAGACTCTCGATGAATCGCCCCAGGCCTGAGCGACAGACCGAAGCGCATCTATTAACGGTGTGAGCTGTAAGCTTCAATGACTATTTGAAAGTGTCACAGAAATAACCAGTGGCCCTCGTCGATTCGGAGTAACAGATCATAGAGCATCTAGGAATAATTACGTTTGATCTACGCCCGAGTGCTGAGGCAGCGATTTGCCTGAAGCACGGGATAAGACATAGCTGGCGTGAATTCGTCCCAGGCCCGAGCGAGAGGCTTCAGGGCAACTTGCAGTTGGTCAAAGGTTTGAGACCTATTATTACAACGGCGCCCGGTCATTGTCAAGGGATTGAGAAAAGGCTCGCGTCTATTTGCCCCAGGCAGATGTGACAGGCTTAGGTCCGCTTGCTGCACAGGGTAGCAGTCGGTGCCGAATGCTTCAGCGGCGCTGGGACATTGTCACGGGAATGAGAGGGCAGGACAAGACTAAGCGTGCACTCGTGACCAAGGCTCGGAGCCTAGTGCCGCAGCAGGTTCATGCCCAAGCATCGGTAGCCATGGCTCTAGACCGTGTCAGGGGAATGGAAAAGACTCTCGTCGAATCACCATAGGATGTAACGGCAGGCCCTAGTTTAGGTGGATGACCAAGGCATTGGATAGAATGCTGCAACGGTGGATAGCCTGAGTCACGTCGAATCGCCAACAGGCGGAGCGGTAGATACCATTGCAGCAAGTAGTGTTGACCACGATTGGGGTCTAGAGGTAGGCCAGTGTTATATAAATGAAACACGAATCTCGTCGATTCGCTCAGGGCCTAAGCGATTAGGTCCTTGCGCGGCTAGTAGCGGTGAACATGGCTCCGGGAAGTTTGTTACAGTGGGAATGAGACTCGGCTCTTTTCGAACAAGCCCGAGGTGGCGAGGCAAGCAGCTTTGCAGAAAGTATCGACAACCAATCCTCGGGATTGCATTTAGAGCGTGTAAAAATACGATAATTCTATGAAGTATTTTGGTGAAGGTTCAATAGGTATTATTACACACCAAATATTAAAACTCTAGGTCTTATGGTTTGGTAGAAGTTGATTTTAAAGATTTCCTATGTAAAATCAGGGATAACTGAAAAAGGGCTTATTTTCAGAGTACGGTAATCCTTCGAAGTATTTTAGAAGAGAGTCAATAGATGATGATTTATACCATATTTCAAATCTCTAGGCCTAATGGTTTTGGAGAAAAGATTGTCAAAGATAGTATTCTTTATAATATGTAAAAAATCAAAAATACCATTGAAAAGGGCTAATTTTCAAGATACATTCTTAGAAGTATTTTGATAGAGGGTCAATAGATGATAATTTATACCAAATATCAAAGGGTTATCCCTTATGGTTTTGGAGAAGAAGATCTCCATTTTTATTTTTATGTAAAAACAGGGATCGCACAGAAAAGGGCTAATTTTCAAGATACAGTTATTCTTAGAAGAAGATTGGTAGAGGGTCAACTGATGATGATTTATACAAATTAACAATGCTCTAGGCCTTATGGTTTGGGAGAAGGGATTATAAAAGTGTTCATTGTTTATTTCTTTGTTAAATCAAGGATCGCACAGAAAAGGGCTAATTTTCAAGATATGGAAGTTCTTCGAAATATTTTGATAGAGGGTCAACAGATGATGGTTTAGAAAAAATATTAAAGCTCTAGGCCAAATAGTTTGGGAGATGAAGGTTTTTAAAGTATTCCTTCTTTATTTCTTTGTAAAATCAGGGATCGCAGAGAAAAGAGCTACTTTTCAAGAAACGATAATTCTTTGAAGCAATTTGGTAGAGAGTCAGCAGATGATGACACATACCAAATATCAAAGCTTTAGGCCTAATGGTATGGGAGGAGAAGATTTCAAAGATTTCCTTTGTGAAATCAGGGCTTGTACAGAAAAGGGCTAATTCCAGAGTACAGTTATTCTTTGAAATACTTGAGTACAATTAGTGATGATATGTAACAAATATTAAAGTTTTAGGCCTTATGGTTTAGGAGGAGAAGAATTTTTAATAATTGTTTACGGACGGACAGACGGACGCCGGACATTTGCCGATCGAAATAGCTCACCTTCAGCACGTTGTGCTCAGGTGAGCTAGAAAAGGCGATTATATCAAACTTAGTTCATGCTATCAGGTACCCAATACTCTTTCTATTCTACGAAATTTTTTTGTTTTTGCGTATGCGGGTAGTTCGACAACGGTTAACTACACTCGGGAAATGTCCCATTTAAAGGTTCGGCAACTAAGCGATCTCTGGTCGTGCCTATTGACCTCTTCTGAGATAATTATTTCGTAAACTACTAGTATGTGACAAGGGATTACTAAGAAATGACAAATCTTTAGTCGGTGACCTAACGTCGTGAATATGGCTTAATCAAGCGACGATTAAATTGCAAACCAACAACATTCTTACCCTAAATGTTGGAAGCTCAAAGTTCACTTCCGGTCTAATTAATGATTAGATTGGATAATTAGTTTTGTACACACTATTTTGTGGTTCTTGGTACATTATTCCAATGGTTCTGACAAAGGTCGAATCATTCCGCAATATCTAGATGGTCTTTTTGTACTAATATACCGATACAAAATTGATAGCAAGTCTTTGGCTATTATGAATATTTCTCATGTCATATCTTCAATGCCAATGGCAGACATTTGACATAGAATAAATAGAAAGAAAATAGCAATTCGTTGATAAGCGATACCGCATTTTAGTTAAATTATGTATTGTTTAAGATTTTTATATACACAAATTTAACATGGGTCGTTTGTCTGTGTTAGAGTTCACTTGAATCGATAACAAGCATTATAAGAGAACAAAATTGACCAATCGCAGCTATTCAAACAATCAGTCGACCAATGAAATCATTCTTTTAGACTGGAACATGGGAAGCTAATTTTGAATTTTGACATGGACCGCCATTTTGGTTAACCATAGTTTGGCGACTTAAACGTCGTAAATACAGCTTATTCAAGCTGTATTTACGACGTTTAGGCCACAAACAAACAATTCTACTTTTTTGTGACATGCTAGTGGCTTTCAATTTTGCACAATTTTACGTTAAAAATCGAAGCGGAACTTCTTGTCGGGGTCATTGGGCAGGGCCAAAGGAGTCAGTGGGCGGAGAAGATAGGTTTTTACTGGTATTAAGCACAGTAAAAAAAGAAAAAAAAAGTCATCTTATGGCCAGGTGCAATATGACTTGGCAATAAATGAAAATACAGTGTCCTTGGAGGCAATGCAAGAAGGGATTGATACAACTTTGTAAAGTAAGGACGTAATCGACAACAAATAATATTTGCTTTATCTTAAGGACATCAATAAAGAGGAGAGACACATCAGTCGGGCTGTTCGTGACTGGCTCCGTCCTGCGAAGCTTTGTTTACGTAAACTTTATGCTTGCGTAAATCTGAAGTTAGTGAAACGTTTAATGGCATTCCGTGCTTATTTGGTACGTTGTGCGAAAGATAACAAGAGATAACTTGTTTCAACATCAAATCCGTTTTAATTTGACAGTTGTCGATGGGAGGGGGTAGGCGCAGAGGCGGCAGGGAACCAGTATGACTTAGAAAACGCTTCAAGTGATGGGTGTAGCCTACGTGAGAGAGTATACACATGCATGTTGCCAATAAAACTACACACAAATCAAGCCGTGTCTGACTTACACCCTACGGTACTACCCCTTTTTTCTTTCAGTTTATGTTAAGTTTAAGGGCTCTAACTCCCTAGCCTTTTCTAACAATTAAAACAATTATAAAGGGAAAATATTTACATTAAACCGATCTTTGTATAATCTTCATATAATTTGAATTTATAATAGAACAGAATTGGATTCCTAAACTTATTATGTTACGTATATGTAAACAAAAAGGTTTTGTGTGTTTTTTGCAAAACAATAAAACATCGACAACACCTTTCAAGGTAGTGTGATCATGCAAGAAAAGATGATTTTATCGATGTCTCAAAATACTTCATCGTAATTGTATTCGAAATTATTTAGGTTTTAAAATGCAAATTTCAATGTGAGTAGTCATAAAAACAGGTGGAGTCGGGTTTCAAACCGAATAAGCGTATAAGGTGATAAAATCCGTAATTATAACTATAATAAATGAAGATGCCCTTGTTAAAGGAGAGATGTTTTGCATAAGTTTATAACTCATATGTAGGACTGTCGGCTGACGTAGATAATACGACCTTTTTATTTACAATAGTTAATCATTGACTGTAAAATGCCAGGGATTTTTCGCCGCTGTGATGTTATACTTGAGAAGACAATGTGGAGATAAACAAAAAAACAAACAAAGAAAACATGCTTGTAACAAGCATTTTTTTTTCTTTTTCTATAATATATTGACATATAAATTATCAATGCATTTTTAGCTAGCAAAGTGTCAGCTCTGATAGCTTAAGTTAACAGACATTATTTTGAGGTGATCTCAATGTTCAACGAGTGTAAACTGCCACTGGAGGCTTAACCACGAAGTCCACTAAATATCTACGCCATAAAAAGTAATTCTGGTGTACTTTAAGAATATTACAAACTCTTTTCAAATTGTAGCGTACTCTTTCAAAAGCATGCTATCTAACAAATTCCTACATAATTCCACTTTTTAAGCATCTCAAAAAATGCTTTTGAAAAAGTTGTGGACATTGAAGAATTTGCTTGTAACAAGCAATTTCTTCAATGTCCACAACGTTTTCTCCCAAATTCCACAATCTTGAAATTGTCGTCTGCTACTTCTTTCAATTTGAACCAGTCTTAGATTGTGCCATGTCGTGATGCGTTTAATCCTGGGCAACTTTAACATCGTTTATTTATCATGACCTTTGACAAAGAGGATAAAATTACTTAACAAAACTATGCTTTGCTTGTTTACAGTACTTTCAGTACTTTGATTTGACAAGGTTTCAGGTCGGTTAGGAAAATGATTTGCGTCTAAAGTGTCCACTAGAATTGTTTTAGACTTAACAAAGTGACTTTTTTCTCAAATAAAAATTGATCACCACAGTCTAATCTTAGATTATATTACGACATTGCCTTGTGGATTTCGGAGTGTCGGAATTTTTTTCTCAGACTTGAACGAGTATTTCCGTTTTTCCCTGGTGACCAATTTCAATCAAAAACATAATATGCATCAAATTTTCAGACTAACTGAACAGAACAGAACAGAACTTTTATTTACATCCAAGTACAATTATGTACAATATGGACAAATAAATACAAATACATGAAATAAACGGTTTAACATATCCGGTTAACCAAATATAATATATATCTATACGGGGGAAATTTGAGGGATAGTTTTTTTTTTTTGCTATGGTTTATAGAACTGCCGGTTAGCGATCAAAACCTGTGACCACAGCTTTACTCCACTATGGTCACGTAAAGGTTTTGGTTGCCAACCGTTGATTTAGTTTCGGAATAAGTGAAATGGCGGAAAGGATATAAAATGCATTGCACTAATCTAAAATTGATTTTTTTTATTTTATTTTTTTTTTATTTTTTTTTATCGCCCAGCCTGCGAAAAACGGCACCCACAGCTTGTCCAGGCCTGAAACAAGCCGTGCCTGCAAGATTTCATAAGCTGATTATGCTGAATTGTTGAATTAAATAATTAACCTTTTTACTGTTCGGTTCCTGGTTTTTACGTCCCGGTGTTTTATTGGGTACTTGAGAGAAGATTGTGGAAGAAGAAGAAAATGCTTGTAACGAGTAATTTCTCTCCCTCCACAAAATCCTCTACCCCTATGAATGATTATCGTCCAAATAAGATCAATTTCATATTGTAGTCTGCAATTCTTTGAATTCCGGCCCGTCTAGATTTTTTCTTTTTTTTTTTTAAGTTTAAGGGTTCGTTGTTTAGGTTAGGTAGAACTATGTCCCCTTATTGTACCCCCTTGTCCGAAAAGAAAAGACAAGGATGGTAATGGAGAATGTATAAGAGATCAAGACAAAATTAGTGAAAATTGATAAATGATTGAAAATTGCAGTTGATTTAGATGGAATAGTCCAGCTGTCACAATAAAGTTTTAGACCACTACAATATATAGGGTAGAGAAAGTCAAGAAAGTAACTTAGTTTTATCGTTATCTCATAGAAAATGGGAAGAACGTGTGATTCGTGTTTTTGCAAAGGGCATAACCACAAAATCGTGCAGCTTGTAAAAACACAGGTGGTGAATGGAATACCTGCATAATTAGATCAACAGATAGTAAACTCAGAAGTATTTTTACGTACAGTAGCGTGTTTGCACACGAGACAATTTGCATAGCGAAACCGCCCCATGTGTTGACCAATCAGAAAACATATGTCACGAGAGCGTCAAAGATTTTCACGAGAAGAAACTGGCTGAGTTGTCATGAATGAAATTGCGTAAGTAGATCTCAAACTCTAACTGAGCAAAAACTGAGGATTGGAGATTGTCATCAAGGTCCAACTATGATTTTATTCGATGGCTAAATGAAAGATTTTATACCAAATTGACGGTTCACCGCTGTCAATCAATAACCCAATTAACCAATCAAGTCATCTATCTAGACCGAAAGTGGACTTTAAACAAAACTCCAACATTTTATGTTAAGCATTTTTTATGGTTTGGCGAATTACTAAAAGCTGTAGTTATGATTTCTTTTGATTTATTGAATCCCGTGATTTCGCTTGATAAACATAACATCGAGCAAACAAAGGCGTCAAAAAGTTTAAAAAGTGTTTACGTTTGAATGCTCAAGTTACGGGTTTGACTAATAAGGACATTCAATGCTTTAAGGCCCTTTTCCCACCAAGATTTATTGTTGGTAGTAAAAGAACCCGTATAATTAAACGGTGTACACAGATATTTCAATGTCTGAACCATCATAAGTCAAAAGTTCATTTTTTCAGTCCCAATTGCTTTCTAAAACAACTATTTTGGACTTTCTGTATTTATTTCCAATCCTCATTCTGAACAATAACCATACAATCTATTTAGACTATTCTGCAAACCAATCGGGGTATCACTTACAATAACAACGCCGTCTACAAAAAGTAAGAGCAGAATACTAATTTGGTAGCTTCTTTGGTTTTCTGTAATATTGCATATTGTTAATTGTGACTATAGCATAAATTGAATCATGATTAATGAAAAAAAAAAAAAAAACCTTGATTTTTAAGTTCTATGCCTTTAATTATATGTTTTTCATGGTGCGTGTAAGCCCAGTTTTTACAAAGCCGTATTTTTTGTCATACAGCAAAAATCTTTGAGGAATCTCAAAGAATAATGTTCTAGGGAAAAATGAATAAAAAAACTTGTCGAAAAACATAATTGGCTTAAGAGATTTATTTCATAGATGTAGTGTACTTTCATTTACTTCGTGTAATAGGTAATACGCGCCTTAACCTAATCCATATCCACACATTCCGGCCTTTTATACCCTTCAAGATAAAAGTTTTGGAAAACATTTTGGAAAAAATAAAGAAATTGCTTGTTTCAAGCAAATTCTTCATTATCCATGATGCTTTCTACCCAAAAGACTGAGATTTTGTAAATCTCACCAATATGAAATTACCGTCAGCAGCTCCTGTCAAATTAGACAAATCTAAAAATTTCTAGTTTGGTAATGGGTTTATTTGAAAATCCATTTTTGTCGCTTTCAAAATTAGGGTGAGTTTTTTTATCAGCTTCGTGTCTTGAGCCAGCCTGATAAGAGACAAAAATTTGTATGAAACTTAAAAGCTTATTATTCCTTTATTTTTTCCTTCCAGACATGGCATAGTAATCTTTATAAATGTGCCTATGTGTGACATTGCCAAACATTTCGCATGTGCGTGACTCGCACACTTTGAGCACCCTGGACATGTAGCCATTCAATGCAATTAAGAACATTCGCTGATTGTTTAAAGAAGATTTGGATCAGTATCTAATTACAGAGCGCATAGTGAAGACTTCTATCAGACTGTGTGGATGCACAGGCCGATCTGAGTCTTTACCTGGCGCACATGTGTAATGGTTGGTAATGTCACGCATGTGCTCAAATTATAGTAATTTGCGGATGGTTGTCCCGTACCACTCAACTCCGACAGGTGTTTCCACTTGTCATACTGAATTGACCTTCGCGCTTATCAATTAAATAACCAGTCGACCAATGAAATCGTTCAATTAGATCAGAATTAAGTTTTCAACTCCGACATTGGTCGCCATTTTATTTACGTTAATATTTGGTTTGGCATTGGCAATAATTAACTATTTCTGGCCTAAAAGGACAAGCAGGCGGTACAGAATGAGATCAGACGCCACATATTTGCGGGTTGATCATTGTCTTTACCCCCTGTCTAAGGATGGATATTCCAGGTTCAGAATGAAAAGGGTTAAACGATTTGCGGGTATTCATTTGTGTATGTGTGAGGGGGGGGCAAAGTTCATAGCCAGGTACATGTAACAAAAAGGTAAAATGGATAGTTGGCGACGTAAAACTCGTAACTACAGCTTGTTTAAGCTAAAACACAGAATAAGTACTTCAGTTTGAGCGGTATGAGGGAAGAACAGGTGTCGTGCAGAAACATCTCTCACAGTTAGAACATTCTCCGGGAGTTTATTTGTCACTTACAAATCCGTTGATATTGTTGTTGGAAATATTTCCCTCAAAATGTGCCGTATTTCTTTAAATTGCTTAGACTCAATCGCAGACAAACTCATAGTAAAAGGAGAAACTGCTATTCACAGACGATTTTTCCATTAAGATACTTGGCACCAATATACCCCCGTAATGACATTGCGTCTACAGTTCCTTTCAATCAGTGCCACAGCAGAATTTAGCCAGCCTTTTACCATCGCTCGTTTAACCCTTCCCTGTTTTGCAAAACTTCAGACCTGTCCAAATTCAAAAGATTTTCAGACAAAACATTTAGAGTGGATTCAGTTTGAAAAATAAGCATTCAGCAGTGTAGAAAACATTGTGGAAAAGAAGAAATTGCTCGTCACAATTTCTTCTTTTTCTACAATGTCTTCTCAATTATGAAATTACAGGGACGTAAAAAAAAGAAATTGAACATGAAAGGGTTAAAATACACATTTCCTGAGAATCTGCGAATGTATCAATTAATACATTGTCGCCAAGATCTCCATCTAGCTAGATTTTACTTCAAAATGTTTATTTCTAGTAAAAACACCACAGAAAACAAGATAATGGAATGAAAATGCAGAAATCCTAAACTTTATCTCCTTGATCTTTGTCGGATCATTAAATAATTTCACTTAGGCTTTATGACGTTATAATTATCTTTACAGTCACATACAAACTACATTTATATCATGTGAAAAATAGAGCGTAGCAAAGATTATGCAAATGCATCAAACCCTCCCCTAAAAAAGTGATGAAATTAAATTCTTACATTGTATATCCGATGAGATTTTCCATTAACCCATTCCCACATTATGCCGCTTTTTGACGTCGACAGAAAAAAGAGGTCTTGAAAACTTTTTTTGAAAAATGAGAAATTTTAAATTAAATTTTTCTTTATTATCCACAATGTTTTTCTACCAATTTTGCATTTTCTCACAATGTTTTGCAATGTTAACCCTTGTCACAGTGAACCTGGAATATTCCTGTTTTGACAGGAAGTTTAGACAGAGATCAATTTGCACATGTGCGCATAATTATCTTTATCAACATCACCCGTTTGTTCCTTTTAAGCTAGAGTTGTTTTCAAGATAACATTTCAAGATGAACTTTGATCCACAATAAGAGTTTCCAGTAATTTCAGTCCTTTGATTTTAATGGAATTGTGTAAATTGTGACTCAGCAGGACGGCGGTTAATATCCCGTAGTGCGTAAAAACACGGGATTGTGTGGGAATGGGTTAATGGAAGTTATCGCTCAATGAGGATCGGCTTTCGTGACAAAAAGTTTAAATTAATCCATTAATAGACAACATAAAACTGAATCGTTCCAAGTTCAACGAAGCAGTAAATGACAATTTAAGTTAATGCAATTTTATTCACTTGTCCTTCAAAGTAGACGATAAAAATCTCGTTACAATCGTTTCATTATTTTTAAGTATGTAAATATGTAAAAAAGCGGAAAAGTGTTGTTATTACAGACCAAGTCCACTATCCTATGACATAAAACGGCGTTATTTGGTAAAATTTATCGTCAGCACTGTATAAAATAAAAGTAAAATGGTTGGGTTGTCGGTATACAAAATTCCGCATTTATTTAGATGTCGATTAATGTTAGTGTTACTTCTGGTCTAAATGAATGATTTGATTGGTCGATTAATTTTTTACTGAAAATCGTGATCCCTCAATCGGTTTATCAAGTGCATCGTTCTTCTCTCAAAACTCTTTCTTTCGATTGTTTTACCCAAATCTTGCACTTGTAACTAGCACTGCTTTGACATTCCCGGGATACCCCCCCCCCCAAAAAAAAAATTAGTTGTTTGATTAACTGATTAACGTTCCATTTAATACTAATAAGATGTCACAATAACAAAATAACTGCCATTGCCTAGAAAAAGAGGGCCAAATTTGCACTAAATCACTCACCTGCAAAGGATTTCTGTAAGTCTGGTCAGTCCAGACCTGACCCGCCCACATTTTTATACAATTCAAATTTTACAAACGAGTTCTGAAAGGGTCATCCAAAGCTTTTGCCTGCCAAGTTATCTCAAAGATCGTGCATGCAAAATTGGCCCGTTGTTTTAGGAGAAGATATCAGAATTTCTATAAATATTAAAAAGGGTACACTCTTGATAAGTTTACATCAAATTAGCCAAGCGGTTTAGGAGAAGATTTTTGAAGAATTGTTCCGTGATTACTCAAAGTCTCATAAATCCGTCCTGTCATGCCCCGTTTTCTTCATAAATTTCTCAAACAAGTTATGAAGAGGGTCATCTTAGGGACATTTTTGCCAAGTTAGGTTCCGTTTACCCTCGTTTGCAGATGTAAACTTGGCTGACGTTTTTGCCCCTTCTCAACCAGTGGGGCTATATCTCAAGTTTACTTCATGTAGATTTTCTAGATTTTTTAAGAATGAAATGAATCATAACTTTGATTCAATCGGTTAAAAGACGACTAGGTTTGAGATTGGTTCTTGAAACAGATTACGGAAGAGTTTGGAAAATGGTCTCACTTGGAATGAAGTTTTCTTTTACGTTTGAAAACAGAAGAAACTGATCACTTGTAAGAACTTTATACTTTTGTAAATATCTTTCTAAATCATTTTATATGAAATTTTCAAGGATAAAAATCAAATTTAAACAAGAGCGCGTCAAGCGGTAAGTAATCGTTTGATGTATTCCAACTACCATATAAATGTCTTCGTATATAAGCGTTTTAAGGCTGAAAGAGACATCAACAATTTCAGTTTATCACGCTAACAAGACAAATGTTAGCAATGTGATAGCAACACTTAAAACTTTTTTCCCAAACAAGACGACCATGCAGTCCTGAAGCGCTTACCCGGGAATAGTCGCTAGTTACTTTAGGATATTGAGCGGTCTGAGAGTTTTTATTGAAGCAGTTAATAACAATTTCTGATAAACATTAAGATTATCACAGCAAAAGGACGACCAAGTACGCATTTGTTGTGAATTCTAAGTCACCATTAAACTGAACCCCAAAATAGTAGTTACATGGTCACCTTCACTGTATTTAGTTTGTGTGAACGACATTAACCCATATCATGCTGTATAGATTATCTTACTGAAATGCTGTCAAATCAAAGGGCTGAAAGCACTGATAGAACTTGTTGTTCAAAAATCAATATTTCTCTTAAAAATCAACTTCATAAAGAACTCTGGCAGGAAAGTACAGACAGGGGGTGTAGACTAAGATCAGACTGCACATAAGCGCAGTCTGATCTTAGTCTACACCTCCTGCAAAACCCGGAATATTCCGGGTTCAGCAAGACAAGGGTTAAAACCTTATCTTTTCTATGTGTATCTGTCAGTGTTTTAGTATGATTAACCCATTACCACATGAGAAAATTTTGGACTGTCCAAATTGAAAGTTGTTGAAGATGTGAATTTAAACTTTATAAAATTTTAACCCATTACCACATGAGAAAATTTTAGACTGTCCAAATTGAAAACAACAGTTATTATGCTTTCCGAGATGTGACGGACAACATCGAGTCTTGTATAACTGACAAAAGCAACGCATGCGGATGCCAACGCTCTACTGCTCAATTGCGTGATAGGGGTAAAATTCCTCGGTCGAAAAAGGGGCATAATTCGTTAAAAATGCAATAAGTTATCTCTTGTTGATATAAAATGAGTATATATTCCAAGCTTCGAGTGAGTGAGCTCAGTAATACTAGATATATTACAAAATATTAAAGTTTTCGTAGGACGACGACGCAGTCGCGGACGACGACCTAGCCATAGCAAGACCTCTATTTTTTTTTCCGAAAACTGATGAGCTAAAACTGTATGCATGATAGGTTTAAGGTTATTGTGCACTGTACTTCCACATAATTAGATCTATCCAGCCATGAAGTTTCTCAATTTTAGCTTTAGTACTTTCAGATACATGTATTTATGAACAATTACTCAAAACTTGAGTTTGAGTAAATATGCAATTTCCTCCGGATAAGGTTTATCCACCTATGTAGTTTCACAATTATAGCTTTTATACTTCCAGAAATATGCTCCGACAAAATTGTGAATAGTCTGAAAACAACAAAGGGCAATAACCCCAAAATATGTTAGTTATAGTTCTTTTACAAAACACTCTGTATTTAAGCAATGAATATAAATGCCAAGTTTCAAGTCAATCAAACAAAAGATGTCAAAGTTATACTTCAGACAAAGAACCGGACGCCGCCCGCACGTTCTGTATCCAGACGCTATAGGTGATCCCATAAAAGGTCTTCTCTTCGATAGGCATATAAAAATTAGGCCTCTGGAGTACAAACAAGGATTTACGAAAATTTGATATAGTCACCTACCTTTTTAAGTCCTATTTGGCCAAATATCAAATTTGACCAATCTATCATGGATATCAATATTTTAACGAAAGACATTTTAGCAAAACGTGGCCTCTAATTTTTTTTTTAAGGTTTGACCTTATCATGCAGACAAACACTCTAACCAAATATAAAGACCCTTTAGCCAAAAATGTGGCCTCTAAAGTGCACATAATATTGAAGTTTGGCGGACAACTGACGCCTGAGATAGCTAGATCACAAAAGCTCACATTGAACAGAATTCTTGATTTAAAGGATTCGAGTCAAGAAAGCTGCTAAGTTCATCAGTGACAAAAATTCATTATTCTTCTAAACAGAGGTAAAACACTTGGCTAACTCCTGGAACTAGTCTGACCTTGTGATTTCACTTATGTTGCCATAGTAACAACATTTTTTAACAAATTCCAATTATCTGATCAAATTTTAGAAAGGTCCATTTGGTGAACATTCCAGTCCAATTTGCTCGCCTTTAGGTTTAGGTAAGAAGCAAGTTTGAAAATATATCCTTCAAATGTTTATAGGTTTCTACCCCTAGGACTCAATCCTGGTGAATTCTGGCGATTTTTTAAACAGGTAAATAGGCTGATGCTCTATGGCAAAATCAAGAATATAGGGCGAATCGTTGAGGAGAATGTTTTCAGTCTTTTTTGTACTTAAGTTTATTGATGTGTTAACTTAATTCATTATAAGACTGAAATACTTGCAGAAATTCTTAAAGTGGGCCAACAAAAGAACAATCCAACAGATACTAAATTTGGTTAAACCTGGCTGTTTTAGAGGAGATGACATCTAAATATCTTTCTTTTTTCTACAAGTGTCTCACTCCACCAGGGCTGCGTCCCTGGTGACCCTAGGAACATGACTTTAGCATTTTTTAAAGAAGTTTTATCAATTGATGATCCATGTAAACATTTTTACTTATTCTGCAATTATTTGTCGTGTTTTTAAATGATCTTAAAAATTTTAGTAACTTTTATTTCAAATTTAGCTAAATTGACAAAGCGGTTTGGATTCAATCGTCTTTAAATATATTTTTGACACAACGGAGGATAATCACAACGGCTCACCTTTAGCATATCTAGTTCAGACGAGCTAAAAGACTTGACCTACTTGTAGGATGCGTGTCTCAAGATTCGGGAATATTGTGGGAATATTTTAGTAAAAACACTAACCCCATGCTACTTATCTCCACCCAGGTGTATAAATGGGGTTCCATTTATTTACAACAAAATAACAGCTCAAGTATTATACAAGAGACAAAATTGTAAAAAAATAAAACAGGATTTATGGCCTTCACGAAGTCCATCAACAATTGTAGGAGTAGTTGCAGACAGAGGAACATTGATAATAAGTCTCTTTTTTCCATGATGCAGCATTGAATCACAAAATGCTGATAATATGTGCTAGGTCACACAAAGAAAATATTTGGTGAAAATTTCATCAATAATCTGTCCAGACTTGTAAGAGTAATTTCACACACAAGGTAAAAGGTAATGCCCCATTCCCCATTATCGAGCCAACTGCCCTCCGGCGCAAACATTCACCAATCTATTAACAAGAAAAATATGAGAAAAAAAAATAACATGGTTATGAATAACAATGAAGGATCAAATACATATATCATCTTTATTGAAAGTAAAAAGTGTCAAGATTCTTTCAATTTACCACAAAAACTGCTTAAAGTTGTTTTTTTTTTATATCTTGGCAATAACATCTAACAATAATAGTTAACGAATAGCACTTCATGCACAATTATTATTCTATACACTATAATTAAAATAAATGATAATATCACAATACTTAAAACAGAATTTGTTCAATAATTGACAAAATAGTGAACAATCACTCAACTGTGACCAGAGCTATACAAACTTGGAAATTACAAATGTAGACATGTTCAAGATTTACTGACAAGTCTGATTTCATTTTCAATCGGTGCGTAGAAATCTGCATAAGTTTGAGTCTATTTGGTACATGAGGGGATGATAATAACCATCAACAAGAGGGTTGTTGGCCCTGGGAGGCTCACCTGAGATGAAGGCTCTTTTTCTTTCAACAATATAATTTTATGTTAAGGTTAGGATTCTGATAAAAGTGGGCCTGACCATAATTTATACATATATAGGCTGTGTACCTGGGGACCCCAAAGTCTTAATGGCAAATGTCTTAGTGGCAAATTTCAAGGCTTTAAGACTGATATGAAAGGAGGAGAACACTTTTCCTTCCACTGGATCGATTGGATAAAAATTTAAGAAATATGAAAGAAACCAATGAACTGATGCTTCATGCTAAACATCATAGTTGAATGCAAACTTGGTCAGAACTAGAGAAGAGATAACTTTCATTGCAATGGCAACCAGAATTCTTCCACTAGATTTGTATCATTTTAGCTATTGTGAAAAAGGAACAATTCTGCTAAATTTTAATGAAATCGGTCCATTAGTTTGGGAGGAGATATTGTTCAAAAATTGTTCTTTTTTTCAATATAGGCCCTACCCCATAGAGCTCCCTCCTGGGAACCAAAGGGTAATGATTTTTAGCAATCTTGAACAAGATCAAAATACTTATATTTCATGCAAAATACTAAGGCTCTAAGCCTTTTTGGTCAAGCGGAGAAGATTTATAAAGATAATTTTAAAATTTCACTATTGTTGCTAAGGCAAACAGACTTTTCAACAGATTTAAATTATTTCAACAATTTTTAATTTGTTTGTTTGAATGGGGTTTTACGCCATTTTCAACAATCTTTCAGTTATATCGCGGCGGCAGGAGCACCTAACAATGAAATCCTGGTATTTCTCACACCAGCACTACCACTATATCCTTTCCTAGCCTCCAGCTGCTATCCCAACTAGGTCTACGATTATCGACCCATTGGTGAGAGACAAATAGTCGGAAAGGATGAGTGCTGCCGTCTGGGATCGAACCCTGGACCTCTAGATTGACAGTCCAGCGCGCTACCAACTGTGCTGTGATGGGGCTCAACTATTTTTAAAGAGGATCACATAAGGAACATTTCTGGTTCAAACTGGCCTAATGGTTTGGGAGGAGATGTTGTTTAAAAATCGTCCTTTATTTCCATATAAACTCTGCACTTTGGTGCTCTGCCCCTGGGGACCCGAGGGTAATAATTTTTGCAATTTTTAAAGAGGTCATTACACTGATTTGGTTCAAATTGGCCCGGTAGTTTTGGGAGAGAGTTTGTTTAAAGAATTTGTTGATGGACAAAATGTGATCACAATAGCTCACTTGAGCATTTTGTGCTGAGGTGAGCTAAAAATTCATGGATTCATAAAATCGTTTTTAAAATCTAACACAGATACATGTTTAGGAAATTTTTAAAGTGGAATGGCACATACCCTTTTTGTAAATATCAGCAATTTTGCTTGGGAAAAATTAGCCCAAAGAGTAAATATTGTGACAATGTGTTTTTTTTCCAGTTTTGAATCCTGTTTGGTACTACTTCTAATGCGAATCTGCATAATAAGAAATTACTGTTTCTTTCTTTATATCAACAAGAGATCTCACTGATTATTTTAACTTTTCATATCCTATTCTATATGCTAGGTAAAGATATCAATCAGTATTGGCAATTGTGCAGCTTGATCCTTTTCCCAAAAACAGTCAGCTCCCTATTTAATAACACCAGATTCACCAACATTTTCATTTGAAACAAGAAATTTATTTTAATTAGATTTACAAAGCAAAATTCTCATTTGTTATACCTAAAGAAACAATTGTTAATTTTAAAATTCCTCCAACTAAAATATATTGTCTACAACTTCTTTCAATTTGGACCAGTCTAAACAGCTGTCACATGGTAATGGGTTAAATTATGCAAGCAAAATGGAATTGAAGTGTCACTACCCATTCCTACTGCAACTTCTTTCAATTTGAACCAGTCTAAAATTCTGTCAGCTGGTATTGGATTTAATTATGCAAGCAAAAGGGAATTGAAGTGTCACTACCAATTGACTTCCGACATGGCTTCTTGCCTGAGATATCTTAACACATTAGTTAGACAACTTAAAATTGTCATTTACAATTTGATTCATAGCATTAAAAGGACTGTTCAAGACGATTAAAATCAATAGATAAATATACTCAAACAGAAGACTATATGTAAGGTAGGTCCAATTTCAATTTTTTATCAGTAAGTATGTAAACTGACCCATCACGCCTGTCAATGAAATACCAAGTCAACCCATGAAATCTTTCATTTAGACAAGAAATGAGTTTTGAACTCCAAAATTGGCTGCCATTTTTGTTATGCTTAATTGTTGGTTTGGCAACTTAAACGTCGTAACTACTTATTCAAGCTGTAGTTACGACATTTAAGTCACCAACCAACTATTCTACTTCCTTTTTATATTCTATCAGCCATAAATTTTGCAAAATAACACTGTTTGAATTAGGAGCAGGACTTCCTCTCGGAGTCAATGGGTGTGGCCAACACAGTAAGTGGGCTATGCCAGCGATTGGTCAACTGCAAGGAAAGAATTAATACAAAGGCTTAATCCATTCCCACACACTAATATTTTTTGACGCCTCTAAGTAAAAGTTCTTGAAAATAATGTGGAAAATAAAGAAATAACTTCCTACAAGCAAGCAATTTTTTCATAATTCACAATGTTTTCTACCAGAAAAAGACAGATTTTTCAAAATTGCTTGAACTATAAACAGTCTTCTGCAACTTCTTTGAATTTGAACCAATCTAAGATTTTGTTGTCAGGTATAGGGTTGATAAAACCTTTTTAATAAAAGGGGTTTGTATGATCAGTCTTCAAAAGGTACAATTTGATATGGCAAAAACATGTTATTATACTACAACATACTGTTTTTTCAACAGAATTTAAAGATAATTTACTCTTTGGATATTGGCAAAAACACAAATATTGAGGCCACTACCCATGCCAGGGCAAAGGCAAACCACCCAGACTTGTACAGGAACTGCAGTCCAAATCCAAGTGCCCAATCCCAAGCCTGTAATGAGAAAAAATGTTGTCTGTCAATGCTTAACCCATTCCCATGCAATAAAATTTTAGACTGGTCAAAGTTAAAAGAAGTTGCGATAATTTCTATTTGAAGGTAATTTAATAATCTTTTCTTCTGGGTAGAAAAAATTGTGGATAATGAAGAAATTGCTTGTCACAAGCAATTTCTTCATTTTCCACAATGTTTTCAATTTTTTTTTTCTTAGGGACATCATAGAGTCTCATTTTGTGGGAATGGTTAATTTAAAGAAAAGGAGACAAATGTCATTCATTAACTAGCAATAAAGATACTGTCTACAACGGGAAATCATAGGAACTTCTGAAACTAATAATATATCCAATATCTTGAACAACTAAGGCTGATACTAAAACATGTAAAATATTGCAACAAAATGGGTCCAATGCATTCAAAGAACAAATTCCTACAGACAAGTTACAACAGCTTGAGATTAAAATTTTGACCAGAAATGAATTGCGACCTTGAACTTTGCCAAATGTCTTCTTTTTTTCCCCACATTCACTTCTAGAATGGAACCTAAACTCATGTTTGGAATAACATCAAAATCCTATCAGATACTACTTCATCTGGACAAGCACGTTTGAGTTTAGATGTTAGCCTTGAACAATTGACGAATTGCTGACCCTACTGAGTTAGGCCACGCCCATTAACTCAGACAGGAAGTTTTCAAAGTATATAACCATCAACATGAAAAAAAGTAAATTGGTTGGTTTGCGACATAAACATATTCAAGCTGTAGTTATGACATTTAAGTCTCTAAACCAACAAAAAGGGTTAACAACAATGGCGGCTAATGTCGGAGTTGAAAGCTCTGGTCCGGGCTGAACAAATGATTTAATTAGTTTGTTGATTCCTTAGCTGAAGGCCTTGATTGGTCATTTACCCTTAAGCTTGAGAAAACTAGAGCTATCATTGTAGGTAATAAATATGAAATATGAAATTCTAGATTTTTCAATTTTCTGGGTAGAAAACATTGTGGAAAATGAAGAAATTGCTCGTAACAAGCAATTTCTTCATTCTCCACAATGTTTTCCAAAGCTTTCATATTGAGGGGTGTTTAAAAGCCTCATTGTGTGGGCATGGGTTAACAGCTTCTTGATATGGCAAACACTGTGTGCCACTTGAATGTTGTCATTTTTCATGAAAAGAATAAACCTGTAAGAAAAGTTTGAGAATGTTTACATACACTAAAAGATGGATGCAATGCAGACAATGTAAAACAATATGCCACCATTCTTTCCATAACAAAATATGAAACTAAATGCATGTAAAATGACTTGTCAATAGAAGTCTATGAATAGACTTTGCATGACAATAGTCAAGTGTCTTTTTATTTCAAAAGAAAAACTCTTTAGTTACTTTCTGTTCACTTTTATATTGCATTTTGTTTCATTTTAATTTTGTTGCCATAGCCAAAACAGTTTTCACTGATGTAAAAAATGTTTCAGCTACTTTGAAAGAGGACCACCTAGAGAAAATTTCATCAAAACTTGGTAAAATTAACCAGTAGTTTTTAAGGTGATGCTGATTAATGTATTGCATTTTTTGACTTCTATATAGACCTCACATCCCGGGGAGAGGAGAGTAGCATTATCGAAAGGTCATTACACTAATACTTCATGAAAGTATCAAGGCCCATAGGTGTACTGTGTCAGGAGGAGAGGATTTATATACTGTAATTTCTTTTTTATTGCCATGGAGCTTTACATTGGTTTCAATTCTTTCACCCATTTTGGCCATATTTTGTCAAATTGGCCGTGGTTTGTCAAGAGATGCCATTTAACCCATTCCCTCAAAATGACGCTTTTTGACACCCCTTACAAAAAACAAATTAGGAAAACTTTGTGTAAAATGAAGAAATTGTTTGTGACAAGAAATCTCTTTATTTTGGCTAAATGTTTTCTACCCAGAAAGATGAAAAAATATAAAATTTCATAAGCTTCAAATTGTCGTCTGCAACTCTTTTCAATTTGGACTAGTTAGAAATTTTGTCATCTGGAAATGGGTTAAAAGCGAGACATAAATCAGAGAAAACTTAAATAAAGGGTAGAGCTAGAAAATCAAACCATATGAACTTTGCATCTGGTAAATGAAAAAAATCAACATTAAAAGAAACTAATGGGAAGAAACTCACCTTCAATTTCTCAATCTTAATTTCAATAAATTTACATAAAATGTAATGAAACAAATTGCACTTTGTCATACTTGTCTGATTTTTAGGATGAAACAAAGTCCTTAATCTTAAACATACTTGTCTGATTTTTAGGATGAAACAAAGTCCTTAATCTTAACTCTTCATGTTTCAGCATTACTCACATTGTTTTGATAGCCCCATGCGTTTTTAAATTCATTACTATCATAAATAAAAACTAGAGGCCATTGATCACCTGTATGGCTCCACAGGCCTAATGGCACTGATTTAGCAAATGTTGTTTTCAAGAATTAAATATAAACCGAATCATATTCACAATGTGGAGCAAATAAATCTTGTGAATGAAATCTTTTAAAAATTTTCGAACATTTCATTGTTTCACAAAAGTCAATTATTTCATTTACCAAGTAAAATGAAATTTTCATTTACGGAGTCAAATGAAAAAGGTATTAACATTTTTCTTTAAAAAAAATTCACTGGATACCATCTATGGACATAAGTTAAGATCATAAAACCTGTGCTTTCAACCAATCAAAATTAATTGATGGAATCTGAAAAAGAGTCACCAGAGGATCATTCCAGTAAAATTTGATTGAAATCCATCGACTGGTTTCTGAGAAGATTATCAGCGCTGTCACCATATATAGAAATTAGCCCCATCCATTTAAATCATGCTTTTCATCTGTTCAAAATTCTTTGATGGAGTCTGTTAAAAGGTCATCAGAGGATTATTCCTGTGAAATTTAGTTGAAATCCATTCACTAGTTTCTAAGAAGGTTTTCAAAGCTTTCACCATACATGTATATGGAAATTAGCCCCGTCAATTAAAGCCATGTTTTTCATTTGATCAAAATTCTTTGAAGGTATCTGATACAGGGTTACCCAAGGATCATTTCTGCGAAATTCGATTGAAATCCATCAACTTGTTTCTGAGACTTTTTTTAAAAAAAACTTTCACCAAAAATGGAAATGCCCCTTTAAAGCCTAGTTTTAATCGATCAAAATTTTAAGGAAACCGATAAAGGGTCACCCAAGAACATTCCTGTAAAATTTGAATGAAATCCAGCTACTGGTTTCTGAGGAGAAGATTTTTAAATCTTTCACCATATATGGAAATTAGCCCAGCAAATTAAAGTTATGTTTATAATCTAATCAAAATTCTTTACAACCCTAAACTAGAGCTGTCGCCCTCAAGGGCTGACGAGAATACCCCCCACACCGCTAAAAAGTCTTTTCTATGAAGGAGTGGAATTTGAAGCTGTTTAATCACATGCATGTCATGGTGGATGAACATTGCCAACCCTCCACCTCTTTCTGATTTTGTGTTTGTTGCTAGAGTTGACTGATTAGGAAAGGTTGGTCAATATGAGCCTATGTTAAAGAAAACTGTGTGAGGAGATGATGACACAAAATTATATCCACGTAAAGTCAATATGAGCCTATGTTAAAATTTTGATCCCCGGGGGGGCGGGGTCAAATTTGACCTCAGAAAATAAACCGTTCGATATTTTGTAAAGGTCAACAAGATGATGTTACTTACCAAATTTGGTAACTCCCCTTATGGTTACTGAGTTTTGCAATTTTAAATTTTGACTACTCCCCCACCCCATTAAAAAGTTCAAAATGGCATAACTCTGAAACTAACGACTGGATCAAGATGAAAATTGCAGGTGCACAACTTCTTATGATAGGAAACAACCTGATAAAATTTCAGCAAAATTGGTCAAAAAATGTGGGAGGAGAAGAGGACACAAAATTACTCCCCCCCGCCCCCCATTAAAAAGTTCAAAATGGCATAACTCTGAAACTAACGACTGGATCAAGATGAAAATTGCAGGTGCACAACATCATATGATAGGAAACAACCTGATAAAATTTCAGCAAAATTGGTCAAAAAATGTGGGAGGAGATGAGGACACAAAATTACTCCCCCGCCCCCATTAAAAAGTTCAAAATGGCATAACTCTGAAACTAACGACTGGATCAAGATGAAAATTGCAGGTGCACAACTTCATATGATAGGAAACAACCTGATAAAATTTCAGCAAAATTGGTCAAAAAATGTGGGAGGAGAAGAGGACACAAAATTACTCCCCCCCCCCCATTAAAAAGTTCAAAATGGCATAACTCTGAAACTAACGACTTGATCCAGATGAAAATTGCAGGTGCACAACTTCATATGATATGAAACAACCTGATCAAATTTCAGCAAAATTGGTCAAAAAATGTGGGAGGAGAAGAGGACACAAAATTATGTCCACGGACGGACGGATGGACGGACGGACGGACAACCTGATTCCAGTATACCCCCCCATAACTTCGTCGTGGGGGGTATAAAAAGCATTTTTAAGAAAAGTTTATGGGAAAGGGAGAAATTGCTTGACATAAGCAAATTCTCGTTTCCTGCAGCGTTTTTCACCACATATGATGTTTATTGTTCAAAGTCACATTGAATCCAAAAACTCATCTATTTATGATGTGTCTTAAATCTGTCCTCTGTTAGCCCATTTCCCACACAATCAAGTTTTTTTACACGCCTCAAGATAACAGCTTTAGAAAACATTCTAGGCAATTAAAAATTGCTAGTCACAAGCAACTTTTTCAATGTCCACAATTTTTTCTACCCTAAAAGGCAAATGATTTTTAAATGAAATCATCTTGAAATTATGGGTCTGCAATTTCTTTAAATTTGGACTGGTATGAAATTCTGTCATGTGGGCAAAGGTTAATGGATTAAACTACAGCAGGAACTAAGATCTCGTCTATTTCTAAAAATAGGTTCAGTTTACACAGGTTTAAAAAGAGCTGTGTTACAACAGTAACCTTCTTCAGAAACACCATTATAACTAAGTTATTGTATGTTGAAAGTTTACATAGGTAATTTCATGTTTTATATATAGAGATTTATGTCAGACGCCAACACCCCAGTTCTTGTCACATGACCTTGAGATTTTGAGTATCCAACAGAACTTTAACCTTTGTCATGCTGAACCTGGAATATTCCGGTTTTGGCAGGAGATGTAGACCAAGATCAGCCTGCACATAAGTGCAGTCTGATCTTGGTCTACATCTCTTGCTTGTACCTTTTCTGTCAGAGTTTTTTATGAAATTGATTTCTTAAAAAAAAATTTATTTTTGAACAACAAGTCCTATCAGTTCTTTCAGCCCTTTGATTTTACATCAATTCAATAAAGGGATTTATACAGCATGACAAGGGTTAATATGCTAATGGTACAGCTGTATAGAAGATATGCTACAAACAAGAATTAGACACACACACACATGGACAGAAGTACCTCTATATCCCTGTCCCCATTACCAGGGGGGGGGGGGGCATAAATAGTGATCGGACACCTGACATTTGACATTTGATCTGACTCAGAACATTTGCTCAAAGGAACATTTTTTGATATAACACAAGACAAATGGAACAGTATGATACACTCATATACAGATTTCCCTTGTCAAATCTGATTTTTTTACTGGTGTCATGTATGTTTCTACTTGGGTAAATTGTCAGATTGCTGACTAACCCCAGTAACCTCCGACAAGGCAGTTTGGCCAAGGTCTTTCAAAACATCTTGTATAATATGTTGTCAGGGACATAACATAAAAGGCAACTCTTTAGTTGGCAACCTAAACATCATAACTGGATTGACTACGCTGTATTTAAAACATCTTAATGTGCCAAATCAAAAACAATACTTAACCCATTACCAGACAGTTAGATTTTGGACGGACCCAAGTTGAAAGAAGTTGCTGATGACAATTTAAAGCTCATGAAATTTTCTATTTTTTCAACTGGCTAGGTAGAAAACATTGTGGAAATGAAGAAATTGCTTGTCACAAGCAATTTCTTCAATTTCCACAATTTTTTCCAAAGCTTTTTTCCTTGGAGGCATCTAAAGGCGTTACTGAGTGGGAATGGGTTAACACACATGTCTGATTTCATTGTTAAATTTGTCTAAATTCATTTAAAAATCAATTATTTTAAATGAGAGCAGTGTTTCTTTAATTACTAAGTAAGTGTAGAATATAGTCATTACCAAGTGCCTGATTCCATTGATGAAGTGATAGCAGACTGGGAAAGAGAGTATATACTTCACAGCTGTAATGATGACAGGTCCAAGTTGCAGCTCTTTCACCATACTGAGGTAAGTAGGAAAGTCTCCGGGGAGACAGAGTAGAATGATGGATGCCCCTGTTATACCTAAAAACATAAGAGTATTTAATCTGTTACTCCAAAGGCATTCTTTAAATCAATTACAAGATTTCTAGTTGATGGAATTTTTATTCATTTTCTCTGTTTGGATAGAAAACATTGTGGACATTGAAAAAATTGCTTGATACAAGCAATTTCTTCATTTTCCACAATGTTTTCCAAAGTTTTTTCTTGAGAGGCTTAAAAAGGAGGGTGTGTGTGGGAAATGGTTATTTGAATGTTAGACAGTTAATAGGCATTTAGAAAGGATAGTCATTAATTTGATTAAAAAGAATTTACATGTGTCTGTATTAATTTGAGTATGATGTCATCCTAACAAGGTCTTTTTCACTTTCCATCAAGCCAAAACTTTTTGTCCAGTCAGAAATGATGTCCATTAATCTGTTACTCTAGCAACTACTTAAGTTATTACATCCACCTTTAATACATTCAGACATAATGACACTCTTAAACACCCCTCATTAAACAAGAGGGCCGTTGGCCCTGGGACGCTCACCTGAGATAAAGGCTCTTTTTCTTTCAACAGTCTATTTCATGTTAAGGTTAGGATTATGAAACAAGTGGGCCACACTTACATATAAAGACTATGAACCTGGGGATTCAAAAGTCTAAATTACAAATTCCAATGCTTTAGTGCTGATTTAAAAGAAAGAAAAAACTTTTTCCTCCCTCTGGATCCATGGGTTATAATTTCACAAATAAGAAAGAAGTCTGTGAACGGATGCTTCATGCCTATACCCCCCCTCCCTCGTATCCGCCCCTGGAGACCTGAGGATCATGATTTTAGCTATTTTGTAAGAGATCAATATATTGATATTTCATGCAAAATATTAAGGCTCTACGCCTTCTGGGTCAGGTTAATATACTGATGCCTCATGCAAAATATCAAGGCCCTACGCCTTATGGGTCAGGAGAAGAAGATTTTTAAAGATTATTTTAAAATTTCACTTTTGTTGCCATGGCAACCAGAGTTTTTAACGGATTTTAATTCTTTTAGCTATTTTTGAGGGGGACCACCTAAGGAACATTTCTGCCAAATTTGGTTCAAATTGGCCCAGTGGTTTGGGAGGAGATGTCATTTAAAAAAATTGTTCTTTATTTCTATATAAACCCCACCCCCCTGGGGCTCCGCCCCTGGGGACCTGAGGATCATGATTTTAGCTATTTTGAAAGATGTTAATTTACTGATGCTTCATGCAAAATATCAAGGCCCTATGCCTTGTGGGTCAGGAGGAGAAGATTTTTAAAGATTATTTTAGAATTTCACTTTTGTTGCCATGGCAACCAGAGTTTTTAACAGATTTCAATTCTTTTAGCTATTTTTGAAGGGGAACACCTAAGGAACATTTCTGCCAAATTTGGTTCAAATTGGCCTAGTGGTTTGGGAGGAGATGTCGTTTAAAGAAATTGTTGACGGACGACGCACGACAGCCGGACACCGGACGAAAGGGGATCACAATAGCTCACTTGAGCACTACATGCTCAGGTGAGCTAAAAAGCTTTGGAAACCATTGAAGATAACGAAGAAATTGCTTGTTACAAGCAATTTCTTATCTACAAGGTTTTCTATCTGAAAATACAAAGGATAAAAAAATTATCAACTAAAAATTGTCGTCTGCAACTCCTTTGAATTTGGACTGGTCTAAACTTTATTGTGTGGTAATGGGCTAATATTATTTTCTTTACTGCAATGTGTTAAGTGTAAGCAAAAATTATGTCTTTCCCATTTCTGTCATTCTTTCAACTTGTTTGACTAAGCTGGGATGGCCAATAAGGATGCCCATTACCCAATTTAAAAGGTATCTTTATTGTTTTCAACTTTCTGGGTACAAAACATTGTTCTTCATTTTTCCAGAATAACTTCCCAATTGCTTTTCTTGAGGGGTGTCAAAAAGCGTCACTGTGTGGGAATGGGTTAAGGGTCATGCTATACAAATGCACAAAATCACAAGATACTTCTACACTCCAATAAAAAAGGGTGTAGTTGTTTGCATGCTGGATTTTAAACTTGTGAAAAATAAATTCTTCGAAATTTTGTCAGGGTTCACACAACCTTCGTAAGGTAAAATTCCCTGATTTTTCCCTGACTAAATTTCAAAATTCCCTGACTTTACCCTGACCTTGAGAACCCTGTTTGTGCCATCTTATGCATGGTGAAACTGTGTGAGCTAGAAAATAGTTACATGTTTTTATGGGATTCTTACAACTGATTTCAACACAAATAAAAATACAACCTGCTTAACCAATAAAGAGGAAAATCAAAGGCAAGTGCAATTTGAAAAGTAACAACACTTTAGAGTAGAAAACATTATTTTTCTGAAGTACATAATCAAAGCTGTATAAAAATCAGGGATAGTACAAGAAAAGGTTAATGAGGAATAAGGTAGCAATAAGAACGAATAGCCAATTATGAACTTCTTGACTAGTAAAGGAAAAAAAATCTTTCAAGGGTTCCCATCATATTTGGATGGATAAGGGTTCTCATCATACTTGGATGGATACAGAGCTCTATATTTATAATAAGTATACTTACCAACAACCATGACAATTCCTGTTATTCTATGACACAGGGATAACATTGAGGTTAATTGAGGCCTGAAAATGAATGATGAATTGATATTAATGAGCTTGACTCATTCCCACACAGTGACACTTTTAAACACCCCTCCATATAAAAGCTTTGGAAAACATTCTGGAAAATGAAGAAATTGCTTGTTACAAGCAATTTCTTCATTATCCACAATGTTTTCTACTGCAAAAGACAAAGATTTTAAAAAATTTCATCAACTTAAACTTTAAGTCTGCAGCTTCTTTGAATTTAGACAAGTCAAATTCTTGTCGTGTGGGACTGGGTTAACATATCATCATTTGATTGATTTTATGGAAATACATGCTATTGGTAATATTTAGGGGACTGGTGCACATAACCATAGCCTCCTGTCATTTCTCATGTCAATACAACCAAAACATTCGATTGGAGCTACCAAATGTTTAACTAAATGTTGGTTGAACCGGGTTCAAACTTACCACCCAAGATTTGAGAACCCAGCACTTTAATGACTGAGATAATCAAACTCTGCCCTCCATATAACATTTCAAATGATTCTATTTATGAAAGGAAAACACATCAGACAGCAAAATAGTGTATTAAGAATAGACACAATTTTTGTTTTCTACAAATCAGAAATCTCGAATTCCAGGTTAATTCCAGATTTCCAAATTCAGGTCCCAATTTCATCCCTTTTTGTTTCATAATGAAACATGTACAGAGTGTTTATCTTAACCCATTCCAACACAGTGGAATTTTAGACTGGTCCAAATTGAAAGAAGCTGCAGACGACAATTTCAAGTTGATAGAATTTTGAATTTTTTCGTCATTTTGGGTAGAAAACATTGTGGATAATGAAGAAATTGCTTGATACAAGCAATTTCTTCATTTTCCACAATGTTTTCAAAAGCTTTTTTCTTGAGGGGCGTAAAAAGGAGGGATTGAGTTGGAATGGGTTAAAATAGTAAACCCATATTGACTGTTACGTAAAGTTAATTTTCAGCCCAATTTTTAATCTTTGCATTGAAATTTACTTGATAGGCAGACAATATAATGAACAAATTCAGTAAATATTACACAGGTAAATTATTATCCTGATAAACAAACTTTTGACACTTTTTCAGATTAAATTGATCATCAATATTTGTCTGAGATGTGAAAAACCTGACATAACAGCATGTGTCAAATCATCAATGACCACCACAATGATTGCATTGTCTTACCCAAACCCCCATTTCTGGAAAAAGTTTTTAATTCAATTTTCGGCGGTCTGGAGCTTTTTGCCATGCCCCACAAAAAATCAAGATAACAAGTCTCAATTGTATTATCTAGTTCTCTGGCCAAAAACTGTGTATGCCTTTGCATATGAATACATGTGCATAGATAAGACTCAGATCAGGTTGTGCCTCAAGAAAAGCAATATGGAAAACGTGGTGGAAAATGAAGAATTTGCTTGTAACAAGCAATTTCTTTATTTTACACGATGTTTTCTATCCAGAAAGCTGAAAAATCTAAAACTTCATAAGCTTTTAGTTGTCATCTGCAACTCATTCCAATTTGGACTAGTCCAAAATTTGCTGTCTGGTAATGATTTAAATGACCTTTGCTATGAGAATTTATGCAATAAACACTCAATGGGATGAAACCTGATAGAAACTCTCAATAAAATTAATGATTCAAGTCCAAGAGTTTAAATATCTTGTGGTAGTACTGGTGTGGGAAATACCTGGAATCCATGGTAAGGTGCTTCAGCTGCCACATCATGACAAAAATAAGGTTAAAAATGCTGTTAAACCCCATTCAAACAAACAGGTTAATATCTTGTTGAATATCAAGCAAGTTCATTACCATTAACCCAATACTTGACATTAAGACTTTAGACTGGTCAGAATTGAAAGGAGTCTCAGACAACAATAAAAAGTTTTTGAACTTTTAGATTGTTTCATATTTCTGGGTAGAAAACATTGTGGAAAAAGAAATTGCTGGTTGCAAACAATTTCTTCATTTTTTCACATTGTTTTCCAAACTATTTTTCTTGAGGAGCGTCAATATGTGTCATTATGTAGTAATGGTTTAATATTATGAGGAAAGCAACTTTTACTCAACATATGTGCAGTCTGATCTTATTCTACACCACCTGCTTGGTATTTCATTTTCAGATTTGTAAATAGAATTCAGTAACAAAAAATAATGACCCACAATATCAGGCATCCCAGAGCTTCCAGCCCTTTGATTTTAATGCAATCCTGGGTAAGGATTTTATTCAGCTTTGCAATGGTTAACATAGGGATCAACTCATTACCAAAAGAAGGACTTTTTTGCAGTTTACTTAATGGGAGGCAACTTTCCTATTTGCTACAAATATTCTAAGTAAACCACTGTCAATTATTTCCCTTGCATCACTATGTGATCTCAACCAGAATTTGGCCAAACTTCCTAAGCCTGTTTATCAAACCTATTAAAACTTCTTTAAACCTTTCCTGTATAAACCTGGGGTTTTAAACTGCTCTGATTTTATACTCGAGAAAACATTGTGGAAAAAAAAGAAATTGCTTGTAACAAGCAATTCCTTCTTTTTCCACCATATTTACTACCAGATCGAGTGGTTTCATTTCATATGCATTGCAACAAATTCTCATTGTTGTCTGAAACCACTTTCACTTTGGACCAGTCTAAATTTCAGAAAACGGGAATCCAATAAAGAATCACTAAAAGGTCATTCCTCAGACATTTGGTTCAAAACGATACTCCATTTTCTGATTTCCGAAATTTCCATCAAATACCATATATGGACATAAGCCATAAGCCCCACCTATAAGTCTTTTTAACCTATTCCCACTCAATGATGCTTTTAAACGCCCCTCAATAAGAAAGCTTTGGAAAACATTGTGGAAAATGAAGAAATTGCTTGTGACAAAAAATTTCTTCATTATCCACAATGTTTGCTACCCAAAAGACAAAGATTATATGGATTTCATCAGCTTGAAATTTTTGTCTGCAAACTTCTTTGAATTTGGACTGGTCTTAAATTTTATCATGTGGGAATGGGTTAACCAAATTGAAATATATCAACTGGATTCTGAGAGGAAGATTTTCAAAGTTTTCAGTATATACAATATATGGAAAGTAGCTCCCCATAATAGCAATGTTTTTCAACTTGTGATCTATAAATCTGATAAAGGGTCAACAAAGAATTATTCTAGTAAAATTTGGTTGAAATAAATCCAATGATTTCTGAGAAAGATATTTCACTATTTATGATAGATGAAAATAAGCCTCATCCATAAGAGACATGTTTTTCATCCAATTTAAAGGAAATCTGATAAAGGGTCACTCAAGGATCATTCCTGGGAAATTTGGTTGAAATACATCAACTGATTTTTGACAAGAAAATTTTCAAAGTTTCAAGTCCCACCCATCAAAACCATGTTTCTCACCCAATCAAAGTTCTCAAAAGGCTTTTGATGTAAGAGTTAACTGACAGACACACACATGCACGACAGATGCAATGCCAAGACAATAGCTTGCTCTCTTTCAGCCAGTGGAGCTGAAATTGTCATTGGTGGTCCCTTTTCATTGACAGGACCCGAATTATATCTGCCAACAAAATATAGAATCACTGACTTGTAGATTGAGAGATGAGGTGACAATGGTCTCTCAAGACGTCGATTCTTTTTCCAGAACTCATCCATCTGCTGGTAGTATTTCAGAGTAGACATGCGTGCACTGAAAAAATAAACAAGAGAACCAGGAAAGTCCTTAATCGCTCATCTAAGTAACAATTTCAAAACAGACATAGTAATCAGAATGACAATAGCTATGCTTGGATGAAGCCCAAATGGAACAAGTTTTGCAGATGGTAATGCAACATGTATGGCAAACAACCTTGATGCTAATCATTGTTTAGTACGAATCTTTAAGCATTTCTCTTTTTTGTTTCTAAGTAAAATAAGGTGTGCTTGAGTGGAACCTACACTGAATCCACTGTGCGTTCTTTGACAACCTTTGTAGAGGGCCACAAGGTGATGCAAACTGCAAACTATCTAAGCTCTATGCTTTATTGTTGGTGAGACAAATACTTTCTTCTTAATTTCTTTCTAAAATATGGTATGCCTTGGTAAAGCCAAAATAATGTTCCAGGGGCATTCTTTTAACAACTTTTGAAAAGAGCCACCAGGTCATGCTACATGAATAACATGAAACCTGTATGCTTATCATTAGACAGGAGAAGATTTTCAAAGATTTCCTAAAAAGGCTGTGGAGAGCATTTTCATTAGTTTCCTTGTTTGTTTCTTTGTAAAAAAGGATGTGTCCTAGCAGAGTCCAAATAGTGTCAAGGTGGCATTTTCTTTAAACAACAGTTGTTGAGGGCAACCTGATGATCCCGAAATGCAAAATAAACCTCTATGCCTCATTGTCGGTCAGGAGAGCATTTTCATAAATTTCCTTTTATGTTTCTATGTAGAATATGGTGTTCCCTAGCAGAGCCAAAACTGGAATTCAAGGATATTCTTTTAACTATTGTAGAGGGCCACCAGATAATGTCATACCTTCTTAGCCTTATTGTTGATCAGAAGAGACTTCCTTCATTGTTCCTATGTAGCATAGTGCAGCTTGGTGGTCACAAAATCGGACCCACGAAGCATTCTTCTAAAAATCATAGCTACAGCTTGAATAAGCCATGGCATTGCGTTCAGTCACCAAGCCAACAAAAATGCTTGACAAAAATGTCAGACTTTAATATAGCACATCCAATCTAAACAAATGATTTGATTTGTTAATCCTTATTTGATGTTAGCCTTCCGTTACTTCTATGGGCTTTCTCAAAATAGGTAAAAATAAAAGGAAAACAATGAATGAGAGACAACATTAATAATATCAAGTTGAAACCAGGTTTTTTTCTAGTAATTGGGAAGAGGCCTTAGCCTGTTCGTTTTGGGAAATTTTTGCACAGTTTTCAGAAGAATTGGGAACATAAGTTTAAAAAAAGAAAGTAATAAAAGAAAGATTTGCGCATCATTTTTAAGATTCAATGATAAATAACTATAATCAAGGGTCTTATCAGTATTTAATGAATAGACATATTAAACAAAACAAATTTTGAAGAAAATAAATCCATACAATGCAAAAATAAGCTGTAATTTTGGGAAATTTCTCAGCCACAAGTGGGAAAAAAAGAGCCTTTTTTGAATTTGGAAGTGGCCTTTTATAGGCCCCTGTTAAAGAACGAAAAAAAGCCCTGGAAACTTTTAATCCCCTTTGACCATGAATTCATATCATTTTTAGACACAAGTATGCATAATACATTACTTGCTGCACACTTGGTATCATACAGTAAAAACTCTCATGGTACTTTTTGAGGGTGGTAGTATTAATGGGGTTGTCTTAATTCCAAGGTTTGGTAAGACTTATCCCTACCCCCTACAAACCCTTGGTTAATTCACCAATGTCTCAGAAGACAAAGGCCTTCAAATCTTTTTACTATTTTTCCAGTTAAACCATTCCAACACATCAAAATTTTAGACTGGTCCAAATTGAGAGGAGTTGCAGACAATCAAAGTTTATTAAATTATATAATCTTTTAAGTTTCCCAGTAGCAAACATTGTGGAAAATGAAGAAATTTCTTGTCACAAGCAATTCCTTAATTTTCCACAATGTTTTCTCTAATGCTTTTCTTAAGGGGCATCAAAAAGTGTCATTGTAAGGGAATTCATTATCTGCCCATGTAATATACCAGGTCCTGTGCCATTGGTGCTTATACATAGAAGATGGCACAGCAAAAGATCAAATAGCTGGGCCAGACAGCTTGCCAATTTATCACAAACTGGCAAAAATTTTACTTCTGTAAAGTTCTGGTAGCGATATTGACTAGTCCAAAATATATTCAATGTGGTTTCCTGTGTTGCGCTATATAAATTGGCTTGAATTATCAGAACCAAACAAGTTAGGTATCATTTCGTATGTACATGTTTCTAAGTGAACTAGAAAGCATTTTAAGACTATATTAAACTTTTTCACGGAATCATATACAAAAAAGAAGATGAACGATAATGTAGATTCTCCTGAGCCCGGACCGAGTTCTAATGGCTCTGTTTTGGCTTTCTCACCCTCCAAAGTCACAGGTTCTCAGAAAATCTGTTCAAGTGAATTTTCATGAACAAAACACCCAAGATAAATGACTTGGGAAAAACCCGTAGACAGTACACTGCTTTAAATGAATGGATAGTATGATTATTGAGGATATTGTTTTCTGAAATTTTCTGAAATAGCCTACTTTTTTAACCCACTGGACTATTTGTCCTCATGAATTGGTTTCTTAGCAGACCCCTGCTCATGTGTCAGGATCACAATTTCGTAATTTGTCCATATATTCGGACACTCCAAGAATTTGGACACCATCAATTATTTCATGAAATAATTAATTTTGTGCCTCTAATTTCGGACAAATGGTGTTTGGAATTTATCTATAAATTCGGACACCGAATTTATGAACATAAAATATCAGGTTAACAAATACCGCATCCATTATCGGTAATTTGGAATCTTGGCGGTCAGTATCTCCAAACTGTCTAGGTTAAGTGTCAACAGGTGTATATTGTTTATAACAGTGGCCGAGAATAGGCACGCACCTCGATATGCTTAAGCTACGAACCGTGAAGGTGATGCAATTAAAATATCACGCTTGGTTTCCCTCTCTGATTTCCTAATTTTCTATCCCCGACAGGACCTGCTCTGAAAGGATGGCTACGATTAACATGTGCGACCCTATGAAATTAGTCAAATTGACCTGAACCTACTTTCGATTTTACTACACGTTCCTCGTATCCTGAGCTCATCGAGGGTATTGTCATCGACCGTATCAAATCAAGAAAAAAAATGCAATGATATGCAATGATATGCTTTGAGAAGAATCAGTCGTAACTACGACGTTTTCCCTAAATACGGAAAATGCGAGAATTTTGCTTGTTAATTTATCACAAAATCATTAACTTCTCATCCGATATATAACATTGGTAGATTAAACTAAATTACCTTTTTTTATCCCCGCTTCTTTTAATAATCCGAAAACTTAATCTCATACTGTTCAATAAACCACACGTAACAAGTCTCGTTCGACAAATATAAAGTAAAGTTTTTCTGGTACAGTTTATTTTACTATGAGGGAGGAAAGGTGATCAAAGGCGCCGCCGCCAGATGTTCAGCTATATTTGGGAGAGTTTCCGGAGTTGGCATTTGCCAGACGCGTACCCCGTGAGAATTCTTGGTGACCAAATTTTTACCCTTGTCATTATGCCGAAAGTTTACATGGTTTAATCGACTGTCTGAATACTCTTCAAACATTACCGATATAATTTTAATAAAAAGGATTTTTTCTCACAGGTAGGCCACCGCATTTACTTTAAATTTGCGGGCAATATTACGCGATGATTTATGTGAAGCAGATCAGAGAAAAAAACTGTCGTAATTGACCGATGCCGTGATTTTATTCTGACAAATTACTTCTTATCTCTTGGTGACTTTAATACATGAACAATTAAAATGCGAAGATTTTGTTTAGCTCTCCATATCAATATCCATTTTTTTTTCAATTCAACCGACGATGATTGTATATAAATGACAGAAAAAGAATTTACCATCCTCTCAAAATCGGACTTTGACTACCGAAACGTCGTAACAATTTTTGCCTGAACATGCTGCAGTTACGATCTTGTCGTATTCTTACGGTGATATGTGGAATTCTATCAATCGTTAAAACGAAGAAAAACAACAGTTTAGAAAAGTAAATCGTTTATTAAGGTTTTTTATCAGTGAATGATCATTAAATTCACGTCGTCTTCGCCGGTATCTTGAAACAATCTGAAAAAAATAAAATAATAATGAATAAATTTATGAACGTAATGCGTAACACATATCAAGTTTATTTACTGTTGAAATGAATTCAGTGTCTGAGCAAAACAGTTAGTGACTCATGAAAATCGGCAATGGCCGCACAACGATTTATCTATAAATTCGGACACTGGCTTGAGTAATTATCTATGTATTCGGACATGAAAAAAAATAATTATTTAATTGTGTCCGAATATATGGACAAATTACGGTAGTGAGTATAGATAAATAACTCTATCTGTGACAAATATTTTTTTTTAAATGCAAATATAAATCATTGATTGAATTTAAACCTAAATTTCAATTGTAATGGCGAATTTACCATGGTTGAGGCTCTTCAGCATGCTGTAAACAAACCACAAATAATTGCCTGAATTAATTTAATTTCGTTTTTCAGCTCAAGGAAAAGCCCATTTGGAAGGCATATTAGATGGTTATACTATGTGATTGTCCACTTTAAATTACTACTTCAAAAGAAACACAGAATTCAATGTCCGATTAACATAATTATTAATGCATTTGTAACTAACACATTAGTGTCCCACTTTTCATATGCGAAATTTGCATAGTAATTCAGAGGAGTGAAGTTTCTGGTCCTTTTAGGGTGGGTTCAAAATAGTATTTAACATTGAGTTGGTACTAAACTAGTGTTCTTAATTCAGCATAGAGGGGTGCACTCTTTTAAGGGTTTGCAACCATTGAAATAAAGTAGCAATAAAATTTGCTCTATCAAAAATGGGTAATAATAGTGGGGTGCCCATTAGACAGGTGATCTTAACCCATTCCCAAGGAGCGATGCTTTTTGACAACCTCCCCCCCCCCCCCCCACACACACACAAAAAAAAATGGTTTGGAAAACATTGTGTAAAATGAAGAAATTGCTTGTTACAAGTAATTTCTTCACTATCGAAAATGTTTTCTAACACATAATACAAAAATTTGAAAATTTCACAAAGTTTAAAATGTCATCTGCAACAACTTTCAGTTTGGACCAATCTAAACTTTTCCTGTCTGGTAATGGGTTAAGGAGGGTTTTCATTGACAAGTTTAAAATTTGTTTTATCACATTGCTATGTTTAGTCAGGGATATAATGAAATTTAGTGAAAATCCATGCATTTTTAAAAAGAAATTAAGTTACCATGACTGCATTAAAATACTAGTTGACTTGGAGGAAAATTTTGTAGCAAGAAGAGATCTCCCACATGTCCTGTAATTAAAAAATAAAATATTCATGTTAATTCTGGATAACAATCCATTACAACCTCACAATAGTTTTGGCAAAAGTATAGAAGGCTGCAGACAATAAATCCAAACGCATTCAATTGATTTGAATTTACAAAAAAGTGCCATTCAAGCTAACCTTTTCCTGTTCAATCCTTGGGGTTTACGCCCCTTGATATTCATAATTGAGAAAACAATATTTTCTTCCCACACTGAAAGGTTATTTTTCAAAATATATCTACTCTCAATTTTTGTCTCCAAAACATTTGAATTTGGACAGGTCTAAAATTTTTCAAAACAGGAAAGGGTTAAAAACCAAATTACAGAAAAGGGTTAAGATACCATATCTTCTTTTCTCAGGCTCTCAATAAGGACCAATTTCCGGAATTCTTGTAGTTTATCAAACCATTTATTTTTGTGACTTGAAAAAAAAGTCAATGTGATAGGCTATATTCAGGACTTTATTCTGTAGTCTTGGGTCTTAACTTCTGTCTGGGTCTAAATTTTTCTGATGTTTTTTCTGATTTTCTGGATGTAATATACATTGATGTCCACTTATTGACAGACTGTATTCTATGATTTTTAATATGTGATTTGTTAAAAGCAACAAAACTTATTTCTCCTTTCTGATACAGATATGTATGAACAAGGTTGAGTGAAAGAACCGGTCTCAAGATATAATTTTGAACTTGTCCTGCACAGGTTATTTTGCATATGAACATTGGCTTACTGGCTAAGCAACAAATAAGTACTCAAATGTCTTTCAAATAGGACTGGTCTAAAATTTTGAAAGGGTTAAAAAGATAATGAGCTTCCTTGAGCCTGATTTGATGTAAATTCCGTGCTGTGCCAGTGATGGATAGAATCTAGCTACACTATCGTAGCCCTTTTTCACCAACAGATTATCAGAGAGAGGTCTCGCAATCACAGCTACATAAAATCGCAATCACAGCTAGATAAAATCATAAGGTAAGGGCAACTGTTGAATAATATGACAATGTTCTTGTTTTCGGGTCATCTTTTTTGAAGGCCAAGGTCAAGGCCTTTTTACGGGAATAAGTGTAAACAAAGCTGTTTTTAAAAGACAGCGTCATATAATAATAGAAACGATTATTTAAATACTAAATTAGAAAAAAATATTGCAAATTCGATAGTGTAGTCTGACATGCAGCACAGAATTTAACAAACTAGTAATTTTGATGCTCTCACCTAATTAAAACGGCCGCCATTTTGGTTTACAATATGGTGAACTCTGACAATCGATTCAGAATACATGTTCTGTTTGTTCGATTAAAAAAAAAACAACTAAGATTTAATTCAGACTGACTACTAATTTTAATTTTATCATTTTAAAAGCGCGTTGATGAAGAGGTCTGTTACAAATTTAATTTAAAATAGATTGCACTAGTGATGGTCATAAGTGTGACAGAGCATCCACTGCCTCTTAACCCATCAACATGAAATCATGATTTTCTACTGTTTCACCCCAACTCTTTCGAGGCAAAATAACCAAGTTTAAATTGCAAAAAAATGTTCGAATATTGCTTGTACAACAGAATGCAAAATGATTAAGAAAGACAAAGCCTTGAAAGCGAGCCCACTTATTCAGAAGGACCGAGGAGCTTATCAGTTTCATTTCACATTATCAGCTAAAGTTTTCCATGTACATTAGACCACAATCAAAAAAAAGGTTGATGATTTATCCCTGTCAGCATATTCCAGAACCCTATCAAAAAAGAACAAATGTGTAATTTGACAGCTTTGGACACATCAACAACTTTTTGGCCGGTAGCCTATGTAGGTATAATAGCTACGATATTGCTCCCCTTTTCTGACAATCCTTGCCAAAAGGTTAAAGGAATCCGGGTCCGTTCTCCCTAAAACACGTTCGCCCTTATTACTTTTCAACCTAATTCCCGTACGCTCCGAGTCGCCCTTTTTAATTATAAAGAAGATGCATAAAATTATGCTATTACATCTATATCTTAATCTTTTGAGATATCTTTTTCGGTTTAAGTAAGGTGGGGGGGGGGGGTAATTTTTCTTCGCTGCCTAACCTATTGTCATAAGACCAAATTTCAGACAAATCTGAAGTTGTTTGAAGACTATATTTCAGAGAAGTAAAAATAAAGTAAGAAGTTAAGGAACAGAAATAAGTAATTCTTGTGGACAGAAAACTATATCGGAAAAGGAGTAAAATGATGAAATTAAACAATTCCAATCATGATAACGAATGTCTTTCATTTCTTAAATTATCTTATCAATATATATATGCTTTAACTGAGCAGTGAAAACCAGTGAAGTGCGTCCGAATCAATGATTTAATCACATACATGTCACACATTAGGCCAGTTTTAATAAAAACTTGACTTTTTATTCGTTTATAAGCATTTAACAGAAATCCTTTTCTTGACCCCTGTCTGTTTAAAGTCAAATCAGAACTACTTTTTTGTTTTAAATCAACACGACACGTTATTACAATTCTAAATCAAACTTAACAACTTAGGACCTATAGCGCAATGAGATTACAAATTCCAACAATCAAACTTAACAAAATACACAATGCAACGTAATGAAATTACAAATTCCAACAATATTTTGATATAAAAGTATACACAAAACTGATCATTCTAAATTTTGAGACGAATAAACAGATTGCCCCACTTTTAGGGCTAACGGACCCACTTTTAGGACGAACTGACTAAGGGCGAAAGTACATTTAGGTCGAATGGAACCGATACCTAATCAGCCCGATTAGCTCAGTTGGTAGAGCACTTGACTTCAAACCTCAAGATCACGGGTTCGTGCCCTGGACTAATCATAGCAGCTAACAAACTTATTGTCTTTTGGATGAGACGTTAAACCGATGCCCTGTATGACGATGCTATCCATCGAGAACGTTAAAGAACCACGGGGAGGTCTCATCAATTTCGTCCTGTATCCTTGCACTATCCCCCGTAAAAACTAACCGTCCCCTTGGGGCGTCGCTCATATGGACATGTGTTACGGTAGCTACTATAAATAAACGGAAATACACACACGATACCTAAGAAAGAGGGCTATGTTATCGTAGCCAGTAGGCCTTCAATCATAGTATTTTTTAACGGGATTCATACATTGATGTATACATGTATGTAATAAATGTTGAAGTAATGATTATCACATCTGATACAACTATCCAAACTAACATTCTTGTGGCATAATAAGGTGCCAGACTACGGTTTTGATGGAAATATTCGAATTGGCCATGGTCAATTTCTCAAATAGAAGGAAAATGTCATTTTTGACTGCTGATTTATAAGTAATAGTGGAAATTGCTGTTCTAAAAGATTCTAAAACATGAAAAAGGGACCATTTGCAAATGTGAAACTAAAGGTTCGTGACTTTTCGAAAGTGCACCTGTTTTCGGCTGAACCAGAAGTGCAAGGTGGTAGTTTTGCGGATTTTGGCTGTCAGTGCTGGCAATTTTGAATGGTAGGAAAAGGCACTGAGATAGTGAAAAAAGTAGCTGGAATCATGGTATTTTTGACTGCATTTGCCAGCTTTAGATTGTTTTTACTGTCCAGAAATGAAGTAGTTTGCTGGCCATCATTTCCAATTTGGCCTGTGCGGCAACTTGCGTCAGACCGAAATCGCGCATTTACGATCGGTTTTGTTGACCAGGCCGGATGTTGAATAGCCTTGAGTTTTGTCCCTTTTATAGGGTATCTGTATGATATGTTGTAATTTTTTTTCTAGTATTACATCCTATTCTGACAAAGAACATGTTTGTTCTTTTGCAGATTGTTGTTTGATAGAACAGTTTAGCACAACATTCGAATATCAGGGTTGACGACAAGGGAAAGAGACGTAAAACCGTAGACTGAGACCTAATTAAGTGATAAAAGGTAAATGTAGGTCTTATCCATAGGCTATATTCCTAAACAAGGCTGTTAACCACAAAATCCTGCATTTTGACTTTCTGAAAACGAGATTTGGAAACATTGACAAATTAAAAATAGGAGCTCAGCATTTCTATTCTTAATTTTCTTTCCGTGTTTCCTATTCTATTTGTCGCACTTGATATTCAGTTTCAATACAATTGGGAGTATTGTCTGCAACCTTTTTAAATCTGACTAGGCAAGGATTTTGTCGGTTTATAAGGACTTTTCGATGAAAAAAGGTGTGTCTTGATATGCGACTAAAATAATACGCATGAATAACCCCAATCTGCAGAAGTCCAAGGGCAAAGACAAAATTTACAATTTTTTAAAAAAAAATTGTACACATTTTTATCAGTCCTTATACAGTTTTGTTGCTGACTTAGTATTGCATTTAAGTATGTTTAAAGGCCTAGTTTGATCCTTCTTTATTTGACCCCCCCTTAAATGAGATATACAATTAACCACCCACGAACTTATCTGATAAGGAAGCTGTATATAGTATACAGGGGATCAAATCTGCTATATTATCATGGATAAGTGTGGCATATATTTGCAACCAATTTGTGTCTCTAGATAAGTAATGAATTTTATTTGGTTTAATCCTCATTTTTTAAGTCTTTGTCAATGTGTATAGGACAGTTAAAATACAAAATATGAAGCTATTTTTATCATAAAAGATCATGAATAGCAACTGGAATAACTTGATTAGACAATGTTAAGAAAAAGAGGAGAAAACATTGATTTGTCTTATTTACCATTTTGTCTCAATATTTCAACACATTTTCTCTGTAAAACTTTGTAAAACTGCTACAATATTCAGGAAAAAGTACCATAAATCAAAATGGAAAAAAGTATCTTTACTAGAATTTCTAACTTTACCACAATGTTTAAAGAAACCTTTTTAGCCCTCAAATTACAAAAAGATCATGCATGTAAATTTCTTTCATTTAGATCCAATCCGGCATTCTGCAACTTAGTCACTTTTCATTCAATAATTTGAAGTTGAATTAAAATTTTAAAAGCATAAAAAATGACAAGACAAAATTTAAAAAATAACCCTACTTTGGTTTCTATCAAATCATCAGGATAAAGCTAAGGTGCAGCTATTGCATAATATTGACCATGGTCATCAATGAAATATACAAGATGATGAACCCACTGGTGTGATTTAGAGATGAGACAATTAGCTTATCAGTAGGGGTCCAACATACACAACATTCCTTAAACTAAGAATGGTCGTCATCATCCTCGCGAGTGAAGGGATATCGAGATCACCTTTTTCTCTAATATCAGATAAGTAGAACGTTCGCCGCCCTTGGTACGACAAGATGGGTCGTCATGGGATTCGGCTGATATATATTCCAGTGAAAAGGTTTTGGCACTAGGTGAACCAATACTTAACTTGCCAAGGCACATATTTGGGGCAAATTTTAAGAGATTCGAGCCAAAATGCAGCGGGCCAGGTTTTAATCTGAGATTAAACGTAGCATAATGATCTTTTTCGGCACTTGAACCAGTATGGAACTTGTCAGAGAGTTTATATATACAAAGATTCTGACCAAGTTTCAAGGCGAAAACATAAAGGTTAACTCTACAATGTGCACACGATGATTTAAGGCGAATCATACACGTTGCTGGATCACACTGATCTCCCGTGAGCTAAGATAATTGACCAATCGCCGGCCCCGCCCACTGACTACCTAGGCTCCGCACATCGACTCCAACAGGAAGTTCCGCTTCGATTTTTAACAGCGTTATTTTGCAAAATTTATGGCCAGGAGCATGTAAGAAAAAAGTAAAACGTTTGGTTGATGACCTAAACGTCGTAACTACTGTTTAAATAAGCTGTAGTTACGACGCTTAAGTCGCCAAACCAACAATTAAGTTTAGCAGAACTGGCGGCGAATGTCTGAGTTGATAACTGAGGTCCGGGCTGAATAAATTATTTGATTGGTCGGTTTATTCCTTGATTGACAGCCGCGATTGGTCAAATCTCTAGCATTCTGACTGTTCGAGGATGTTTCTAAATGAAAATCGATCGCTTAAACAGGAGAACAAAAAAAAAGGGGGGGGGGGGGAACAGAATGAAGAAAGACAGACAGAAAAATTATAACACATAATAACATGATGTATTAGGCTTTTCCAAATTCCCACTATTTAAATTGATGGAAGTATGCGCTTCAATTTACTCTAAAATTTGAAATTATTAATCTAAGAATTCGACGACAAATGCGTTCGATAATATATTATTGACAGATAGACAGATAGGTAAAAAGAAGCAAGGTTTGATTAATGGAAGGGGCGTGCCTGTCAACCACAAGCAATTCGTCTGGGATATAAAATCCATTTTCACATGACAATAATTTTAGACTGGTCCAAATTGACAGATGATACAGACGACAGTTTGTAGTTCGGCTCGATATGGCAGAGTAGTATATGTGCTTGACCCGTGATCTGAAGGTCACGGGTTCGAGCCCCACCGTCACCGGGGTGTGTTCATGGACAAGACACTTAATAGCCAGCCTCAGTCTACCAAGCTGATTTGGGTAGGAGTGGGTTTAAACCACTGCCTCTCTTTCGGGGACGAGAAAACGTCTGGATTGTGAGTGTTCGAGAGCGACTCTATTGGCCAAAGGCTTTCGTCGTAATCGAGCTAAATAAATACATGTAAGTATAAAATAAGTTCGTTGAATTAGAGAATTCTGAACCTTTTGAGGTACAAAATAGTTTGGAGAATGAAGAAATTGCCTATTACAAGCAATTTCTTCGTTGTCTACTATGTTTTCCAAAAACCTTTCTCTTCAATGGGGTAAAAAGGATGCATTGTGTGGGATTGGGTATGAATAAAAAAGGAAACAGTAGGTTAGCGACGTATATGTCGTAACTACAGCGTGATTCGCCATTCCAACCCAATCCCTCCTTTTTACGCCCCTCAAGAAAATAGCTTTTGAAAACATTGTGGATAATGAAGAAATTGCTTGTATCAAGCAATTTCTTCATTATCCACAATGTTTTCTACCCAAAACGACGAAAAAGTTCAAAATTGTCGTCTGCAGGTTCTTTCAATTTGGATCAGTTTAAAATTTTGCTGTGTTGGAATGGGCTATGCTGTAGATATGGCTATATTGTCTTTAAACAAATATGTCGGAGTTCAGCATTCACTTCAGATGTAATAAATTCAATTGATTGGTCAATCGAAATTTTGATTTACTGCGGCGATCCGTCATTTACCCCACAATCTCGTGCTGAAAATATGCGCGGAAAATAAACACTAAGAAGGTCAGCAATCGATTGTTCTAACCGAATTATGCTTTTTACACAATGTTTTCTACTCACACACTTATTTTTCATTTCAAACACTTTTAATTGTTATCTGCAACTTCTTTGAATTTGCACATGTCTAAAATTTGATCGACTTGTAAAGGATTGAAAAGCTTTATTTTATTCAAACCAATTACCGAGTCTCGAAAATTTTAGATGTCATAATAATGAAATAATGCGTGGAAAGGGCGTACCAAAAGTATCTATTTCTTTTCTTATTGTTTCCCTATGTATTGAAAAGGTCTTTTTCATTTCTTTTCTGACGTTCAGTTGTCGTCTCAGATCTCTTATGGAATAAATTGTATGATTGAGTGGGTTTTAACTACTCCTTTAACAGGATTTCAGTCATATTGTGGCGGTTGGAGCACCTAACCATGGATTCACCGTATTTCTTTCACCAGCTCTACATATACCACAATAATCACCAAGAGCTTTCATATACTCATCCCACTTAGGTTCACGACTATACACCCATTGTTGGGAGACAAATGTCGGAAAGGATATTCGCCGCGACAAGGGATCAAACTCGGAACCCCATGATTAGGAGTCCTATACGCACTATAACAAATTCGCTTTGGGCGCGGTCGATTTTTGAATAGAAACTAGTCTTAACGGTTGTTGTTGAAAATATGTTTGCACTATTCGTTAATATCTCCTTGTTTATTTGCATATCAATTGTAGTCAGCAATTACAGAAAATTAAAAAGAAATTAAGGCAAATTGTATGCCTTCAGAATGGTTGATTTAAAGCCTGACAAGCGTTTTATCCTGTTTTTTTTACATCGCTGTGTTTTATCATTTAGAAAACATTGTGGGAAAACAAGCAATACGTTTAACTCATCCTTGACGACCTTTACTGCAGACTACTTCTTTATTTTTTCTCTCTTATTTTAGTGCTATAAAGAAAGTGACACCGAGTTTCATTATAAGACAGTAAAGAGATGGCACTGACAGTTTAAACTTGCCCTACCCTTCATTCTTTTCGGTTCAATGATGATTTATTCTGTTATTTCCATTAGTTCACACAAAGGCTATTTGGCAAAATTTAAGTACGCTTAGTACAAAAGAATAATAATAATAATAATAAAAAAAAATATTAACCGCCCCCCTCCTTTTATCAGATTTTCATTTTAATTTCTTAAATATTTGAGATTTTTTTAGTTTTCTTTATTGTAATGCGTTTCTTCACTAAGAATCGTGGAAGGGAAATGGAATTCTACGCCAGACAATGCCAAAGAGGGCGCGCTATGTAATCAAATCCGACACACGTCAGCTAACCGAAGCCATAATCTTTGACAAACCTTTTACGAAGTGAAATATTCCTATACATTGCCCCATAAGTCGTTTGATGCACAATAGCCGTTAATATATGAGATAGGAAATGTATTGGATATTCGGGGTCTTCCTTTGAGTGTACATATTTTGTGAAATACCACAGGGTATATAGTAGTCTTTGACATTGAGGAGTCTTTGATTTTTTACTTTCAAATTTTACGGGTATATATTAAATTTAAAGTGGTCGAAGCGGAAAATAGACCGAATCATCGGCAGAAATTTGAAGGTTTAAGTGCCAACCGACCCTTTCAGGACGATTAGAATGGTTGGTGGTCGAAAATGAATCTAGGTCGAATAGTAGGAACAGAAGAATCACTAGCCCGTCCAATTGACACCGTTTGTCTCGCCCACTGACTCCGTTGGGAAGTTCCACTCCGATAGTAAATGGCATTATTTTGAAAACCTCATAACCAGTAACATATATTAAAAAAGCAAAATTGTTCATTGGTGACATAAACGTCGCAACAACATATTGCATAAGCTGTAGTTACTACATTTAAGTCTCCAAACCAAACGAAAATGCTTCAAATAGATGTCGGCCAAGCCTGAAGCTCAAAGTTGACTTCCTGTTTGAATGTATGATATGATTGGTCGATTGATTCTTTGATTTACAGTCGCGACTGGTTAATTGTTGAATTTGAAGAAAAATTACAAGTTAGCCACATTTTTGTTTTTAGGGCTAAGAAAATGTTCGGTAATTGAACGAAAAGAGGGTTTGGTAGCATGGCATGATTACGTACGTTGAATTGAGCGAGTAACTAAAAGATACGCGCAGAACGTAGCATGTGCTAGACTTCGTGAAATTTTCATTTGCACCTCTTGGGACTTCTTATAGGTGCTAATTGACCAATCGAATGAACAGTAGACCAACGAAATCATTTATTTAGACCAGAAATAAGCTTTGAACTCAGACATTGGCCGCAAGTTTTGTTAACCTTTTTGGTTGATTTGGTGGCTTAAACGTCGTAACTACAGATTTTTCAAGCTGTAGTTACGACGCTTAAGTCGCCAACCTTTTTATTACATGCTATTTGCCATAAATTTGGCAAAACTCGAAGAGGAACTCCCCATCGGACTCGATGGGCGTGGCAAATAGAGTAAGCGGGCGAGGCCAGCGATTGGTCAATTGGCCTCGAATCCCTTATAAGATCATAGTAATTACACAAGTCAAAACATTTAACTGACAAATTTAAGTGTAGTTTGGCTCATATATGTCACGCAGTAAACGACCTTATTTGGTTCTTATAGCTTAATCGCATCTACAGTTATCATGAAAAGGTGCGCATGATGTTCCCCAAGCAAAGGTTTTACATGTTGGTGGGAGAGCAAAACCTCGTTTTTGAAGCCAAATGACGATTTATTTGATACACGATCGAATCCAAAAGTAGCCGTAATTTCAGCGTTTACATAGTGGGAATGTTTTAGACATTTCTGATTAAAATGAAGTACACAAAAAGGATTTTGATTAATTTGAAATTAAGCCGTGGAATGACCATCGATCTTAATCCTTTGTAATGAAAAATCCATAATTCTGTCGACAGTCTGTCCGCTTTTGTGACCTATGAAACTGGTGGACTTGGTATCTTGTTTATAAGTTTACGCTTAAAATATATCAGTATATATTAAACTTTGGCTTAATTACGACTCCCTACTCTGCGGGTTACATATTTGTCTGTCCGTCCGTCCACATTTTCATGTCCGGACGAATGTTCTGTAACCATTGGACCGATTTTAGTGAAACTTCACCTGGACTTTTTCAATATGGCCTCCGGTTCTAAATGGCCACTATTTTACTCCGTAAAACGACATTGTCATGTCCGTACATGTTCTTACATGCCGTCTGTAACCTTTCGGCCAATTTTGATACAGATTCACATGCTTGTTTAGTATCAATTCTGGTTATGCACAACAATTCCTTTTCAAAAAAAGCTCTCGGTTTCAAAATGGTCACCATTTTACTCCAATAAACGACATTTTCTTTTTCAAACAAATTCTCTGTATTCGAGTTATCTCGATTAAACTCCACACACTAGTTCATAATCACCTCTACTTTTCCTTTTTGAAATTGCCCCATGTTTCAAAATGCCATAAACTTTTCCTGTAAAATGACACTTTCTTGTACAGACGATTGCACAGTAATCGTTGAACTAATTTTGATGAAACTGAACATACCTGTGTCACCGTTAATTGTTCACGACACTTTTCTGTTTTCAAAATGGCCGCTGGTTTCAACTTGGCTGCCATTCTACTCCGTAAATGGACAATTTCCTGGCCAGACAAATGCTTATTAGCAACTGGATCGATTGCGATGGAACTTCACACACTTGTTCATTATCACCCCTAGTTGTGCACGACTTATTTTTTATCAAAATGGATGTAATCTTCTCCGTAAATCGACGTTTTCTTATCCCGACAATTACGTTTACTCAGTAAAATTCGACGAATTTAGATGAAACTGAAGTATACTTATTCAGCATCATCTTTAAGTGTACATGAGTCTATGTTCATAATCACCACCGGTTTCAAAATGGCTACTATTCTACTCCGTGAACCGACATTGTTTTGTTAGGACAAATGCTTAAACCCGTTGGACTGATTTTGATGAAACTTTACAATCTTTTTATGTATTACTTCTTGTTGTGCACGGTACTCTTATTTTTCTAAAATCGTCGCCGGTTTAAGTGCATGCCATTTCACCCCATGCATCTACCGACATTTTCTTGTAAGGACGAAAGCTTTAGCACCCATAGGACAGATTTTATGAAACTTTCTACACGTGTCCAGTATCATGTGTAGTTGTGCAAGAAACGTTCTTTTTTTCCCAAATGGTCACCGGTTTCAAAGTGGCTGTCATTTATTCCATCTATCTACACTGTGGTTAAACATATGTTTTCATTAAAAAAAATTCCCCTTTTAATTACCATTCTTTTAAGAGAAATTAGCTAATCAGTGTTAAATTTCCAAGTGTACATGTCATTATAATGATGATTTGTTTGTTTTAATGGGGTTTTACGCCGCTTTCAACAATCTTTCAGTTATATCGCGGCGGCTGGAGCACCTAACAATGGAATCCTGGTATTTCTCACACCAGTACTACCATTACATCCTTTCCTTGCCTCCAGCTGCTATCCCACATAGGTCTACGATTATCGACCTATTGGTGAGAGACAAATAGTCGGAAAGGATGAGTGCCGCCGTCGGGGATCGAACCCGGGACCTCTAGATTGACAGTCCGACGCGCTACCAACTGCGCTATGACGGCGGCTGATTATAATGATGAACAGTTGGCGGTTGCTCTAAACTTTTAAATAGTGTAGATTGTTCAGTATTTCAAGACATGGATACCTGGGTTGCCAGTCTTTTCAAACTGAGCAGAACAAAACAAGTACATGTATAAACTAAAAAGTATATAGCCGAACCGTTAGCAAAAAATGTATATTCATAAACTGGCGTTTATGATCCTGTAACGAATTTTGATAAAATTATTATTACGCGATTGTATAAGGTCTATAACATGTAAACCGTAAATCAATAACACATTTCAACTTTCAAAGCGTTGCCATAACATCCACAAACCATGACTGCACCAAGTTGCCCGTGTCCATCAAAATTTGAGATTTGAGAGCACTGAGCGTTTACGGCTTAGCCAACCGCGCTCTGCCTTATACCTTTCAAACCCCCAATCCGATTATCATGATATTTCAAAATTCGTTTATCTTGAAATCTGAGTTCTTAAGAAATTATATCAAAGAATATTTTGTTGCTATTGAAACGAAAAGATAGGAGAGAAAGGATAGCAGAGTGGCAATGTTTCCCAGGATCTTGACCAGAACAGAACATGTACACGTATCAACGACCCATCGGTTTCCAGACTTTTTGATATTCCCCTATTAAGTGTATTCAAAATGTTTTAGTTTAATACATTGAATCATTCGACTTCCAGTTGTAAGTCTTTTGTCAAACCATCTGCATTTACTATGATGCCAATTTCTTTCATCTAGGTACCAAAACACGGAAGCATATCTTAGAGTGTTTAATGAAGAACTGTTTATCTTTTTTTTCAGTTAGTTTCACAGTCCAAGAAGATGTCAGACCGAGATAGGATTAGGATGGTCATGTTTCATAGGAGCTTGACCAGACCAATCCTCAATATTTCAATTCATTTTTGCTTGTCGGTGTTTTTCGTTAAATGATACATTGGTAATAATTGATTTAGACCTACAGATCCAGGAATACAAGGAGTTAGTTTTTAACCCTTTCTGATTAAATCGGTGTGATTTTCACGCTCTTGGCACGATTTATCTTTGGAAAATAAGCAAAGGATAAATTGCATGTGACAATGTTATGCAAAGTTTTGATTCATCTCAATATAGTTTGTATTTTCAATGTGAAAGTGTGTCGCAATGGTTTTTAAAATTGTTCATGTGTTCGCATATAAGCCATAATTTGTAGATTGGATGTCTAGTCAAAGGTCATTAACCCTAGCCATGCTGACCTCGGAATATTCCTATTTGGACAGGAGATAAAGACAGTTTTCAAGAGGAATGTTGACCTGCAACTAATGCTTCCAGTAATTTCAGTCCTTTGATTTCATTTAAATTCTAAAAAGATTTTATTTATCACGCAAAGGGTTAATCGTGGGATAGGATTTTGAAAACGGAACATAACTGATCAATGACTGGTGACCTGGGTTTTACCTTATGAAGCATTTACCAAAACAATCCCCCACTTAGAAAAATTGAGGATAAGCATAATAAAAAGAAAAATGGATCTTCATTTCTGACTGTTGCTTGATATAGTTCCACGAGGCCGCACGTTATGTTGCTGCTCGGGATAGGCCAGCTGCGATAATTTTACTATGTGTTAAGTAGATGGCTACGATACCCAGCCTATTGGTTTATTGTTGTGAATCACTTCAGGAACTATCTCATTGAATGACGAAAATAAAGCATTTCCGCGTCATCCATCCATTCTATGGAAAGTCCGGGCATATTAAAAAATTAGGTGACATCTGATTGTTCAATACACAATTTAAATTTAATCCTTATTTTGTGACAAGTGATATTTTTTTGCATTTTAAAAAATATAGATGTTTAAGCTTTTGGCCATTCAAAAGGCATGTTGAAATGCATATGCACGTATATTTTAGAGAATAATCGGTAAAATGGCACCAGGTGAGAGTCAGGTAAAAGTTTTGGGGTCAAAAGTCAGATATAAAAGTGTCCTAGTCATACTAAGATTATTTTTCGAACGTACGAAGGTTTGTTCTTTAATTCATTCTCACACAAAGACGCTTTTAAACGCCCCCTAAATATAAATCTTTAGAAAATATTGTGGATAATGAAGAAATTGCTTGTAACAAGCAATTTCTTTTTTCTCCACAATTTTTTCATCCAAAAAGACAAACATTTTCAATACTACCAACTTGCTATTGTCGTCTGCAACTTTTTTTGAATTTGGAATGGTCTAAAATTTTATAGTGTGATAATGGGTTAATTCATTGTGAAGCTAAAAATTGTTGCAAAATAATGGAGTGGACTTTAAACAATTATTTGTTCTAATAGTGGTATGTGGGACTTGACTGACTACCGTTCAAAAAATGGAACCATCTAACACCACTTCCATAGACTTTGCAATACGATTGCTTCCTGTTCAAAGTCTTCTTGTGGGCGATTGTCCTAGAAAAATAATTTGAATGTGGTATATCAGAAATACACAAAAGTGAATATCCAGATATTCATAAACCCCTGGAAAATCAAAGCGTTGAAAGCGCTAAAAGCTTGAGATATGTATACATGTGACTTTTCGTTGACTTATGTCCAGTACTTTCTATTAAGAAGGTTTTTAAAGTAAACGTTGACGGATGGACGGATGACAGACACCACATCATGACAAAAGTCCGTTGAATTTAAGCCAGTGAAGCTAGAGAGAGAGAGTTAGAGAGGGAAAGAGAGGGGAGGGGAAATGGAGCGTGTAGCCAGGTTCGAACTAGTAGGCCCTCGCATGCGATGCGAGTATTCTACTTCACAGACCAATTTCGTTATGTAAATTTGCACTTTATAATCTCAAGGGAAAGAGAGCGAGAGAGGAAGGGCGGTCGTTACCAGGTTTACATGATTATGTACACCTCTCAGACGTTGCATCCTTTTGGTAGAATTCGGAGGTAAATATCTATAGACACAAAGTCCGAGGACGACAAAACTCTTTGCAGACAGTGCGAATGTAATCCTATGAATGACCAATTTATCTTTTAAAGAAAACATTCCAATCGTGCGACAAATCGACAGCTTCGCTTATCAGCTTTATACAGCAACTTCGTCTAACCGGACCTTTTTTTCGCTCACCTGAGCACGAAGTGCTCATGGTGAGGTATTTTGATCGTCCTGTGTCCGTCGAGCGTCGTCCGTCGTGTGTCAACAATCTTAAAATGATATCTCCTCCCAAACCGCTGGGCGGATTTCAACAAAATTTGTCAGGAATGTTCCTTTCGTGGTGCTCTTTAAAAATGGCTAAAAGAATTGAAATCCGTTAAAATCTTAGTTGCTATGACAACAAAACTTAAATTTTAATGAAAACTTAAATTTTATTTCTCTTCATGACCCAGAAGGTGTAGAGCCTTGATATTTGGCATGAAGCATCAGTATAATGACCTTTTTCAGAATTGCTAAAATCATCATCCTCTGGTACCAATGGGGCGGTATCCTAGGGTTGGGGGTGGGGCTTATATAGAAATAAAGACGGATTTTTAAAACGACCATTCCATCAAAACCACTAAGCGGATTTCAACCAAATTTGGCAGGAATCTTCCTTGGGTGATGCCATATGAAAATTGCTAAAAGAATTGAAATCTGTTTAAAACTCTGTTTGCCATGGCAACAAAACTGGAATTTAAATAAAAAATTTAGAAATTATCTCCTCCTAACCCAGTGAGCCTAGAGTCTTGATATTTTGCATGAAGCATCAGTACACTGACCTCTTTCAGAATTGCTAAAATCACCAACCTCAGGCCCCCAGGGGCGGAGCCTCAGGGGGATGGGTCTTATATAGAAATAAAGAAGGATTTTAAAACGACATCTCCTCCCAAACCACTTGGCTTATTTCAAACAAAGAATTAAATCAGTTGAAAACTCTGGTTTATAAAATGAAAAAAAGCCATCTCCTCCTGACCCAGAAGTTGAAGAATGTTGAATTTTGCATGAAGCATCAGTACATTGACCTCTTTCAAAATTGATAACATTTTAGAGCCACAGGATGACTAGGCTTAAATAGAAATAAAGAAAGCAAGCCTTTCAAAACTGTTTGGCCATTTTAAACCAAATTGGGCTTGTCGATTTTAGTTAAATGTTAAAGGAGGTTTTCTTCCGACCCAGTTTGTATTAGGCCTTGAAGAAAAAAAAGAAGTTTTTCTCAGGTGAGCGCCAGGGCCACTGGCCCTCTTGTAATAGTGTAACTCTAGAATAAGTAATATTTTTTTTAAACAAAGACCTTACTTTTTCCTAACAATATGATATGATTATAATTGATTAATAATTTCCAATATATATATCTGCTTTCTCTTTCTTTCTGTCCATTCTCTCATCATTTTTTATAATTTTGCCTAATTCAGAACACTCACGCGAAATTACTGTACATCTAGCGCCAGCTTTCAATCAGTCTTATCTCGCCTTCGTCCTTCTTGCCCTAATCGGGCGTATTAATTTATACTCGCAGTCATGTAATTCGCCCCAATCCACTTTTAAAGTGGCAGAATATTATATTGATTGCGTTAGAAGTTTTTACATTTTTTACATTAAACTCTGCGTGGGTTGAAATTTTACCGTGGTAACTTTAGCCTCAGATTGCTACGCAATCTCAGGCTACAAATTGATCGAAATATTTAGAGTGGACTAGCCGTCTAGATAAGAATGGCTATCCAATTTAAAGGGTCGCACAGGAATTAGATTCTAGTCCCGTGACTAGCGGCGTGTTTATATTATAAATTTAGGTAAATCCTGACCAGAGACAGCAAGATAGGGAAATCTAGATGTCTGTGACTTAAACACTAATTTTTGTTAATGGGACCTATGTTAGTGCGTTTCTAGAGATAGATGCCGTTGCCTCCCTCGCCCATTTTTTCAATGGAGTTGGTTGTTTATGCTTTCTGGACAAATCCGGCCAACGTCAATATCCATAATGGTTTATTATATGTGTGTTTGCGCTTTGTCCTTATCCCTTGATTTTGTTCTAGTCATTATAAGCTTTCTCCTGTACCGACTTTCAATGTATTTCCACTTTGCTGTTCATAAAGCCGAACGATATAAAATGGTAGAATTGGCTACCTGGTTAGGTTCATGTCAAAACGAGACCAATAGTCAGTCTAAAATTTAAAAAAAAGGGGGGGAGGATTAATGCTAATATTGTCTTTGCAACATTTATTTATTGGTCGATAACCCAAGCGGCTATGGCTTGTGTGTATCTGAAACAGCTGTGTGAGCACTGATCCACCTTTGCATCATTAATTAAATCGGCTTTCACTTGATTTTAACAACATCAATACATCATATATGCTTATATTTGTTTTAAAACATCCAATTAGTTCTCTTATTTATATTAAAGCCCCGATATTACAGTTTGATGTACTAGGACGATGCGGGTTATGTGTCTTGCCAAGACTAACCCGGATCCGTGAACCAGCAAATTCCGAATATCGCGTGCTGACTACTTGAATTGCTACACGGATTCCATTTCTCCTGCACATTCCAAGGAGCTGTCTCTCCATTAAACATTAAAGAAAAAATAGCACACACAACGGTGCCTTGTGCTCAGCTGTTGACTGCTGCAGAAATGATAAACGAATATAAATTGAAAAATAGACATTCCCAGTTTAAGTGGCTGTCTTCGATAATATCTTCGACATCTCAAAGTATCAAAGTTTAAACCACGACGACACCGACGATACAGACGAAGAGGCTATGCAATACTTCGGGTTTTCTCCGGAGGCAGTGCAGTTAAACACACAAACACACATACGCACATAAAGTCGTTCATAGAGTTTGTTTGTGATTGGTGAACATGTGTTTATTACAAGGTCCTTAATCAGTCTGAATTTCCCGATTTTAACATTTCCTGTTATTCAATCATAATAAAAATCTTTAAAATATTTATGCTGATGTACCCGTAATTTACAATGCTTCTTAGAAGTTGTGATAAATACGATAACAAGCCTGATCTTCCAACAATGGGAGGATATACGTAAACCTAAGTGGAATCAGCATCTAGAGTTTCGGAAAGGATGAGTGGTAGTACCGGAGTGGAAGTTCCCAGGAATCCACGGTAAAGTGCATTTTTTGAACGGTGGTCAATTAGATAATGCGTTGCGCAACGTACATCTTATATATTTGTGAAACCGACATTTTGTAAGTACAAAAAAAAAAAAAAACGCAACAAAAAACAGTCATTTCTTGATTAAAGTCGCTTTCAAATCAAATACGGGATCGGTTGTCAAATGATTTCGCAAAGGAGTGGAATATAAAGATAGATAGATTGAAAACTATTTATGTTTTTATGCAAATATATACTATTATTATTATTGCATTCTAGTGCACACTATGTAAATAAATGCCATAATATTTTAAGATGTCAGTTGATTTCAACATACTGATATTTTCATTTCAACGTAATTTTCTTTATATTGACAGATTACTTTATACTGAACCTCAAACATAACGAATTGTCGATATTTGGGGTTAATGCATCCATATGGGTATAGACTTTTGGTGTATATTTATATCAAGTTAATTTAAACGAATCACTATTTTATATCGGGAAAAATATTTCCGTGTATCAAGCGAGACAAGCGCACCCAGGGGCAAGAGGTTCACCCTTGAACTGAAAAGTCAGAAATTATAAACCAATTTGTTCGAATCGATGACTCATCTCATAATGGTTAAATGATAACGTGCACCATGTAACTGCCTGTGACGTAATCCCTCTGTTAAGGCTTCTTTGCTGTTAATGCGAAGCTAATTTCAATGTCTCGACTATGCAAAAGTTGCTAGATCTGATAAATGTCTACAAAATTTATGTTACTGTCAGCATGTACTTTGTAAATTTAGCCAAGACTGTTTCCTGAAATACCCTACTGAAGCACGAGAGGCATCCATGTTATTCCTTTTCGGGTGAATGAGTATAGGAGTGATGATAACCATTGTTGTATACATGTACTCTAGTACTCGGCAAATATAAAATATTGTCATATTAGGGAAACATTCAATCTGTAGTGGGAAGATTACTACATTAAAAATGATAACTTCTTTTTGTATGGAAGGGGGATTTCAGTACAGTTTTCAAAAGAAACACCCTGATAAATAAAAGAATATATAATTATATAAGCATTGAATGGTTACACCCTTTACTATTTCTTTTGGGGCCAATACCGATCACAAAAGGTCAAATTAGCCAACTAATGGTAAGACTGTCAAAACGACGTGAGAAAACTTTATGCTTTGATTTGTCAATGAGTAAGATCGAGATGAATCCTATATTAATCATGTTATCCTAATTATTCGTAATAAAGAGAACAATATTTCGGTACTACGAAATAGCATTTTGTAATGTTGAACTACTTTGGAGAATGATTACGAATTAGTATTTAGTTATTTAGAAATATCATTTCGTAACTACGAAATACTCTGGAGAGTATTCCGTAATTACTTTTTCTTATTTATGATATTATATTTCGTACCGTAGTGAGTATTTCATATTTACGAAACTACAGTTGGTAATGATTTCTAATTAAATTCGATAATTTGCATAATTGATCTAAGAAACGTCTGGAAAGTCACTTTTATTTCGGGATACTCCTGAAATGAGTTTCTTACTATAGTTCGGCAAACACCCATTTCTTCTACTATAGTAATTACTACCGTTGCAGTGAAAACTAAGTAGCCTTTTAGGAAATGGTGATATTTAATGAAGATTTGTTCTTTAAATTAAAGTAAAGATTAGCATGGTTGCAAACTAATGGACTGACTTATAAGCAAAATGGATAGATTGCACGTCTATTAATTGGAAATGATTTACTTCGGTTTAACCAAGAACCCAAGATCCCAATTGGGGCAGACTTACTGTAATAAAACAAAAAAAATAGCTGTTTTTAACAAGATTCTGCGCAAAACTATACCAACATTCAAAGTAGCCAGTACCAAAAAAAAAAAAAAAAAAAAAAACAACCAAAAAACAAATAAATAAAAGTGTTACACTGAGCAATGTTATTTAAAAAAAATATTCCAAATTATTAGTTATAAGACCGAACAAATGGTCAAATAAACATGATAAAATCATTAATAATAAATATGGCTTCCAAAAAGAGAAACAAAAGATTGTATCTTTATTTTAAATGCACTTATTACAAAAGCTTTAGCAACCATTAAAGGAAGAAATGTTCGACATAATTGATAGAAATATCCTTTTCTAACAAAATGATAAATGAAAGAGCCAGCTGTAAACATACTAAATCGCTTTAATCTGTGTATGGGGTTGTTAAATCTTTTGTGCGATATAGTTCAGAAGAATCAGATTATGTCTACTCGTATATTGGTGTGAAACAAGGTGATCCAACAGGCAGCAATTTGTCCTTATTTTACTTAAATGATCTTTCAATTACATTAATAGTAATATTGAGGGGTTTTGACTGTGAATGATCTAGAATTACTTTTATTGTTATTTGTTGACGACGACGCGTTTTTTACTCAAAATCCCACTTCTCTACAGTCTATGTGTGTGAATTGGAAATTAGAGCTAGATGTTGAAAAAAACAAAAGTCACGAATTTTGAAAAAGGCAGACATCAACAGTATGTTTTTATTCGAAAAATACTCAACTTGAAATCGTCAAATGCTTGAAACAATTAGCAAATTATCTGTATAAAAATGGTAATATGAAAAGTACACAGTCCGCCGTAGCACAACGTTCTTATTTTTCAATACACAAATTATTCGTTACATTTAACCAGATCGATTCACCAACTTCAAGTAGATTGAAAGTCTTTGATAGCGTTGTATTACCGAGCCTTTATTATGCTGCAGATGTTTGGGGAGCTACACAGCTAAGTATATTGAATCTGTTTTCATAAATTTATGTAGAAAAATCCATTTAGTCGAAAAAAAATCTACAAATCTAGATACTTTTTATTGAGAAGAGCGCGTATACCTTTGTTTTTTCGTAGGAAATGATTGTAATTAAGTATTGGATAAAACTACTGAATTCTGATGTAAATTCGCTCTCGTACATGTATAACACATATCTAATGCTTTTAAATGTTCTTGAAACTGGAAATACTTATATTAAATGTAATTTGGCTTATCAGGTGAAATTTATTATTGATAAATGTGGATTGCTTTTCATTTGGTAAAATTAATTGACTGTTCCAATCAGCTATGGAATTATCAAACAATAGTTATTAGATATATATTTCCAAAGCTTGTATTCTAATAATTAATAATTCTGATCGACTTTAAACATACATGTACTAAAAATATAAACATGAATTTCATTTTGGAAATTATCTTGATTTTGTAAAGGATAAGAAATTTAGACGCGCTCTTACTAGATTTAGACTCTCTCGTATGAGTTAGACATCGAGTGCGGTCAATGCTTAAACATTGAAAGAAAAGAAAGAATTTGTAAGTACTGCGACGTCAAAAATTCGAAAATAACTGTTCAACATTTGTCTAAATATATATATATTACTCATCTTATCTTAGAAATGAAATCGCATTCTCCTCTGCTTTTGTATATTTGTTTGATGTAAACATTTTAAACATACTTGGTCTTAGGATCCAATTTTATGTAGGGAGGTTCGATGTTATGAATGAACAGTCCTTTTTCCCAAATTTTCATGTCTTTTGTTGAAGAATTACTTAAAAAAAAGTATATAGACGATAACAAATATGTACTCGAAATTCTTAATAGTAACTTTCTTTTATACTTTAGACTTGTAACAATTACAAATGGGCCTTGTATCGTAGACTTCATCTGTAAGACTACCAACAAGCGATCAAAAGATGGTTCCGTTATAATAGTTTACGAGAGGATAACATTGGTTACGAGTTCATGTTCCGGTCATGGTTAACTAAGACAGAAAAAACATTTTTGATTACCTACATCTAAAAAGGTTGTCTACAAAGTACACATAATGCCCAACATCTGGTCAACGTGATAACATCCATTCCTGTTTTTGTTTTATGTATTTTTTGTATCTCTCGGCTATGGGGTTTACATCATAAATATGTATGAACAATGATTCAAATTAATACTGATACCCATTTCAAGCAACGGCATTGGGCATTCACCTTGATGTTGATATACAGTAGTTTCAAAAAATCCTACTTCAAATGGAGTTTTTAACTACGACAGAAAACGGACGTGTCTTCAACACGGACGCAAAATATGATAACGCCAAAACAAATAACTTACCGAAGACAAATAGTGTTAAAGAGATGTACCCCCCCCCCCAGCCCCCCCCCCCAAAAAAAAAAGAAAGAAGAAAAATGAAGCTACAAATCTACTTTTGAGATGGTCGACTTGGTTAACCATTTCTGTACAAACCCGGGATATTACGTCATCGTGATTTTATACTTGAGAAAACATTGTGAAAAAAGAAGAAATTGCTTGTAACAAGCAATTTCTTCTTTTCCCAATACGTTTTCTACCTCACTGGATGGTTAAATTTCAAATTGTATCTAATTTTCATTGTCGTCTTTAACTTCTTTCAATTTCGACCTGTCTAAAATTCCCCAAAGGTTTAAAAGCACAATATGTCGTTCGACCAGTAAATAATCGTCAAGCGGATAAAATCTATCATAAAGCTATTTAATTGCAAACAAATAATTCAAAGATTGACGAATCACTAGCCATGTCCACTGCGCCCCAAGAGGAAGTTCAATTTAGATATCAAACGCCATTATTGTATAAGATTTATGACTAGTAGCTTAATAATCAAAAAATGTAAAACGGCGTCCGAAGTTGTAGTTACGACTTTTAAGTCGCCAAACCATCAAAAATTCTTCACAAAATAGTCGGCCTATGTCGGAGTTTAAAGTTCACTTCCGTTCAAAAATGAATGATTTGATTTGTCAATTCAATTCTATAACTAACAGACGCGATCCGTCAATTTTCAAACTATCTGACACACCTTTTAAGAACAATGTACTTAGAAATGTTAAATGTTGAATAAAAATGTTATTTAAATCATGTACGCTAGTAATCGTTGTATTTATAAAGGGTATTTTTGGATAAACAGATTTAATTTTTGATTTGTAATTAATCTTTCACACAGAAATACTCACCGACTCCCATTTCTTCACATCTGTATGTGAACTATTCGAGTCTTCGGTGGAGGATTCATTACAGCTTGCTGGTTATTTCACTAATGTAATGATTATCAAAGTGCATCATATATTAAGAACATTAACGATATGACAACTATCCAACATCTTGTATTTGTATTGAGACTCGCAGGGATTTTATGTATATATTTAAAGAGACCAAAGGTCGTGTGCAATATCAATTCTTTTCTACACAGCGAGACGCAATTACAAGATGTTGGATCATTATCATAACTTAGTATTGCATTTATTATGTTCTAATCTTTCTTGAATGAATTCGATGATGTAATCGTCTTTGTCATTCTGATAAGGTTTATATGCACTATGACGTCATCTACAGAATAAATTAGCGTAATCTAAGACTTCCTTTTATGGGAACGTATTTGTCACCTGTTATGGAACCGTATTTGAAACTACCAGATACGGACTTTTTTCCCCAACATATCCGATTTTACTTGTAAAGAATGTATATATTTTACTAGAAGTATTTGATGTACATTATATATAGGGAATATTACAACAGTATCTTTTTCTATGCGTTGTTATCGTGTTCGAGAATCGTGTGGAGTATTTTTTATTGGATCGGTCTCATCCAATAAAAATACCTACACATGATTCGAGAACACGATAACAACGAAAAGAAAAAGACACTGTTGTAATATTCCTTTTATTATATACCTTTTAGGAAATGACATTAAGAAAATGGCTAAGAAATAACCAACTTTCCGAAAAACCCGGAACGTCAATACACAAAAAAAGTCCGTGTTTAACGGTACTCGACGAATACGGTTTTTTGCTACACGCCGAATATTGATTTTTTTCTGTCGAGTTGTATTTGACAGCCTGGTTTTACTCCATATCTTTTATAGGTATATAATATATGAATTTATACGCACATTCAACTTTTTCCGAACTTTTTTTGAGAGATTCAAGCTCCGAGTCTTAACATGATAATGTTTTTGGGTCATGGGACAAATGAGCAACAATTAAAGGTTTCTTTACGTTTATTCATTTTGAAAATTTAAAGAAGAAATCAACGAATAGTTTCTTCAAGGGAAGAAATTAATTAAAGTGAAATATTTTCATCTAAATACCAATTAAAAAATCCGGGTTATCAATAAATTAGAAATTGAAAGAATATTATTTTTGATAAATAAAATGAGTAGATAATAAAAACATCTTTCATTCTTCTTCACTCAAAGGTGGGGTTTATTATATATATCGTCGGTGCGCGAGCAAAATGTTGTTACGACATTTTGCTCGCGCACCGACGATATTCATAGATACCGCCTGACAGGTGAAATGGACCCTCTGGGAATTCGGAAAAGTATCGTCACTGTCCAGGCTGCTAGAACTACAAACTCAATTTGTTGGTTTTCGGATTTCAGAATGACCATTCTAACCATATCTATATAATTGACCTTTTTTGGATTCGATTCCTTTTGAAAATATTTGTGTTTTAGCAGAGGTCATCTCTCGAATGACTGCTCGTTACATTAATGATAAGTGAACTTACTGAATGTCTAAATATATAGGATTTGTTACAAGATTTTTATTAGATAAAGAGGATATCTTTTTTTCGGTGTACCATAGGTTTTTTTCTTTCATTGAGTGAACAACAAAAGATGTAGGTTCAATGGTGGCTCCGCCACTCGTGAAAATATAGCTTTTGTTGTTCACTCAATGAAAGATGTGTCGACCTAAATCTAAATACTAATGAAAATTAATTTATTTTTTTTTAGTGCCGTAAGAGATAAAATATTCTTTATAAGAGCCTAATCACTCAAAAAGCACCATTTCGTACGTGAGTTACATGGCAACCTAATGTCATCATCACGTTTTTGTCCCACTGAATTTATGTTAATTACAATATCTACCAAAACAGCATTTAGCACAGGAAATTAATAACTTTCCTTTTCTGGGCGAGTTTGGGATCACATTCTCATACAGAAATTCTGGAAATATATTATTTTATAACATAAATTTCTGTACTTTTAAACAAGTTCTTATAGTCCCAGAACCAAAAGAATCCCGTGATATCAGGCGCTTAGATGACGTTAGATATGAAGAATATTATGTTTCGAAAGTGGTACATCTTGTATTTCCTTTGAGCTGCGGAGGAATATTTTTATATTTCAATAGACCGAAAGTCGGTGGAATATCAAATTTTTCCTCCGCAGCGAGAAACATAAACAAAATGTTGTATCGTTATTGTATTTTAGTAGTCTATTCCATTTGTTTTATACCTCATCTTTATTAAATAGATTCGAAACAATGATGAAAATAATTAAAAAGAAGCCACAGCATTTCTAAAAGAATTCCCCTTTATTGACCATCCTGATTACTCTACATCACATCCTGCCGTCATTTACAGCATCGAAATGACGTCATTTAGACTTCCATACATTGAACCGTATTTGACATTTTCAGATACGGATTTTTGTCTGTGTGTGAGTTTGTGTGGAATGTATATATTTTACTAGAAAAAATTATAGATTTAAAATTATAATAATAATAATAATAATAATAAAACAGTTAGCCAACGCCTGTGTAATAAAAGATATTCGTGATGGCTAATCGCAATAGGAAAAACGGACAGCTCTATGAGAAAAGGGGTTTCTCTGCATTATTTTGATTATTTATCCAGGATAACCTGCTTAAATGACCTTATTTTATGACGCTGGAAAATTCTGACGTTTTTGATGCAAAAAGTTATTTCATTATTGCTAACATTGTGAAAATGAAGAAATTGCTCGAGACAAGTAATTTATCCATCTTCTGCATTCGTTTCTAACCCAAAATACGGATTATTGAAAAATGTCTATATCTTCTTTGAATTTATAACAGAGTAAATGGTCGTTGTCTAGTAAAAGGTAAAAGAACAAAACAGCTATAAGTTTGTCAGTTTTATGATAATGAGTTTTACGTCATTTTCATTTTAATCAGGGAGATAGTTAATTCCAAAATTAAAACAAAACAGATAAATAAATTATTACTTTTTAAAGTCATTTAGGCTGGTTTGCGTGAATAATGGATCATTCATGTGTTTGCACAACCTTTTGAACAAGATTCATACAACCAATTGACACAAAGAATGATTAAAATTAGTTTCTGCACGATTTGTCATCCCTGTTTGGTACGAAGTAAGTAGGAGTTTCATCCCTTATCGTCCTCGCAAGGCTGTGAAACCTCGACGTTTTGTTATGTCATTCACATCTGAAACAGAGTAAAGGATTCATTTATTATTTTTGTTTCAATATACATGTTGCATCATATAAAGTGAAATCGGTGACACACAAAAATCGTAACTACAGTCTGATAAACATTTGGTTACGAGCTTTTTGCAACCAGAGGCGAAAGTAGCAACAAGTCACTGAAAGAGGTCGGGTTGGGATCATTTGGAAACTGCAAAAGGTATAGATCCTTTTACAAAGCGTAATTGCATATAGCTCCAGACACCCCAATTTTTAGCTAGCTAGTTAATGTTTTGAGTAGCAGTTAGGAGTAAATACAGGACACAAATTAAAATGGATGCTTCCAAAAAGAAGCCCTGGAAAATATCGTGGAGATCGAAGAACTTGCTTGTTACATGCGATTTCTTCAGTATCTACAATATTTTCTCCCGACAATCATTTCTTAAATTTCACTAATGGTCGTCTGCAACTTCCTAGAATTTGAACTTGTCTAAAACCATGTTGTCTGGTGATGGTTTAATTGGACGATAAACCGACCGTTTGATGTAAGTGCCAAAAGGCCTGACTATCAAAAATACTCCATTCGTAGAATCTTTAGGTCGTTATCCTATCTTAAGTGTTTGATATTTGCCCGCATTGCAACATCCTAGTTGAGCGATTTCATTCGTTTGCGTAAAATAGCGCCCATGGCGTGTGTTAATTAAACTTGCATTAATGGACTAAACCATATATTGTCTTGATTGGTTTAAGAAAACTTGGCATTTAGGGAGTTTAAAGAATTACAGTAAGTAATTGATATCTAACAGACCATCAATTACTTTATCTGTGCATTCAAAGCTCTTATTTTCTGAGAGTAAAATCGGCTGCCTATCTTTTAACCCATTTCCATCAAATCCCGCTTTTTTACTCTCTTAAAGAATAAAACGCACGGAAAGGCATCGTTATAAATGAAACAAAGTGCTTAGTACAAGCGATATTCCATTTCGCACAATGTTTTCTATCAAGAAAGACAATTATAACTCATCTAAAATTCTGCCTTCTTGCACTGTGTTAAGAGCAAGTAGGCCTAAGCATTAACCAATTCCCACACAGTGACGATTTTTGACAACCTTCAAGAAAAGCAACTGGGAAAATATTGTGTAAAATGATGATATTGCTTGTAATAAGCAATTTCTTCATTTTACACAACGTGTTCTACCCAGAGAAATGAAAAAATCTGAAATTTCATAAACTTTCATTTGTCGTCTGCAACTCTTTTCAATTTTGACCAGTCTAAAATTTTGTTGTCTGGTAATGGATTAAGAATATGTGACAAAACCTCCTGGGCAGCTCGGACATCCTAGACGGTCCTAGATCGAACCTTTAAGCTGTTGATAGACTCTCTGAATCTAGAATTGTCAATTTAGCTTACAATATATTTATTGTAAAATACAATATATAAATATCGAATCAACGCTGTCAATCAAATTTGGATTGACCAGTCAAATCATTCATCCATACCGGAAGGGAACTTTGATCTTTGCAAAACAACCCCCTTTAATAGCTTAGTCGAAATTCCTGGTAGAGGCAAGTGTGTGAGACCAGCGGTCCGACAATTGACCAATCGCTGGCCACGCGCACTTACTCCTTAGGCCACGCCAGTTGACTCCGACATGAAGTCCCGCTTCGATTTTAAACGGCGTTATTTTGAAAAAACTACGGTCAGTAGCGTTCAACAAAAACGTACAATCGTTGGTTGGTGACCTAAACGTCGTAACTACAGTTTGAATAAGCTGTAGTTATGACGTTTAAGTCGACAAACAAAAAAAAGTATCACAAAATGGCTGCCAATGTCGGAGTGGATAAGCTCTGTTCCAGGCTGAATAGATTATTTGATTGGTCGATTTATTCCTTGATTGACGCCCGTGATTGGTCAATTGACGTCCACTAAATTCTATATTTCATGTGGCTATTTAGCACTAGTCCCTGATTTTTACGTACTAGTGATAGTCTACTTGATAAACTTGATAAGATAATGGGAAAAAAAAGGAATCGATTATAAAAAAATAATTTCCTTTTTTCTCAAAATATTTTCTATCATACAGATCAGCCACTTTTTAAATGTACTTACATTTCAAAACCGTCTGCTGCCCCTTTGAATATGGACAAGTCAAAGAACGGTTAGGGATTAATAGACTATCCGAGACGGCCCTTTTCGGTTGCCGGGTCACATATAATAGACCAATCGATGGCCCTGCCAACTGACTCCCTAAGCTCCGCCCCTTTACTCCGACAGGAAGTTTCAGTTCGATATTTATGGCGTTATTTTTCAAAATTGATGGCCAGTAGTATATTACAAAAAGTAAAATGGTTGGTTGGCGACCTAAACGTCGTAAGTATAGCTTGCATAAGCTGTAGTTATGACGTTTAAGTCGCCAAACGAACAAAAAATGTTAACAAAATTGGCAGCTAATTTCGGAGTTGAAAGCTCAGGTCCGGGCTGAATAAATAATTGATTGGTCGGTTGATTCCTTGATTGACATACGCGATTGAGTAATCCTTTTGTGAACCATAAACAGCATATGAACTCATTAGAGCATTAAAAATAGGAGTTCACATGCGACGACATATATCGTATTATTCTTTTCAGGTTATCGAATGAATAAATTGTGTCAAAAATGATTAAGATAAGACGAAGGGTAAAGAGTAAGAAGTGAGAACTCCATTGCAAAAGCTTGCCTCTTGGAATCCGTTTTCGACTACATTAAATATGTCTAGCATGGTGTCATTCACAGTTAAGCATCAGCAAGGTCATAATCGTTCCGCTTATCAGAATTTTCATCAACAAATCCTTAAACATTTTTGTTTTTACAATCTGCATAGAGTGATTAACGATTAGTTTGACCAGTGCCTACACGACGAGAATTTTATGCATCATATTAATTGATTGATTGAATAGGGTTTAACGCCGCTTTTAACAGTATTTCAGTCATGTCGAGGCGGCTGGAGCACCTAACAATGGATTCCCGGTATTTCTTACACCAGTACTACCACTCACATCCTTTCCTAGCCCCCAGCTGCTATCCCACTTAGGTTTACGATTATCCACCCATTGGTGAGAGACAAATGTCGGAAAGAATATGTGCCGCCGCCGGGGATCAACCCATGACTTCCGATGATTGAAGATAAGGGGTCTGGCGCGCTACCGAATGCGCTATGACGGCGGCTTTATGCATCAGAATCGACCAAATTTGTCTAGTAATGTATGCAATAGTATCGCTTTGAACATGTGATCATAATTCCCTACGATCTAGTATAATTCTTACCGAATTTATGGATTTATAGAATTTTGTAACATAAAACGAGAAGTTCATTGCTTTCCTAAACCTTTACTATCTAATAATCACGGTTTATGTTCCGGCTAAAGAAGTTGAGAGACTATCTCACATTTCTCCTTTGGGTATGTGAATTTACAATTTTCAGCAATAAATGTATATGAAATCAGATTTACAAGACTTTTCAAAGGAATTAAAAAAATAAAAAGACGAAAATTTGGTAGTTTTCGTACAATCGTACAATGAAAGGATTTCCAATACAGTTCTTCGAATTATTTCCTCAACAGGTTAAAGGGGGTGCTATATTTTTTAACCAAGCTGTTTTTACGACATTTTGCTCGCCCACCGACAATATATTTCCTTTCCTATATCTTAAATAAATTGAAATTTGATCCTAATAAACCGGTAGTACTTTCAAAGGCTAATCGACAAAATATTGCAATAATGCTTTTCTCTTCATGACGCTGGCCCCCTTGTCCTAGAGGGCATAATTGGAACAGGAATCATCTTTTGAAACGTTACGTCTCCATGCACTAAAAGTGTTAAAAATTCCCAGAAATTCTAGTACATAAACAAGGTGAATAAAACAATAACTCTCGCAATCACATTTTTTCTATTTTTATCATTTAAGAAATGAAGAGAACAACTTTTGCTTTTACTCAGGAATGAAACAGAAAACATAATCACACTGTATGAAGCGGCGAATTTAACAATGACCGTGCCAAAATAGCAAAACAACTTGTCCATTTTGAGATATAATGTATACACACTTATGAAGCCGCGATATTAACATTAAATGTATAAAAAAAGCAAAAAGTTGTCCATTTTGAGATATAATGTATACACACCTTATGACGTCTCTAATTTTATATTATCGTACCAAAAAAGCAAAACGTTGTCCATTTTGAGCTATAATTATATCAATTTCAGATCTATTTTTTTATTTCTTGCATTGTAATTCACCTTTTTCACTTTCACTTTTAGTAGTAGATGTAGTCTATTAGTACTTACTAAACGGCAGTTTTCTGTAAGAGAATTTTAAACTCAATATTCTAAAAGTGCGTTTACAAATATCTGATTTTTTATTTTTGTTTTCCTTTTAGTTTCGTTTTCTTCAAGAAATTCTTAATCTTAACAAGCTATATCATTCTATTATAAAACACAGGTCATGTCACTTTGAGTAAATATTTATATTTACTTACATATTTTGGAAGCACTTTCTGTAGTATTTCATGTAATTTGAGTAGTCTCTGCAAATTGAATAATCAAATGGAATAGATAGAATGAGTGATTGGTATCAGTCGAATATTTTTTGTAAAGAGAATAAGGAAAGTATTTGTTTGATGTTGTTTGTAAATGCAACTGCTGTCAACAGTTAGATATTATGTGAGTAATATATTATTTCATTACCTTCATGTCCTAAATCATTGTATTCTAGGCCACCAATGCGATTCATTCGCTTTCCTCTCAAAGCAACGTAATTCCGGGAATTGATTCGTCTGTTTCGTCGTGGAAATATCGGTATTCGGTATGAAAAACCCATCGGCAATATTCCGAATCCGAAACGTTTTGTCCGGTGACTAGTGATGAATTCATTGTTGTCTATAGACTGTTCTGTGTCACGTGACGCTACTCCATCGAACTCTTTTGATTGGGAGTTATAAATAGTATCTTCTGAATCATCGAATATGTCCTGCCCGATTTCTCCAGGGGTGACTTGCCGTTGAAAATTTGATTCCTGAAAAGAAAATGAATATCTAAAAAGTTTTTGGTATGACAAAATAACGTGTTCTAACATAATGACTTAATGCTTTAACGCCACTTTTAAAAGTATTTTAGACATATCGCACATAACCATTGATTAGTTGTATTTCTCACACTACGAACACATCCTTTCCTAGCCTCATTCCATTTATCTTACAATATGAAGTTTACACCACAGAAAACCATGGTTTCTCAATATACTGTTAATATTCATTTACCCAATACACAATATAGACATAACAATTATAGAATACTCATTATCAATGACAAATCCCGGATAACTTATACGAATTATTATGAAAATTGATTTGATAACTCTTGATTCAAAAGCACAAACATGTGATGTAGACTAGGATCAGAGTTTAACGAACACATCCTTTCCTAGCCTCATTCCATTTATCTTACAATATGAAGTTTACACCACAGAAAACCATGGTTTCTCAATATACTGTTAATATTCATTTACCCAATACACAATATAGACATAACAATTATAGAATACTCATTATCAATGACAAATCCCGGATAACTTATACGAATTATTATGAAAATTGATTTGATAACTCTTGATTCAAAAGCACAAACATGTGATGTAGACTAGGATCAGAGTTTACATATGTGCAAGCTGGTCTTTTTGCATATTTCCTGCCATAAAGGAATATTATAGATTCGACCTCACTAGGATTAACATCACAATTTCATCTGATTCTTTGATCTTTAAAGGGTCTTAGTTCTCGTAAATGTCATCGTCACACACTCGGACGGCAGTACGATAAGAAATCACAGTATGTGGTATAAATGCTAATAATCGTATGTTTGTAAATAAAATTCAGAGGTTCAATTTTGGACAAATGAATGTTCTGTTCTGTCACAATATCGATCTATACTGAAAGGACAAAGAAACGCTTCGTGTATTGTTGGACAGTAAAGGGTAACTTTATAATCCAACAACAGAAAATCGACTGCTTTTTCTTTAAATGTTTGAGGCAACTGTGGCACACTTGACTCCCTTTTGTACTGTGTTCAGGATTATGAAATACTTGTAAGCCCTTCAACCTTGAATCGCGCTTTTGACTTGTATATAAATGCAATAAAGGATAACATATTCTTAATGCTAGCGAGCGCATCGCTTAACTAAGAGGATAGTGTATTCTCTAAGAAAAGTATAGAGAGTGTTTAAGCTAACTTGTTTCTCAATCAATTTAAAATAGAAAGGTTTTAATAAGAGCTAACTAGGGCTAAACAGGTGAAATAACACTAATCTGTATGAAGAAGTAAACATGCGACTAACGGTCTATGACGGAAATATGTCCGACTTTATTGACTGTACATTACAAAGAAAAATTGCTTTTGTATGACAGCATTCTACTTTTTTATTGCAGATTTAGCGCGATGGGCCACGCTTTTAATATAAGACATTACAACACACAGGCCAACGCATCGTGTTGGCGCATATATGTTTCACTTCTTTGAAAACGAAACGAAGTACACTGGAAAGTGTCATCATGAAGCAACCAACGTTACAAAAAATGAAATGATGATTACTTTCATACTATTGGTTAGAAAAAGAGAATATTTTAGCTGTGCTTTTCTTAAATATTTCCGTATTCACGTACTTTTCATTACAAAACTAGTACCATTATATCATGCTCTTAGATTTGAGTTCAATCCCCCATGTTTCTGGCCAACCACCTTCTCCCGCGCTTACAATTATCCCGGTCGCACTAAAGTAGTTGTGATTATATTGATGAATGAATGAATTTTTATACGGCGCATCGACAGCCAAGGTCATTTAGCGCGCTAAAACGAATAAAGAATTTCTGGCTTATGTAAAATGCCAAGTGATAAAAATATATTTACTGATAACATAGTGTCGCACTTAAAAGGTAACCATGAAATTCTGTTTGTATACGTATATATATGGCTATATTATTATATCAATGGCAAATGAAGTATGAATTAATTGTTATGAATATGTGTATAGGACTGAAATAATTCATTGTGAACCCGAAGGCACATCGGCTCTACCAATACCTGGAGCAAATAATAGACAAGGCTGCAGGATACCTTGACTAGTTTCGTCGTCCACAGAAACATATCTGCAATAAGTTCATTGATTGATTCTTTATTGGGTTTAACACCATTTTAACTATATACATATATTAATGATATTGTGGTGGCCAGAGCATCAAGCCATATTTTCTTTTCACTTTTCAAATGAGTATAATCACACTATCCTCTCCGAGCCAAATCCCAATTCGGTGCAATTTTTATACAAATGACGCTTGACGCAACGACTTTCATTTAACTCATTACTAGACGACAACATTTTAGACATGCAGGCCACAGATTTTAGTCGATTGAATTTAGAAATCTTTATCATTTTGGTAGTAAACATTGAGCATAATGAAGAAATTACTTGTTACAAGCAATTTCTTCATTTTCCACAATGTTTTCCATAGCCCCAAAGCTTACTTTCTCATGTAAAGTACCTTTTAATTTATTTCTGTCTTATTAGATCTTATCCAACTAAAATAAACCCTTAAGTTTTCTCGAAAGTTTGAAAATATTGGAGGAAAAGTAGAACTGTTTATCTGTCTTTTTTAAAATTCATCCGATTAGAAATTCAGAGATCATAAGAGTGTGTCCGGGTTAAAAGACTTGAAATTTTATTTTATTCAATAGTCATTCGTTGTCGCTATATTTTACTGAAATTTTTAGTATCAAGATTGGAAATATCAGACGGGCTAATCTTATTTTGGAATTTCAACGTATATTGCGAAATCGTCCGGTAAAATATAGAGCTGCATTCCCTATGCTTGTTTAGCTGTAATTTGCCTTTCCTGCACAATTCCCAGCTTTTACGTCTCTATGATATTTTACTTGAACAAACATTGTGGTAAAAGAAGAAATGTAAGCAGATTTTTTTCTTTTTTCCATCATGCTTTCTATCATATAGGATGGTTACTTTTTTAATTGTGCTTACTATCTGATGACGTCTGATACCCCTTTGTAGTTGAAGAAATCGTGAACTCTGAAAAACAGTTAAGGGTTCAACTTGGGTGTTGAGAGGGAAAACACAAAACAAACAAACAAAACCCTGCAAGGATTTCGGTATGCAAGATATGGTGTTGGGGTGCGTGTATGGCCAAATACAGGGAGCATTTCGATACATTTGAAACGGCTGTTCTGAACAGTGGTCCGTGTGTTCTGTTCCTCGTAACTTTCGAAATCAAAGTACTGAAAGTACTGTAAGCTAGCAAAGCATGGTTTTCTTTGTCAACGGTTATCATGGTAAATAAACGACATTAAAGTAACCCAGGAGTTGACCCATTACAACTTTACAAAATCTTAAACTGGTTAAAATTGAAAGAAGTTGCAGACGACAATTTCAAGTTGGTTGAATTTAGAACATCTTTGCTTTGTAGGATAGAAAACATTATGGACATTGAAGAAATTGCTTGTTCCGAGCAATTTTTTCATTGTCCACTATGTTTTCCAAAGTTTTTCTCGAGATGCTTAAAAAGTAGGATTAAGTAGGAATGGGTAAAATAGCATGCTTTTTGAAGGAGTTCTCTACAATTTGAATAAAGTTAATTCATGTGACCATACATTTATGTGTACAATATTCCTGATATACATAAGAACTACTTTTTATGGCGTAGGCATTTAATGGGATTAAGTGGTAAAACCTTCAGCGGCAGTTTGCACTCGTTGAACTCTGAGTAGAAATAAAGAAAAAACATTGTCTTAACCCATTTCCAGACAGTGACGCTTTTAAATGACACTCATTATTTTCAAGAATTTTCAAGCATAACGTCCGCCTTTTGATCAACTGCATTACGTGAACTCCTTTTAGAATCATGAAAACAGAGAACAACAGCTTCTACAGTAAGAAATCAATGACCTCGATGATTATTTGACCCTCAACTCGGCCAATTCTGTAACGATCATACTAAACTCACGTAGAATTTCACTTTAGGTTTATGATTATACGTGGAAAATTGCGGAAACGCTTTTCAGGGTGATCGATTTGAAATACCGGTTTAGACTTAAGAAAAAAGAATATTTGAAGCGTTGTTAGTAAAATTCAAAAGAAAAAAAAGACGTTAATGTTATTGTAACGTTATTGTTTTACACATGGTAGTTTTGCCCTTTTCCTAAAAATTCCTATGATATGATGAAGATAGTATCAAATGATCTTCGGCGCCCTGTAGTCGCGCGAGTTCCTTATTCGTTATTCGGCTTCAGAACCGTAACAAATCTTAAGTAAAAAGAACCAAGCTGAAAGCAAGATGACACTTGTTAAAGGTTTGATGTGTTATTGTTGATTTAAAAATTTTGTTGAATAAAAGCTGTAAATCCCAGAATAATCACGTTTGCTTGATGCCTACGATCCCCCTTAATCGGTCTAGAATGTTTCAAAGCACTGGGCGGCGTGAATATTGTAAAAATGCATTTGCGACCTGAGCCATATTTGTAAACATTGCCTATCTATGGTCACATGACTACCACATGTCACTTAAGATCACGTGACTACCAAGCACGGGACGGCGAATCACAAAAAAAACAACAAATTATTGCGCTGATTATTACCTTATTTTTTTGATAATTTAAAGCAAACTAGTCTCTAAACGAATTTTTATATCATCCTTTACATGTGCCATATTATTGTCTTCGGCTACAACTAACTGAGTGTCCGTGGCAAGTTGAGATGAGAAGTAACCCGAGGTGTATTCATATCTAAGAGATCACGTAATTTGTGTCATAAAGAAACCCGAAATGAAATTGTCTTGTTTTCATTTTGCGGTTTTGTTAAATCTTAGTTGGAATTGCTCCGCATTCCAACTTAAAAACGGGTATAGTCAATTTTACATGCTCATTGCGATTCCATAGAGCATTTGTTTATTCGTACAAGTGTATTGAAATAATTTCTAAAGCGTTTTGATAAAACATTAGAAAGGTATATAGTAAGGTGATTTTAACATGTGCAAGTCACATTTGTTACAAAGAGCACATCACTGTTCTGTGTACACAATCTCAATTTTAGATAAAGAAAAAATGCAGATACTTAACATTTGCTCTGTCACATTCGAAAACTGCCCTGACTGCCCGGAGTTTCCAGGAACGCACATTTATAATCAGTTCTTGACCTTGACCTAGAAACAGTCAGTTTTATTGATGATTCCGATATGTTTGGCCATCGTTCTTGTATAATTAACTTAGAACCCTTCTTATTCTGAAACCGAAGTGGTGGCGATAATTACATGAATTAGTCCTCCTATTTCTGGTGAAACATTAATTTTGAAGTTAAACTTGTATACTTGTATACGATTGCAGGAAATAAGGAGTTATACTTATGTCATGTATGAAGTCGCACCGCAAACACTCGTTTAGTTTGACTAATCGCAGCTGCCAATCAAACCTGTCGACCAATGATTCATTAATTAAGAAAGGAATTTTGAACTCTGACATTACCATCCATTTTTGCTGACATTTTTGTTGGTTTGGGGACTTAAACATCGTAAGATCAGCTTATTAAAGCTGTAGTTACGACGCTTAAATCGCTGACCAACTATTATTCTTTTTTACATGCTACTGGCAATAACTTTTGCCAAATAACGCCGTTTGTAAACGAAGTGTGACTACCTTTAGGAGTCCATGGGCGGGGCCAACAGTAAGGTGGCGGGGCTAGCGAATGGTAAATTGACGGAGCGCTGGCCCGTCCACTGATCATCGTCAGGTTTTGATTTTTCACAGTGTAATTTTGCAAAATTTTATGGCCAATAACATGAACAGTAATTGAGTTGGATGGCGACCTTTACACCGAAACGACAGCTCGAATAAGCTGTAGTTACGACGTTCAAGTCGACAAATCAACAGAAATGTTTAACATAAATATTGGAATTCAGAGTTTGGTCTAAGTGCATAGTTTATTTTGTTCAATCACTTTTTGATCGCCACATGTGTTCCGTCAACTCTCGTTATGAATAAAACAAGTCTGATTTACGTTTATGTGAACTTGTAAAGAACAGTACCCAATAGAGTTCATGCGAGACGGGTCAGAATGGAAGGATCGTAGCTCTTAATAAGAGAACTTAAGTGGTAAGTTCAGATCGGATCAGATTAGATCAGATCACCCATTCACACTGAAAGTACACGGTTGACCTCCACATATATATGAAAAATTTTCGTTCATTTGCGACTTCAACGTCGCACCTACAGTTTATCCAAGGTCACCCACCAAGGATTTGCTTTTTATATCCATTATTTATTATGCGAACTAATGTTGATTAACCCTTATCATGCTGTATACATTACTTTACTGAATTGCTGTAAAATCAAAGGGCTGCAATCACTGAAAGAACTAGTTGTTCAAAAATCAATTTTTCCTTTAGAAATCAATTTTATAAAATGATTATACGTATAAAATGATCTTGGTCTACACCTCCTGCCAAAACCGGAATATTCCGTGTTCAGCATGACAAGGGTTAATATCTCATTCGAAATATCCGATCGGAGGATAGTCAGCGTGACCATTGATCCGTCAATTTAACTGACTGCTTAAGCTAGATATGGTATACTAAATAACTCTCGAAAACCTTCTTCCTATCAGTAAAAGTTTCCTGGTACGCAGGTAAGCCTACATATTTACCGTCTGTTGACATTGGGGTAATTACACGTGAGCTCCGTCACACTTCTGGACAGGAGGACATATTCTTTCTGCCCTAGCCTAGAATTGACCAATCGCGGCTGTCAATCAAGGAATCATTCGACCAATCAAATAATCTATTCAGCCTCGAATTAAGCTTTGAACTCCGTCATTTGCCGCCATTTGCGTGAAACATAATTGTTGTCTTGGCGACTTCAACGTCGTAAATACAGCTTGAATAAGCTGTCGTTACGACGTTTAGGTCGCCAACCAACCATTGTACCTTTTTGCTACATATTACTTGCAATCAATTATTCCAAATAACGCAGATCAAAATCGAAGTATGGTAAACTCAAACACTTCCAACAGGAATCTGACAATCAGCATTTCCAGCTATGCACGTAAGCATATATACAGGCTAATGTTCTTACTTAGTCGTTAATGCGATAATAATACAAGACTAATGTCATACACACCATGGCGCCGCTCGTCATGTGGACATGTCCTTTTGGCCCTAGCCTAGTACAGCTGATACATAGGGATAAAAAATAACGGTCTCAAAATGTGTGCTTAATTGTTTAAAGACGCGTACAAAAACACACAAAACTGTTACCACACTCACAAAAAGAGGAACTAGTGAAGAAAAAGTCGATTTAATGAATTGAGAAATGAAACAGATTTCTTGTGACATTGTTATTTTTTACTGATTAATGTTCAAGCAGATGATGCCACAATGATTATAGCGAAATTCCAATGTAATTTGGACGAATTAGTATCTCTTTTTCATTGAAATCAGATAAGATTAGAACGAGTGTATTTCTCCCTTGTATCCCATTCCAGCAAAGTGACGATTTTGGACGCCCAGCAAAAAAAAAAAAAAAAAAAAAAGCCAAAGCGTTCGAAGTTATAAGATCCATCTATTTTTGTTATCAAAAGTATTATTGTAAAAGGGAGGCATATATCATTAAGCGCAGCTCTCATTTTTTCTTGATTCTAAACGACCAAAATATCTTTCCCAAATAAAACCATGTGCAACTTTCGCACGGCCATTAAAGAAGTCCGCCTACTTGCGAGAAGTCTACAAGGTTCAAAGTTCATGCATTATATAACTGAATTTTCATTTATATCGATCTCGATAAGGAATAGGCTATCATTAGGACCATGCTCATGATTTTTTGTTTGTTTGTTTTTTGCGCTTTCTATAAATTGGAACATGAACCTCAACTGTACTACACCAATCAAATTAAGAAAACAGGTCAATAGGAGTATGATACCACGAGCTAATCCCAATTTAGTGTTGTTTTATGTTTTCACTATTGAATTCGCTGGTTCTCATTTGTTGAATTGCAACGTTCTTCTTTTTGATGAACTCTCGTGATTTCATCGTCATATTCTCGTCTTTTCATGGTCTTATAGCTTTGTTCTCGTCACCATACTCTTGTATTCTCGATACCGTATTCTCGCGAAATCATTCTAATCATCTTACCATCGTGTTCTTCTTCTAGTAATATCGTGTTTCCTTCTCTCTCCTTCCGGTACGCAAAACAAAGAGTCTTTCCCCTCCGTAAGACAAAAAAAGCCTCTTTCGCCATTTTAGATTCACTCACTCCCACACATTGAACGCCCCTCAAGTAAAAAGAAAAAAAAAAAAAAAAAAATGGGAAAATTTTGTGTAAAATGAAAAAAAAATCGCTTGAAACAAGCACTTTCTTTATTTCAGACGCAAAATGCTTAACATAAATGCCGCCCAAAAGCGGGCTTCAAGTTCACTCCCGGTCTAAAAGATAATTTGATTGGGCGTTCGGTTATGGGTTTGATATTGCCGATAATTGCTAGTTACAAGCTTTGAATATCACGATAAAAATTTGATAACAGTGATCCGAAAGAAATTTTGTTCATTTAACTACCAACGTCATATCTTGGAAAATCTAAATTCGTTATAAACGTATTTCCTCGGTTATTTTGGACACGCCACATCTCTTTTGAACTTACAGTCAACGAAACACCGCGAATGTCGCTTAGCAAGGTAATTCATTGCACTAATGTTAGTTGGAATTTCGGTATAAATGTCTAAAAGTCATTAACACTTCGGAGTTTATACATCACCGAATCCCGAGAGTGACTTGTAAGAGTGATTATTTACATATGCATTGTCATTACGACAAAGTTCACCCATTTGATATTACGTCTCAAGTTACTCTTGTTTTCGTACAACATTCCTGTCGTTTATTTAACCATTTTGGGATCGCTGGCCACGCCCATTGACCTATGACGAGGAAGTTCGACTGATATATCAAATTGTGTTTATTTGCGAAATAGGTAACGGACATAAAAAGTAAATCGCTGAGGGACGACATAAACGTCGTAACTACAGCTTGAATAAGCTGTAGTTACGATGTTAAAGTCGCCAAGCAAAGGCACCAATTAACATGGCTGTCGATCTAAAGGTATGATGTGATTGGTCCAATGATAACTTGATTGATATCGGAGATCTGTAAATTGCCTGATCTCCAGCCATGTTTACTTCAAACGGCACTCCGACAGTCTCGAATGTCTAACATACCAGAGCCCGAGATTATAGAACTTTTTTCGTACTTAATTGTGAATTTACTCATAATTTGATTCGAAATTAAAGACGTATATTAGCTTAAATTCTACGCCAAGTGCATGAAAATGAAACATTATACTGGTAAATTATAATTCATTACACAAAATCTACATTTAACATTGAAACACAATTTTCTTTAAGCTTAGAGTTTGAGTAAATTCTCAACTGTGTACGAAAAAAGGTTTTATAAGCTCGGGCCAAGATGTGTTTATATTGCGGTCGCTGAGGACAAATCAAAATACAAATCCTAAACTATCGACCTAGATCTTGTTTCTATAGCTTGAATTACCTGTAGTTACAGCACTTTGTCGTCAATCTATATTTGTCGAAAATAGTCATTGTAGTTCATAGCTTTATTAATCCGTGTCATGCTGAACCCTTGATATTGTGATTTGTCAGATGGGATTTATATACCTACGTATAGCCTAACTTAGTCTACAACACCTTTTTGTCCTTGTGTTTGATAATTGCAGTCCAAGGCTTAATAAACTTATCATGACGAACTCGATATATTTCTGATTTGGCAGGAGGAGTATATATCAAATCAACATACACATGCGTGCAGCTTCGATTTATCAACACCACCTGTTTGTCCTTATACCAGCAGAAGAGTTGTTTATGATGATTATATTAAACCACAACTCGGACTTCCAGTGCTTTAAGTGCTTTGATTTGAGAGATGAAGAGAATATTTTTTGTTTTCATGGAGGTATGAACCGAAAAACCTAATCACACTGTATGAATACGCGAAGCGGATTTATGCATTGTATGATTAGGTTTTTCGGTTCATACCTCCACGAAAACAAAAAAGTATTCTCTTCATTTCTTATAATTTATTAGCATCGTGCGAAAAATGCAACAACTTAACAAATTTTGATACCTTTTTGTAGTGAACTAATTTGTGCGGAAGCATTCAAAATGGCTGCGTACTCAAAATTATGTTCATGGAGGTATGAATTAAATTTTTCGACCAATCAGATCGCTCGTTTTTGATAGACGAAACTAACAATTAAATTATTTAAATATGAATCTGAATAAATGGCAGGGTTAACGATTTTTGTTAAATATAATTAGTCTCTCTGAAGATTTCCTCCTCTGTGCCACATCTTACGAAAAGGTGTATTCTTTTTTTTTTTTAGCTTTGGCCGCATTTAAGCAAAGTCGGTCCTCAGTCTTAAATTAACTGAAGTACTATTAATGTTAGAACGAAATATGTGCACGTTGAAAAAAGGCGGGGAACTGTTTCTCTTCTTTTTGGTGGAATGTTCCCGTTCTTATTCTCATTGCGCATATAATTTCATGGTGAAAAACCATGGATTGTTGACGGCTTTATTACATAAAGTCTTGTATTAGGCGTTCACTCATGGTACGATCAAAAGGTGGTCCCTTAAGAAAATGGTGTGAATATATAAAGGATTGGTTCGATTGCATACACAATTTATTATAATGTTCTCTCTAAATCCTATGTTGTCGGGACGATTTTAATGAGTTCCAACAACATTTGATTTATTTATGATATGCTTTTAGCAAATATGACCCCTTATTATGCGTGCTTTTGATTTTGAAATTGGATTTTGATTGTGGTCGCCATAAGCAAGTGGTCGCTTAATAGAGGTAGTCGCTCAAGCAAAATTAAATGTAGTTCTATTATTTCTATGTATAAACAGAAGTGAAGACAGGGGAGAGAGTCGGAGTGATATTAATGGTATTAGTTTTTTTTCTTTGTCCATCATTAATATGTTAATATTATTTTTTCTTTTAGTATCATGTTGGAATTTGTATTTTATGTATTTGCTGAGCTAACTTTTGTGCCTTCTTCGTATGTCTTTGAATCATCTTGTAAAACTTGTAAAAAATGAGAACGGCACTGGGCATGTAGCCTTTTTGTCCGAATAGCTAATACTATTTTACTGCATCTTTTTTCAAAAAATAACTTCCTGGGTTTATATTTATTTCAAACCCAATGAGAACTTTGAAGTTGCAAACGCCAATATAGAGTTCATTTTCTGTTATTTAAGATGGCGCTTATATCGTTAAAACATACGAGGCCACAAAGAATCTATAAAGAGTGAAGGAAAAATTTTTTCCACATGTAACAGAAACGAGATGTCTTAATTGCATTGTCGACATATATATGAGCGATCAATCTCAATTTCTGAGGCGCAGAACCGGTTTTTGCTCTTCGCAAATTTGATAAAGAGCGTACAGATTGTGCTTTCCGACAAAAACTTGTTCCCGGAATCTTACCTGATTGTGACAGCTATAACGCAATCAACGTTGTAATCAAAGCACTGAAAGTGCTAAGAGAGGGAAATTATATCTGAAAGCTAAACCAGTTGTTTTTTTTACATCAATAATTGCACGGATGTCGTTTTGAAAATTACCCAACAAGAAAAAAAGTGTGATTGTCAATAACGCCCCAGATCTATCAAATCTGAAATCGCTGTCAATCAAAAGTCAAATGACCAATCAAATCATTCATTTAGACATGAAGTAAATCTGCTGACCTCCGCTACTTTGTTTGGGTTTGTGGACAAAATCGTCGTAAGTAAAGCTAATTCAAGCTGTAATTACATCTTTATACTAGCCAATCAACGATTTACTTTCCTGCCAATGATTAATGCAATCTTACATCGTCAGATATCTTAGGTGGAATGCCTTAAATAAAATCCATACAAAGAAAGGAAGAAATATTATTTCTAAGTACAATATCTATTCCTTTAACCCATCCCTCCTTTTTACACCTCTCAAGAAAAAAGCTTTAGAAAACATTGTGGAAAAAGAAGAAATTGCTTGTATCAAGCAATTTCTTCATTATCCACAATGTTTTCTATCCAAAAAGATGAAAAAAATATAATTCCACCATCTTGAAATTGTCGTCTGCATCTTCTTACAATTTGGACCAGTCTAAAATTTTGTCAAGTGGGAATGGGTTAAACAGGATTGTTTAGTATCAGAATTGTTGATCTAATAGGTTAACTTGGCTCACATATCGATAGCAGTGAATCGATATGGCTTAGTATCTGTTATTTGTTAGGACAAACTAATTTGATTGATTTATCGTCCCGTAATGTAACACTTAAATCCCCATTATTAAAAATCAGTGGGCTCTCACTACACTTATATAGTATGGCGTCAGAAAATGGCATTGTTGTTGCATTAGGCAGACCTAGATATATTTTCTTCGGACAACTAGCGGAGGCTTATATGTTTCCTCCTAGGCATTTTTATTTTTTCTAGTTTTCGTTTCAAAGTTTTCCAAAATTCTATTGAATATAAGTCGAAATAATTTAATTTTAGATTCGTTCATCACGATTCAAATGTTTTTATTGATTGGTTGTTTCCATTCTTCAATTAACAAGATTCTGAGCACGCAACTACTTCGTATGCTTACGAATACATTAAAATGAGGGAATGTACGGGAAAGGGTTAAATTAAAAGAAATTAAGAGAATAGGTTTATTATTTTTGAGAAATAAACTTGAAAACTTAGTCACACTACTATATAACGGCAAAAAAATGATAATGAATAAACTAGGACAAATTGAAAGACGTTGCAGACAGAAATTCAAATTAAACAGAAAGAAAAAAATAATGAAAATAATAGAAAATGAACAAACCATTGCAGGAACAATAATGTAGAGAAGAAATGTCTCCTTTTCATACTATGTTTGACGAAAGTATTTTTTCAGACCGCACTAACATTTGTGTAGCTATTAGTGAACTAGTCTAACTTAGCAATTAGACTATACCGTCTACTTATTCGATATTTTATGAAACCATACATCGATGGTTTAGAGTAGAAATGTTGTACATGTCTTTACAATGTATAAACACGTACGATGTTTTTGCACTAAACAATCGGTAGAATGAATAGGCTATTTAAATAGTCTAAAGACACATAGCCAACTTCAACGTAAAATTTTCGAAAAAAACCTGTGCAAATTTAAATATTGGAAAATCTTAGAAAATACACATGCATATTTCTTTTTTTTCCCAATAACGATTTTTTAGATAATTCATTTGAGGGTCTATAGCTCAGTCCAGCACACTCAACGCTTTTTGAAACGAAACCCTGAAAACATTTGATCGTAGAGGAAAATATAAATGTAGGTAGAATAGAGAAGAAATTATTCCTTAAGAACTGAATTAGGATATAACTGATTAATAATTTGATTTCGACGCACCGTGAAATAACCAAGTTATAATATATCTACCCATAGAGAGTTTACTAGAATTTTCTTTCTTTGAACTTTGTAATCTGTCTCTTCTGGGAATATGAGTTTGTAATATGGAGAGCTACGATAGAGTATTACAGAATAATTTAATTGTCATTTGGCACAATTATCAATTAAAAATCAACAATGAACAATAATTGTGAAGGGAATGACTTTTTGACTAGCCTCAGCATTTCTTTTGAGTGATACATCTATAAATCAAAGGGAGAAAGTCCACCATTTCTTTAAATGCTCTCCCATGAATTTTGAAATTGTACTACAGATAATGACGATTTGTGCAAATTTGAATATCTGAGCTATTACTGTGGTAATTACATTTTGCTATATCAGAAAATTGTAGAAATGTCTAACCTACCCAATGTGGGTGACATTTTCTGCGTTAATTGACAGATTGCGGGTGTCAATACAAAAAAAAAAAAAAAAACGGAAGTGAAGTTTTAACTCCAACATTACGGCGTTTAGGCGGCCAACCAACCGTTTTAATTTTTGTTACATGTAACTGGCCGTAAGATTTGTAAAATAACGCCGCTAAATATCGAAGCGGAACTTTCTGTTCGAGTCAGTGGGTGAGGCCAGTGGAGGTAGTAAGCGGGGCTAGCGACCCGTAAATCAAATACTATCAAACGTGGAGCTATACTATAGTCTAGCCAAGGTATTGATTGGCAATAATATGTGACCTTGAACTTAGCTTTCGAAAGTGTTGTTATCACTGACATTTGGTAATAAGATATTCAATGATAAGAATAAAATCCATTTGATAATTTTGGATTCAGTAAACAAGTCCGATTTTGGCCAGTTGGAATATACGTAGTTAAAGAACTATCTTAAATTTAGATATGCCCGGCAAATCGTTGTATATGTTATATCTATTTAAAACCTGGTCACACTAGACCAAGTTCCCACTACGTCAATATAAAACCGGTCCAATGCAGTACGAACTTGTACGACGTAGAAGTAACGCAGTAGAAACCGAATGCACTGCATTCTTACGGCGTTCATATCATGTCAAGTGCGTGGATTTGAATTTATAATAAGATCACGAAGGGTGCAGTAAATGTAGTAAACGCAGTGAAAGGTCTCAGAAAGAACCTTGATAAAACGCAAAGGGCTGGTAAATACTTTATCAAGCACGCGATAAAACTTAGCTGGGACGTGTTACACGCAGTGACATCCTGACAGGCGTAGAAACGGCTTATAAACTTTTTTCTGCATTTCATCCCATTCTCCCTGCGTTTTAAGAACGCAGTAAGTCTTTGGGTCTTTGTCTGAGTGTGACGGGAGCATTACAAAGAAATTGCATCTATATGCTGTTTTAGCGATGAGTTGCAAAAATGTTATTATATGTTTATTGTTTCAAGAGACTTTTCTTGTGACACGTGTTCCCTCTCTGATCAGGGCAAATGTCACGCTGAGTTAGCCACGTGTCAGATTCCGCATATCTTTGTTTGGAATCATGTTCTTAATCCATTCAATCGACCCCTGGGAATTAATTCCTATTTAATTTAACATCCATATGTAATTAAAAACAAATTCACCGAGCAAACTTGGTATTGCAAGCTCTATGTGCGTTTGTAATTTACTTTCCAGAGTTTGACTTCTATGTATCTTTATAATGATTATTGGTGATATCGATCATCATGGGTTTGCCGCCTGCTTTAACCCATTGCCACACAATCACGCCCCTCCCCCGCCAAGAAAAACAACAACTTTGGAAAACACTGTGGAAAATGAAGAAATTGCTTGTCTAAAGCAATTTCTTCATTATCAACATTATTTTCTACACCAAAAGACACAAGAATTTAAAAATTTCATCAACTTAAAAAATTCGTCTTTTAATTTTGGACCAGTCTTAGTATTATCCGTGTGGGAATGGGTTAAAGAACAGTATATCGCAGACTGGGGCTTTATAGTGTTGAGGAACATTCCTTTGTTTTCTTTGTGGACAAGAGACAAAAGTGTACCAAGTTGTACATTGGTCATTTCACTCAATGTCCTTTGATTTTATTATTATTCAGTATATAATTTGCTTTTTGCAAATTGGTTATCAGTAAAAAGTCTTACCAATGCTTACGGTTTTTTTTTTTTTTTTTTTTTTTTGTAGAGAATTAACACAGAAATTCATTTTAAAATATATTTTAAACTCTTAAGACAACATAACTTAGCTGATCGTAAAACACATCAGTACAAAGAAAATAAGGATAACGTCTAAGTTAAACGCTGGTAAGGAACAGTGTGTGTCTCGAAAGTAATTAAGAGTGATAGCCTAAAAGATATGCCCAAATCTAAAAGGTTATTTGGGTTTTTAAGGCATACATACGGCCCCTTTTCACGGATCGCGTCTGTCAATCAAAGAAACTAATCGAACAATCAAATCATTCATTTAGATCGGGAATAAACTTTAAACTTTGTTATATGTTACTGGCCTTACTTTTTACAAAACAATCCTTTTCAATATCGAGGTGGATCTTCAGGTCGAAGCTCAATGGGCACCGCCATATCAGTGTGCTATGATTGTTTACAAATATTGATTATTTCTTAATTATTTGAGAAATAATCAATACTTAAGAATCTTATTTCTACTTTGGATATGTTCTGTGCTTTTTTTAACAATGCAGAAAATAACTTTTTTATCATTCTACAAAAAACTTTGCTTTTCTCCACATGTCTTTCTTTTCTCCCCTTCTTCCTAAAACATGTTATTAATCGCCATTTGTCAGGAATCTTAACATTTATATTCTGCAATACACTGGTATGAAATGTAATAGTATGTACGTTTTTGTACAACAAAAGCGGTCATGTCTTATTACGATCAGGTTTATACATATAGCCCACTAAATGGGTCAAAAGCCACCCTCATTCATACACGCTAAAAAAGGAGGGTCCACGCCTAAATAATAAGCCTAAATAATGCAGGTGCTGCAATAAATTTCAGGTGTACGGGCTCAAAACTGAGCGGGTATGCTATTAAATATGCGCGAGGGCATAGAATTATAAGTTCATGCGTAAATCTTTAAGCAATCGCGCTCAATCATTGAGGGTACACGAGTAGATTTATATACATTTGTTAATAATGAAGATTTTGCCTGTTCCTAGTAATTTCTTCATTACGTAGGTATGTATCTAGAGGGCCTAAAACTCCGGAATAGGTTTAGACAAATAACCCAATACTGTTGCGTTTGTTTTCAAAATTGTAAACTTGTCCAAATTCAAAACGAAAGCAGACGGCATCATAAAATAAGTTCATTGAAAAAAGTAATTACCCTTTATGATGGTTAAAAAGAAAATATTTCTAGTTACAAGTATTTCTTTTCCGTACAATGTTTATAAAAGTACAAAATCACAGGGACGTTAAAACATCATTGTACAGGAAATGGTCAACAAAATTGCAACACAGCTTCATTCGCAGGTGATTTAGTGAATAATGAATTGAGAAGGTTTTTTGTCTGATTGAGAGATAGTTTGCCTCTATGATATAAAACTCTGGGAGTTCCAGCTATTTGCAGACCTGTCCCTCTCTACTTATTAATTGTTTGCACTTTAATTAGCCTAAAGATCATCCTATGTGCAATCGATAAAGGCATGATATACGGACCTTACTGCAATATCATAATAGGAAATCATGCCTCTGGGAACGTCCTATTTATTCCAAACGTGAATACCAGTTAGCTTTGAATGAGGAAAAGAAGTGTTCTAAGCTAAATACATTTCATTTAACCCCGGTGTAAAAAACAACATACCAAAATATTTGTATCAGTTAAATAACAGCTTAAAGATTGTGAACGTATGGACCTTGATTTGTGACTTTTCATAATGAATAAGGCCTTTCTCAGGAAAGAAAAGGGCCATGTGCAGACAGCATGATCTGAACGGCTGAAAGGGACTGACGATAATTAAATATACTTGTTTTCTATCCTTTCTTTAGTCTAAAGCCGTTCCAGTATTCCTGTTTTGTTAATTGTTTACCTATTCTTTATTGTATTAACAGCAAAATATACAATAATAACATAAAAAATATACATTTTTATAAAGTAATTAAAACTATAGATTTGATTCGACTGTCCGTCCGTCAACATATTATCAACATATCTCATCCTACAATTATGGCCGAATTAGAATGAAATGTTCAAAGAATGTTCCTAGTCACCGAACCTTGCCGATATTGTCGGAGTTTGTCATATAGGCTGCGTCACAGAAAAAAAGGTTAATGCAAAAATCTTGTCTTTGTTAGTTAGCGGCGTATATATAATGCGACTATGGCACTCATGTTATTTTATGTTCCCGACAATATATTCGCAAAGTTTTGTCGACTTTACCTTAGTCAAACTACCTTCTCGGAGGTCAGTGGGCGGAACTAGCAAAACGTTAATTAGTATTACGTAACTAATCTAAGTGACTTTGTCTATCATTAGTCGAATCTATAGCCACCGTGCAATTTATATCCCTCGGAACCCTTCAGAACTAATGGATAGTTTTATATGATCTAATCAGTGTTCTGATACATAAAGGAAGCCAGAAGAATATCTTTTATGGTGTTTTATGCCTATCAGACTGTACTTTATTATCCGTTACATATGAGACCAACACAAATGTCAGTTAATATAAATATAGATAGAGAGGTAGAGACAGATAAAGACAGACAGACATGCAGACAGATAGACAGATAGAAACAAAGAAAGAGAATCAAACAAGGACACCGAGATAAAGAAAAAAAAAAAACGGAGACAAAACAATGATCATGAATATTGATAAAACTTAGTTTTAAAATTTATAGATAGACAGAAACAAGGATAAACAGATAGAAAGATAGATAGAAACCTCGAAAGAGCATCAAACAATGACAACAAATTAAAAAAAAAAAAAAAAAAAAACGACGACGAAACCAATATCATTGACATTGGCACAATATCTCCCAAATTACAGGGCTAACAAATCGGATATCATGAAGTTATATGCAATTGAAATACAAGACACAGTCCTCGGTTTTGACGTTTTAATGGAATTAATTTTTTCCCTTCAATAGAAAGATAGTAAATGTCGCATCGTCGATGGGCGAGCAAAACGTTTTAACTACGACTTTGATAAAGCTGTAGTTTCGACATTTCGCTCGCGAATTGGAAATATAAAGGCCTTTTCCCAAAAGACAGAGTAAAGCTATCAAAACGATACATGTAATTTACTTTATATCTTTCCATATCACTAATATTTCCCTTCATGATATTTTGTATAAAAGGCATGTATCATATTCCTACCGAATTTCCTTAAAAGATACGTTCATTTCACCTGGTCAAAATTGGACTCGATGGAAAAAAAATCCATATCTTATATGTACTTAACTAGTAGAATTTGCTTAAATAACGTCATTTTCACAGTAAAATGAAGTGCGCCCTAAAAACGTCATTTTGCTTTTTGAAAAGGTTGTCTTTAGATAGACAGATTTCGTAAATTTTTTTTTTAATCCACCACTATCAAAATTCGTGGGTATATAATAAATGGAAAACTGTGGTATAGTTATGATACAAAACTTTGCATTGAATTCGCCCTGTTTAGGAAAATTCGATAGCCACTCTCTGTGAATATCTAAATGTTCGTGGTCGGCTCCAATCCAATACAAGGTTTGTATCACAACTATAGTATAATATTCCTGATAAACCACAGGGAAGGTATATAAAGGCTATGTCAATCGACTACTTTAAACACATAGAATCTGAAACTGTATTTTCTTTAACCCATTCCAACACTTTAAACTCTTAAACTAGTCTAAATGGAAAGGTATTACAGACGTCAATTTAAAGTTTATGAATTTTTATTATTATCTTTTTCAACTTTGGGTAGAAATCATTGTGTTAAATGAAGAAATTGCTAGTCACAAGCAATTCCTTCATTTTACACAATGTTTTCCATTTTTTTTCAATCGAGGGGCGTCCGAAAGCGTGATTGTGTGGGAATGGGTTAAGACAAGCTGGGAACAGTTATTAACCCATTACCACACAATGACGCTATCTGACGACTTCAATAATTACTGTCTTTGTAGAAAAAAGATAAATTGCTTGCAACAAGCAATTTATCCTTTTCTTACAATATTTTCTATCCTATTTGGTAACTATTTTCCGATTTTAGTGCATTTCGAAATATCGAAAGTACTTTTATTTTCAATTCATACCAGTCTAAATTTTGTCATACGGTAATGGATGAAGCGGCCTAGGAGAGCCAGGAATTTTTTTCCCGCTCTAGAAGAGGTTAAAATCAGGTTTTTTTAACTAAAAGAAGACCAAGTGATAGATGATTTTTTCTCGTTTTAACCTTCAAATACAGGGAAAAAAACAACAACAAAAACCAGGGCAATATATATGCCATTCGATGAGATCTCATCAAGAAATGATGCTATTCGTGTTTAAAGTAAGGATATTCGCGATGACTATTCGATGTAGAGATAGGGTATGTCGCACGAAATGTCCACTTTAGATAGTACACGCTAAAATCAACGCGTGCACGCGTAAATAATACATTTGCACTCATAACATTTAGGCCTGCGTGCATAACTACTGAGCGTTCAATCGTATAAAGTGCTTACGCATAAAATTACAAGTGCACGCACAATATGAAGATGCTTACTTTTTACGCGTGCGAGTTCATAATTTGAACGTTCGCGCGTTAAATAACGCGTGCACTTTCAAAATATAAGCGCGCACACTTAAATTAAAGGGGTTTACCTGTATTATTAACGCGTTCACGCGTTCTGTGTGCTTATACGACTTAAAGGGAACTTTTAAAACCAAACGGTACACCATAGTAAAATGTCATAACTACAGTTTAGATTCAGCTGTAAGTACGACATTTTGCTGGCGTATAGACGAAATGCTTCCAGCAAGTGAGCTGAGTACCATACATGACATTCTAACCATAATAAATGAATGAAATCCTGTTAAAAGCGGCTTTAAACGCCATTTAATCAATCAATTCAACCATGATAAAACAGCCTGTTCATATGTTTTGTAAATAATGAAACTACGAGAGTTCTTTATCGGATTAGTATACACTGTACACATTATTTGACCATTATCCACATGGTGCATCCCGTTTCGTCGATGCGCGAGCAAAATGTTGTAGCTACAGCATTATTAAAGCTGTAGTTACGACATTTTACTCTCGCACCGGCGATATGTTCTTTAACATCTTAAGAACATATGGATGACACCAAAACAGTTTCACAGGAGATAATGAGTTGTCGAGGGCTCGATTCCCGGCGGCGGCACATATCTTTTCCGACATTTGTCTCTCACCAATGGGTGGATAATCGTTAACCTAAGTGGGATAGCAGCTGGAGGCTAGGAAAGGATATAGTGGTAGTACTGGTGTGAGGAATACCAGGAATCCATTGTCAGGTGCTCCAGCCGTCGCGATATGACTGAAATACTGTTAAAAGTGGCGTTAAACCCCATTCAATCAACCACAGGAGATTATTAGAAGGTTTGAAATACACAAGAAACACGACGTGTACTACAGGGCTCAACAACTGAAAGAAGGAACATACTCGTAATTATAAATATTGAGAGAGTACCTCAGAATTCAGATTTGAACATTTCAACTGTTCATATTTAAGCCTCATTTTGTTGTTACTCAGTCGACTCACATAATATAAGTTTTGAAAATAGTGTTCCGGGTAAAAGGAGTGTTTTCGGGAGTGCAGAAAGGGTTCTGCCTTGATCATTCCGCCGGGATAGCGCAAGCTGATCAGCGTCGAGACTTTACCTATTCGATGCATTTAAATCCATTCCACTTTAATCAACATTAAACTATCGTTCAACTGTGCCTTGCCTCTTTTTTTCTTTTTACATATCATCAACGGAAGAGCAAAACGTCATAAATACAACTTCATTCAAACTGATTTCTTGATATTTGTTTAACAGAGTTCCAAGATTGTCCCTTTTTGTATGACCGTTGAGAAATAATAATTTTAGCATGTAATCTTTTTTCTCAGCCCTTTCCTGTAAAACCCTTTGTTTGTTCGTTCCTGCAATTTAGTACTTTAGGAAACTTTGTGGGAAAGAAATATATTGCTCGAGTAATTTCTTCTTTTCCTTTAATATTTTATACCCTGTGGGTAAGTCACCCTTCATATTCTACTAACTTTCAATTGTCGTCTGCAACCTCTTTCAAATAAGACAAGTCTAAAATTTCGAAAAACGAGAAAGGGTTAAATAACCCAATTTCCCATAATGGCGCTTATTCAAGAAGAATGATTTGGAAAAAAAAAATAGTGGAAATGAAGCAATTATTGTATCATTACAATTTCTTTTTTGAGGGCAATTTCTTCATTACTCTCAATATTTTCTATCAAAAAGACAAAAAAAAAAAACCAAAAAACATTGAAATTGTCGTCTGCAGCTTTCAATTCGACCACCCTATTTGTCTCTGTGTGTGTGTGTGTGGGGGGGCGGTTAAATCTACAAGTAATTGTCTTGTTAATCATTGTGTTTGGTGACAAGAAATAAAACACTAGAGATCAACGGAATTACGTTAGATACACATCTTTTTTCTGTAGAGATGTTTTGTTTTGTATTAACCCTTTCCTGTTTTACGAAATGCTAGAGAGAGAGAAAGAGAAAGAAAGAGAGATAGAGAGAAAGACAGAGAGAGAGAGTGTGTGAGAGAGAGAGAGAGAGAGAGAGAGAGAGAGAGAGAGAGAGAGAGAGAGGGGGGATGCGAATGGGATGGGGGGAATTCAATCACAGTCAATAATGTATCACAAAACATTATAAAGACCAAAATCTATTTTTGGTTCGCTCGTGATCCCACACAAACTATATTTTAATAGCATTTCCGCGTTATCTATATGCTAATCTAAGTGAATAAGATACATATTTCTTTTGCTTTCGAGATTGTTTTATGGATAGAATATTCCCAGGTAATTAATCCTCAAAGTCGTATGGTATTTCACTCTGTAATACTTTTAGAACTAACAATAACGGTAACAATAGTAATAAATAGAAATAATTTTTGTCTTATTGGGTGGAAAACATTGTTACAGGCAATTTCTTCAGTTTCCACAATGTCTTCCATAGTTTTTTTCTAGATGGGCATTAAAAGGCGTCACTTTGAGGGAAAGGTTAAATAAACACAATGTAACCTTGGAGAACCTGCCTAAATGATTTTCTGGGCATTAGGATAAACGTTGTTTCTGATTTAAAAAGATGAAAAAAGTTAATATCTTTAAAATTGACAAAGTTACAACTCTAGATGATAGAACATTTGAAGTAAGTATATTTGGGAAGAAAACCTTGTTGAAAGAAAGAAATTGCTTGAAAAATGTATCTCTAGTTTACCTTCTTTTAGGGGTGGGGGGTGGGGTATCAGACAATTTTGACGTCATCAATATAATGGAATTTTCCAGCGTCATTAAGTAACGTCATCTAGGCAGGATAACGGATAATTAGATATTAACCCTTTCTTGTTCAATCCCTGTTTTTACGCCCCTGTGATTTTATAATTGAGATAACAGAGTAGAAAAATTGCTTGTCTTTTTGCACATTATTTTCTATCCCACTGAATGGTTGTTTTTTTAAATTAAATCCACTGTCAATTTTCGTCTGCAATACCTTTGAATTTCGACCGGTCTAAAATTTTCAAAACACGAAAATGCTAAATATCTAAAGAACAATTTTTGTAGGTTCATGTCTATAAACTTCGTGTGGTGATTAATAGATCATTTCTCATCTGAAGACATGAAATCAAATCTGAAATAGTGGTATTAAACACGAACAAATATAAAAAAGGCGGAGTAAGATCGATTTATTTCTTTTTTTTAGTTTACACCAAAAAAGCTATACTTTTACCAGTAGAAGACCCCCTAGTGAAAATATGCTTTATTTGTCCATAAAAGGAAAGATTAATCGATCTTGCAAAAATGATAATTCGATTGCTAAAGGGACAAATTATGAAATATTTCGTTCAAAATATCTAAATAAGCATCATTACATTGCAACATGATGACGCCAGAGGTAATTTTGTTGTTGCTTTGTTGTTGTTGGGGTCCCGCTTAGATAACGTTCTCTCCCCAAAAATGAACGAAATCACGACTAAATCTTCAAAACTGGGTTTACCGTTTTGGTAATTTTACTGGTTTTCCGATGAAGTTATCAAGTGATAATCTCGATAATTCACCGGAAAGCATTACAGAAAGAACACTATTCGTGGGTTCAATTTCACAGTCTTCTTGCGGAGATTATTTGATCGTTTCTGATCTTACGGTATGATATCAAAACTGAAATATGTGTATTAAACACGAAATGTGATATAGGCTTACATGCTTAGATTTAATTCTCTTTGCAAGAGTCATGAACCTCACAAGTTATGCAATGAACGAATAAAGGTGAAGTATCGAGTATTTAGACAAGACTTATTTGTTATACATCATAATCTAGTCTAGAACTTATCAGCGCCCACTCTTTTAAATAAAAAGTTTTAGTTACTTAATCATTATTTAAAGATTTAATTTTCCTACATGTAAAAGACAACAGCATATTTTATATAGTTTTGAAACGATATATATTCTTCCTTTTAGAGGTATTGAAAATAAATTTGACAAGATACGCATGAGGGATTGTAATGGGCACACTAAAAGGGAATGTAACTCAACTTTTACAAAAATGTCGCCGAAGACGCCGAATCTTGATTCACGTGAAATATCACAATGGTCCCCCTTTTCTATAACAAGATAATTCGAAGAGAAATGGAACAGAAGTATATATTTCTTTCTAAATTTTGAGATATCTACAAGTACAGTTCTAATTTAGATTCATATAATTTATGGAATACTAATTTTTTACCTTGAATCATATAATTCTTTCAAACTTAAAATATATTGATGTTAAAGGAGTACGTTGTATTCATATAAAAATAATTTTCGATCGTTTAAATATGTATGTGTTTGATTCCGAATATATAAATATATACATGTCCTGTCAAATCACTGAGGAGTAGACATTCGATTTGTTCTTCAATGAGTTGACCAAGTCAGTTCGCAAAGGCGAAATAACATAAAATTAAATAGATATATAAATGAATTAATACATCAGAGCTCTGTGCGGACGATGACCAGTACAACCACCTCAGTGGGATGGTTCTATTGATTACCCTTAGCACACGGATTAAATGAGAATTGAGCGATCCTAGTTAGGCCGATTCTAAAAAAAATAAAGACTTTGTTCTTTACGAGGTTACTACAATATCTGATTGGTTTTGGATTGTTTTCTTGTCTAATTCTAATTTCTTACGTATTGTGCTATTACCATCTATCACTCTCTTGTTTTGTGATGTAAAATCATTTTGTTTCATGGGCCGGAGGCCTATGTTACCAATGACTGTTTGGCATTGTATTGTCCCGTACTTTGTACGAAAATCTACGCCTTCTGTACAACTTAAATTAATAATGGGGAAGCTTTAGCCATAAATGGGGGCTATTGAATGAATAGTCATTAAATACCGAATTCATCAAACGCGCTTTTTACAAACAGATAAAAACTAGGATTTACTGAGATTCTTTTCTATTGGTTCTAGATGACGAGTTTAATAAATTCGATATTTAATAGACAGAAATTTTATATTCCATTTATAGTTGTCTTTTTTTGCGATAAATCAATAAAATTCTAGAAATTTATCAATTTATTGTATTCCTCGAAATATATAACGCTGTTCTTAAAGTGATTCCACTGTATTTATTTCTTGAGTCAACGAAAGGAAATGGCGTTACAATAGGCGTCAGCTATTACACTATTCTTAAATCATCAATGTAAGATTCAAAACTTTCAAAGGATTTATTTCACTACTGTATCGTAGAACATACATGTATTATAAAAAAAATCCATTATAGGAATAAAGACAACTTTGTATGTTTCTTCAAAAAAAGCTTGCCTTTCTAAATGCGAGTGCATAATCGGGCAAATAGTAAAGGAATGTCTCAATTATTTCAGTACCAGTCCATTTATCCGAGGCAGATTGAGAACATTGTACGTTTATAAATTTCAATTACACAGTTCACTAGTATCAAAGAGAGTTTTCCAGCAACTATGATGTCGTTTTATCGGAGACATAACTAAACAGAATTGGCTGAAGCAGACAATTAATGCCTTTATTTGTAGCTGTTTACTGTCCTGCTTTAGAAAAATGTATGGTAGCGCATACTATATAACGTTATCGTAGCACACATTTTATTTACACTGTGTGCTTTGATCTTTTACATCTGTAGCACATAATTGTATTTCTTCCATGTGCCTTGTGATGGTTGCTTATACTTTATGTCTACTATATATATATATGTGCCATGTAATGGTAGCGCATACTTTATATCTACTGTGTGACTTGTTATACTTTATATAATTTGTACACCTGCTATATGCATATTTAACATGGATTATATGCCTTGTTATTCTAGCACACAGCGCACAATAATATCTACTATGTACCTTGTTACGTTAGCGCACACAATCTACTATACACCTTGAAACGTTAGCACAAACTATATATCTACAATGTGCCTTTGTAACGCTAGCACACACTAATATCTCCTACATACCTTGTTACATAAGCACACACCATACACTTACTTTGTACCTTGTTACGTAAGTGCACACTATATATCTACTATACATCTTGTTACATTAGTGCACACTATATATCTACTATATACCTTGTTGGGTTAGCGCACACTTATATCTACTATATACCTTGTAAAGTAATCGCACACTTTATATCTACTATATATCTTGTTACGTTAGCAAACTCTATATATATCTACAATGTACCGCGTTACGTTAGCGCACACTTTATATTTACAATATACCTTGTTATTTTAGTACACAATATATATACTATTTACTTTGCTACGTTAGCGCACACTTAAATATACTATTGTAAAGTAAGCGCACTATATATATCTACTATATACCTTGTTACGTTATCACAGTCTTTAATGTACCTTGTTACGAAAGCGCACTATATATCTATAATATACCTTGTTATTAAAGTACACACTATATATCTGCTATATGCCTTGTTACGTTAGCATACACTGTATATTTACATACCTTGTTACGTTAGCGCACACATATTTCTACAATATACCTTGTTATGTAAGCGCACACTATATATCTTCTATATACCTTGTTATGTTAGCACACTCTATATATCTACAATGTACCTTGTTACGTTCGCGCACACTATATATCTACTACATACCTTGTTATTTTAGTTCACACTATATAATTTCTATATGCCTTGTAACGTTAGCATACACTATATATCTACAATATACCTTGTTACGTAAGCGCACGCTATATCTATTTTATACCTTGTTACGCTAGCGCACACTTATATCTACTTTATATCTTGTTACGTTATCTCATACTTTATATCTACTATATACCTTGTCAGCTAGCGAATACTCATATCTACTTTATACCTTATTACTTTAGCTCACACTTTCTAGTTGTACCTTGTTACGTAAGCTCACACTTTTCACACTTTTTATCTACAATGTACCTTGTTACGTTAGCACACACTATATATCTACTATGTACCTTGTTACGTTAGCGAACACTTATTTCTACTATATACCTTGTAAAGTAAGCGCGCACTTAATATCTACAATATACCTTGTTACGTTAGTTCACACTGAATATCTACTTTGTGCCTCGTTACGTTAGCGCACACTATTTATCTACTATGAATCGTGTTACGTTAGCGCACACGTTATATCAACTATATAACTCGTTACGTCACAGCATACTTTATATCTTCAATGTACCGTGTTACGTTAGCACGCATAAATAAAAAAAAGCTTGACTTTATTCGATTGTGCGGAGCTGTGCATTTCTTTATTCACTCTGTTCAGAGTTCATTTCAACATAAACATTTTCTTTTGGATTTTATTTCAGTACATCCTGCTAATGGTCATACCATTTTTCCCGCGTTTACAATTGCCCTGGTTCGACATGTTATGAAACAAGTACTTTTGAAAATAAAACAACAGTGAGTTATTACAACCGGTATGTAAGCTTTTAAAGCTCCACTCTTTAGTCTACATTATATGAGCGTAAACGCAAGTCGGTCACGTTAGGGGCCTCATTATCGCTGTTGGGTTCTACCATTATAACTAGTATATGCCTTCTTATGGTAGTGTATACTTTATGTTTACTATGTGTCTTGTTATTGTGGCACACACTTTATTTCTACGACGCTTCTTGGTTTTGAGAAGTTCTACCTTTGTTCTTATTATTGATTGAGCTCTATATTTTATTAATCCTTGTTATGTGGAATAAAGTCTTTTCTGAGAATAGCACTAGAATCAAAGATCTGAAAGTACCGGTTGGATTTATTGTAGGTCAACATTTCTTTGAAAGTTAAACAACTTAGGATTAAATGTTATAAACAGGTAGTGTAGACTAAGACAAATCATCTCTTATATGAAGTCTGATCTTTGTCTATTCCTTCTGCAAAAAAGGGAATTTTCGGGGATCATCTTCATAAGGGTCATTTTTCAGAAGTAGTTAACATTATTTGCTTGTATATACTGCGATTGTATTAACTTAAAAAGAATGTATTCATTCGTGTAAGATATATATACTCGTATCCGACTTGATGCAGAAAGTTAAAAATCAAAATTTTACTGTACCAATCATGAAAGATCTAGAGTTTCCGACATGGTTTTCTCTTTGAAGATAAATTTTATACTGTTAATATCATGTTAGATCAATGCCTAAAACGCATAGCGTGCATGTTGGTAACACAACGCTACCGTGCTGTTTTGTAATAAATAAGTAACAAAATTTACAGGTTAATGAAATTTAAATGTCTGTCACGCCAGCGTTTTTCTTGGTTAATGGGTTTGTACCGTATCTTCAGTTTATATTTAGTTATTTAACGTCACTGTGGGCTGTTCAAACTGTACACAGTCAGAGGTTCATCAACTTTATTTTCAGTGGCGGTCGACCTAGAAAAATAATCAACCCACTGATTCATCTACGGGCTGTTTGACGTACCCCTCAACAATGCAAGATTTCCTTTCAACGAAAGCTTTCATCAGTGAAACATGGGTTTCAGTATACATCGCTTGGGGGACAGTTGTTACAGATAAATCCCCTCTCTCTCTCTTTCTCTCGCTCTATCTTTCTTTCGTTCTCACTCTTTCTCTCACTGTCTGTCTCCCTGACTGTTTGTCTCTCTCTTCTCATACCTCTGCTTTTCAAAATAAGATTTTCTTTGACAATTCCGTTTTATATTCTGTCAAATAATATATGGTTTGACCTGTTGTTTATACCAGGTTCATAAATTAAAAGGCAATCATTGGTTCGTGACCTAAAAACGTCATATATTAAACTTGCATAAACTGTAGTTACAATTTTTTAGTCGCCTAACAACAAATATTACTTATGACATGTATCTTAATTGTGAATTTCCATTCAGGCCAAATTGATTGTTCAAAAGATTTTCGATTGAATTCGGAGATTTTTATATCATTTGAACAAGGGTACTTTATTGCGACCACTGTGCGTCATAAATATCATTTACTGAAACTGTGTGAGTTTAATTGTATTTAAAAAACGTATACTAACGACCACCATATGTCCGACATATTTAAACAAGATAAGTGTAGGGACCAGACCAGGTATAGCTTATTTTACAGGTGATTTTATTTAGAGTAACCATACTTTGTCACATTGACCAATAAGTAAGGCGCTGACTAGGTTGCGGGGAGAGGGCCGCCGTCATAACGCAGTCGGCAGCGTGTCAGATTCCTAATCTTCAATTATGGGATGACATGGGTTCGATCCCCGGCGGCGGCACACATTCTTTCCCATATTTGTCTCTCACCACTGGGTGGTTAATCGTAAGCCTAAGTGGAATAGCAGCTGGAGGCTAGGAAAGGGTGTAATGGTAGTACTGGTGTGAGAAATAGTAGGCTTGCGTTGTTAGGTGCTCCAGCCGTCGCGATATGCCTGAATTACTCTTAAAGCGGCGTTAACCCATTCAATCATTCAACTATCTAAGGCGTCAATTATTGCCAGAAATGACGGTTGGTCGGACTGTCTTACTGCTCAGTCTACTAAATGTACTTATAATGTATTAATCTAACCCATTTCCACATAATGTCGCTTTTTGACGCCCCTCAAGAAAAGCAATTGGACAAACATTTTGTAAAATGAATAAATTGCTTGTAACAAGCAAATTCTTCATCTTACACAATGTTTTCTTTCCAGAAAGTTAAAAATCTAAAATTTCATAAACTTGAAATTACCGTCTGCAACTCCTTTCAATTTGGACCAGTCTAAATATAATAGTGAAATATACATAATAAAATGAGCCTGTTTAGAACATTTCAATAATTCCGTATGTGTGCAAAATGTCGGAAAGGATATGGCCGCCGCCGAGGATCGAACCCATGACATCTCATTATTGAAGATTAGGAGTCTGATGCGCTACCGACTGAGATCCAAGATTCTCCGAGCCAATACCTAGTTATAGCGAGTAATAGACTATAATCGGGCTGCACGAATCGGTGTTTTAAGGCTCTGTTAGTCGTTGCAGTTATAGCCTGTTTCTTTTCCTCCCAATTATAATGTGTTTCTGTTAGAGACGGTTGATATTTCGCAGAGTTAAGGCCCTTTGGTGAAAAAAAAATTCCCCATTTTCTCTGTAACAACTATTCTAATTTCTGTCAAACTGTAGAGATAGACTCAGTGTCAAGCAGACACTTTAGTACACACTACTTGTTTGTTCATCAATGAAAAACTAATTAATTTTCTGGCGACCTTGATGGTTCCCGTGTCTTCTCTTTCTTTTGTGGACTAATTAAACAGTCTATGTTTGCAGTTGAGCTGGCTAATAACTTCTGCGAGACTCTGCTTGCGTACGGGAAACGGTTGGTAGTCACTTTAACCATAGGAATAAACTTTTGTGCCGAAATACCGAATCAACAATACCTTAGACGTCATATTAATATGCAAAGCAAAACAATGGTAAAAACTTTTCTCTCTGAACTAGATACCATATCTAACAGAACACATGTAAGTAAAAAAGTCCGTCAGGCAGGTGTCACCCAATGCACAAAAAAGTATCATTGTGCAATTTCGTAATAGTCATGTCTTGCGAAAAATGACCTTGAAGCGCGAAAAGTATCGACCTCGGCCAGGATGGACGAACTGTGCGGCCTGACAAAGGCTTGAAACGTTTCGTCCTTGACAGATTTTCCTTATAAAGCATGATCATTCCACCCAACTGCAGGGGGCTTCTTGCTCCTCTTTGTGATAATCTGTTTACAACAGAGTATCAGAAAGAGGGCTACGATGTCGGAGCTAGTGGGCTTCGGGCAACACTATCGTAAAAACCTTTGCTAGTGCTCAACTCCTTCTTAAATGTTTGATTTACGGAACACCCGAGAGGTCTTTCTTTACTTGACGTGTTGCACATATGTGTAGCAGAATAAGCATATTTTGGTCTGCCTTTGAAAAGTATTATGAATGAACAGTATTTTTTTTATTAAACGACCTCTCGTGAGTTGACCAAAAAGTAATCGCTTGGAACACATTGTTGTCAAGTATATAAAGGATTGATTCGATTGAATACACAAGCTATAAATGATTCTCCCTAAATCCTATGTTGTTGGGACTCATTAGAATCGTCTCACTGACATCAACGCCCAGAAAATTGCCAAAGTCGAAAACTTTAGAAAATCATAAAAGCAGTCGGAGTAAGAGAGACTTCTGTCACCCTTCGTTAGACCGTTCACAATTGACCAATCGCTGGCCCCGCCAAATAATACCTTAGACCACGCATATCGACTCTAAACATGATGTACCGCTTCTTCAATTTTAAACCTTTATTGTATAATCACTGGTTTTTACGTCCTTGTAATTTTATACTTTAGAAAACATTGTTGGAAAAGAAGAAATTGCTTGTAACAAGCAATTTCTTCTTTTTTCACAATATTTTCTACCCGACTGAATGATCATTTTTTAAAATTAAATCCACCATAATTTGACGTCTGCAAAACCTTTGAAATTCAACAAGTCTAAAAAAATTTAAAACAGGAAAGGGTTAAACTACCTTATTTTTCAAAAGTATTGGCCATAAGTATATAACACAAAAGTAGAACTGTTGGTTGGCGACATAAAACTCGTAACTACAGTTTGAATAAGCTGTAGTTCTTTCGATTACGTCGCAAAACCAGCATCAACAGCAAAAAAAGCCATAAAAAACCCAGCAACAACAACAACAACAAAAAAACTCCAAACAAACAAACAAACAAAACACACACACGCACACACACACAAATGGCGGCCATTACTGGAATTCTAACCTCACTTACGGACTGAATGAATGATTTGATTGAGCGATCGATTCCTTGATTGACAGCCGCGATTGTTCAATTGAGCAAGAGCGTGACGTTTCCAACAATTTCAAATGTTTGCCAAGTAAGGATCCGGATCATCCTGACAGTTTCAGTGCAGTCTTCACTCTGCTCTTTGTAGATAGTTACTGACTCAGAGTGTCGTAAGATGATCTTAGGAAATTCTACATTCAACATGAGAAAGTCAATACCTTCCAATGTCGGTGTTTCAACAACATTTGAAACTGTGAAAAAAATAACACGATAAGGCTCGAGTAAAAAAATATCATTCTATTTAAGTAGTGATATTTTGCAGATATTTGGATCCTCTGCCTAAGGTTTATCACAAAATTATTGAAATTCAATCCCCTTAAATAACATATTCGAAAGTTTATCATAGAAGTTGAAAACAAAGACATGTCTCGTTTCTACAACATATGCCAAGATTTATCTCATTTATGAAATATATTTCGAATCAAATTATATTTGCAATTGAATCTTGGTGTCATGATCATCGGGAATAGTATACTTGCCAAAAATACCACACATTTTAGTGTATTATCATTTTTGAGACCTCTGGTTGTGTAATTAATCAGGCTCTCATTTAGTAATCGTAAAATATCATCGGGTTGTTCTGAGCCCCCACTTCCACACCCTTAAACAACCTTAAACATATCTGATGAACTTTTTTTTTCAAAATAAGCCAATATACTACGTGATTCAAAGATCTGTTCGTGCGATGTCTTCTTTCGAGTCATTGTCAGCGGCAAACTGAAGGCTTACGGACGTCTGACCGAAGATATTTTTGATAAACATGAGTACAAAAATGGGAAATAAAGTTCATATGCTAGAACATCATCCATGTCTTGAGCTGAGGAGTCATATACTCCTTGACCATGAAATTCTAGGGACCAAAACTGATTTCGAAGGGGTCAAAACTGCACAGGCGAATTAGATGTAAAAACTGATTTTCTTGTATATGTTGGTTGGTTTATATAAATCTCTTATACAGATATGCAGTTAGCATTTTATTCATGCAATTTATGATAGTAAACAAGATGCATCACTGAAAGTGCTAGGGATCAAAATTCGAATCAAACCCTTGGAAACTTCTCTCGAGGGGAAGGTCCAAATGGCCTTATTGAGAGGAAAATCTTAGAATCAAAACAGAATGTTTTTTAAATTCTGAGATACACGAACCCCGATTATCCTAGTTCATTTGAGCTCAAACTGCACATTGTGACCTTATGCGATCTAGTAGCGAAATGTGCTCGCCGTCTATCATTTTTTGTGCAATCAGACGTCAAATCTAATACAAAAAAAACTTGTGTGCACTCTTTCATTCGTTAATGATTTAATGTTTAGTTTCGTCTGTCAAAAACCGGCATTCTGATTGGTTCAAAATTTGTATTCATACCTCCATGAACAAAATTTTGAGCGAACATTTATTTTGTTTGCTTCCACACAAATAGTTTCATAAAAGTATAAAAATGTGTAAAGTTTTTTGCTTTTATGCTCGATGCGTTTAAGTTATTCGAAATGAGGAGAGTATCTTTTGTTTTCATAGAGGTATGAAACGAAAACCCAAATCACACTTATGTCTGAATCCGCTTCGCGTATTCATACAGTGTGATTATTTTGGTTCGTTCATACCTCCATGAAAACAACAACAACAACAACAAATTTCATGATTTATTATCTCAATTTTCCTCAAAATTATCAGAATATTAGTATCTATGATATCAAAGAGAAAAATCATATAAATTGCGATAACCTTTGGAAAAACTATATCACTAGTACACTTTACTGGCTATATTTTTAGACAAAACAACTTGAAATTCGGTCCGTATGTGAAACTTGTGTAAGTTTAATGTTTGGAGTATTTGGTGCTAAGGTCAAAAACATTTTCAATAGGTTAAAATGCGATGCTCTAAACTCTTGATTCCTTGATATTCTATAATGGCCGACATGTTCCTTGTTCGAAAATTAATGAAATTTGTCTGGAATAAAGCATGCATATGTACCAATAATGAGACTGAAATACTGTCAATAGCATTTAAAGAAAGTACTAATTGTGTGTGTGAAAATCGCTTCTCAGCTCTTGCTAGGAAAAAGCCTTACACCGTGATCGGTAACGCTTTGTGAATTGTCCCTTATGCCACTTTTTGCACGCCATCGTATTTGGGTTTCAAATAAAGGGCTTTGACATCATAGCGTCAACTTGAACGCCATTCTCATTCTCAAGTCCTGGCCTCGCCTACTGACTCTGACAGGAAGTTCGACATCGGGTTAATTTTTGCAAAATTTATCGCTAATAACATATTACGAAAAAAACACAAAAGGGTTTGTTTGTGACTTATATGTCGTAACTACAGCTTGAATAAGTGTGCGATGTTGTTGCAAGCATTTTAATTTATTCATAAATCTAGAGACATATAAACTGTTTGTCATATTCAAGCCAGAATTGTTTATGAAATTAATTTTAGAAAGTTTTACTAACCAACAACTAGTGCTTTCCCCCTCCTTCTACGCTTTCATTCCTTTGATTTAAATGCGATTTGATTAAGCGTGACAAGGGTAAAACTAATGCAAATAATTTTCTCCGAATAGAAATGGTACTCTTAGTCCGGGCAATTACAGGTGTTCCACGCTAAATTTGACCAAATTAGAGCACGAAAAATAATCTCATATCATTTGTTTGATCTATCATTTCTAAAAGACAATATTAATTGTATGTAAACATTTACTTAGAAATTTAAGCAATACGTTGACAGTAAATTTTGTTTGGAAGAAATAAGCTCAATATTGGAACAAACCAGATAACTTCCGTTAACCCATTCCCACACAGCAAAATTTTAGACTGGTCCAAATTGAAAGAAGCATTAGATAATTTGTCGCTTTAAACATCTTTGAATTTCGATACGTCTATTTGTTCTGCTGGTAAGGGGTTAAATTTCTTCGACCTATGGACGAATAGATTATAATTACTAGTACATAAAAGATAAACCGGTTCTTGCACAGAATTTCATGAAAATTTGATATTGCAAAAAACTCATCTTTTAAGGTACTAATTAATAATATGTTCTCAAAAAAGGTCGCCGTCATAGCGCCGTCATAGCGCACATGACTCCCAATCTTCAATCATGGATGTCGCGGTTTCGATCCCCGACGGCGATGCATTTTCTTTCCGACATTTGTCTCTCACCAATTGGCGGATAATCGTTAACCCATGTGGGATAGCAGCTTGAGGCTGGGAAAGGATGTAGTAGTAGTACTGGTGTGAGAAAAACAAGGAATTCATTGTTAGGAGCTCCAGCCGCCGTATATGACTGAAATACTGTTAAAAGTGGCGTTAACCCCATTCTATCAATCAAACACAGAAAATGTTCTTTCTTGTAGATTTAATCCAGTTAAATCTACTAAATTCAGTTTGAATTTGATTAAATATTATATATATATATATCCTATGCCCTACTTTGAAACATCGTAATTCATCGGATTATGTCGTTAGCCTTCGGGTAGTGCCGATAACGACCGATTTGCTAGCGGAAGCCTTTGATGTAATTGATACAATATGGAAACCAGAAATAAGGCAATTTTCGGTGCAATCGACAGATAACGTTTTTGTCCGATGAATTCCGGTTCCATTCGGATTTTACATCGTTGACTAATTAGGCGTCTCGCAACGCGAACTATTTTTGCTTCTTTTCTTTTCGAACAGTCATTTTCACAACAATATAAGATTCATCACCTTCTTTCAAATGTCTGAAAGTATACTCAGTTCAAAATAAAGTGTGCACTTTTAAATTTGGATTATTTCAGCATCAAGATAACCTTCAAATATGGTAATTGTACAGGGTCAGAATAGCTTTGACACACCATTGATAATTTGTATATTTGTTCGCATGTTATTTAAAAACTGGGTTAAGTCGGATAAATGTGATTTTACATGATTCGCACTGTAGCACTTCTTAAGTATACGAGAAACGTAAAACTTACATTGAAGAAATCTTGTTTGCCTCGCATAACGAATAATCACATTTACCTTTTATTTCGTTTAAGATTAAATATACAAAGATTAAGTGAAAATCAGCACATACAAGCGTGAAAGATGCTTTCTCATGGTGATAGCGTAACATACGTAGATAGAGCGTTAGGCTGTCATAGAAATTATTCGTCTAAGAAATCGGTTTCAACAAACATATCGTCTCTCGCACCGCAAGGCAGTACGGTATTAGTCGCCAAACTGTGTTACGTCGTTTTGTATAAGCCCAAGGAAACCGTATTTTGGACCGGAATTACCAGTGCGTCACTGTGTGTGTTTGACTTTCGAAACTTTGATTTTCATACCATCTCTACTTAAATGTAGAAAAAACACTTTAGACTCTCTTTTTGTAAAAATCTGAAAGTTTGATATTTTCTTGAAACTTTACACTACAATTTGATTCCAAACATTATTATCTTCAGTGAAATATGAAGAGAAACAAAAAAAGGGGGGGATAAGTACACACTGATTTTTGGAATTAAGTATATTCAAATAATGATTTGAAAATTGAGAGCAAAAGTTTTTTCTTTCAAAATCTGTTCAAGAGCTACTCTAAAATATTATTTTAGAACTGGTGTATTGCTTGTCGCACCCACTAACCTATAATGTTTGAGGGTTTTTTTTTTTTTTGTTTTGTTTTTTTTTTGCAAAGGTATAGTCCGAACTCAAACCATGTGATCAAGCTTTAGGTGCGTACCAAATCAAAACAGGCTGCGGCCATAGCGCAGCTTGTAGCGCGTGGGGCTCTCATTCATGGGGTAACATGGGTTCGATCCCCGGTCGCGGCGCCTCACTAATGGGTGTTCCTCACCAATGGACGGGTTATCGTAAACCTATGTAGGATGAGCAGCTTGGGGCTCAGAGAGGATGTAGTACTAAAAGTGGTTCGAGAAATACCAGGACTGCATGGTTAGGTGCTCCAGCGGCCGCTATATGACTGAAGTGCTGTTACAAGTGGCGTTAAACTCCATTCAACATACAAATCAATAAAAGGTATCTCTATTTCTTTCGAATAAAAGGTAAATCAGTACTTTCTTTTTTGATAATTCTTTTCAAATCAGTCCAGACCTTTTCTCTGAACCATTAGTATTCGATTTCGAATAAATATTTCAATTGTCAGTATAAGATTATTACTTTACCAATAATTATTTCTTTCGAATAAAAGGTAAATCAGTACTTTCTTTTTTGATAATTCTTTTCAAATCAGTCCAGACCTTTTCTCTGAACCATTAGTATTCGATTTCGAATAAATATTTCAATTGTCAGTATAAGATTATTACTTTACCAATAATTATTTCTTTCGAATAAAAGGTAAATCAGTACTTTCTTTTTTGATAATTCTTTTCAAATCAGTCCAGACCTTTTCTCTGAACCATTAGTATTCGATTTCGAATAAATATTTCAATTGTCAGTATAAGATTATTACTTTACCAATAATTATTTCTTTCGAATAAAAGGTAAATCAGTACTTTCTTTTTTGATAATTCTTTTCAAATCAGTCCAGACCTTTTCTCTGAACCATTAGTATTCGATTTCGAATAAATTGCCATTATAAGATTATTACTTTACCAATAAATCACTCAAATGGGTCAAAAATCGTAAATCGTCATCTGTTATCCTTGTTGTTATTTTGTTTATGAATAAGTTAATCATGTGGTTGTTTTACTCAAATAAGACAGTTTAGGGAGTTTCGATAGATTGCGGAGACTTGCGCTCGTAAACTCTTTTTTTTTTTTGTCATTTTCTCTATAATGTATCCAAAACCTAACAAAGTCAGACAAAATTCTGCTTTTTTACAGCCTTCAAGAAAAAAGCATTAAAAAATAATGGAAAATTAAGACATTGTTTGTTTTAAGAAATCTCTTCAGTATCCTTGTTTTCTATCCCAATAGACAAACTTTCATAGAATTCCATTAACTAAAAAGTGTCTACAGATTCTTCTTCGAATTTTGACCTGTCTAATATTTCGTCGTCTGGTGATGGGTTACAAAAGATCACAGGCCCTAGATGTCGAACCGTTTAGTTTACAATTTAGAAACAGAAATTATGTGCATATGATAATGACGATTATCAGGTGTCAGATATAATCTAGCTGAGCCAATGCTCGAAATCTCAAACGCGGAATTGTCAACCAAGCACTAAGGGCTTCGGTTTAGGAAGATCCAGGTAATAAAGTCGATTCTCGACGTTTGCATATCAACGGATTGCTAACGTTGTGTTGGCGTCACTACAGATGAAAAACCCTGATTATTCATAACGAAAATAGAGCTGGATTTGTCACTGACAATTGACAAATTTCGGCTGTCTTTCAAATAATAAATCGACCTATCAAATCATTCGTTAAGAACTTTGATCTTCAACATTGATCGTCACTTATACTTATAAGAAGCATTTTTGTTGGCTTGGTAACTCAAATTCGTAACTACAGCTTATGAAAGTTGAGTTCCGACGGCTAGGTCGCAAACCAATAATTTTACTTTTTTGTAACATGTTACTGGCCGTAAATTTTGGAAAATAATATTGAAGTGGATATTCCTCTCGGAGTCAGTAGGCGGGACCATGGGAGCCAGTGGGCGGGGCCAGCGACCCGTCAATCATTTCTTTTGGCTTTGATCGCTCTACGTTCTACACAATTACGCAATCTTTCTATCTACATTCCAGTTCTACCGTTAGGGATTATGTAAACAGCGTAGATCAAACAGCGATATACTGGATACCGGATGCTTCTAGCAGACAAAGACTTTTTATACGAGCGGCTAACGACGTGTGACATCGCCAGCCATATGCTTGGAACTGTTATGACCAACCCGCGCCTCGCCTTGGTTGGATGATCGAAGATTATTGTAACAATTAATGGCTTTTAACACGAACTTTATCAAAGTTCCCACAGTAAGTGCACCTTGAATCTCTTTAACCTAGGAAATAAATTGTGTGCTATTTCACTAATTTCATTCCGGTGTTTATTACTCTATTAATTCTAAGTTTAAGCATTGCTCGTCATATGATATAACTAAGTTCCATGCAGTTCAATTTTTATAATGTCGCATTATCCCTTGTCATGCTGAATTAAAATCCTATTTCTTTAAAGTCAATGGTCTGACGGCACTGGAAGGTCTTAATGAGTACATGTATCAATATTCATTTAAAAGATTGATTTTTGAACAGCTCTAGATGAAAGGGGACAAGCAGGAGGTGTAGACCAAGATCAGCCTGCATTGATGTGCAGGCTGATCTTAGTCTATACCTCCTGCCGAAACAGAAGTATTCCCGGATCGGAATTACCAGGGTTATTTCTAAAACCTCGTAACAACAACTTGAATCAATCTGTAATTACTAGGTTTTAGAATTACGTTGACGGTCAGCACATTATGATAGGTATTTCAAATTCTAACCCACATAAAGTGTTACCGTTACAACTGACGGATCGATTGCCACACCTCCTGACCTCCGTCAGGAAGTTACACTAAGATATTAAATGACGTTACTTTACTACATGTATAGCCAATAACAAATAAAAAAAAATAATAAAATCGTTTGAAAAAGCTGCAGTTACGACGTTTTAGTCCCCAAACAAACAAAGATGCTTCACACAGATGACAGCTGATATCGAAGTTAAAAGTTTTCTTACGGTCAAAATAAATTATTTGATTGGTACTTTGATTGACAATCGTTATCCGTCAATTATGATTTTAGTGAAGCTGAAATACCGCTGTATGTTTTATTGTTAATTATTACTTTAATCCTTTCCCTCGCAATAACGCTTGTAGACGCCCTCAAGAAAATAAGAATTAAAAACATTGCGGAAAATTTAAAAAAATGCTTGTTACAAGCAATTTCTGCATTATCCACACTATTTTCTACCTCAAAAGACAAAAGAGATTTAAACTTCATCAACTAAAGATTGTCGTCTACAACATCTTTGAAGTTGGACCCTTCTAAAATCTTATAGTCAGGTAATTGGTTTAAAAACGTGGAAACGGAACGTTTAAAGTGAGTTCATAAATGATTTTTGGTTGAAAAATTTAATTATAGTCTTAGTATACCATGATGGACTATTTTGTCAATCGTTTTGTCGGCAATGCTTATGCTAAAAATGTATGGTGTTTAACTTCATATTAATTCATTTTACTTTGACAGTAAACTTATATAAAAGCTCTCGAACACTAGCGTCAAATGCTTTCACGCGCCCTACAGAGAGGCAATGACTTGTTCCCTCTGTTCACCATTTTTCAGCTAAGGATAATTAGGCTTATTATTAAGTGTAATGACCTTGAACACACGCCGGAGACGTTGAGCTTGAATCTGTGACCTTCGGATCACTAGTCTATCACTGGGGCACCTTGGACAAAATGGTGTTTAGAAATTCTAGAGCGCTCTCATAAGTTATAATGACAACGAAACAAAAAATTTCATAGTTATTGCTCAAATAGTTTTTCATAATCAACAATGCTTGAGCGACCACCGCTAGAAAGCGACAACTTTTATTAAGTGACTTCAATTTAATTTATCTTTCTACAGAAAAAAAAATATTCAAAGTTGGTGTATTTGATCTAAGACTTATCGTAATTAAATCCTGTATTTTTTAAGTCATTATAATCTTCTCAATGGCACGATTCTGGTGTGTTCAAATTCGTGGATTATGATAAGAATTAAGAAACGATTGATATAAATCAAATTATCATTCTTACAAATGTATTAAGCGACTGTTTCTCGTAGGCGATTACTTATGGATGGTTCTTTGAATGGAACTATAATACAAGTTTTACTGTATAGCAATGCTTTTGTTGTTGTTTTTGTTTATCAGAAAACAGATATAAAAACCGTCAAAAGACGATGCGAATTTCCTGGGCTTTCCTATACTGTTATTCGACAATGTTCTACTAAAACCCCGTAAAACAGCTTATAATAAGCTGTAGTTACAAGGTTTTGCTAGAACACCGACGTATTGCTCGCCTACTTTCTTCGAACTTATTTTTCTTATAAACGACCAATATCACCCCTGACAACCATTTGACTTTTTTTTGTAAAACTAGGGTCTATAATCTTCCCTCTGAAATAATAGGTTTCCATATCTTTAAATAGTTGATGTCTATATTAGGGCACGCCTCTTATGAACAGATATTATCATTAAATTGTCTACGACAATTCGTCTGTCTTTTTTTTTCATAGATAAAAAAAGATCTTTGGTTGAAATTCGTATCTTAAACTAGGCGATTTCTGAATTTTCGTATAGATAAATATGTGTGTTTCATTCTTAGACCCTTTCACATAAACCTACAGATCTCGATTTTTACCTCAAGGATAATTTGAAATTGGTATTCATGGAAATTCAAGAAACACTTTGTAGTATTTCTGTTAATTACTTGTAAATTGTAATTTACATGTAATGATTGAAGCAGACGACCTCAGGTGTCAACATTCGTTTCTTTGTCTAATTGGAAGTCTCAAGGTGATGTTTACTGCAGACGACAAAAGTGGTCTTTTTGGGTAAAAATGGCTTCATAATTAGATAGATAGGCCTTCGAACGACATTTGCTACTTTTTTTACATGGCTTCAACCGATTCCCACACAATTACGCTTTTTACAACCTTCGAGCAAAGTTTGGGAAAACGCCGTGAACTAAAAAGATATTGTTTGTAACAAGAATATTCCCCCCACACACACACACAATGTTGCCTTCTCAGAAAGGCAATGTTTATTTTTCAAATTTAATCAACTTAGAATTGTCGTCTGTATTTCCTTTTTGAAAATGAACAAGTCTAAACTGTTGTCTTCATATATCGGGTTAGCATTGGATAGCCAGCAACCTTGGAACCTACACAGTGTATTTGAAACGTAAGGTCGCTGGGCTGATTAAATGATTCAAGCTGAAGTTGCGATCTTTTCTCTCCCAACTACGATGTGTTAGTCATAAAGAAAACAAACAAACAAAGAAACGCAAAGTGGAGTATTCGATCAGATGCCCGGATAGGAAGGCTGATTCGCGTCCGGGGAGCACTTATTTTATTTTAGAATACCATCCACATGCTAGTACTATCATATTGGAACCATTTTCGACATTTTTCTTTTAAAGAAGAGTAAACCCCACTTCGAAAATATCATTATTTTTCATATAGTTATGAATTTAAATAGTTTTTTAAACATTGAATGTTTAGCATGAAATGAAGACTTGGACAAAGTTACGCTCATTGTTTCCTATGCATACTTTATCGTACTAAAATCAGCCTATTGGTATAAAATCTTATTACTTCGTTTAAAATTGACCACCTACTCCATTTGCCACGAACATCGACTTGGACAGCTTCGATTTTAAACGGAATTATTTTTCAAACTTGGTGGCAAGGAGCATATATATATATATAAAAAGAATGGTTGGTTGGCACCCTAAACGTCGTAACTACAGCTTATTCAAACCAACAAAAATGATTCACAAAATTGGCGGCCAATGTCGGGGTTCAAAACTTAATTCCGGACCGAATTAATCGATTGATTCCTTGATTTGAAGACGCGATTGGCCAATTTAGATCAAATCGGTACAATGGCTCAAAGTTTATATAGATATAGCCGATTATTTAAATAGTTAAAGTAAATTGTATAATTTTGTAACGCTGTAAAAAAACAAAAGTACCGAAAGTTCTATAAGCTAGCAAAACAAGGTTTTCAAAGATTAATTTTCATGATTGAATAAATCAGGTTAAAGTAGCCAAGGAGTATGACCACTACAAACTCTCAGACTGGTTCAAAATGAAAGAAGTTCCAGACGATAATTTCAAGCTGGTGGAATTTAGAAAATCTTTGCCTTGTAGGGTTGAAAAAATTGCGGACATTGAAGAAATTGCTTGTTACAAGCAATTTCTTCATTATCCACCATGATTTCCAAATCTTGTTTTCTTGAGATACTAAAATCGTGGGATAGAGGTGAAATGGGTTAACTAGAATGCTTTTGAAAGAGTTTGAAAGAAACTGATTTTTAACACAATATGCTCAATTGAGCTAAAAATACCTCGAAGATGAACTTGCACGCAGAGTTTTCAATATACTTTTTATGACACAGGCATTAAAATGGATTTAGTGGTTAAGCTTCCAGTGACAGTTTGCACTCGTTGAACTCTGAAATGACCTCGAATTTTTGTCTGTTAACTTAAGCTATCAAAGCTGACACTTTGCTAGCTAAAAGGAGAAAAAAATCAAAATGTAGCGAACGAGACATCTTAAAAGTGGCAATTTTTCAAAGTACTGAACAAACCAAATTCCTGCGAAATCTACTACCGACTAAAGAGTATCTGAAAGGTTTCTGATAATGCACGCCCGACTTCGTCTCTTATCCAATCAGATTTAAAAGCCCTTTCTGGAACTATTTTTCTATTCAATTACTAGCCCTGCACGTTTTGGGGTTTGGGAAGAATCTTGCAGAAGAAGCCTAACATTTGCACTGACCTTTTTCGTGATATGTGCACCATATATACAGTCAGGTCCCACCAATTGTTGAAGACCATTCCTTCACCATGCCAGCATCTCTTTATACCGAAACATGGGATAAATGCCATTAAACATGAAAAGAAGATTTATTCTCTACACTGAATATAGGAACATGCAGGTAAGCTGTGAAACAATCACAAAATCGAGAAGATATCTTCAATTTGCAAGATTTTGCCGACCGAGTGAGGTCAAGTATACAGTAGTAACCTTGAGAATTTAACAACTCTAACGTCTTCAACTAGCCCGATACTATTGACCAATCGCGGCTGCCGATCAAGCAATAAACCGACTAATCAAAAATCAAATCATTCTGCCCGGAATTGAGCATTGAACTCCTACATTGACCGCCATTTTTATTAAGCATTTTTGTTGGTTTGGCGACTTGTACGTCGTAATACAGCTTATTCAAGCTGTAGTTACGACGTTTAGGTCGCAAACCAACTACATCATTATTTTGTCACATGCTACTGGCTATGAATGTTGCAAAAATAACGCCTTTTAAAATCGGAGCGGGACTTCCTGTTTTGAGTCAAGGGGTGAGGGCAAAGGAGTCTGTGGGCGACAAGCGATTGGTCAATTGACAAGTTGCTGCATTTTCTATGAAATAACAAAGCTATGAGTATACTCATTAGAATATTAGTATGCTGAGAAATAAGGATGGCTTTCCATGCATTTTTCGGAGTGAATTGCTGTTTTTGAAAATCCATTTTTCCCTGCGAAATTGGCATGAAATGGGAAAAAATGTTACCGATGAAAAAAATTTACTGAAATCACGTCTAAATATTTGATTAAAAACAGAGAACAGAAGAATATTTCATACAACGCATTAGCCGGGAAAGCACGTTCTTAGCAAATCCATATTTATAAAAGAAATACTACCCTAGTGTTCAGTGCTTAAAAAATTGTGCATCAATATTAGATAATGTCAAAAAGGTGTACATGTTTTAGAACATTAGGATGGGTATCCAAGCTAATTTTGCCATTTTTTGTAATTGAATCAAGCTACCCTCCCTATGTAGGCATACAACATTTAATATTTTTAGGATGATCATTTTTTATTCCTCGAGAAATTAACAATATTTGTTATCCTAATTTACAGGTTCCAAATTGACATTTATAAATCTGGTATTTCAGCTTAAATGCCTGACAATTGAGCAACGTAGGCAGCGGTTTAAAAAGGAGAGGGGGGCTAATTTTAGATGTGGATTTTCCAGAACAAAGGGCTTCAAATATAATTTCTTCAAAAGTTATTAAGAGTAAAAATCCTGTTTCCTATTATCTATTTCGGACCTTCCTAGTGATGGCTTCACACTTAGTTCTCAGAAAAGGAAAGGTTGCTTGCGGTAAGTTTTTTTCCCAATAATATCCTCTGTATAACAGAAAATCCAGGGTGTGTTAGAAGTAAGCAGTTTTAATTCTGGTAATTTGAATAACGAAATGCCCACACTGTTGCAGTTGTTGTTGTTGTTTTTCAATGAGTGGTTGTGAATCATTATTCCTCATTTTCGTATAGGGTTTCTAAAATTTGGAAGCATTCAAGCGAATATTTATCAGATCTCCACCATATTCTTTTAATAATTCAAACGGTTATGTGTTTCTGCCGAAAGTTACAGGATACATATTTTTATTAAAGGGAAGTAATTTACACATTGCCCTTTTCCGCTGATTTGTATCAATTTCCTTTTTACTACATTTAGTTCATTCCCACACAATGACACTTCTTGACGCCCAACAAAAACAATTGGAAAACATTGGGGGAAATGTAAAATTGCTTGAACCTAGCAATTTCTCATTTTACACAATGTTTTCAATTCAGAAAGTTCAAACGATTAAAAATTTCATAACGTTTTTTAAATTGCTGTCTAAAACTCCTTCCAATTTGGATCATTCAAAATTTTTGTCGTATGCCAATGAATTAATGTCCTTTTCTGGATGACGCAGAGAGAAGTTTGGCGCTTAGCAAACTTTGACAAGTAAATTTCAGGTCTGCCTAATATCCATACTAGTGCCATTATGAATTATCTTAATTCAAGCAACTATTAATAATTGCAAACAAATTAACCCCCCAGCCCACCCAAAAATAAATAAATAAATAAATAAAAATAAATGAATAAAATGATGCGCCTCGGAAAACCCACTTTAAATCCTAATACAAAAGCTCGCAGAAAATACAATCTTTTTAGAAGACAAAAAACTACGGAACCCAAAAAGTGACATTAAGTACGAAATAATTTGGAACACTTGCATATTAGAAAATAGTCTGGAATGTCACTTTAGGGGTTCCGTAAAAACCCTACCATTTTACAAAAACTATATATTAGCTCCACATTTACATATGTGAAATTTTTGAGATATAATTTAGAGAGACTTTGGCTGGGAACCTATCAATTTTGAAGAACAAAGTTGAGATTAAAACGAAAATATGAGGAAAGAAAAAGGAATAGCATCATCCCCTTTTCTCTCTTTTTGTATACATTGGGTGGACGTACCTCACAAACTTACCTTTATCACCGCACAAACTCGCGTTCGTATGCGCTGAACATAAATACTTGTAGAAAATATCGCGGGAAAAGGAGACAGTGTTTGTGACAAGCAACTTCTCCTCTAACCATACTCTTTTCTACAATCTTTTGCATTTTTCAATGGTAATGACAGCTATCCTTAGAATTGCCGAACCGCTGCCCACGCCATTGACTCCGCTGGCCACGCCAATCGACTCCGACATAAGTTTACGCTTCGATATTGAACGTCGTTATTTGGCAAATTTTATAGCCAGTAAAATGTAACAAAAAAAGAAAATTGTTGGTCGGTGACCTTAATGTCGCAGTTACAGCTTTAATGAGCTGTAGCTACGACGTTTATGTCGCCACACAAATGTTGGCTAATGTTGGAGTTCAAAGTTCACTCCCGGTCCAAATGAAGCACTTGATTGGTCGATTGATTTTTTGATTGACAGCAGTGATCGGTTGATTCTCCAACACAGATGACTGACAAGTTACTAGTTTACTAGGTTGGTCCATTCAGTTGAGTTATTCGTAAAGCGAAAGTTTCAGGAAATCCCTAACAGTGAAAAGATCCGACTCCCTTATGCATACCTCGCAGTCTTTTCTCAGAATTTGACACAAATTCTGTTAACAAATGACTTATCTCGACTTTCGATCAAACAACCATTCGACCAATCAATTTTTTCTTTCGACTGGGGGTGAACTTTGTCCTCCAAACCAGGGTTGACATTTAGCCCGCAGTAACAAGTTTTCGTCGCAGTAAGAACAAGATCGGGTTGAACGAAAATAGCTTACTTGTTTTCAGTAAACCCACATTTTTTTTAAATCTTTATCATATTCTGTTTAAAAATACCGAAGAATTAAAAATATTTAAGGAAAAGAAATATGGAGGTTACAAAGCTCTGACATCACCTCGAAGACGTCACTTTTTCTTTTTTAGTATGGCGCCTTAAACGTCGTAATTACAGCTTATTTAAGCCCGACCATTATACATTTTGTTACATGTGACTAGCTAAAAAATTTGCAAAATAACGCCGATTAATATAGATGTGTATCTTCCTGTCGGAGTCAGTAGGGATAACCTGCGGCGTAAGAGGGCGGGATCAGCTATCCGTCATTAGACATTGTGGAACGTTTTTAAATTTTAACGCCAGATGCAGCATCGTTAACCCTTTCCCGTATAATCTCTTGTTTTAACGTCCCTGTTATTTTATTCTTGAGAAAATATTGTTGGAAAGAAGACATTGCTTGTAACAAGCAATTCCTTCTTTTTCCACAATATTTTCTTCCCTTCTTAATGGTTATTTTTCTAATCATATCCACTTTAAATTTGTCTGCAAAACCTTTGAATTTGGACAGGTCTAAAATTTTGAAAACAGTAAAGGGTTAAAATACTTATTTCATTGTTTGGGTTTAGCAAATGAGGTGGTCGCAGGTTGATCAGGGATGAAAATCTTGATATTTTTCTATTGTTTATTTTTTGTTTTTGTTTTCTTTTTTATTTAGAATTGAGATTTGACCCCATTATATACATGTATTCATGTATGTATATTCCTATTCATTTCTACACCACTACTCGCGCCGATTATGTGGGCCAATGACAGAACCCAGATAGACGGACACTCCCGGGAATCAGACTCCGAACCTAATGATCGGGAAGTCGATATTTGAAATATCAAAACCGACTACCTTGTGCCCATATCTTTTATTAAGATATGTGAAATATAGTCGATTTATTTCTCTATAGTTCGCATGCAAAAGTTCGTGTTATAGGCAGAAGAAAAACGGCAAACTAAAAAACTGGTTAACCGGTACTTGGTAATAATTTCGCCTAGAGATAAATCAAATTAACTTTAACTTTTGTCTCGAGAAGTGTGAATTGTCATACGAACGCCAATTACTGCAGACGTGAAGAAGAAAAAAAACTTCAGCTCTGTCAGGCTTTTTTCATACACAGTAACATCGAGAACGTAGACAAAATTTACACACAAAAAAATTTAACTTTTTAAATTCTGCAGTTTAGCAATATGTTTGTCTACGATATTTTGCTTAGAATATCGCTCGCGTGTTGGGAGTCATTTACGGAGTTATTTGTAAAACCAAATTAACATGTATCTTACAAGTGCACACGTAAAATGTTCAGCTAAGACGTCGCAGATCGATTTCACTCAAAGAACTGTGAGGTTAAATCGAAGGCCACCAAATATAAGACCGCAATGACGCGTGCCTGAATTCAGCTGAAACAATCGTTTCTTTACAATGAGATGTATTTGTGGAATTAAACCTTTACAAGTTTTTTACAACTACACACGTTAAATGTTCAGCTTAGACATTGAAGATCGAATTCACTCAAAGAAGGCCGTGCTTAAATCAAAGGCCAACAAATCGAGGGCTTAGAGCAAAAACATAGTATGGGTGTATACAAAGACCGCAATGACGTATGCCTGAATTGAGCTGAAAAAATCGTTTCTTTACAATAAGATTTTTTTTACAAATTCTTAAAGGTATTTAATAAAGGGAAGACTTGCGTTTTAACCCTTGTTATGCTGAATAAAATAGTCTATAAAATTGTGTTAATATCAAAGAACTAAAAGCACAGAAAGCGCTAAGTTTTTGGTTGGTAGGCCTAATTATTTAGAAATTTAATGATATAAACAATGCTGGTTTTAAAGGAATAATAATGAGATCTGGAAAAAGATCGGAGTGCACATATGTGCAGCCTGGTCTTTGTCTAGACCTCCAGCCCAAACAGGAATATTCTGAATTAAGCATTGACAAGGATTAAAAGAAAGATCTATAAACTAATGATGCAGTTTCTAGTAAAATCCTCAAAAATCTGAGTCGATAGGTGAAAACATGTGGCTTGTTCATTACAGCAGACTTGACACAATCGCTGGTCCCGCCTACTGACTCCGCTGGCCACACCAACTTAACTAGACAGAAAGTCCCGCCTCGATATTTAATGGCTTTATTTTGTCAAATTTTGTGGCCATTGATATGTAACTAAAAAGTATAATGGTTGGTCGGCGACCTAAACGACGTAGTTACAGCCTGAATAGGTTTAAGTTTCTACGATCGATTCAACATACCAACAAAACTACTTCTCAAAAAGGTAGGCCAAAGTTCAAATCTTATTTCCGATCAAAATGAAGGATTTCATTGACGGGTTTTCTTTGATTGACATTCTGGATTAGGCGATTTAAATGTCTATTGACAGATCAAATCACCGCTTCTGTCCAAAGCCGCCATTTTAATTAAATCCGCAAATCACAATTTACCAATTGCGGCTGTCAATCAAATAATAAGCCAACCAATGAAATGGTTCATTTTGAGCAGAAGTTAGCTATGAACACCAACCTTAGCCAACATTTTGTTAGGCTTTTTGTTGGTTCGGCGACTTAAACGTTGTAACTACACCTTAGTCAAGCTGTAATTACGACGGTTATGTCGCCAACCAACCATTGTACTTTTGTGTTACATGCTCCTGGTAATGAATTTAGCGAACTTCCTGCCGGAGCAAATTAGACGGGCAAACGGATTAAGGGGGTGGGGCCAGCGATTGGTGAATTCAGTGAGTTAGTGCGTCACTTCGTCTGAATTTGTCAACAGCACATCTCCTACATTTATGGATGGATTTCAAAATGACCCGGCACAAATGTTCTATATGCCACTTAAAACTACTTTTCAGATAGTTTCAAGTTCAATGTCACAGCTCAAGATAAATTTTTCAGCGCACTCGACCTTTTTGTCCCGGGACCATCTGACAGTCTAATCGATGGGTGACAATAATTTCGTCTTCAACATTTCGTGTATCATCGGCATTTTGCATTAAAGAATAATAGTAAGGTATACAAATATCTCTTTCTAATGCCTTTTTTCAACTTGTGGCTCAACACTTCGAGGTAACACAGTTTTTGTTGTTTACTCTGCGAAAGATTTATCGATCGTACACTGAAACATTGGACAGATCGCTTGCCCTGTCCATTTAGTCAATAGGTCACGCCCTTAAACTCCAGCAGATAGTCCCGATTCGATTTTTAACGGCGTTTTTTTTTTTTGCAGAATTTGTGTCTAGTAGCATGTAACAAAAAGGAGAATAGTTTGTTGGTGACATAAACGCCATAACTACAGCTTGAATGTTGTAGTTGCGACGTTTAAATCGCCAAACCAACGAAAAGGTTAACAAAAACGCGACCAATATCGGAGTTGAAAGGTCCGGCTTAAATAAATGATTTGATTGGTCGGTTGATTCCTTGATTGACAGCCGCGATTTGCCAATTCTCTCTATTTAGTCAGCGGTAGAGAAATAGCTACTTCGAACACATTGAACTGACGTTGGTCCTATGACGTAATAGTAAAATGCAGGATAATACGCTTTTTAACCCATTCCAACATAAGCCCTCCTTTTTACGCCCCTCAAGAAAAAAGCTTTGGAAAGCATGGTGGAAAATGAAGAAATTGCTTGTACAAAGCAATTTCTTCATTTTTCACCATGATTTCTATCCAAAAGGACAAAAAAATTCAAAAATTCCATCAACTTGAAATTGTCGTCTGCAGCTTGTTTGATTTGGACTGGTCTAAAATCCCACTGTGTTGGAATGGGTTAAAGAATGATCGCCCATCTACATACCGCAGCGAAATCTTCGACACAGCTGGGTTTTAGATATAAACGTGAACATTTCTTTTTAGTCAGTAATTGCGCATACACGTATTACGTCGTTAAAGGCAACCTTCAATAATTGATTTTTAATGAGCATATGGTGTGGTTTACATCATACGTCATTTCAACTCGTTAGAACATTTCTGATGGCACCCTTTTTTGATACCCATTCCTACACAATGACGCTTTTTGACATCCCTCGAAAAAATGATGATAAAAAAAAATAACAATGAAAATAAAATAAAAAATAAGATTAAATAAAAATTCGAAAACATTGTGTAAAATGAAGAAATTGCGTGTGACAAGCAATTTTTTCATTTTTCATTTTGTTTTCTACCCAAGAATGCAGAGATATTTTAATTTTCATCTACTTGAAATTGTCGTCTGTAATTTCTTCAATCTAAAGTTTTGTCCTTTTGTAGTGGATTGAAGACAAAAAAGCCTTGAAGATGAAAAAGCCTGTGATAATATCCAGTTTATATACAGAGCGAAAAAGAGAAAATAACTAAGAAATTATATATTTTCTTTAACCCTTAATGTTTAATCCCTGTTACTTACTTCTCCGTATTTTTGTACTAGAGAAAATATTGTGGAAAAAGAAGAATTAGCATGGAAAAAAAATAATTTGCCACAATATCTGCTACCCCAATGGATAATTATTTTTCAAATAAGTTCGACTTTATATTGTCCTCTGCAAAATTTTCGAATTTAGACCAGTCTAAAATTTAAAAAAAGAGGATGGTTAAAATAATTGATAACCAGCTGGTGGGTTGATAATTAACGTATCCCAGGATCCCAGCTGTCAAATATTCGATTGACCAATCAAAGTATTCATTTCGTCTAGAAATGACGACGTTTACATGGCCAACTAAATGTTTTCAATTTTTTATTCATCATCTTGAAGATTAACCCATTCCAACTCAATCCCTCCTTTTTACGCATCCCAAGAGTAAAGCCTTGGAAAACATTGCGGAAAATAAAGAAATTGCTTGTATCAAGCAATTTCTTCATTATCCACAATGTTTTCTATCCAAAAAGATGAAAAAAATTCAGATTTCATCAACTTGAAATTGTCATCTGCAGCTTCTTTCAATTTGGACCAGTCTAAAATTTTGCTGTGTGGGAATGGCTTAATAATGCAAACTTCCACTGTTTTATAAATCAGAAAAGTTGTCTCATCGGAGGTCTGTGGACGTTGTATGACATCCGTGAATTAAAGATAAGGTTTGCCAGCCCAATTATTTTAGTTGGTTGGGCAGTCGATTCCAAACCGTAAAATCGAGGATTAGACTAAGCTTTCACGTGTAGGCATTTAACCCATTCCCACACAATAGAAATTAAGACCAGTCTAAATTTAAAGTAGTTGCAGAGGACAATTTAAGGTTTATGAAATTTTAGATTGTGTTCACTTCCTTGGTAGAAAACTTTGTGGAAAATGAAGAAATTGCTTGTTGCAAGCAATTTCTTCATTTTCCACATATTTTTCCATTGCTGTAATGTCTTTAGGGGCGTCAAAAGGCATCACTGTGTGGGAATGGGTTAAGAGTATCACAGACTTCCGTATATAGTCTAGAGAATAGCCAACAATTCATCCCAGGGAACTACCCAGAACATAACGTTACCCCGATTTTCTTTACCCTAAAGATGTGTCGTTTCAAGAAAGGATACGATAAAGTAATCTACAGATTCCATTTGCGTTTTTGAATGAAGTGTGTGAAGTTGGCAGGACATTAGACATTAGACATTAGACATTCGACCGAATGTCTAACTGGAAAATTAGACATTCAAATATCAATGTCTAACTGCCCAATTAGACATTAGACATTCGATTAGACATTCGACTTAACCCGTTTATGAATGTCTAACTGCCCAATTAGACATTAGACATTCGATTAGACATTCGACCAAACCCGTTTTTGAATGTCTAACTGCCCAATTAGACATTAGACATTCGATTAGACATTCGACCAAACCCGTTTTTGAATGTCTAACTGCCAAATTAGACATTCGATTAGACATTCGACCAAACCCGTTTTTGAATGTCTAACTGCCCAATTAGACATTAGACATTCGATTAGACATTCGACCAAACCCGTTTTTGAATGTCTAACTGCCCAATTAGACATTAGACATTCGATTAGACATTCGACCAAACCCGATTTTGAATGTCTAACTGCCGAATTAGACATTAGACATTCGATTAGACATTCGACCAAACCCGTTTTTGAATGTCTAACTGCCCAATTAGACATTAGACATTCGATTAGACATTCGACCAAACCCGTTTTTGAATGTCTAACTGCCGAATTAGACATTAGACATTCGATTAGACATTCGACCAAACCCGTTTTTGAATGTCTAACTGCCCAATTAGACATTAGACATTCGATTAGACATTCGACCAAACCCGTTTTTGAATGTCTAACTGCCCAATTAGACATTAGACATTCGATTAGACATTCGACCAAACCCGTTTTTGAATGTCTAACTGCCCAATTAGACACTAGACATTCGATTAGACATTCGACCAAACCCGTTTTTGAATGTCTAACTGCCCAATTAGACATTCGATTAGACATTCGACCAAACCCGTTTTTGAATGTCTAACTGCCCAATTAGACATTAGACATTCGATTAGACATTCGACCAAACCCGTTTTTGAATGTCTAACTGCCCAATTAGACATTAGACATTCGATTAGACATTCGACCAAACCCGTTTTTGAATGTCTAACTGCCCAATTAGACATTAGACATTCGATTAGACATTCGACCAAACCCGTTTTTGAATGTCTAACTGCCCAATTAGACATTAGACATTCGATTAGACATTCGACCAAACCCGTTTTTGAATGTCTAACTGCCCAATTAGACATTAGACATTCGATTAGACATTCGACCAAACCCGTTTTTGAATGTCTAACTGCCCAATTAGACATTAGACATTCGATTAGACATTCGACCAAACCCGTTTTTGAATGTCTAACTGCCCAATTAGACATTAGACATTCGATTAGACATTCGACCAAACCCGATTTTGAATGTCTAACTGCCCAATTAGACATTAGACATTCGATTAGACATTCGACCAAACCCGTTTTTGAATGTCTAACTGCCCAATTAGACATTAGACATTCGATTAGACATTCGACGAAACCCGTTTTTGAATGTCTAACTGCCCAATTAGACATTAGACATTCGATTAGACATTCGACCAAACCCGTTTTTGAATGTCTAACTGCCCAATTAGACATTAGACATTCGATTAGACATTCGACCAAACCCGTTTTTGAATGTCTAACTGCCCAATTAGACATTAGACATTCGATTAGACATTCGACCAAACCCGTTTTTGAATGTCTAACTGCCTAACATTAGATCAGATATTCGACCAAACCCGTTTTTGAATGTCTAACTGCCAAATTAGACATTGGAAAATAGGAAGACTTAACACTTTTGAAACCTAACATATCAAAATTCCTTTGCGTATGGCATTAAATACACTTAAGTTTCTTTAATCAAATAAACGTTCTTTTTAAGATGTTTTTAAGCGATTGAAAAATATAATTATTGACTTTCAACACTTTAGATGCCTTTTAACTCATTCGTTCTGATGTCAGTTTGACGCTTATTTCATCTACAAATTGATTGTAAATTTTGCCATACCCTATACCAAACGGAACATTTTGACCAAAATCGTTAATTTAATCCTAATTACCGATTGATTGTTATTGTTTTCCGATGACAAAGATGAACAATTTATGAAGAATTTCAAACGGTTTCATTCAAAGACTTCATAATTCTTTTTAAATCTATCATTGCACGTCGAAAAAACTGATAAGTAAGCTGATCAATGTCTAGGCCAAAGATATGGTTTAGGTAACCGGACAATAGCCACTCCGGACAATATCCCCTTCTATGTTTTTTGACATGGCGGACATTTTCCCCTACCTAAATTTAACAGGGCGGACATTAGCCCCTTCGCCATTCTGACAGGGCGGACAAAATCCCCATCCTCATATTAACAGGGCGGACATTATCCCCTTCATCGTTTTACTACTGCGGACAAAAGCCCCTTTCTGTAATATATCACAGACAATTCACGGTTTCTGGATTGGATATAATTCCGGTATTTCACATGAAAACCAGTTAAAGATTGTAAATATTATAATAATAATCAATGAAATACTCTGATTCTACTGGCGACTGATATGTTGTAAAAAAAAACTCATACAAAATTGTAGCTACGATGTTTCGTCTCATACCAACACCATGTATACAAAAGAGAAAAAGATAAGATCATATGGAAAAGGTAATAATATAGCTAATATTTAGCATGTTCTATTTTGTTTAGTCGGATTTATATCTTCGAGTGTCAGGACAACATATTTCCAGATGGCTTCGAATAGTAAAAAGTTAACACGAGGTTCATTTTAAAGAAAAATGCTGGTAAAGAGGGACAAGCTCCTCTTTGCCTTTACCATGACGTTTTCTAGAAAACAAATTTTATGGAGTCGCTCGCATAGAAATGTGGAAAAGTATTCACTTAAAAATTGAGCACTGGTTTATTATTCAATAAAAAAAAGTAAAATTTATATTAATCTTGGCTTATTGTTCGTTTCGTTACTTAAGCCCGAAGAAACTTGGTACAATTTTACGAAGGGGATAATGTCCGCCGATCGAGGGGATGGTGTCCGCCATGCCCAATTAGACATTCGAATAGACATTCTACCAAACCCGTTTTTAATGTCTTACTGCCCAATTAGACATAAGACATTCGATTAGACATGTTATCATAAAGTTAAAAAAATACGGGTAATCAAATAAAGTCAACATTATATCGAATGTCAAATTTTTCATGAAAAAACAAGAAACCCGTTTAAAACATCAATAACAACAACAAAACAAATGGACATGCTTCTTTTTCAGAAAATTCTGTTCAAAAATAGTTTTTTTAAATTTCAAAATATATAACATATTTTTCCACTGCTTAAAGTGAAAAACAAAATTAACGCAATTGTCGTATTAGAATATATATACATGTAAATATGACCAGCTGATGGTAGAAAATCATTAAGTAGAACGGTGAAACCTTTACCAATTTTCTGTTAAGTTTCTGTCACACTACAGCGTATAGCACCAACTTACGCCGACGTATGAGAAATTCAGTCTGTACGTTGGTGTACGTTGCATACGTTGGGCATAAGTTTTGCATACTACTCTTAGTACGCTGTCATACGCTGGCATACGTCGTCGTAAGTCGAGTATGTTGAAAAATTTTGTGCATGCACAAAATTTCCAACGTATGCCGACGTATGGATAGTACGTTACTCATAAGTTTCATGTACGCTACTTATAAGTAATGCATAGGTTCATGTACGTTACATGTAAGTTACTCATACGTTCGCATACGTTGCCATACGTAAAAGTCCGTTGGACGCTTGTGTAGCGTGTGCTTAGCGTATGCATAACGTGTTTGTAACCTACAAGCAACGTACTCCTAACTTATGGGTAGCTTATTCCAAACGTTCATCGACGTATTGAGCGTATGTCCGACGCACTGGGAGGGTACTCAGCGTACTTTGAACGTATGTAGAACGTACTGAACGTATTTGTAACTTACGGGTAGCGTATCTGCAAGCGTTCTGAGCTCATCTTGTACAAATTTGGTACACATGAGTAAATCATACCACTCAGATTGGTGAGAAATGGAAGACCATGAGAGACTTAGACGAGAATATCAGCTAGCCATATTGAATCACCAAAATAATGTGATTGAAGCTGCTTTGTATGTGGCTAGTAGGATCCGAAGAAGAAGAGGCCAACGCTTCTGTCTGTCGTTTTGTGTATGTGACGAGTTCGAGTCAGACGGAGCAACCCGACGGCGGCACTCATCCTTTCCGACTATTTGTCTCTCACCAATGGGTCGATAATCGTAGACCTATGTGGGATAGCAGCTGGAGGCTAGGAAAGGATGTAATGGTAGTACTGGTATGAGAAATACCAGGATTCCATTGTTAGGTGCTCCAGCCGCCGCGATATAACTGAAAGATTGTTGAAAGCGGCGTAAAACCCCATTCAAACAAACAAACAGACGGAGCAATAGAGACAACAGTTTCGTTCACAGACGCCACTGAAGAAGCATTTGAGTCCGAACGAGGGCGGTTTTGATCATCATTGTCCGAATGCTGGTTATTTCCGTTATCGTCTGTCTGTTAAGGAGATAGGGAAGACGCCGAACGTGTAGGCGCTGAATTTTTCTTTGCGCGGCCTCTTCCCGAGTTTTTCCTTTGTTTCTTTAGGGACATGTTTACCGATCTTCAACTACATAAATAATGAAGACTGGGTAGCCAAGAGATTAATATCATACATGTATCTGACGTCACGAACGTCACGTGCACTACAAGCACGCTGTGCACAAGTTTGGCGATCGTTCTTCATACGTTCCTCATAAGTTAAGAACGCTAGGCAAATGCTGGACGTGCGCTGTTGTACGCTTTCATAAGTCATGTTACGCCAGAGGTAAGCAATGCATAAGTTACTCATTCGTTGGACATGCGCTATTCATTCGCTCAGTACGTTGCACGTACGTTTTGCATAAGTTCAAACAGAGGCTTTCTCTCATTTTTTGTGACTTTTCTTCAGCGTATGACAACGTATGACAACGAAATTATTTCTTTTCATGCGTTCGGCATACGTTGGCTTATACGTTATAGTGTGACAGGGGCATTAAATACTGAAATGCTTCCACACGCCAGGAACGCGTTAAAGACTGGCCAGGCACACGTTCTGTGTAACTTTTAGCCAACGTGTTTCTAGCGTGCTCGCAGCGTATGTGAACGTGTACATTGGCTGTCTCTAGTGTACTGAACGTGTTCGGAACGTATTTCAACTCGTTCGTAACACACTGAGGAATTGTGAGCATGCACGACATCTGTCGATATACTCAGCGTGTAACAACGTGTGTCAGTGTGTCGATGGCGTGTGTGGAGCGTGTTGTTTAAAATCAAACACGTCCCGAACACGCTGGCTAAAACATAAAGGTGCTACTACAGCACTATTACGCTCTAACTATTTCAAGAAATAAAATGAGGTGATCATATAAATAATGGAAAGCTATAACATTATAAGGTGGGAGTTTTACAGTGAAGATTTTACTCAGTACAATATACATGTGTTCTCGGAGTAGACAAGTAACTAAAGCAAAAGATAAATATAGCTTAAGTAACTAGGTTCTGGTTGTTTGTGTTACAGTTGTTTGGTTGAAAACATTTAACCTCATGTTGGCCGCTTTTAACATCAAATAAATAATTTGTTTTGTATTTTTTTTTATGTTTTTTTTTAAATGGGAATTTACACCGCTTTTGTCAATCTTTCAGTCATATCGCGGTGACTGGAGCACCTGACAACGGATTCCTTGTATTTCTCCTACAACTACAAACATTTCATCTTTTGTTGACCCCAGCCGCTACCCCTCATAGGTCTACGATTATCAGCCCCATTGGTGGGAGACAGATAGTCGGAAAGGATGAGAGACCTGTAGACTGACAGTTCGACGCGCTACTAACTGCGCTCTGACGATGGCTTGGTTTTTATTGTATTTGATGGCGAATGAGTTGCAAAGACTATATAATATGCATAACGTTTACGAGGACTTTTAACGATAAAGGAATAGGCCGATCAAAGTTGAGAAAATTAAATTCGATTATCTGTTATTTGTATTTAATTGATAAATAATGTACATTCGAGTATTCATTTTAAGTCTTTGAGAGTAGGGCTGCTTCACCATATGATGTATAATTTCGAAAGCTGTTTGGTAGTCGCCAAAACATGGTAACGGTAAGGTCAGGCCAATCTTATGGGTATCAAATTATGACATAGCAAGTGAAGGGATATCAATTAGTGGATTGCTGGCCTCGCCCCTTGGCCTCCGTCGAGACATAACAACTCAGAAATTTTATAAAATGTCACTATACTCTTTTATTTTGATTAGGACATAAACCAAATACAAATCGATGTTGGACCTTTAGCACGTCTTGGCTACAGCTTATTCAAGCTGTAGTTTGTTTCGACGATCAAGTCACCACACATATATTAACTTTTTCTCATATGATATGTTAGAAAAATAGAACGTTCGTTGTCTTTTGCACTTACAGATTTATCGCGAGATGATTTGGTACTTGTAAACCCCTACCTACATAGATCATACGACATTTTACGGCTGATGTCAACTATTCGACGCACACTCCTGGTCTCTGTAAGGGGCATAAGCGATTACCTTGCTATTTGATTTTAATCTCAATGCTGGATTTTAATGTGGTTGGTTTTTCAATTGTATCGTGGATAACATAAATGCACAACTCATACACTGAAGGACTAAAGAAACGCAAATTTCAGTTTTGGTTATTTTTATTAGCCTTGCTGGGCGATGTTGTTTCCGTTGTAAGGGTTTACAGTTAAGTCATTACATTAGCAAAGATTGTTCTAAATAACTACACGCCTAAGAGCAGTGGCATTTTAAAGGTATCTACCCCTACTACGAAAAAAGACTAAAAAAAAAAAAAAAATAATAAACCAGTCACCGTTCTTTGGCAAATCAATGAAAGCTCAGTAAATTCAAGCATATCTAGATTTTTATAACATCTGAAAATGAAACTCAACATTTTGTCTTGAAATTTTGTAGATATTTCCATCTTTCTGGGTAGAAAACATCCGGCAAAATGAAAATATTGATTGTTACAAGCAATTTTGTCATTTTACACAATGTTTTCCCAATTATATTTCTTAAGGGGCGCCTAAAAGCGTCATTGTGTGGGAATGGGTAAACCAATTTAAATCAATCAACCTGCACAAGCTTTAGCATCTGATGAAAAATATATATTTTTTATGTAAAATTTATTCTTGTTAACCCTGGTTTATACGTCCCGGTGGCTATCAAATTGAGAATACATTGTAGAAAAATAATAAGCAAATTGAGAATGCATTGTAGAAAAAGAATAAGTTTGTTGCAAGCAAGTTTGTTCCCTTTCCACAGTAGTTCTACCCTATTGAATTCTTTTTTTTTTTTTTTTTTTTTTTAATTGTTTTATATATCATTTCATATATTTAAGTATTTGAGAAAAAGTGAGAAATAAAAAAGTGGAATATAAAAGAGATGACCGTAAGAAGTGTCACAAAGATTTAACTAAGACAATCTTTTTGAACGTGTTAATCCATTCACCAAATTCTTATTACTATATTGAGATATATCATGCAATAACATATATGATACAATGTATGTAAATCTTTTTGTTGTAAATTTTTTTTTCAGATTTTTCTTACTTAAACATTTTTTTTTTTTTCCAAATTTTTCTAGATGAGAAACGTTTTAAAATAGATTTCCTTTACCTCTTGCATTTATAATCCTATCTAAAATGTACAAACTCGTAATTTCCTTAGAATTAAAGGGAATAGCAAACGACTTCCTTTGTTACTTGTAATAAGGGGAATCGGGTGAAAATCAAAAGCAAACAGCCGATCATTATGAGATATATCCAGTGTACATCCAAAATACCACCCGTGGTCTATTACGCAATCAGAGATAACGATCAGAAGCGTGTAAGTTACTTGTATTAAAACAGCACTTTTAAATTTGATTTACCATTAACCCTTCACAGAAAAAAAATCTCAGAACGAAAGAGGATACGAACGAAAAATTAATAGCCATGTGTACCGAAAATAATGGATCTTTCAAATGTGAAGAAAATCGGCGTAAAAAGTACTCTTTATCGCAATATGGTTATTCTTAGTTGTTGTTGTGTGGTTTCCTTGTTTTAATAAGTCTTTTCAAGTTAAAGAAGTAAACGCAATGATTTCCTACAAAGGACGCCTTTGCTAATTTTGTTCCGAAAATGAGAATTAAAATATGAAAACTGGACGAGAATGAAATTGGTTCCTAGGTCGGGAGAAAAAAAACGATTAAAACGTGTCAACGTTAATATAAACTACCACATCAATTCCATATTCTAAGAGAATTTTAAGAGTACTCAACATTCCTCTGTATTGATTTCTGAAAAAAATATCTGATTCTACGCAAAATAGGAACATTTAGTCTCAGCCCTTATATTCTCTATATAGCAAATTTAAACCGAAACTACCCAGTTAAGTCAAGGGAGTTAATTATAGGGCAATTTTCAGGACAACTCCGTATATCGGTAGGGGCCCATTGAACCATTCTCGTTTGCAAACATTTGTGGAAATTAATATCCTGCATTAGACGACCCGTATTTTTTAATTATTACTTTTCAAAATAAAATGCTAAAAAAGATTGTCCGTAAAAAGTTTAAAAATAGAATATGAAATCTATCATTTTAGCTGAATCCGCAAATTTTTGTTCGCCAAGCATGAGTTAGAGCGTAGTTTTCCTGTTGAAACCGTCACGACAAATGACGAAACATCTATCAAAGCATGAGAATGGTCAAATTTGCTCCCCCTTTTTGTTTACGTCGCTTTTATTTAAGAATGTATGACGCAACAAAAATGACCGACATCATAGATTTACTCGCGACTCACTGGATATAGCGTTATTGGATGAAAATTTAAATCGATCGGTAAAACAGTTATTGTTCATATTCTGACAATTTACACGAATAAACTTGCGCTCCGCTTAGGTTGAATCGCGTAAATTGTCAGAAATGAACTATAACTATTACTTCTTTTAGGCCATGAATCTAGGACAATAGCCTCTCCGGACAATATCCCCTTCTATGTTTTTCGACAAGATCGACATTATCCCCTTCCTAAATTCAACAGGGCGGACATTTGCCCCTTCGTCATTCGGATAGGGCGAACGAAATCCCCTTCCTATTATTAATAGGGCGGACACCATCCCCTCGATCGGCGGACATTATCCCCTTCGTTAAATTGTTCTTAGTTTCTTCCGGCTTAAGTAACGAAACGAACAATAAGCCCCGATTAATATAAATTTTACTCTTTTTTTTATTGAATAATAAACCAGTGCTCAATTTTTAACTGAATACTTTTGCACATTTCTATGCGAGCGACTCCATAAAATTTGTATTCTAGAAAACGTCATGGTAAAGGCAAAGAGGAGCTTGTCCCTCTTTACCAGCATGTTTCTTTAAAATGAACCTCGTGTTAACTTTTTACTATTCGAAGCCATCTGGAAATATGTTGTCCTGACACTCGAAGATTTAAATCCGACCTAACAAAATAGAACATGCTGAATATTAGCTATATTATTACCTTTTCCATATGATCTTATCTTTTTCTCTTTTGTATACATGGTGTTGGTATGAGACCGAAACATCGTAGCTACAATTTTGTATGAGTTTTTTTTTTTACAACATATCAGTCGCCAGTAGAATCAGAGTATTTCATTGATTATTATTATAATATTTACAATCTTTAACTGGTTTTCATGTGAAATACCGGAATTATATCCAATCCAGAAACCGTGAATTGTCTGTGATATATTACAGAAAGGGGCTTTTGTCCGCAGTAGTAAAACGATGAAGGGGATAATGTCCGCCCTGTTAATATATGGAAGGGGATTATGTCCGCCCTGTCAGAATGGCGAAGGGGCTAATGTCCGCCCTGTTAAATTTAGGTAGGGGAAAATGTCCGCCATGTCAAAAAACATAGAAGGGGTTATTGTCCGGAGGGGCTATTGTCCGGTTACCTAGACCATATCTTTGGCCTAGACATTGATCAGCTTACTTATCAGTTTTTTCGACGTGCAATGATAGATTTAAAAAGAATTATGAAGTCTTTGAATGAAACCGTTTGAAATTCTTCATAAATTGTTCATCTTTGTCATCGGAAAACAATAACAATCAATCGGTAATTTGGATTAATTTATCGATTTTGGTCAAAATGTTCCGTTTGGTATAGGGTATGGCAAAATTTACAATCAATTTGTAGATGAAATAAGCGTCAAACTGACATCAGAACGAATGAGTTAAAAGACATCTAAAGTGTTGAAAGTCAATAATTTTATCTTTCAATCGCTTAAAAACATCTTTAAAAGAACGTTAATTTGATTAAAGAAACTTAAGTGTATTCAATGCCATACGCAAAGGAATTTTGACATGTTAGGTTTCAAAAGTGTTAAGTCTTCCTATTTTCCAATGTCTAATTTGGCAGTTAGACATTCAAAAACGGATTTGGTCGAATATCTGATCTAATGTTAGGCAGTTAGACATTCAAAAACGGGTTTGGTCGAATGTCTAATCGAATGTCTAATGTCTAATTGGGCAGTTAGACGTTCAAAAACGGGTTTGGTCGAATGTCTAATCGAATGTCTGTCTTATTGGGCAGTTAGACATTCAAAAACGGGTTTGGTCGAATGTCTAATCGAATGTCTAATGTCTAATTGGGCAGTTAGACATTCAAAATCGGGTTTGGTCGAAAGTCTAATCGAATGTCTAATGTCTAATCGGGCAGTTAGACATTCAAAAACGGGTTTGGTCGAATGTCTAATCGAATGTCTAATGTCTAATTGGGCAGTTAGACATTCAAACACGGGTTTGGTCGAATGTCTAATCGAATGTCTAATGTCTAATTGGGCAGTTAGACATTCAAAAACGGGTTTGGTCGAATGTCTAATCGAATGTCTAATGTCTAATTGGGCAGTTAGACATTAAAAAACGGGTTTGGTCGAATGTCTAATCGAATGTCTAATGTCTAATTGGGCAGATAGACATTCAAAAACGGGTTTGGTCGAATGTCTAATCGAATGTCTAATGTCTAATTGGGCAGTTAGACATTCATAAACGGGTTAAGTCGAATGTCTAATCGAATGTCTAATGTCTAATTGGGCAGTTAGACATTCAAAAACGGGTTTGGTCGAATGTCTAATCGAATGTCTAATGTCTAATTGGGCTGTTAGACATTCAAAAACGGGTTTGGTCGAATGTCTAATCGAATGTCTAATGTCTAATTGGGCAGTTAGAAATTCAAAAACGGGTTTGGCCGAATGTCTAATCGAATGTCTAATGTCTAATTGGGCAGTTAGACATTCAAAAACGGGTTTGGTCGAATGTCTAATCGAATGTCTAATGTCTAATTGGGCAGTTAGACATTCAAAAACGGGTTTGGTCGAATGTCTAATCGAATGTCTAATGTCTAATTGGGCAGTTAGACATTCAAAAACGGGTTTGGTCGAATGTCTAATCGAATGTCTAATGTCTAATTGGGCACTTAGACATTCAAGAACGGGGTTGGTTGAATGTCTAATCGAATGTCTAATGTCTAATTGGGCAGTTAGACATTCAAAAACGGGGTTGGTCGAATGTCTAATCGAATGTCTAATTGGGCAGTTAGACATTCATAAACGGGTTTGGTCGAATGTCTAATCGAATGTCTAATGTCTAATTGGGCAGTTAGACATTCAAAAACGGGTTTGGTCGAATGTCTAATCGAATGTCTAATGTCTAATTGGGCAGTTAGACATTCAAAAACGGGTTTGGTCGAATGTCTAATCGAATGTCTAATGTCTAATTGGGCAGTTAGACATTCAAAATCGGGTTTGGTCGAAAGTCTAATCGAATGTCTAATGTCTAATTGGGCAGTTAGACATTCAAAAACGGGGTTGTTCGAATGTCTAATCGAATGTCTAATGTCTAATTGGGCAGTTAGACATTCAAAAACGGGTTTGGTCGAATGTCTAATCGAATGTCTAATGTCTAATTGGGCAGTTAGACATTCAAAAACGGGTTTGGTCGAATGTCTAATCGAATGTCTAATGTCTAATTGGGCAGTTAGACATTAAAAAACGGGTTTGGTCGAATGTCTAATCGAATGTCTAATGTCTAATTGGGCAGTTAGACATTAAAAAACGGGTTTGGTCGAATGTCTAATCGAATGTCTAATGTCTAATTGGGCAGTTAGACATTCAAAAACGGGTTTGGTCGAATGTCTAATCGAATGTCTAATGTCTAATTGGGCAGTTAGACATTCAAAAACGGGTTTGGTCGAATGTCTAATCGAATGTCTAATGTCTAATTGGGCAGTTAGACATTCAAAAACGGGTTTGGTCGAATGTCTAATCGAATGTCTAATGTCTAATTGGGCAGTTAGACATTAAAAAACGGGTTTTGTCGAATGTCTAATCGAATGTCTAATGTCTAATTGGGCAGTTAGACATTCAAAAACGGGTTTGGTCGAATGTCTAATCGAATGTCTAATGTCTAATTGGGCAGTTAGACATTCAAAAACGGGTTTGGTCGAATGTCTAATCGAATGTCTAATGTCTAATTGGGCAGTTAGACATTCAAAAACGGGTTTGGCCGAATGTCTAATCGAATGTCTAATGTCTAATTGGGCAGTTAGACATTCAAAAACGGGTTTGGTCGAATGTCTAATCGAATGTCTAATGTCTAATTGGGCAGTTAGACATTCAAAAACGGGTTTGGTCGAATGTCTAATCGAATGTCTAATGTCTAATTGGGCAGTTAGACATTCAAAAACGGGTTTGGTCGAATGTCTAATCGAATGTCTAATGTCTAATTGGGCAGTTAGACATTCAAAAACGGGGTTGTTCGAATGTCTAATCGAATGTCTAATGTCTAATTAGGCAGTTAGACATTCAAAAACGGGTTTTGTCGAATGTCTAATCGAATGTCTAATGTCTAATTGGGCAGTTAGACATTCAAAAACGGGGTTGGTCGAATGTCTAATCGAATGTCTAATGTCTAATTGGGCAGTTAGACATTTACAAACGGGTTTGGTCGAATGTCTAATCGAATGTCTAATGTCTAATTGGGCAGTTAAACATTCACAAACGGGTTTGGTCGAATGTCTAATCGAATGTCTAATGTCTAATTCGGCAGTTAGACATTGATATTTGAATGTCTTATTTTCCAGTTAGACATTCGGTCGAATGTCTAATGTCTAATGTCTAATGTCCTGCCAACTTCACACACTTTTTTGAATGTATGTTTGCGTGAGCTAGTTCTTCAAGATAAGGATACACTAGATCTTTAATCCTTTCCTGTTCAATCCCTAGTTTTTACGTTCCTGTGTTTTTATACTCGAGAGAACATTTTGAGAAAAGAAGAACTTGCTTTTAAAGAGCAATTTCTTCATTTACCAAAATATTTTCTACCAAACTGACTGATTAATTTTTTCAAAACAAATCAATTTATAATTGTCGTCTGTAAACCCTTTGTATTTGGACAGGTCTAAAAATTAGAATCGCAGTAAAGGGACTAAGCCTGTACACGGACAAACTCGCCTTTCATTTCATTTTCAATTACAATCAAGAGTGAAGCCTTACTACTAATGAGGCTCTATACGTCTGTAATACAACACTCCCCTCCCGACTTCGATCATATTATGCGCGACAGTGCTAGAGAAAAACTATCTATTATAAGCCTACAGATTTTACATTATTGCACGCTGACTGGGAAAAAACATCTATGTGATAGTGTTAGTTGACGCCATTTCCACGTCAAGAATGGCGTAATATTCATTGTTTTTAAAGGATTGGTTTTAGAAAAAAATTGTTAGCTTCTTTTTATCTATTATATTTTGTTGAGATACAATAAACGCAATACTGTCATGTAATAATGATGCGAAACATTACACTGGACTCTCACATTGTAGGAAAATTCGGTCTTGTGAAATATCCCATTTTTCCTACTCAGCTCGAATCAAATACAAGGTTTTGTATTTTTTTTATTTATTTATTTTTTTGTAGGTTTTTAACATATTTATTGCCATTTTGTACAAACATTACAAACTACACTATACAACAAATGTTCATATAAGTCTGGAAAAGGGGTCCGGCCACAACTTCTTCAAACTTAGATTCGGCCGTTCCCCTACATAATTTAATGTCTTCTATATTTGTTCATTAAAGAGAATGACAAGATAAATATGGAAAAAGAATGAGAAAACAGTGTATCCAATTATGGAAGTAAACAAGAAAAAAGCTTTAGAAAACATTGTGGAAAATGAAGAAATTGCTTGTAACAATTTTCTTCAATTTCTTTAAGTCCTTATTTTCATATTTTTCTGAAAATGATTTTGTTCAGCGTGTCAAGGGGAAAGTACTTGTATTTGAATTGTTTAAGTCATTTAACGATTTTTAATCGAATAATCGCGACTCTCAAACAAGAAATCAACCGACCAATCTAATCATTTATTCAGCCCGGACCTGAGCTTTCAACTCCGTTATTGGCCGCCATTTTTTGTTATCCTTTTTGTGTTAGTTTGGCGACTTAAACATCGTTACTACAGCTTATTCAAGTTGAAGTTACGACGTTCAAGTCACCAACCAACCAATTTATTTTTTGTTACATGATACTGGCCATAAATTTCCAAAATAAGGCCGTAAAAATTGAAGGGAACTTTATATTTATGGGCGGGGTCTAGGGAGTCAGCAAAGCCAGTGATAGGTCAATTCATCATTCACCATTCGTCCCTGAAAATTAATAAATAAAAGAGGACCTATACCATACTAAAGTCCACAAAAAACGTTGAATAATCACATGTCAATAACTGGGCTTTTTTAGTTTAGCCTGGTATGTTACCTAATAACATTTAACACCATTTGCCGAAACCTCGAGATTGTGTGAAAAACACCTGATAAAAGATACAGCGTATTTCGTTGTCATGGTTTTAATAGCAGATTTGGTGTATTCAAACGCAATTTAAAAAAGAGAGAGAGAGAGAGAAAAGAAAAATAGGAAGCCATACCCCATGCCTTTCATATGTTGAGAAGGTTTGATCATACTTAATTAACGGAGTGACAACTGAGTCGGGACAGGTTTCAGCTTGTCGATTATTTAATGAAAATGGCCCAGGAGAGCCAAATCGTCGTTGGGAGTGCAAACTGGCGTAAGTAAATCTTGAATTCAGCTGTAGTTACGACATTTTAAGGTTATTCGTTAGAAATCATCGCAACTATTCCCCCAGAATATCGTGGCTAACGAAGAAATTGCACGTTGCCTTTAAATCAATTTTTACTTCGATGTCCTTTCGACAACTTCATAAAATTTGGGTATTTTGCATTTTACACAAAATAACTTAAAATTTGAACCGAACAATAAAATATATTTGAGCATGTGCGTGACATTTCCAACCATTACACATGTTCGCCAAGTAAAGACTCAGATCAGCCTGTGCATCCACACAGTCTGACCAGAGTCTTCACTCTGCGCTCCGTAGATAGGTTCTGACCCAAAGCTTCTTTAAACGGTAACATCCCATTTGGTCTACTCCCATTTCGTCTACTGTATTTTTTTTGCCAGGAGTCCCATTTCGTCTACTGTCCCATTTCGTCTACTGTCCCATTATGTCTACTGTTTTAATTTGTCTACAATGGTTTCTTTTATTAAGGATAATTACAAAATATTTTCAGCTTTTTGTATAATAAATTTTTAAATGTAATATTGATATTATAGAATAAAATATGTGTTAATGAAAAATATAAATAATCTGACAAAAAGACTTATTTTCGTTTTAACAAATAGTTAATATTTAATATTGAAGTATTATAAAAAGAAAAGAAATTTACTGTATTGCCAAATTTCTTTACATTTTCATAATAACTTTAAATGTAAATATTATTCTAGTGATTGTAGACCTCCATTTGTCATTATATTTCTATCTTAATGAATAATGCCATTATAAATAAGATTTAAATCCAATAGATACAGGTGTGAAAAGGCAAATTAACAAATGCCATACAGTTAATCCATCTTCTCAACACCTAGTCTGAAATGTGTGAAATATATCGGCAACAAATACCAATATTTGATACAAATATTGGTAAAAATGTAGAATTCAAATTTTTAGGTAAGAAAAAAGCATAATAATAATTCAAAACCATAAAAAAGAATAAAATCTAAAACGTAGACGAAATGGGACTCCTGCGCAAAACAGGGGTAGACAAAATGGGACTAGTGTGCAAATTTGTAGACGAAATGGGAGGAGACGAAATGGGAGTAGACCAAATGGGACTAAACCCTTTAAACAATCCAGGGTGCCCAATGTGTGCGAGTCACGCACCTGCGAAATTGTTGGAAATGTCACACACAGGCTCATTTGTAATTTAAGATTTGCATCCTTTCTTTACCCGTAAAATTGTCCGGAAACATAGGAACAAAAAATAACTATACGGTATATAAAACGATTTCGTCATTATTTAAACCAGTTCCTTTATGTTTTTTGCTCTTTTTGTGTTTATGCCTTTTTCTCCTCCCAATTTCTTTGATATTTTTTCTAGATATGGAAATAGCCTGATATCTATCGGATCATGTAGAAGTGATATAATTTGAAATTGACGGATTGCTAACACATTATTTCCACCGCAATTATTTCATACAGGTTTCTTCTTTTCGCCTTTTCTAATACACACTCTAAATAGTTCCAATATATTGTCGCAGCGTTGTACCAAATTCAAAAGAAATTAAGTTGTTTTATTATTCCAGTGCTCCCGAATCAACAAATAGACACTGAAGTTCCTGACTTTCGTTTCGTTCAAGGATTTCAGGGTCTCACAGACTGAGTGTCCGTGTTGCATCAATATTCATATGTAAACAAATTGACTCCTTTTATTTAAATGGATACATAAATGTTTAACTCTTTACAATGAGCACATACCGTTGTTGTCTATCTGTTATACCTCTTCAATCCAGTGACATATAGACCCATCGGGCCGGGTGTAATTCTATTTCCTTGCTTGTTAATATTTTTATTCTGTATACACATGTCACTTTAACAATAAAATATTACTTACTTACACATTCGACCAGACAAGGGCGTTTATCTTGGTGTCAAACAACATTACTTTGCACAGAATGGTCGGGGATATAAACCAAAAAACATATCGTTTTTGAGAGACTTAAATGTGGAAGGTACATATTTAACGAGCTGTAATCGTGAATTCCAAGTGGTCAATCATGAAAAATGTTTTTTTCAGAAATGTTTGTTGTGAACATTTACTTAAGGTATAAAATCCCGGCGGCGGCAGATATCCTTTCCAACATTTGTGTCTCACAAATGGGTGGATAATCGTAAACCTAAGTCGGATGGCAGCTGGAGGCTAGGAAAGGATGTAGTGGTAGTACTGGTGTGAGAAATACCAGGAATCCATTGTTAAGTGCTCAAGCCGCTGCAATATGACTGAAATACTGTTAAAAGTGGCGTTAAAACATATTCCATCAATCGGGTATAAAGTATCTACTTAAGTGGTCAATATATGGGTTTTTTATGCGAGCGACCACCCGTCTATTAGCGATCTATTTAATCAAGACAGGAAGTCTGTCGACTGTATTATTCAGCCTATCTTGATTTCACGAAATTAACAAGTTTTGAAAGTCGCGAATTCTCATCTTGTGTAAAATACGAAAGAAAACTCGATAGTTTAACCCTTTACCTGGGAACCAAAGTTTAGACAGGTCCAAATAGAACGTGGTTACAGACAGCAAATGAAAATGTAAGAAAAGAGAGTAAAAGACGGGGTATAAAATCATAAAACATTGTGGAAAAAGAAGAAATGTTTGTCGTCTTTTCCCACAATGTAATCGCAAGTATAAATATCTTTTAATCTTGAAAAATATTTCTTGTAAGGGAAACTGTTTACGACAGAAAGCGCACTCCCACACAATCCCTCTTTAGTCACGCTCCTCAAGGAAAAAATCTTTTGAAAACATTGTAGACAATGAAGAAATTGCTTGTTTCCAGCAATTTCTTCACTGTCCACGATGTTTTCTACCTCAAAAGATACAGAGTTTTAGAATTACTCCAACCTTAAATTGTCGTTTTCATCTTCTTTCGATTTGGACCAGTCACTTTTGCATGTGGGAATGGGTTAATCCTTAGCTTGGAGAGAATTTTTAACCTGGTCCAACTGATAGATCGCCGCTGTTGATAAAAAAAAAAAAAAAATAAAAATAAAAAAAATCGGCAATTCAAGTTATACATTTTGACTGGAAGCGAACTTTAAACCCAGACAATTATGTTAAGCATTTTTGTTGGTTTGGCGACTAAAACGTCGTAACTACAGCCTTTTCAACGAATACCGGACTGGATAAAGTTTTACCTTGAAAGGTATTTATGTATGAATGGGACGTTTCCGTTTCATATGTCATAGCGTAGTCGGTAGCGCATCAGACCCCCAATCTTCAATCGTTGGATGTCATTGGTTCGATCCCCGGCGGCGGCATATATACTTTCCGACATCTTTCTCTCACCAATGGGTAGATAATCGTTAACCTAAATGGGATAGTAGCTGGAGGCTAGGAAAGGATGTAATTGTAGTACTGGTGGTGGACATACCAGGAATCAACTGTTAGGTACTTCAGCCGACGCGATATGACTGAAACACTGTTAAAAGTGGCGTCAAACTCCATTAAATTAATCGATCAAAGCAATTCACACGATTTCGCTATCACAATTAAATTTTGCCTGAGAAATTAAATACGTATGAGCGTTATTTACATCAGAAGGTTTTGGAAAAAGTTAGAGAGAAAATGGAGAAAAATACCAAATGTCTGGATTTTACTCAATATGCCTCCTTCGGGTTGTTGTCCAAAAGTTTATGTTTTTAGACGTCGGTGGGCGACAAAAACATCTTAAGTACAGATTAAAAAAATTAGTTGTTAGAAGATTGCGAAATTAAGTGTACCCGTGAAATAATGTTTACCGTCACCCAAAACTCCACTCATTCCGCTCGCCCCACACACTGAGCTCCTACTGGCAGTTCCACTTCGACATTAAACGGAGTTATTTTGCAATATTCAAGGCCAGTAACATGTAACAAGAATGTAAATGGTTAGTAGCCTAAACGTCGTAACTACAGCTTGTATAGGCTGTAGTTACGATGTTTAATTCACCAAATCAACTGAAATGCTTCGTATAAAAGTCCGACAATGGCGGAGTTCAAATTTCACTACCGGTTTAAATGAATAATTTGATTGGCCGTTTGATTGATATCCGCGCCCCATCATTTTTCAAGCGTTCACGTCAATATTGACTTTTAGTTGAAAAATATCTCTATTAGGGATTAATAGAAAGTAAGTAAGAAGAAATGTAGATCAGTTATATCTAATTTCAAAAGTCTGCGTAAAGAATGTACACTTTTCACTCTGGTCAACATGCGCAATTCACCAATCGCGACTGTAAACCAAATAACCAGTCGACCAATGAAATCATTCTTTGAGACCAGGCAGGAGTTTAGATCTCCGACATTAGCCGCCTTTTTTGTCGGTTCGGCGACTCAAACGTCGTAACTATAGCTTATTCAAGCTGTAGTTACAACGCTAACGACACCAACCAACTACACTATCCTATTGTTACATGCTGCTGGCAATAATTTTCTTCAACACAGTTTTAAATGAAAGCGGGACTTCCTGTTGGAGTCAAAGTGCGGGGCTAAAGCAGTAAATGGGCCGAACAAGCGATTGGCCAATTAAGTGCAGTCTGAGGAAGAAAATGTCCGTTTTCCAGGTTGTCCTTTTCCCATGCCCGGATTCAATTGTAAAATTAAAAAAAGGAATGGCTTACCTTAGGGTCCAAATCGTCTATACCAAAGTATGGCATTGCTGATACAAATGTAACAAATAGAGCAGCTACTAAAAATCGTAATAACATTTCACTGACACTGCACACCATCTTGTCAAATAAAAAAAAAATCCGAACTTGAACGTTTCCGGAAAGTCGATTCAACAAGGAAAAGAAGTGAATAAAATTTTCTAAGCAAAACTTGTCTTTTAATGTTTCAGAAAAGGCTATGTTCCTATTTTTTTCTGTCGTTAGATTATTCCTACTTTTAAAAAGATCCTTTAAAGAGACAGGAATAAGAAGGTGTTTAGTGCTAGTCCTAAACAGAATGAGTCCGTATTTCAATGAACGCTGTCCCTTTTATTAACCTGACATCGATAAGGCTAGGTAACTTGGAGACTTCTCCGATTCCAGTCAACGCCGATCAGTTTAGTAGAATTTCTGTTATCAGATGGCGCTAATTGACTAATGGGCGTGAACGATAACTTATTGGCCAATCATAATACGTTGTTTAGAAGATTTACTTTGACAGTATGAGGGTGGTAAGAGAATGGCGCTCGCAAAGGATGCACTTTTCAGCGGTTTTAATTTAGTAGGAGGCAGGTTCCATTCGGGAATCGAATATGACCCTCTTTGATCATTCCTGTCCAAGAGTCCCAGTATTAAGTATCTTTTTTAGATTATGCTAGAAAAGGACAAATTGCTTTTGATAAATCTTTCCTCCACTACGCTTCTTTCCTTTGTTTAAGCCACCTTTTTTCACAAGTGTACGAACAAACGTCAGTGCGCGTACAAATGTCGTAACGACAGTTTTGATAAAGCTGTAGTTACGACATTTCACTCGCTCACCGACGATATGATTTCTGGAAACTGTTTCAATTTTCTGGTCTATTATATCATCGCCTGAATACGGTAAATAGTGAATAATGGCACGACCGGAAAGTTTTATTGAATTTTGCTTTAACATTTTAGTTTAACAACATCGTTTCAAATCATGCCAAAAGTGACGGAGGACAATTGATCGCTGACCAAACCTAGTGAGGATGTGTACGTAGATATTAAACGGCATCATTAGACAACAAACAATGGTCAGTAACATATAGCAAAAAATCGTTGCTTGGCGACCTAAATATAGTAACTACAGCTTGGATAAAGTTGTGTAAAGTAAGAAAGAAATCACGTAAATGAGAAGAAAGCATTCCATAGTGAGTTATGAAAAAGTATAATCATATTTAGATTCAGTAAATGAGACATTTACCCGTACACTATTTTTTACATGGCGTTTGTTTTCATTTTGATAGATCTTTTATTATCATGTGGTATGATACTAATGATTATTTGCCGTATTGAATTCCCTCCGGAAATAGAATTGCGAAGCTATACTGCCATTCTTTGTCATAATCGACAAAAGGGTGAGCCGCGTTAAGCGGAAATTTGTTTCTAAGAAGAGCAAGAGTACACCACTCTGTAAGATTGAAGGATCGCTAGCGATGCCCACGGAACTCCGACATTGTAGTCGGACTTGGTTATAAATACGGAATAATGAACTATTGTAGTCGGACTTGGTAATAAATACAGAATAATGAACTAGTCATTTTCTATATGAAAGTTTCAAAGTTTTATTATCGACTCTCGCCTCTAACTGGGGCACAAGTCAAAAATATACATGAACATCACAACTGAGGAAAGTTACAAACATTGCATATCAAAAACTTGCATCTAGCCATAATCACGTGGAAGATAATCTCTTGATCCACTATGAAACACAATATAAAAGGCACTTGATAAACTTATAAACTGTATTACCAAATAGCCATTTGCTAGACAATTAAATCTCTGACTGTTCCAACCTTAAAGTTTGAATTTGTATGTAAGCAAAGAAAAGTTGGTACTTGAAAATGTTGGAGTTAAACAGAAAGAGCAGGACTAGTCTTTTAATTTAACTTGATTAACACCTAACCAGATAACAAAGTCTTGGACTGATCTAGACTGACTAAAAAAAAAGGTTGAAGAAGGCAATCCGAAACGAATAAAATCTTAACAATTTTAGTCTTTCTGAGTGCAAAACATTCAGGGAAATGAAGAAATTGCTTGATGCAAACAAATCACCTCATCCCCCAACAATGCCTCAAAGGCCTGCCGTCATCAGTAAGTAGGAATGATACAACTGATGTACCCATACTTGGAATAAATGACCATATTTTGAAAGGCTAGTATAAAGAAAAAGAAAGTCCTACTGTTGACTTCTAAGTATAGAGATATAACTACTGTATATGGTTAAAATATTAACTTAAACCAATAGCCACAACCTTCTCAAACAGACCACCTATTGAGAAGTATACATTTAATATCACAGTACCGGACAGAAGCAGCGATATGATTGGTCAGTTGATTCTGAATGGAGAGGCAATGTGTTGACTAAGACTCAATAATTAGTACAAAAGGGGATTAATAATCTCAGGACACTCCCAGGACCAGTTAAAGTGTATGTACAGAATATGCACACCCACAAAGGTCCCACACCATCCACATGTTTAGGTTAAAAAGGCTGAAGCTTTCAGCTAAATATCCGACTCAACACAATATATTCAAATGTCAAAAAGGTGTTCTATATATATCACTTATTTTAAATCACTGACAAGAGTGCTAAAGTCTGATCAACTAAAACTACTATCTTTTCCAAGAAGGTTAAATGTTTTTGTATATTTTAAGAAAAGTTTTAAGTACAACCATACAATATTTTGAGATCTTAAAAAGAAGGTGACAATCACATGTACCCATAACATTTTCAAATTTGATAATATTGGTACGCTTTTTGTACAGATCTCTTGGCAAATACATCTTTCTCAAATCTTCAAAATATGTACATTCCATAAGATAGTGGTACTCATCACCAAGTTTTTCAGAACACAAAGCTCACATATTCGGCCATCACGTGCAGTACCTAGAAATCTACGCCATTCAATGGGGAATCTATGATTCATAGATCGAAAAAAAAAAAAAGAAAGAGCTAGATCAAGTGGCAAGATATTAAAATACTTTTCACATCCCAAATAATGTTTGTAGATTCTGTAGTTAAGACATTTAAACGATTCATAAACAGAGCTTTCCCATAGTTCCTTATAATTTTCAAAAAGCGCTAATTTGACAGTTTTTGAAATACCTTTGGGGGATACATAGGTTTTGATTTAGCCAGAGTTGAAAATAGTTGTCCTCGTGCATTTTAAGTAAAATATCATAAAGTTTATGAGAAATCTTGTCATGCTAACCATTTATAATTCTATGTCAAAAACCAGTCATTCTAGATTTAACAAAAATTTCAATTGGGTAACGTCTAAGTTCACCATTTAGTATAATGTTTGGTGTAGTTTCTTGGCTTTAAGTATTATTTTATGAAACTCAAGACATAGTTTTTCAAGGATTGCACAGTTCTCAAACCCAGTTACTCCTGAGCCATAGAGCAGAACTGGTGAAACTAAAGAATCAAATAGTTGAAGTTGAAGATCTATAGGTAAATTGAGGTTCCTACATTTACGAAGGACAGCAAACATGGATTTACGAGCACGGTCAACTAGTCTTCTATTATGAGAAAGAAAGCGACCATTGTAAGAAAACTGTACTCCAAGATAAACAAAACTATCATCCATTTCGAGTGCATGACCGTTGTTAGTAAAGATAGGCTGTTGTTGCAGTATTGTATTAGAGAAAATAGTGACTTTGGTTTTTGTAGGATCAACTTCCGAATCCCAAGACTTACAATATAAAATCATAGCATTCAAACCAGCTTGTAGTTTTTTGTCAGATTCAGCAAAGATAACAGTATCGTCTGCATACAGTAAAATGTATAATTTGAAATAGACTTCAACCTCCTCATTGCTTAACAGGAATTTCGCAATATCATTAACATAATAAAGACCATCATAAGCATGGGAGATGAATTCTGAAAAATCATTCAAAAATAACGAGAACAATACTGGTGATAAGTTTTCTCCCGGACGTACACCTATATTACTTGAAAATGACGCATACTTGATATTTCTGGATTTGACAAAAGTCTTTGAATTGGCATATAGACTATGGATAATTATGAACATTTTGCCATCAATATTATGGGAAATAAGTTTTTGGAATAGATAAGAACGATAAATCGAGTCAAATGCTTTCTTATACTCGATAAAGCGCAATATAATTTTTACCTCTGAATAAATAAAGGTCAATTAAGCATTTAAGGTTAAAAATGTGATCAGTAGTGCTATACTTTTTACGGAAGCCAGCTTGGTCTTCAAAAAGTATGTTCATATTTTCGAGATACCGAGTTAGCCTATTATTTATTACAGCTGTAAATAACTTACCAAAGCAACTCAGAATAGTGATTCCTCTGTAGTTATCAGCATTACCTCTGTCACCCTTATTATTGTAAATAGGGGATATTATCCCCTTAGACCACTCCTCTGGTATAAAACCAGATTCAAAAACTAAGTTAAATAACTTTGTGTAGGTATATTTTAGTGTGGGAAAATTTTAGGATTTCATTCAAGATTAGATCAGACGCACAAGCTTCACTTTGTTTGAGATTATTTGTGCATCTTAAGACTTCATTTTCAGTAATGTGACAGTTTAATTCAGAGATGAACTCCGAGACATTAGATAGGTCTTTTTCTGGTATCATGTTAGAATCATCGGCAACAATAGTAATTAACTTTTAGAAATGGTCTGCAAACACAGTCAATGAAACTTTTTTGCAAAGTACTCACATTACTTTTATCAGATTTGTTGAGGAATTCAAGTAGGATTTAGGATCCGAACTTTTTAACGAACGAAGTTTTTTAATAAAGTCCTTCTTATAATCATTAAAATGCTTATTTATGCATTTCTTATACTCTTTACTAGCATGTTCGCTCACGCGAATGCATTGTTAGGCGTTCAAAAACGAGTCCAAAGGACGAGAAAACGAGTTTTTCTAACGTCTTACAACACTCTCGAGTTTGAGTTTTTTCAAATGAAATAACCAGTTGGTTATTCTGTTTATCATATTCCAAATAACTTTATTTTCATTCTTTATCCATTTATTTGAATATTATTTGTGTTCTGTGTTGATTTGGTACCATGCACTAACTTTCAATAATTTCTTTGATTACTTGTTCAATTGTGAAAAGTGAGATTCCGGGGTATCTTACAACCTTGTCGTAAATCTAAAGCCACCGGGGTAATTCATATATCGATTGAACATTCAAACCTAGACAGGCAGTCTGATCATGCAGTCTCCTACCTTGAACGTGCAAAACTTACTCATGGGGGTTATGTGTCATTGCAGTCAGCTTTAACGTTCGTTATTGTTTAACCCTTTCCCGTTTACCGAAATTTTAGACTGGTCTAAAGAGGTTAAAAGAGGTTGCAGACAACAGTGAAAGTTGAATGCAATTAAAAATTAAACCATAGTATGTGATAGAAAAAGTTGTGCAAAAGTCACAAGCAATTTCTTCTTTTTCCACAATATTTTCTCAAGTCAAAATCATAGCAAAGTAAAATCTCGGGTTTGTAAACAAGAGTTAAAACAAGTTGTTAAAAGAACGAATATTTTGTTCATATCTTATAAACGTTTCTTCTTCTTTTAATGTTTTTAAGTTAATTTTTAGCCTTTCGAAGTTGAATGTTATGCTACAATATAGTCCTCCCTTTTTCCGCATGCCTCCTTCACCACTGTTTCAACAGAAAAGAAGGTAATTTTATGGCTTAAATTCTAAAAGAAATAATTATTGTTGTTTATATATATGTACAAATGTTTTACATTTTCGGGGTTACGTCAAGAGCTTATTCTATATTAGATGTATACTATGAATATTTACCAAGGGCCACCCGGTCATTTGGAAAAAAAGTAGTCCCAATTTTGGGGGTGAAAGTTGATATTGTCAAAAGTGATGTTCTCAAAATTATCACTGCTAGGAATATAATAAAAGCATTATTTTGTAAATTGTGTTTCTTTAGGACAAAAAAGTAGAAGGCAGATTGTTGGTTGGCGACCTCATGGTCATTGCTACAACTTGAATAATCTGTAATTACGATATTTGAGACGCCAAGCCAACATACTGTGTAAGCTAAACTTTAATGTCGGAGTTCAAAGTTCATTTCAGGAAAAATGAACGACTTGATTGGTCAGTCAATTCTTTGAATGACGGAGGTGATCCGTAAATGGGCGGCTTAAATACTTTACTTCAAATCCTTCTTTGTCCATTGGATCCCGAAATATCATAAGTACATATATCCATTCTAAATCAAGCCTTCCTTTTTACGCCCCAAATTAAGGAGCTTTGGAAAACATTGTGGAAAATAAAGAAATTTCTTGTATCAAGCAATTTCTTCATTATCCACAGTGTTTTTTACCAATAAATACAAAAATAAATTCCATCAAATTGAAATTGTCATCTGCAACTTCATTCAATTTTGACCGGTCTACGCCTCAATTTTTTATTGACTGCAGCGACACACCAATTACACATAACTCATGATGCAGAATTCCTTAAAGTTCAGTTGCAGCACTTCATACCTTAACCCATTACCAGACGGCAAAATTTTAGACTGGTCCATATTCAAAGAAACTGCAGACGATAATTTCAAGTTTCGAATTTTAAATGTTTTCGTCTTTTGGGATAAAAAACATTGTGGATAATGAGGAAATTGCTTGTGAAAAGCATTCTTTATCATTTTCCACAATGTTTTCTATCGCTTTTTTTCTTGGAGGGTGTAAAGAGAAGGGACCGTGTTGGAATAGGTTAGACTGGTCCGATTTGAAAGGAGTTGCAGATCACTGTTTAAAGCTTATGAAATTTTGGATTTTCTTTTATTTTTGGGCCAGGAAACATTGTGGTTAATGAAGAAATTTCTCGTAACAAGCGATTTCTTTATTTTCCAAAGCTTTTTTTCCTTGGGGGGGGGGGGGAGAGAGGGGGCTTAGCGGTCTAAAAGCGTCATTCAGTAGGAATGGGTTAACAGCTATTGTATTTTAATTTGTGATCTCGAGACACCTTCTTTCCTAAAAGAATATTCACTTGCAGACTGATACGTCTTGATACACTAAAAAAGAAAAAAAAATAAATAAATAAAAAAGGATCTGACTGTGTCAAATACAGTGCGCGGTTATGATGGCATAGCACTGATGAAATGACGTCACTAACGTTATCAGGGGACGGGACGTATTTAGTGGCTAACATTGATTTTCAGACAATTTCGCTAGCAATTCCAACTTTAATCCTTTTCTACCAATACTACTTTTTTGAAAACATTGAGGAAAATGAAGAAATTGCTTTTTACAAGCAATTTCTTAAGTTTCCACATTTTTATTCCCAAAAAGGCAAAGCTTTTTTAAGAATGCCATCAACTAAGAGTTGCCGGCTGCATATTTATTCAATTTGGACCAGTTTAAAATTTCATCGTCTAGTAATGGGTTAAAATCGACAAAGTGTGTAGGTACGTATTAAATGGAATGCTAACTTGGACCCGACATGTTGTATTTACCTCGCACTCCATTGGAGACATTCTGTCTCGCGAAAAATCAAATTCCCTCCGCAGCCTTAAGCACAAACACGTCGGATTGTTATTATATCGTTTAGATCTATTCCTTATTTATGAAAAAATCAAAGCGCATAAATGTAATCAATCACTTGATACTTTTATGTTGATACTTTTTAAGGATAGCATTATTAAAAATGATAAAAGACAAAGGTACTTTAAATGTTAGCAATTTCAAACTGACGATTTGGTCTTGTCTTTAATTTTGTCGTCTAGAAATGAAACCCTCTGATCGCTGGCCACGCCCACTAACCTCCCACAGGAAGTTACATTTAGATATTAAACAGCGTTACTGCACAAAATCTATAGACAGTAACAGGTAGCAAAAATGGTTGGATGGCGACCTAAATCTCGTAACGACAGACTGAAATCGCTATAGTTACGACGTTTAAGTCATCAAATCTACAAAAAGTGGCTCACATAAATGTCGATCAATGTTGGAGGTCAGAGTTCTAAATGAATGATTTGATTGGTCGATTAATTTTGATATATAGTAGCGACCCGTTGAACCTTTAACCTTTTCCTGTTTTGCAAAATTTAAGACCTGTCCAAATTCAAAGGTCTTGCAGACGAAAATATAAAGTGGATTTAATTTGAAAAATAAACCATTCAGTAGGGTAGAAAATATTGTGGGAAAAGAAGAAATTGCTTTTTACAAGCAATTTCTTCTTTTTCCACAATATTTTCTAAAGTATAAAAACACAGAGACGTAAAAACCAGGGATTGTACAGGAAAGGGTTAATCTGTTATGATAAATATAATTTACCCTTGTACTTATTGTTTGAGCAGAGAACAACTCGTCATCCAGGTAACTATGAACGCGATACCCATATAAGGACAGGTTCGATGAAAATCTGGTCCCAGAACTGACCAATGAGATGGAATGCCATGATTTCTGCAATTACATAAAGCATGTGAGCTGTTGATAGGTTTAGAGAATGCAATGCAGAAAGAATACCAAGCGATATAGCCAAAGGCCTCGGCAAATTAATAAAAAGTTACATGATAAATATTCCGACCCTTCTAAATTATACGTCATTTCGACGAAATAGGTTTACCGATAATCTATCATATGTCTATCCTCCTACGGAAACGCTCATTTATATCGGCGGTGTTCTTACAAAACCTCGTAACTCTGACTATTTTGAAGCTGTAGTTACGAGGTATTGTTAGAACACAGACGATATATAAGTATACGTCAGTGTGGCGTGTGTATTAACCCATTCCCATATAATCCCATTTTTTGCGTACTTAACTAAAAAGGGACAACACACTTGTAGCAACAAACGATACCAGAAAAGAGCTACATTTTCCATCCTATATGACAGTTACTTTTATATATAAGCATTTATTTATCTATTCATTTATTTATATCATCATCTATATATTTATTGAAAAGTCGTCTGCAAGCACTGTCAATTCGGACAAGTCAAAATTGTGTCGTCTAGTAATGAGTTGAAAATAATGACAATGATTGAGTCTCCCCACCCATCACTTGACAAGCAATCTCCTGTCTAACGAAATTCGAGATTACATCTACATACATAATTGACCAATCGTTGCTGTTAATCAAATAACCTGTCGACAAATGAAATCGTTCATTGAGACAAGAAATGAGTTTTGATTTCCGCCATTGGCCGCCATTTTTGTTAACCTTTTTTTGTTGATTTCGCGACTTAAACACCGTAACTACAGCTTTTTTAAGCTGTAGTTACGACGTTTAGGTCGCCAACCGACTACGGTTTATTTGCCTTTTTGTATATGCTACCTGCAATAAATTTTTCAAAATAACGCCGTTTAAAATCGGGACGTCGGAGTCGATGGACGTGGCATATGCAGTAAGTGGGCGGTGCCAGCGTTGGTCTATTGATCCGTTATCCAGGATTACCTGCTTAATTGCGTTACTTAATGACGTTAAAAATACCCATGCTTTGATGACGTCAATATTTTTCTGAGAGAGAGATAAAAAAAAAGGCCGCGGCCATAGTGTAATAGTAGCGGTAAGGACCCCTTGTCATGGGGCCCCGGATTCGGCCCCCGGTCGCGGCAAATATTCTCTCCAACATTTGTCTTCCACCAATGGGTTGATAATTGTAAGCCTAAGTGGGGTGAGCAGCTGGAGGCTCGGAAAGGATGTAGTGGTAATACCGGTTTGAGGAATACCTGGAATCTACAGTTAGGTGCTACAGTCTCTGCGATATGCCTGAACTATTGTTGGAAGTAGCATTACCCCCATTCATCCCCAAAGAAATTTATCGTCGGGTTGTGGGTTAATGTATGGAAACACTTGTAACTTAGCTTTCTTCAGATTTTAGAACATTGAATTTATCATTTTTGGTGATCAAAAAGATTCAACATTCTGAAATTCGAAAAATGGAAAATAAATGGATAAATAAATAAATAAGAAATAAATCTTGTTGTCATTATGGCAGGTTTGCCTAGATAACACATCAACTTTATTTTCGTTTTTTTGCTGGGTTGTATTTTTCATTTTCAGCACCGATCGTCATTTTCAAAAATTGTTGAGGGCTGAGATATTGCCAATTTCAAGGCTCATTCTTAGTTATTTACTATCTTACTTCCTTTGGCAGTGACCCTGTTGGGCAGTAAGCATTCGGTCTAGGGTCACAATGAAAGGATAACCAATTACTTGAACTTTTACTCGGACTTCTCATTTTATTAGCTGCGAATCTTTGATCTTGTACCGCGATATGATAAAGATTTGGGAGAGAGAGAGGGATGGGGGAGAGGAGAGAAAAAGAAAGAAAGAGACAGACAGACAGAGAGACAGAGAGTGATAGAATTTGAGAGAGAAGGGTGAGGAGAGACAGGGAAAGAGAGAGGGTGGAGAGAGAGGGAGGGAGAGAGGGAATGAAAGGGCAAGACAGAAGGAGAGGGGCAAGATCTTATAAACTTTGATATAAAACAGAGAGAGAGAGAGAGGGAGGGGGGAGAAAGGGAGAGAGAAAGGGAGAGAGAGGAAGAGAGAGGGCTAGAGTTTGGCGTATCTTGATCGATTTTAAATAAAAATAATTAACCTAGCTCTCCAAAATTCAACCTTTACAGCGGCTTCACAGTGCTCCTTACTAAAACCGTCTATTCCTCGTTCTGTGTAGGCTATAGGACTGTCAAGAAAGGAAATGATTATAACCGCAATTTTCCTGTATACTGACTAAAATGATACTTCTTACAAGGACGACCCATAAAAGACACGGACCTCCCCCGTGATTAGATACAATTTCAAGACATCTGTCTTAATGTACATACCTTTCATCAATCAATCTTGATATTTCCATGATTTGCCTTCCACCTACAAAAGACTGTCGTTTACAGCCTTCTATATTTAAAGCCTTAATGGCATGGCACTAGCGCTGTATTTGGTTGTTAATTAGCTAACAACGTGTTGACCATTACGCATAAAGGACCTTCCTAACCCGTTGAGGCTTTTTTGATGTCCTCAAAGAAAAACAGTTGGGAAAAAATTGTGGAAAATGCAGCGAGCAATATCGTCATTTTCCACAATGTTTTTTACCCAGAAACCTTAAAAAAAATTAAAATTTCACCAACTTTCAATTGTCGTCTGCAGCTCCTTTGAATCTGGTAAAGTCTAAATCTGAGCCGCCTGGAAAATGGATAAAAGCCGTAATGACTTGGTACCGGTACTGTATTTGGTTGTAAATAAGATGATAACACGTTGACCACGATGCCAAATGTATATTTCTGAACCAAGTCCCACATAATGGCGCTTTTTAACGCCTCTCAAGAGAATTAGTCGGGAAAACATTGTGAAAAATGAAGAAATTGCTACAACAAGCAATTTCTTCATATTCCACAATGTTTTCTACCAAAAAAGTTGAAAAAGTTTAAAATTTTGTAAATTTTAAATTATCGTCTGCAAATCTTTTCAATTTTGACAAGTCTACAATTTAGCCATCTGGTAATGGGTAAAAGTGTACACAGAATCGAGTACTGTGTTACGTTATATATGGTGCTCAACAAATTATCAGGCGACAAAGTTTGAGACTTGTCCAAATTAAAAGAAGTTATAGATGACAATTTATAGTTGATGGAATTTAACGAACCTTTGTCTCTTTGGTTAGAAAGCATAGTGGATAATGAAGAAATAGCTTGTTGTTAGAGGTTCCTTCATTTTCCACAATGTTTTCAAAAGCTTTTTTCTTGGGGGCGTCAAAAGGCGTCACTGTGTTGGAATGGATTAATTTGAAAATGAAAAGATCATTTTACCTTCCTATACTTCTATTCGACATTTTTATCATGCGTTTTTTGTGTTAACCTTGTCCACGACGACAATTTTTAGCCGGTTGATTTTTTATTTGTTGTGTCCCTTGTAGGTGAAAACATAGTGGATAATGAAGAAATTTATTGTAACAAGCAATTTCTTCATTTTCCACATAGTCTCCCTTTTTTATTTGAGGGGCGGGCGTCAGACTTGCATTAGATTTAATAGATAAATCGAATTATCCGTTTCGACCGGAAGTACAATTTTGAACTCCAACATTAATTTTACAGGCAAATTAGTCGTAGTTACTACAACCTATCCAAGCTGTGGTTACGAACAATATGTCGTCATTCAACGTTTTGTCTATAGATGTTGCCAGCAATCATAAGCGTGTTCTGTAATACAAGTGGAACAATAAAAAGGCTAATCAAATAGTACCCAAAGGTAAGAATTATCGCCGTTAAGTTTTAAAAGTATTAACCCTTTCCTTCACAATCCCTTGTTTTTTAGTCAATGTGATTTTTTGCTTGAGGAAACAACGTAGGAAAAAAATTGCTTGTTACAAACAATCCTTCTTTTTCCACAATATTTCCTATCCTGTAAGCTGATTACTTTTCAAATTGTATACCGCCTTTAATTGTCATCTGCAATTTCTTTCATATTGGACCAGTCTAAAATTTTGGAAAACGGCAAATGATTAATTGGTTTTAATTCGAACAGACAAACGACAACTAAAAGCTGTTTGCTATATTAGGTATCGCAGCATTCCCATAAAAGATAAAAGAAGTAAAAATAGAATAAAAAAGACCTAAAGATGTATGTTTTGTTGACAACCCAGGAGAGACTTCCTTTTTGGGTAAGGTTATTGCAATATAGGTCAACAATCTTAGCTTTAGATCGGTCCAAATTCAGTTTGGTTTTAGCCATCGCATCAAAGATGTCATAATTAAAACTCATTACCACATCGCCACTTTTTTACGCCTCGCAAGGAAAAAGCTTTAAAAACGTTGTGGAGATTGTTACAGAATGTTTTCTATCAAAAAAAAGTACAAAGATTTTAAAATTTCCTCGTCTAAATGTTGTCGTCTTTCTTTGATTTTGGACCAGTCAAAAATTTGTCGTATGGTAATTAGTTTGACACTGTCGTTGTAGCAATCATTGCATCCTCACGAGCGAAGGTATCATCTTTCCCTAGTAAGCCGAGAGTTTGTCGCACATGGCAGGAGAATAAGATGGTGGTATTTAGGAAGACGGAGAAAATGCTTACGACAAGAAACTTTTCCCTTCACAAGACTACAAAATTACCTGAAGTGTAAAATGCGTTTAAGCCCTTGTTTAACAAAAATCCCGGTTTCGAATGGCTGCAATTTGTTCTTTTGATGTTTGTTTAGGTTAGGGTTAGGATCGTCCACTTAAAGAATCTGTTCATGACTTTTTTTACCTAATTATATACTTATATATTAATGCAGTTAATTGACCAATCGCTGGCCCCGTCCACTAACGCAGACAGATTCGAATTTAAACGGCGTTGTTTTGCAAATTTATGGCCAATAGCATGTAACATAAAAGTAGAAAAGTATGTTTATTACTAAAACGTCGTAACTACAGCTTGAATAATCTGTAGTTACGACATTTAAGTCGCCAAACCATCAGACAAGGTTAACAAAAATGGCTGTCAATGTCGGAGTTCAGAATGCATTTCAGGTCTAAATGAATAATTATTATTGGTCGCCTGGTTATTTGATTGACAGCCGCGATTGGTCAGTCACCAGTCCTCCAACATAGAATATAGGCATCCTAAAGCAGCATTTTGGAAATCATAAAGCCTGACTTGTCAAAATATATCTTGATTTTGCATATGCATGATCGTAGTAGATCTAACAAGGAATTAATTTCCCTTTTGTAATTAAAAGTTCCTTATATGATGGCAAGGCGTCATTTTCTTTGAATGCAATTAACTCTTAGCACCGAAAAGCACCATCTAGAAACTGAAGAATCATTTCAGGGAGGAAAGTGCTTTTTTGTTTCGTTTTTTTTTCATTGACGTATGAAACAAAAAAGCTGCAAAGTGTGCTTGGGGTTTAATTTTCATACCAAAATGCAAACAAAACAAAACAAAAAAATATTCTCTCCATTTCCAATAATTTCATAATAAAACAAGAAAAGCAAAGATTATACCGACATTGGTATCACTTGAAGCATTTTGGTTGAGCGCCGTATAACCATATGACATAAAAAAACATTGAAAGGCCAAGGGTTGTAATGAGATAAATTAAAAGTTTTTTTTTTTCAAGATTAGTTTTATCTGTTCGTCCCGATTGCTGCGAATTGTTTTGTATTCCTTTGATTAGTTGAACATTTCTTTAAGTATGATGGGTTGTTAATATATTTTCTTCTATTTCTATAAACAAGATGGGGGGGGGGGGCAATGAGATAAAGCTCATTTTGGTCTCATGGTGTAGAGAAGAGTTATAAATCTTGGGGCATTTTGTAGATTTTTTTAAATGACTCCAGAAACAACATATCGTCGGTGTAATTCTGAAACCTCGCAACTACAGATGGTACGAGGTTTTAGAATAACACTTACGAATTATGGACAGTATAGTCGATCGTTTTTACAATTACTACACCCCGGTTGTGGCACATATCTTTCCGACATTCGTCTCTCACCAATGAGTGGATCATCGTTAACATAAGTAGGATAGTATCTAGAGGCTGGGAAAGGATGTAATGGTAGAAACGGTTCGAGATATACCATGATTTCATTGTTAGGTGCTCTAGAAGCCGCGATATGACTGAAAAAATGTTAAAAGCGGCGTTAAACCTAATTCAAACAACAAACAATAACTAGGGTTTATTTTCGAAGAGTCGTTTATAACTACATAAAGGACTAGCAAGTTAATTCACCTAAGGAACATCGACCGAGTCGTGCGTCGCTTTTTGTCGTCATTACTATTTCTGATAATATACAATTACAGTATCAATTATTTTCTTTTGAATGTTTACTTTTAATCCATTACAGTAAATTCATAGTAACCATGGTTCCCTTGATTAAAAAATCAAGAAAGAGACGTGACTTTCACTAAAACGGACGAGCTAGGTAACATTTACACACGTGACTTACAATTTCTGCAACACCCTTGCCATTTAGCTTTGAAAAGAATATAATTTTTTCTTTCTTTATTAATCCGTAATCCTAAAAAAACATAGGGCTAATTTTCATAGTAGGGTTAATTAACCTAACCCATTACCAGACATCATTTTTGACAGGTCTAAATTCAAAGGAGTTGAAAACGACAATTTAGAATTTATGAAATTTAATAGTTTTCTAACTCTTCCTACTTATTAGCAATTTCTTTATTTTCCACAATGTTTTTCCAAATTGTTTTCCTAGAATGGCGTCCAAAAGCGTCATTGTGTGGGAACAGGTTAAGAAATTTTGTTGAAGGTCAAAAGTTAATGATAAATACAAACAAGAAATATTTAATCAAAACTCACCGTGTATACCCCCGCATGCACTACCGCATACTACATTGAATTTCTCCCTCAATCAACATATTCAGTAAGCAGAATAGAACAGAACATATGTTTTATTTGACAGGTACAAATTGTACATAGTTGTCATTTCATGATTAAGTACATAAATCTGGTCAAATCTCGCTTCAACACATCCATACGCACTATTCTGTTGCACACTTCGCTCATATGCTAACTCTCACTTAACTCTTTTCTCTCTCTCTCTTTCTCTCCCCCCCTCTCTCTCTCTCTCTCTCTCTCTCTCTCTCTCTCTCTCTCTCTCTCTCTCTCTCTCATCCTTTCTACTCTAAATTTAACATACTTTCGATGTAATTTTCATACCCACATGAAAACAAACAAGAAATCACAGAATTTTCGTTGCAAAATTGAGTTATTGATAATAATTGTAAATAATTTAGAGAGGCAACGCCTCGATAATTATTCACATTAGTAGTCGAACCCATTTTTATGAATAGGAACTGTAATTCTCCATTTATCAGGGAACACCCCTGGATCTAAAATAGAGTTAAAAATATCGCAAAGATGTGAAGATAAAATATCTACACTTTCAATCAAATATGATTCGTTCATGATATTGTCGGTTCCGATCGTTTTCAGTAAGCAATATGTAAGACACTTAGCTTCACCTTCACGTCAATCATTGAAGAGATACCATGTGAAATTTTAAAGACAATCTGTTAATAATATTGATCTTCGTCACATAAACAAGAATGGTTTGAATGATAATCTGTAAGGTCCCTTTTCCTTTGTTTCCAATGCCACAATTATTCCATGCATCTATGATGAGAATCCGATAAAAACTGTTGACTTTTTTACGTTAACAAAGATATTATATTTCAAGTCCTCATATTGCCCCCCCCCCCCCCCCCCCCCTCTGTTGTGATACTTTACCGTTGGTTGAATCAATCTGTGAAAGTTTAAAGTGAATCCGGTGAAATATGGGGACTCCAACATGCTAACTAGAATATGTAAGAAAAAAAATCATATGGTCCCCTTTTTACATGATACTTGATGAATTATACCCAATTCTGAAATAGAACCATCATTCTGTGAAATATTGAAGCGAGTCCGGTTAAATCTAGAGACATCACTGTATCAACAAGAAAACAAGTATTTAGGATAGTTTTTATAAGGCCACTTTTCATGTGATACTTGCCGTATCAGATCCACTGCCAAAATAAAAAAAATTGTAATGATGGTAAAGTCAATAAATGAAAACAGTGGACTTTTTTTGTAATAAAATTTCCATAAGGCCCCTTTTCTCGTGAAACGTAACCAATCAGACTCAATTTACAAAGGAACGATCAAATGGTGGTACAACCATTCTATTAAAGTTTGAAGAGATTCTGATAAAGACTGAGGACATTCTTGTATTAATGAAGATTTGGTATTTTTTCATACAGCTCCTTCTCCTGTGATATTAGACAGATCGGTCCCAATTTGGAAAGAATTGATTGATTTATTTGGGTTTAACGCCGCTTTTAACAGTATTTCAGTCATATCGCGGCGGCTGGAGCACCTAAAAAGGATTCCTGGTATTTCTCACACCAGTACTACCACTACATCCTTTCTTAGACTCCAGCTGCTATCCCACTTAGGTTTACGATTATACACCCATTGGTAACAGACCGGGGATCAAACCCATGACATCCCATGTTTGAAGATTGGGAGTCTTGTGCGCTACCGACTGCGCTATGACGGCGGCTTCAAAGGTCCAGATTCAATTTTGAAAAGAATGATCCTTTTAGCATTACAATCATTCTATGAAAGTTTCAACAAAATCTCATTAAAGCTGTGGGATTTATTGCATAAAGGAGGATTCTTTCTGTTAAATTTTCATAAAGCCTTTTTCTCATGTCAGACTCAATTTCAAAAGGAACTATCCTTGCAATAGTGTAAGGGTTCTTTGAGAGTATGAGGACAATTCGATGAAATCTATGGACTTTATTCCTTTAACTAATTATTTAAGAGATGAAGAGAATATTTTTTGTTTACATGGAGGTATGAACCGAAAAAACTAATCACACTGTATGAATACGCGAAGCGAATTCATACATTGTGTGATTAGTTTTTTCGGTTCATACCTCCATGAAAAAAATATATTCTCTTCATCTCTTATAATTTAAAAGCATCATGCGAAAAGCAAAACTTTACAATTTTTGATACCTTTTTGTATAGAACTATTTTGTGCGGAAGCATACAAAATGGCTGCGTGCTCAAATTGGGTTCATGGAGGTATGAATTAAATTTTTCGACCAGTCAGAACGCTCGTTTTTGATAGACGAAACAAACAATTAATTTTTTTTTCATAAATTTTCATACAGCCCCTTTTCCTGTGTTTGAGGGTTCAGACCAGATTTCGAAAGGAACAATTCTTACGATGGTACAGTCATTCTGTGAAAGTTTGAATACAATCCGATGAAAACTATAGACTCTAGGGTGTTAACAAAGATTTCTAATCAAACTTTCTTAGTGCCCCCTTTCCTGTGTTTCTCGACGGATTCGACTCAATTTCGAAAGAATGATCCTTATGATGGTACAATCATTCTGTGGAAATTTGAAGAGAATCCGTTGAAAACTGTGGAGTCTTATTTGTAAACGAAGTTTATTAATAAAATTTTAGCCAGACCCTTTTCCCAGGTTTCTTGACGGATCCCTTATGTTCATACAATTATTCTGTGAATGTTTGAAGAGAATCCGGTGAAAACTGTGAACTCTAGTGCGTAGACGAGGTTTTATTAATCAAATTTTAATAAGGTCCTTTTCCCGTGTTTCTTGACGGATCTGATCTTATTTCGAAAAGAACGATCCTAATGATGGTACAATCATTCTGAAGAAGTTTTAAAAAAATCCGATGAAAACTGTGGACTCTATCGCGTAAACAAGGAAAAGTTAGCGGAAGGACGGGCGCGAAAAAGCCATCGTTATAGCATCTCTGGCTTTTGACCAATAGAGCTTAACAAGAGGGCCTGTGGCCCTGGCGCTCACCTGAGATATCACTCTTTTTTTTCTTCAATACAAACTGGGTCGGGAGAATACCTCCTTTAACATTTAAATAAAATCAATTTTTGTTACCATGCCAACCTATGCTTTCAACAGATTTAAAATATTTCAGTAATAATCAAAAGGGGACAAACTAACGTATTTCAACTCAATTCGATTTTAATTGGCCAAATAGTTTTGAAAGGGTTGCCTTACTTATTTCTATTTAAGCCTAATCATCCTAGGGCTCTAACATGTTATCAATTTTGAAAGAGGTCAATTGTACAGATGCTTCATGCAAAATTCAAGATTCTTCAACTACTGGGTCAGGAGGATATGTTTCTTTTTTTTCAATTTTACTCCAACTAATTAAATTCTTGGTTTGAAATCATCCCAGTAGTCTGGGAGGATATGTCGTTTTAAAAATACTTCTTTAAATCTATATAAGCCCCCCCCCCCGGGGCTCCGCTCCTGGAGGCCCGGGTTGATTAATTTAGCGATTCTGAAAGAGGTCATTGTACTGATGCTTCATGCCAAATATCAAGGGTCTTCGCCTTCTTGGCCAGGAGGAGATACTTTTTAAAGATTGTATTAAAATAACAGTTTTGCTGCCATGGCAACCAGAGATTTTAATGGATTTCAATTCTCTTAGCAATTTGTAAAGGGCGCCACCCAAGGAACATTCCTTCCAAATTTGGTTGAAATCCGCCCAGCGGTTTGGGAGGAGAAGTCGTTTTAAAAATCCTTCTTTTTCTTTCTTATATAAGCCCCCTTCCCCCTGGGGCTCCGCCCCTGGCGGCCCGACGGTGATGATTTTAGCAATTCTGAAAGAGGTCATTAAAATGATGCTTCATGAAAATATCAAGGCTTAACGCCATCAGGGTCAGGAGGATAAATTTTTTGACGTTTTTTTATTAAAATATCAGTTTTGTTGCCATGGCAAACCCGAGATTTCAACGGATTTCAATTCTCTTAGCAATTTTTAAAGGGCAACACCCAAGGAACATTCCTTCCAAATTAGGTTGAAATCCGTCCAGCGGTTTGGGAGGAATTGTTAAATTGTTGACACACGACGGATGCCGGACAGAGGACGATCAAATTCCTCACCGCCTCTATCGCTCCACTGGGATGAATGTACTGATTAAGCAATTTTTTCCATTAATTCAAAATACACTGAATATAATGAAAATAAATCTAAATCATTGAAATCTTTGAAATAGTCCTAGAGAACCATTTCAAACGTTTCATAGATTTTACAAAAGTCAAGTCAAGTTATGTAAAATTCATCATGTAAAATTTTCACTGTATACCATATATGGACATAACCCACCACCATAATAGCCATGTTTTTCAACCAATCAAAAGTATATGAAGGAATCTGACAGTCATCTGGTTATCATTCTCGTGAAATTTGGTTGAATCCATCAAGAGGTTTCTGAGAAATTTACAAAGTTTTCAGTATATACCATATATTAAAATTAGCCCTGCCCATTGAAGCCATATATTTCCTTCAAACAATTTTTTCCCCATAATCTGATAAAAGGTCACCAAAGGATCATTTCAGTCAAATTTTGTTGAAATTGATTCACTTGTATCTTGAAGCCATGTTTTCCATCCGATCAAAATTCTTTGAAGGAATCTGATAAAGGGTCACCCAAGGATCATTTCTGTGAAATTTGGTTGAAATATGTTCAGTACTTTCTGAGAAGATTTTCAAAGTAAAAGTTTACGGACGGACGGACGACCGGACTAAAGTGGAGCTAAAAACCTAAAGACTATTGGCTTGAAATAATCCAAGTCAGAAAACAGTTTTGTTTTGTTTGAATGGGGTTTTACGCCGCTTTAAACAATCTTTCAGTTATATCGCGGCGGCTGGAGCACCTAACAATGGAATCCTGGTATTTATCACACCAGAATTACCATTACATCCTTTCCTAGCCTCCAGCTGCTATCCCACATAGGTCTACGATCTTCGACCCATAACATGCAGGGCAATGGGGTCCTACATGAACCTCCACAGCAACTTTCAAGTCGATGCTGCGAATGGTTGCTGAGTAAAATGCCACGAAAATATGCTTCTATACCTGACAATGTCCGAAAATAAGTAAGTCGTAAAATAGGAAGTAGTTAACTTGCTGACCTAAATCTTGTAAGCCCAACGTTGGACCCTAATTTGAATCTCCACATCAATTTTCAAGTCGATACTACGAATGGTTGCTAAGAAAAGTATGACAAAAATATGCCGTCAATGTCCAAATACAAATTAAGTCGTAAAACAGGAAGTAGTTAACTTGCGGGCGTAAATTTCGTAAGCATCATGTCGGACCCTAGATGACCCAACACAAGTTTTAAGTCAATGTTACGAATAGTTGCTGAAAAAAAGTTCGACAAAACTGTACCACTTTACAATCAATGTCAAAATATAAACAAGTCGTAAAATAGGTAGTGAACTTGCGGATCTAAATTTCGCAAGCGCCATGTAGGGCCCTTAGATGAACCTTCACACCAAATTTCAAGTCACTGCTATGAATAGTTGCTGAGAAAAGCGCGACGAAAATATTTTTCACAGACGGCGGACAAACAAGGGTAAACCATTATACCCCCTCTTCTTGGAAGCGGGGATATAAATATCTAGGTTTTAGGCATTGGAGATATATATTTCTTTTTTACGATTTCCTTTTTTATTCCTTGGTTAAATTTGGGGTCGTACAACAAAGTGCTTTCAGAGTAGGGTAATTATCTTTGAAGAATTTTGCAAAAAGGGTCACAGGGTGATGATATATGCCACATATCAAAGCTCTAGGCCTAACGGTTAAGGAGAAAAAAATTTCCTTCATTATTCCTATGTAAAATCTCGGATGGTACAACAAAGCGATACTTTTAAGAGTAGAGTAATTCTTTGAAGTATTTTGGTAGACAGTTTTTAAGCAATAATATTTACCGAATATCAAAGCTCTAGACCTTGTGGTTTGGGAGAGGAGACTTAAGATTTTTTTCGATGATTTCTCCATGGATTTTAATTCTTTGACCTACACTTTGTAAATAGAAAGAGTACGACATAGGGATAATATTTATGAAGTTTGGTTGAAATCTGATAGTTGGGTTTGGACAAAAATATTTTTTTCTAATTGAGAAGGGAGGGACAGATGGGCATTGACTGATCACAATAGCTCACCTTGAGCACTTTGTGCTCAGCTTAGCTAAAAATCATTCTGATCTCATCCCACCAAGTTATTTTCTAATTACTTTCCCATCGATGAGGGTTATATGTCGTTCTTCAAAGCCTGCAATTGAGAGCACAATGACTTACCAAATGCTCTAACTGTGCTTTATTATCAGTTTGGTACAAAGTGAAATACGCACAAGTCAACAATTTTTAGGAAATAGAAGAACACACTTAATAATTATTCTTAATTTGTTAGAGACAAGAGAAACAAAGCCATTCATAATATTCAAAAACATTATATTTCACTTTTCATAATTTATGACATTTTCTTTACTCAATTCCCAGTACAGAAGTCTTTTAACATCTGTGCTTGACATTATTAAAAAACTTTATGACAAAAGGATACACAGAAAATATTTTGTTGGTGGTGCACATCTGTCAATAAAAATTGATCAACCAATCAAATCATTCATTTAGACAAAAACTTGATGTTGACCTTCTTCAGGATTATTGTTGGTTTGCCAATTCAAATGTCAAAGCTACAGCTTATTCAAGCTGTCGTGTTGGCTGTAGCTAGGACAATTTGGTTGCCAACCACTTTAGTTTTGTTTCATACCTCTGACCATGTTGTGTTTGACAAAATATGGTGAGAATAGCTTCATTAAAACTTCTTTTTCATATTTTTTGTCATTCATCAAAGATTTATTCTACAAACTTCTGCTGTTTGGTATCTATCTCAGTTAATCCCTTCCCACACAGTGACGCTTTTAAACACCCCCTCAAGATAAAACTTTGGAAAAGATTTAGGTAAATGAAGAAACTACTTGTTACAAGTAATTTTTTCATTATCCACTATGTCTTCCATCACAAAAGACAAAAAATTTAAAGATTTCATCGTCTGTAATTTCTTGGCTGCAACTTTTTTGAATTTGGACTGAACTGGCATGCCACTGGTCAGTGGGTGTGATTAGCAACGTCAGGGGGTGTAGTTAGCAATCTATGAATTAATGGATCACCGTCCATATCTGCTGAGCTCCAACAGGAAGTTCATCATCGATATTAACCCTTGTCATGCTGAACCCAGAATATTCCGGTTTTGGCAGGAAGTCTAGACCAAGATCAGCCTGCACATGAGTGCAGTCTGATCTTGGTCTGCACCTCCTGCTTGTTCTTATACTGCCAGAGTTGTTTAAGAAATCGATTTCTAAAAGAAATGTTGTTTATTGAACAAGTTCTATATCGCAATACCTCAAATAATAAAGTGAATAACCAAGACAGACTTTACAAGTTGTACAGTAAGGCTTTCATCTTAAGAAAAGTATATTCATCTGTCATTACAGTTACAGTACATGTCACTTGTCAGCAAAATTTGATAAATACTGGGAACGGGATGAACATCATACTTTAACCCATTCCCAAACAGAAACGCTTTTTTAAGCCCTCCAAGAAAAACAATTTGGAAACAATGTGTAAAATGAAGGTATTGCTTGTAACAAGCAATTTTTTTATTTTACGTAATGTTCTCTTTCCAGGGTTGAAATAATCTAATATTATTTCTAAGCTTCAAATTATCGTCTGCAACTCCTTTTAATTTAGACCTGTCTAAATTTTTGCCATCTATTAATTGGTTTGAACCTTGGATACAAGACAAACATAACTGGAATGAATATAGCAATCTACATTTAATGACCATTTACAACTTTTACCATCAACAACTGTGCAAATAGGTCACTTGCGTTCACTTATTACATCGCAACAAGACTGGTCTAAACTTCAAATACTTGCATACCTTTAAACCATCATTAAACTATACCATATTAGACATGCCACAGAAAACTGGGAAAGGAGATAATGATTTAAGTGAGCATCACTTTCTTTCTCACAATATTTTCTTATCTGGTTTGATAATGTTTTTTCTGAATTCACCCTGAAATGGTGCTGGAGTTACATATTCTGAAGTCTGCAAATAGGCAAACTACAAGTATTTTCACTGAATACATAACACAAATTTACACTGGTTGAAAGCCATATCTTGGGTATAACTTCCCACTTGGAGATATTTTCCAGGTCTTCATGTACTGTTTTCTTTATATAGCAATTGTCTTTATTTATCAGAAACTATCAGAGGCATGAAGTCTATTTGGTTTAACCCATTCCTGCACCCCCCCCTTTTTGATGCCCTTCAAGAGAAAATTCAGGAAAACAACATGGAATATAGAGAAATTGCTTGTGACAAGCTATTTCTTCATTTCCATATTGTTTTCTACCCAGAACAACAGAGATATTTCAGTTAATATCAAATTGAAATTTTCGTCTGAAACTTCTTTGAATTCAGACCTGTATGAAATTTTGTCTGGTAAAATGAAAAGCCTTTAGACAATTATGTCCCTATGATTTTATCATCTGTGGGCAATTTCCTCCAACAGTAGAATTCAGAAGTCTGGGGTCCTCAAACCAGACCTTCAGCTCCGAGGCCTGTGATTCATAGGGAGGACTGGCAGAATTTCTAAGCTTCGGGTCCTTATTACCTTTTTCTTATCAAATACAATCCATTTACATCTCCCATTTTTTGCCCTTACCCAATCACTGGTTTTGATGAAATGGATATTTAAGTATGGTAAACAGTGTGAGAAAAGAAGAAATTGCTTGTAATAAGCAATTTCTTCTTTTCCCAAACTGTTTTCTAACCAATATTTTGCTTTCACTCATATGCAGTACTTACTATCAACTTCATAATACATGTACTTTTCTATTACACAAAATGACCATAGATTTTGCAGACCCACAGTCAGAGAGAAAAACCTATAAAAATTGGAACAAACTGGTCCTCAGGTCTGACCATATCAACTAACAAACTAATTTTCCTTTGGATGAGACGTTAAACCTAGGCCCCGGGTGACGGCGCTATCCACCGAGCACGTTAAAGAACCAAGCAGAGCTCTCAGTAGTTTTGTCCTGTATCCTTGCACTATCCCCAGTAACAACTAACCTTCTTCTGGGGGCGTCGCTCATATGGGCATGTGCTACGGTAGCGAAGATAAATAAACGGAAATAAATAAAAATTCCTCAGGTCTGTGGCAAAATTCAGTATGTGTTAAACCCTGGTAGACCTCCAACATTAATGATAAACATTTGGATAAGCTACTTAAATGTCATAACTACAGCTTATTCAACCAAACTTATATATTGTCAAAAACATGCTTTTATATCTTGGCCTGACTCCCTTCTCAGTGAATATTGCTAGTGTTTATAAAGAAAATTATTGATACAAGAATCTATAATATTTTACCAATGACTAGTTTTAGACTATAATTAATCCATTACCTCACCATCATTCATTTTGGCACAGTGAGGAAAATAAATTTGGAAAAAATAATGTTGAAAGTAGATTGATTGTAAAGGGTTTAATGCACCCCTGTTGCACCTGACTATGGCGTCCTGTTATTTCTCACACCAGTACAACCACAACATCCAATCCAAGCATCAAGGTGCTCCTTTGCACTACTTATCATACAATTTCAATTAAGAACAGTATATTATTTTGTAGTCTGGCAAATTGGCAGTAGATTAAACAAAAGCCTTTTCACAAAAAATGAGCGATTTTTGATGTTTGAGCATGATAATGATAATTTATTTACTTTTACAACCTCTAATTTCCATTATGATATGACCTACGGCACATGAGTGGAATAAAGTTCATTGAATATTTTGATATTACACTGGTGTAAAAACTATGCATATGGGCAGAAGCCTTTGGAAACATGTTTTCATTACTGTGAAAATGACATCACAATGCATTTGACACTTTATTGTTTTTGAAAATTTTAGATTTGCTCATATGCAAAGGGGTAGCAAACAGCATTATAAAGTAAGTATAATTCAAAAAAAGTCCCCATCCTATGGACTTTTTACAAGCAATTTCCTCTTTTTCCAAAATGTTTTCCTAAATGCTTTTTTCTTGAGGGAGGTAAAAAAAGCTTGATAGGGTGGCAATAGATTAACCCATTCCCACACAGTAAAATTTTAGACACGTCCAAATTGAAAGAAGTTATAGACGACAATTTAAAATTGTTGAAATTTTTAAAATAGTTGTCTTTTAGGGTAGAAATCATTGTGGATAATGTTTCCAAAGCTTTTATATTGAGGGGTGTTTAAAAGAGTAACTGTGTGGGAATGGATTAAACAAGTTCATATTCTAATTTGTGTCCCGTAATCATGGCAGTCAATCCACAAATTATTTGACAAGTACAAGCATTGATTGAGACCTAAGGTGAATTGTTGATCTCCGGCATTTATCCAGTGCATTTTCATTGATATGTGGTTAAGTTATTATAAATACAGCTTAACCCATTCCCACACAATGACACCTTTTAACGCCCCTCAAAGAAATACGATTGGTAAAACATGGTGGAAAATGAAGAAATTGCTTGTACCAAGCAATTTCTTCATTTTCCAACATATTTTCTACCAAGAAAGTTGAAAAAATCTACAATTTTGTCAACTTTTAATTGTTGTCTGCACTTCCTTTCAATTTAGTCTTGTCTAAGATTTTGCCGTCTTATAATGGGTTAAATAAGTTTGTGCCATATAAGCTATACTGAGAGCGTCCAGGCCACCAAAAAGCAATTTGTTTTTTCTTTATGTCCACTAACATACAGTTCACAAAATTATTCCATTTGAGATCTTAGTCAAACTGCCTTGGCATAAATCAGTTCGTATGGTCAACAATAGTCATGGCCAAACCTGACACTACCTGATTGGTTAATCAATTGAATATGGTTTTAAGCCACTTTTAACAGTATTTCTGTCATAGTGCAGCGTATGGAGCACCTTACCATAGATTCCTAGTATTTCCAACAACAGTACTATCACTATATCCCTTTCAAGCCACCACCTAATCATCCTATTTTCAATTATGCATCGATTGGTGAGAGCAGACACTAACTGAACAACTAATTCTTATTTATTTAAAACCAGTAATTATATACCCTAATTAGAGATTTCCTTTTTTTGTTAATGGAGATTGAAGATAAATGTCCACATGATATTGTTTTGATATTGCATGTATTTTTGCAATCATTATATAAAACAGTTATAATTTATTGGCTATGGCTTACCAGAGGGCACTCTTTTCATGTTGATCAAATTACCAATCATGGCTGTCAGTCTAATAATCGATCAACCAATCAAATCATACATTTAGACCGGAAGTAAAGTTTGAACTCTGACATTGGCCAACATTTATGTGAAACATTTTTGTTGGTTTGGTGACTTTAAGGTAGTAACTACACCTTATTCAAGCTGTAGTTACAATGTATAGATCGCCAACAAACCATTTTCTTTTTTTCATTACATGTTTTGCCAAATAACAATGTTTCATATCAAAACTTCCTGTCTGAGTCAGTGGGTGGGGCCAGAGATCTATGGATTGCTTCCCACTGTATCACTTAAACTTCATTATTAGAGCCCAAATACAGGATATTGTGATTGAGCCCTTCATTTTAGCTCATCACCAGACAACAGAATTCTAGACTGGTCCACATTGAAAGTAGTTGCAGATGACAATTTTAGCTTTATGAAATTTTAATTTTTTAAAATTTTCAGGATAATTCTTCTTATAAGCAATTTCTTCATTTTACACAGTTTTCCCGATCACTTATCTTTGTGGGCATCCAAAAGCGTCACTGTGTGGGAATGGGTTAATCACATTTTTTTAAGAAATTGAGTATCTAATTTTTTTGATTTGGCTCATACTTTAAGTACACAAAGTTAATGCATTTACTCCTTTTCTGCATATATTTATCTTCAATTCTTCACTTAAAGATAATTGTTTGTATTTCAGTGACTGATCAATTTAGCTTTCATTCAGTGGATAACAGAAGCCATATTTTTGTGTGATAAGATTGATTAAAGGTGTTTAATGCCACTTTTAAAAGTATTTCAGTCATATTGTGGCGGCTGGAGCACCTAACAATGGATTCGATTGAGGTCAATATGGGTGTAATATCTTGCTATGGTGGTCCATATTTCAGTATGAATAACAAGATGTACCTAAAATGTTTCGCAGGACTTATGCTTCTACAATAATTCATGAAACAGGCATTATACATGTGATCTTTAGATATATGAAGCTACAGAAGCTGTAATGATGTGTATTCATTGTACATATAAATACAGTTGTTAGCCCACTCATGCAGTGGTGTGGAAAAATGCACTTTCTCCACTTGTCCCCAGGCAAGTAAGACCTGATTTTCTATTTGTCCAGCATTAAAATGAACATTTCCGCAAAAGAATTGAAGAGATGAGCTTTGATGAAACATTGTGGTTTAAGAAGAAAATGCTGGAATTCAGCATTTTCTTCATAAACAACAATATTTTCCACCCTTCAACACAAACATTTACGATAAATATTCAATATACTGTCAAACTTGCTTAAGCCACCACCTCTATTAAGAAGCCATGTTCATTAAGCGACCAGCATCAAAATTCCCTTTCCAAAAATAAAAGAAGCTTCATAATTGAATATTTCTGCTTGTAATATTAACAAAACTAAATCCTATGTTAGTGAATCACATTAGAACTGTCTCAATGAGATGATTCTAATGAGTTCCATCAACATAGAATTTAGTATGAATCCCGCAATAGTTCACATATACAGCCAAATTAATATTTCATATATGTAACAAAAAATTGTACTAAGCAACCATTCTCTTGAACAACCACATGTTGGGCGTCCCTTGAGTGGTGGCTTAATACAAGTTTAAATGTACATGTATTATGAGTTATCACTGAGACCTATTTTCAACCATCCCTAGATTTGCCCTAGTGTTTACTTGTCCTTGGATAAGTGGGCTTGAAAAAGGTACTTGTCCGCAATTAAAACAGCCCATGTCAGACAAGTCGGGCATGGAAATACCACACCCCTGCATTCATGAATCTGTTCATAGACAATCTATTTTATTCCCTCTCTTATCTCCCCTATACATCCGTCAACAAAAAATAAGTACAATAAAATTCAAGATAAATCTATAACTTCTTTGATTTGGGTTTCTTTCCTTTTATCACCTTTGGTCTGTTTTTAATGGAACCAATCTTCTTCTTGTTTGCCTGAAATTAGATTAATTTTAGTTTTGTTTATAAAGATTCAAGCGCTTCAATTGGATAAAATCATTTTTAATTATTTTTTAGCACACAACTACATGTATTTGGTATGCACGGGTTAACCCTTGTCATGCTGTATAAATTACCTTACTGAATTGCTGTCAAATCAAAGGGCTGAAAGCACTGATAGAACTTGTTGTTCAAAAATGCATATTTTTTTTAGAAATCAACTTCATAAACAACTCTGACAGGAAAAGTACAAGCATGAGGTGTAGACTAAGATCAGCCTGCACATAAGTGCAGTCTGATCTTAGTATACACCTCCTGCCAAAACCGGAATATTCCGGGTTCAGCATGACATGGGTTAATAAAGTAGGTAAGTTTTCTTTTGAGCATGTATTCTAGGTTTCAAAAATTCCTTTACCCATGGCCACCAATCCATCTCCTTCATCGCAAAATGCTATAAATAAATCTCAGAAGATGGACTTCCTACAATGCAGAGAGGGCATCGAGTTAGCATATATGTAAACAGACGTTGTTATGTTTGATCTTTTACTTAGCTAGTAATCAGATGAATTTTGAAAATCAGAGAATGCTGTACGACTATGGAATGGGTAAAATGATCATAGCCATTTCCAAAACTATCTTAGGATATTGTGAACTGGCTAAAGGTCTCTGGGTTCTGGTTCCATGTTTATCTGTTCACAACAACTAAAACGTACCAGAGAAGCACTATGAAAAGAAAAATTTAGAAAGTACAAAAATTTTAGTGTAGGCCTTTTGGACAACACCATCATGGACATTTTTCCCCATTTGGTCAGGGGTCATAACCATAAAATGGTTTCTGATTTTTATCATTTAGGTCAAACTGTTGTCTGGTGAATAATCAATATTATTATGGATTTCATTCTAAGAAAATTGTATAACTCTTAATATGGTATATATAAATACAAGATTCTCCCAATTACATCAAAATGCCTGAAAATAATCAAATATTGACAAACAACTGATTTTTTATTGTTCAAAAAACATTTAGACAACCATCTACTAGAATAATAGTATGAACAAAACTGCATTCATGGCTATATTTCATTGGCTGGGGCTTTACCCCATCTTGGCATTTTGCCCAGCTTCATGCAACCATGAGTTTGGCTACATTTAAATTTTGCTTTAGTTCCCTTGATAAATTATGAAATTTTTAAAGTCAAAACATACTGTAGGTCTTATCTATTCACAAACTTTTGACTAGGTTTTAATGCGTAGATATATATATTTCATTTCTCAATAATTATCTCTTTTTTTTGTCAGTACAAGATGCTATCATCCTCTCTCCCAGAACTTAATATCTTTTCTAAGGAAATTGTGTTATTCGAATAAAATATCAGTTTTTCTGTTTTCAACCCCTCCTTACCACACAACAATGTGTGTATTGGGGGGGAGGGAGCTAGAAAGGGTTATGACGCCTAAACTTCTTCATAGCTTAATCCCCTTTATTTATATATACCCCCCGCTTCTTCAGTGCATATTTAGTTTCTTATAAACATAGTTATTTAAATTTGTTCATATGAATGACTAAAACAGATCATAGAATAGTAAATAAAATATGTCAAAATCGATAAGCGCTGTGGGAGTGGTTTATATACCACTTGTTTTGCAAATACATGTGTGTGCACTTACTTAAAAAGTTATTACAAGTCTACCCAGTAAGCTAGAACCAGAGGGTTTTGTGATATAAAGCATTGTTCATTACTCCATAATATAGCATTCTGCAATTTAAAGTTTATCTCATAATTTTGCTCAAGGCCCATTTACACATTCACGATTTTCTCTAAGATTCACCATAATTTAACCAGATTTCTCATGGTCAGAAAAATCAGGATGGATTGGGATGAATCGTGGCGAAAAGTAGAAATATTCAGTGTCACAGTCAATGAGGATTGACCACATTGGCACAACTGTTGCTCACAGTGCTTGTACAGTTCAATACAGTACTAGTACAATTCAAAGGGCAGTAGCGACACAAGCCATTCGGGAGCTTTGTTTTGAAACCGTGGATGATTCGTAGGACAACCATACACTATTCGTTGAGAATTGTGAGAATTCGTGGTACACGATGATTTTACAGATCCTGGCGAATCGTAGCGACACCGTAGCCAAAAATCATGATGTGTAAACAGGCTTAAAATATATGATAAGACATAATAACATGTGTTTACTTTTGCTATTTCAGTTCCCTTTCTGCATTGCCCGAGGTCCATCTTCTGACATTTAATTCATAGCATTTTGCGATTAAGGAGATGGTTTGGTGGTGGTGTTTATTTACAAAAAAAATATATATATATTACAAAATCTCAAAAGTTTTCACCACTGACAGTGAGTACACACTTGATAAACCAATACCCCCAGCTTTTCTGTACAAATTGCCTAGCATATGATATGTTATGGTAGGAACATTTATAGTGATTCCAAAAAATGGTCATAATTCTTTTTTACCTAACAGCAAAATTTCATACAGACAGATTGAAAGAAGTTGCAGAAGACTTTTGAAAAATATTTGTGGAAATGTGAAAAAGGAGAAATAGCATATCAAAGATGATTTCAAATATTCCACAATGTTTTGCATATTTGTTTTGAGCTCCAAAACATTGGATTTTGCGTCAAGAAATTAACAATTCCCACACAATCATGTCTGCTATGATCGTTTAGACAAAAAACTTTGGAAAACATTGTGAAAAATGAAAGATCTAGTTGTTACAAGCAATTTCTCTATTATCCAAAATATTTTCTACGAAAAAGACAAAGGTTTTTTTAAAATTTCATCAACAATAAATTGTTGTCTACAACAACTTTAAATTTGGATAAGTCTGGAATTGTGTAAACTGGTAATGGATGTTGCAGCAATACTGCTCACATTACTCATACAGTGGAATCCTCTTAATTGCAACCCTGATAAAAGCAATTCACTGCTTAACCCTTTCCTGTTTTATGAAATTTTAGACTGGTCCAATTTGAAAGAGGTTGCAGACGACAATGAAAAATGTATGCAATTAGAAATCTGACCATCCTATGTGGTAGAAAATATTGTAGGAAAAGGAGAAATTGCTTCTTACAAGCAATTTCTCTTTTTTCCACAATGTTGTCTTAAGTATAAAATCACAAAGACGTAAAAACCCGGGTTTGTCCAGGAAAGGGTTAAATGCAACTGACTTTATGCACAAACATTAGATTTAAAGAAGAAATAGGTTATTTTAATAGCAACTTCTGGTTAATTGCTACAAGTGTTGACAAATTGGCGTTGCAATTAACAGAGTTTAACTGTACCATATAATAGCTTACCTTTTTCTTGGATTTTTTTGTGGATTTCTTAATAGGTTTAATCGGTTTATTCTTCTCTCTATTACTCAAGTCTTTCACTTTATAGATCCTAACTAACCAATGCTCTGAAGTATATGCCTCTTCGAGATATGTTAAATCAAATTTCTTGTTGCCGATTTCTACACCACGAGTACGATCATATCCTGCTGGTGTCCTAAAGTCAAGCTGAAATTATTAAGACAACATAATAGTCTTTGGTTTATTCAATCGAAAGAGTTTAATTAATTATAGTTCTACAATCCTCAAAGTAAATCCTGACTAGAACATTAAAATCAACAAAAAGCAAAAGTGAACATTTGTTCTGTGAAAAAATATGGTTTAACCCATTCCCACAAAGTGACCCTTTTTGATGTCCCACAAGAAATCCAATCAGGGAAATATTGTGTAAAATGAAGAAATTGCTTGTAACAAGCAATTTCTTGATTTTACACCTTTTCATACAGAGAGTTGAAAAATCTAAAATATCATAAACTTTAAATTGTTGTCTGCAACTCCTTTCAATTTGGACGCCTGAAAATTTGTTGTTTGGTTATGAGTTTACCCACTCCAACTCAAGCCCTCCTTTTCACGCCCCGCAATTAAAGAGCTTTGGAAAACATTGTGGAAAATGAAGAAATTGCTTGTATCAAGCAATTTCTTCATTATCCACAATGTTTTCTACCCCAAAAGACGAAAAAAATTAAAATTACATCAACTTGAAATTGTCGTCTGCAGCTCCTTTGAATTTGGACTGGTCTCAAATTTTGTTGTTTGGGAATGGGTTAAAACAAGAGCTGTCAATGGACAGTGGCAATGCTCAATTATTCTGAGTGCTTGAAAGGAACAGAAAATCAATGTTGACATTTGGCATAATACCATTAACCCTTTCCCGTTTCTTGAAATTTTAGACTGGTCCAAATTGAAAGAGTTTGCAGACTTCAATAGAAACTGGATGCAATTTGAAATGAAACCATTCTATGTGGTAGAAAATATTGTGGAAAAAGGAGAAATTGCTTGTTACAAGCAATTTCTCCTTTTTCCACCATGTTTTCTTGAGTATAAAATCACAGCAACATAAAAACCCGTGTTCAAACAGGAAAGGGTTAAATGAGTGTAAGAATAATGAGTATTGGTTAATCATGACTCTGAACACATGTCTAAAGTTTCAAACCAGAAACCTTAGATAGAAACAGAAATAGAAAATCTTGTGATTAATATCTTGAATCAAAAAGAACTATGTATGAAGATTTATAAAGATGAAACAGTATGAGAGACTTGCATTTAAATCTTTAACCAAGTCAAAAAAGGTCAAATATCCACTTCAATGAATGTCAGAGTAGTGAATATTTGCTAAGGGGTTCAAATTATGGTCGCAAAGGCATGTGCAATATATTAGAGTAATGGTAACAATATGAATAGAGTTTTGATGAAGAATTTCCAAGTCGAAATAAGGTTAAAATTCCACTGAATTAATTTCAAAGTAATGAATCTTTGCCTAGAAAAAAATATGATGGTTGCAAAGGCATGTGCAAAGTTTCAGGGTAATAGCATACAATTGAATTGATATGAAAGAGAAATGAAAGTGGGGCGTAAAACTTGAACAAAGATTTTTTAAGTCAAGAAAGGGCCAAAATTCCTAAAAAAAAACACACCAGATTAATGGATCTTTATCTATTGGGTAATATAATGGTCACAAAGTCATATGCAAAGTTCGACAGCAATCTCATAAGTAGAAACAGAGACTAGTAGGAACAGAGATTTTGCAGTTGCATGTAAAACTCTAAACAAATAACTCTAAATCAGAACAGGTAATTATTCCAATAAAATGAAGGTCAAAGTAACGAATCTTTTTTTTACAGAATGATATGATGGTAATAAAAGCATAAGAAAAGTTTCAGAAAAATAGTGCATGTAGGAACAGAGATGTAACAGAGATATGGAAGTTGCATATAAAACATTAAACAAGAATTTCCAAGTCATAAAAGGGTTAAAATTTCATTAAAATGAATGTCAGAGTAATGAATCTTTACCTAAGAGATAACATGATGGTCACAAATTTTTAGAGCAATAGAATAAGTAGGAACAGTGATATAACAGAGATATAGCAGATGAACATAAACTTTATTCAAGAATTCCTAAGTCAACAATATGTTTTTGTGAAACACTATGCCCCCGAAACAGGAATTCTTTAGAAACGGGTAAAGGGTTAGAATTTTTACATTGACCTTGATAAAATGACCTTCCCCAGTTGTGCCTTGTTGAGACCTATCTACATACCAAATATTAGCATTGTAACTTAATCAGGGTTGAAGTTAAAGGAAAATGTTTAGTTGGCAGGTTAAGTTTTGCAGACAGACAGACAGGTGGAAGGACAGACAGACGGACAGACAGACACTGGTAAAACAATATGCCCCAATTTGTATCGATGCAGGGGCATAAAAGGGTAATAATTCCTCTAAAATGAATGTCTTTGCTTAGCAAAATGATATGATGATCACAAATGCATGTGCAAAGTGAAAGAAAGAAATTGCATCAGTAGAAACAGAGATACAAGACGTGCATGTACACCCATGCGCTGGAATGAAATGGACCCAATCTTCTTAAAAAAGTAGAGCTAAAATAATGGAATTTTGAAGGTAAAGATAACTACAAATAAATAGAAAATCTTTGACTCATTACCAGCCAATTTTTTTTAGACCTGTTACATTTTAAAGGAGCTGAGGATGGTAATTAAAAGCTGATGAAATTAAAAAAGATCTTGGATTTAAGGGTAGAACACATTGGGTAAAATGAAATTGCTTTTAACAAGCAACTTTTTCAGATGCAACAATTTTTTCCTAATTCTTTTCTCTTGAGAGGTGTTTAAAAAAATAGATTGCATAGGAATGAGTTAATTTTCTTTATACTTCTAAATTTCTAAAACATTGACTAGATGACAATGTATTAACTTTTCGATAAATCTTGGTTTGATTACTTATAGAAAGACTTAATTGCTGTGAAAAAGAACTCCGAAAACCCAGGTTTTACACAAGTTCAAAGTTTAACCTTTATCAATGAGTCATACCTGTAATTCTCCAAACCTATAATATGATAGTTTATACATGAGACAATTAAGTAATGTTTGTGATCCAGATGCATCCACTCTAAACTCCCCTTGTGGTGTGAAATAATCTGACTCCTGAAAATGAGTAAGATAAAAGTAAGTTGAGAGAAAACTTGAAGGACAGCACTACTAACATTGTATCTAAAGAGGTTTATTACCAAGAATGGTAGAAATCCCCCCCCCCCCTCCATGTGATGATCATTTTCAAAATGGGTCCAGTAGAAAATTCTTAGAAGGTTGAGGGTAGAAAATTATAAAGGTGATGGGTTGTGAATATTTATTTTTTTTCATGTCAATATCATTAGCTAACAAGAAATGACCCTCTTTTATCAAAAATTATGAAACACTGATAATCTCACTTCATCACCTGAACAAGCTTTCCATTTTTTTCACAGAATTTGTAACTTTTCACGTTTTATACACCTCTCCAAGTCCACTTTGGTTTAATCCTTTCCCGTACAATCCCTGATTTCAACATCCTAGAGATATTAAACTTTAGAAAATATTGTGAAAAAGAAATTGCTTGTAATAAGTGTACATGTTGGACATTGCTTTCTGCGAAAATCTTTTTGAATAATCTATCAGTTATATCGTTACTAAGTACTAGTGAGAGACTCTTAACCCATTCCCACAAATGATGCAACAATGACACTTTCTGGAACCCCTCGAGAAAAAAAATGAGGGAAAATTCTGTGCAAAATGAAGAAATTGCTTGCAGAAAGTTGAAAGAATCTAAAATTTTATAAAGATTAAACTCAATTTAACCAGTCTAAATATTTTTGCCTGTTGACAAATTAATTAATATAAACTTCTGTACAAACCCTAATGTCTTTCGGATGTTCCCCTTCAGCAATTCTGACCATCCATAAGAACTTGTTGATATCATCTCCGGAGTACCCTATCACTCCTCCAAAAATGACCAGGACATAGTTCACATCTAGCTCCCGCATTATCTCATATGCAGCTGTTTCATTGGATGACATGGCCTTGCCAACCTACATAGATAAGAAACATGCTCTTGTAATTTTGTAGTTATTTGTGTTTAACAAGAAGGTGTTTTTCACCATGGCAATGAAAACATTTCTAACATGGTATATTTATATATTACTTCTTATCATACCTTCATGCTTTTTTGATACCTCCAGGAAAAAAGCTTTGGAAAACATTGTGGAAAATTAAGAAATTTCTTTTAACAAACAATTTCTTCATTATATACACTGTTTTCTACATATAAAGGAAAATCTTTTTAAAATTTCATCAACTAAAAATTGTTGACTGCAACTTCTTTGAATTAGGGCAAGTCTAAAATTTTGTCCTTTGCTGATGAGTCAAGTCTCCTAGCCCATTACCACATAGCAATAATTTAGACTGTTTCAATTTCATAGGAGTTGTAAACAACAGTTTCAAGTTTATGAAAATTCAGTGTAGAAAATAACTGGGAAAATGAAGAAATTGCCTTTTGCTAGCCATTTCTTCAATTTACACAATCTTTTCCCAATTGTTTTCCTTGAGAGGAGTCAAAAAGCATCATTGTGAAGGAATGGATTAAGATAAGGCTGTCTCAAAGATATCTCATGATTGATCCTATCTATCTGTGTAAAGAAAGAATTGTTTATTGACTGAGTTCAGCTATCAATCAAAGAATCAATCGACCAAACAAATCATTCATTTAGACCACAAGAGTTCTTTGAATTCTGACAGAGGCCAACATTTATGTGGATCATTTTATTGACTTGAGGACTTTAAAACATTAACTTAAGCTTATTCAAGCTATAGATCATTTGGGTTCTATTTTTTGTTGCATTTTTACCTTAAATTTAGCAAAATAGCGCCATTTACTATAAAAGTCAACCTTCCTGTCATAGTGGGCAGGGCTTACGATCCGTAAATTGTTCAATACATGTAGTAGATAATCCTTGAAGGGTCCATTATTTTCAAACCAACTCAAGAATGATTGCCATGTACTGAATCCAAAATATAAGCTCACCCATTTAAACACAATCTCACCTTTTGATTATTTTATTATCATAGCTTTGAATGATATCTTTGACAAACTTTGTGGGAAGAGTAGAAATTGCATATCATATTCTACCTAATTTGCACTTTTTTCAACCTGAATTCAATTTTAATTTTCCAGTCAAACTTCTTAATTTATACTTATTAAACTATTACCAGACAATAAAATTTTCAAAGAAGATGCAGACAACACTTTTATTTCAAGGGGTGGGTTCAAAAAGCGGGACTGTATTGAAATAGGTTAATTCTGAGGGACAACCAAATTTTGCCAAGCAATAAGAAAAGCTGTCCTGTCAGAGTTCTGGTTAAAGAATGCATGGCAAGAGACACATAAATTTAGAGTTCAACTCACCAGTGCTATGTGACTGTTATTCCATGTGTTATTGTCTACCAGTGTTGTTTTGTTCCCCATACCAGCTATCTGATACCCATAATCCCACCATGACATCACCCTAGCTTGATCGTCTGTGTTTTGTCTTAACCAGAAATAGGCTTCTCTAAAATCATCTAATATTGTTCTACTCCTGTAAAACATATACATGTACAATTAAATCATAAGAAAGGTTTTCAAGATAAAAAACTTTCAAAAAAGAAATGTCCATTGAAGTTTCCTGAAGAATTTTCTCAAGAACTTCACCAAGCTCTGAAATCTTCTATCATAATGGAAAAAAATACATGAACAAGTTACATTTCAAAATTCTGTAAAAAAATGTCTGTATGCCTTAACAAATGAGCTATGCATATCTTATTGACAGGAAATGGATTACAAAGTTACAAGCATAATAATCTCCTACATTCTAGCTCTTCACAAGACGGACAAACATATAGTTGGATAAGAAAAGACATTAAAAATCTGTAACACAAAGGAGTCTTTTACAGAATGGTTGTACAATCATAAGGATGGTTCTTTTTAGAATTGAGTACAATCCAATGGGTATCATGTAAAAAGAGGCCCATGAAAATTTTATTCAACAATTCTAGTAAACACAATGAAGTCGCCATATACCATCAGATTCACTTTAAACTTATTCTCAGCCCCTGACGACAACAAGGCTACAGTAATACCGGTACATTGAGTTTTTTAAGTCTACATTCTCTTAAAAAAATTACTTAAATATATTGCCGGCAAACACTAGATTTTACCTAACAAGAATGAGACTATAAGCTCACTGTCTTAGAATTCAAACTGGTCGATATAGTAGCATTCCAACACACAGAAATGAAAGAATCTGCCTATATGGCAATTCAAATGACATTGAAGATGTTTTTCATTTTATATGTAAATATCCCATTTAAGCATACCTACAAAAAAGTATATTGACTCATTTTTTCACATACAACTAAATAAACTCAATTAGAGGTAAAACTATGCAAGTGCACATATGTAGAGTATGTGCATTTGCAATGGTAATATTCTCATCTCTTTTCTATATTTTCTCCATATTTTAAAATGTTAATACAATTGTAAAGTACATGTCCACTATGTTTATAAACAAGTATTTCCTAAGCCAATTTTTTGTAAAATCAACATTGTGTATCATTGCTCTCTCTTTTACCTTATAGAGTAAGATCAATACCTGTAACTGAATTGTATTAATTTGTATATTTTTGTATGGCTATGTACTTGTTGATTATCAAAATTTCTAAGAAAAGAGCCTGAGAATGGTCAGCAAAGTATCTTACCCATCATGATTGTATGAAGCTAGCACAATACTAGGACTGGAATAGGCGCTTGATGTGACCCACGTACAGTGTACAGCAAACAGCATCAAAACCATTAACAAAGCGATGACGACAATACTTTTGATATTAATTCCAAGAGCATCCTGGTCCTTTGGTTTCTCTTCTTTCTTTTCTTTCTTTGTTTTACTACCCTGAATGAGGAAATTAATGAAGCCGATATATTGATGTTTAACCCATTTTAAAATTCTGAATATTATGTCTCTGTACCTTAACAACTTAGCTATGGGTATCTTATTGACAAGAAATAGATTACAAAGTTACAAGCATAACTATCTCCTGTATTTTAGCTCTTCAGTAGATGGATAAATATAAGGTTGTTAAAAAAAGACAAAATGAAGTTTTAGACTGGCCCAAATTGAAAGAAGTGAAAGACGGCAATTTCAAGCTGATGAAATTCTATTTTTATCTCAATTTCGGATAGAAAAGATTGTGGATGATGAAGAAATTGCTTGATATAAACAAAATCTTCATATTCTACAAAGTTTTCCAAGGCTTTTTTCTTTAAGGGTGTAAAAAGGAGGGATTATGTTGGAATGGGTTGAGGGATTTTTAATAGTACTGTACAATTAAATTCAAATAGTGATTAACATTTGTTAGTTAACACTTTACAATTAATTGACCACAGCTTCCAATCAAATAAGATGCGTTTTTGAAACACCATTCCCCATAACAGCCTTTTTTCAGAAATGTGACCTTGATAAGTTACTTATGTCTATCACTGCTATGAACCGATGTTCCAAATATGAGCCATACATCTTAAAAGGTGTTTGAATAATAGCAAAATGTAATCTTTTTTCGTTAAGTTTATCATCATGTGATACCTCAGATTCCAAGAAAACTGTCATTTACATAATAAAGATGAGACAAGCAAACATTTACCTAGCCCAGAACAGAAAAACTTACTAAGCTTGCTTAGGCTCCCTTCATTAAATTTTGCTAGACTCGGCTAATGTCAGTTTGTCTTAAAGTTATTGTCATAAAACATTCTATATTCATTTAACCCATTACCTCACAATAAATTTCATAATCTTAAAATCATTGTCTGCATTTTCTTGGAATTAGGACCAGTCGTAAATTTTGTCAAGATGTAATGGGTTAAAGAAAGGTCAATATTTTGAACTTCTAAAAGGGACCAGAAACACCTCATGATTCATTCAATGTTGTCAATAATCCCTAGCTTCAAACCTTAGATGGATTGATTTTGAAAGAAAGGAGGACAACACTCTCAAAATATTCTTGAGTTATTTGCATAAGGAATAAAAATGATTTAAAAAGGAATTAAAATGAATTTTCAAATTGCTTCATCAAACACCGTTTTAATCTTCATCTTAATATGAGAATATCTCTCACTTTATAACCATATTTTCTTCATTATCAGAAACATAACAAAGTTGGTATTTATTCTTACCTTGTCTGGTTTGTCATACAAGTTTTTGTCCGATTTGTTGTCATTCATGTTGAGTGAAGGTTTCTGTGCTGATTTAGGGGTGTCATCTTTGAGGTAGATTTCAAACGCTTTGGAGAATGCTATGGCAGCAGATACACACACGATTGGGGTTAAGGTCAACATCAGTCGAACCATGACACCAGCAAAGTAACTTGCAAATATGGCATAAAGGACAACTGTAAAAGAAAAAAGTAACGTAATAATTATCTTTCAGTTAAAAGTTTAATATCATTTTGTCTTAACCCATTCCAACACAGTGGAATTTTAGACTGGTCCAAATTGAAAGAAGCAGCAGACGACAATTTGAAGTTGATGGAATTTTATTTTTTTTTATCTTTTGAGATAGAAAACATTGTGGATAATGAAGAAATTGCTTGTTACAAGCAATTTCTTCATTTTCCACAATGTTTTCTAAAACTGTTTTATTGAGGGGCGTAAAAAGGAGGGATTGAGTTGGAATGGGTTAACAATAAGCAGTTGTTTGAATATCATCAATACATTGATGAAAGTAAAATGGTTAAAGAACCTTGTTTGACTGATTGTTTTAAGTAAAACACCATTTTTCAACAGCATTTCAGTTATATTGTGGTAGCTGGTGTATCTAACCATGGCTTCCTTTTGAATCTAACACCAGTGCAGTTAAACTTGTATTAAGCAACTACTCAAGGACAGCCAAAATGTGGCCATTAAAGAGAACTGTCCATCAGTACACTTTTTTGTGACACATATTGGGGATAACTTCCACTGCATACATAATTTATTGCAGGATTCTCACTTCATTTTATGTTGGTTGATGAAGCTCAAAAGAATCATATCATTGAGGCAAATCTAATTAGATCCGCCAAAATAGAATTTAGTTTGATAATACTAATAACAAAAACATCTAAATCATGAATATCCCTTGTTTTTGGATAGGAAATTTCGATGCCGGTTGTTTGATTTAAGTGGTCCCTTAACAGAGGTGGTCACTTTGGCAAGATTGACTGTATCAAAAAGCATTTCATCATTACCAGACATCAGAATTTAAGACTGGTCCAAATTGAATGAATTTGATGACATGTTTCAGTTATTTCCTATTATGGGTTGTCAAAAAAGTATCATACTGTGGAAATGGGTTGAAAAAAATTCATACAAAAAGGTTACAATTTTTCCTCTCATACTCACCGAACACTCTCTCATCATTGACATCTTTAATACAGAACCAGACCCCTGCAGGGAAAGCACACACTAAAATATGGAGATCAAAGAAAAATGACACCCATGTTGTGGGCTGATGCTCCGACACTGAAGCTATAATAGGAATGTGAATCTTGGCATAACCTGTGTCCCATAGAGAATAAAATCGGCCGCTCCATGGATGGATATAACCTGAAAGATAATCAAATGCAAGTTATACCAAGCCTCCTTTAACCCATTCCAACTCAAGCCCTCCTTTTTACGCCCCACAAGAAAAAAGCTTTGGAAAACATTGTGGACAATGAAGAAATTGCTTGTAACAAGCAATTTCTTCATTATCCACAATGTTTTCTATCCCAAAAGACGAAAAAAATTGAAATTCCATCAACTTGAAATTGTCGTCTGCAGCTTCTTTCAATTTGGACCAGTCTAAAATTTTCTTGTGTTGGAATGGGTTAATATGAGCACTACATGGGGATGCCTAGACTTTGGCTGTTGAATGCTGGAAATTGATAAAAAATATCTAAGTCCAACAAGAAAAAATTTAATACAAAAATTATTTCAGAGTTATCCCCCTTCATGTGATAAATTTCTCTTTTGATAGTAAAAATATTAAAATTTTCAGAGCAATACCTACAATAATAACAGATATATAGCAAAATGTAGAAGTTTTGGCACACAGACAACTACATCCATTCGCACTAGAATGGTTGAACAGCAGACTTGTACCCCCATCAACCACTCAAGTAGCACAGTTGACATTTGACCTGTGTTACCTGAAACCAATATGGCACCACATGGGGCCATGGATAAAAATTTTTTAGTCCTGGTCAAATGGCTTATGAGTTAGAGCAAGGAAACTATTTTCAATCAAAGTTCAACAGTGACCCTGATCTTTGACCTATTTGACCAAAAAATTGCACTGTCTTTGATCATTGGAAACAATTATATGAAGTTTTGAGGTTTTAAGTCAGTTGGTTCTAGATTAAAAACATAGAATTTATTGATTGATTGATTGATTGATTGGGGATTAATGCCACTTTTACCAGTAATTCAGTCATATTGCGGTGGCTGGAGCACCTAACAATGGCTGCTATCCCACTTAAGTTTACGATTATCCATCGATTGGTGAGAGACAAATGTCGGAAAGGATATGTGCTGCTACCGGGGCAAAAACACAGAAACATCTACATTTGCACAAACAGACACACATGGTGAAACAAATAATACATCTCCCTTTACTTTGTAGGAGTAGGGGAGGGGGCTATTAGCTTTAACAGTCACTGACAGACTGAAATATTAACCCATTCTCTGACAATGACGCTTTTGACCCCCCTATCCTTCTAGAAAAGCAATTGGGAAAAGTTTGTGAAAAATGAAGAAATTACTTCTAACAAGCAATTTCTTCATTTTACAAAATGTTTTCTAATCAAAAAAATGAAAAAATCATAATTAATAATTTCTAAATTGTCATCTGCTACTCCTTTCAATTGGACCAGTCTATAATTTTGCTGTCTGGTAATGGGTTAAGGCACTGACAGACTACATAACAACCTATATGATTTCATCAGGAAGTAATATATGAGATGTTTAAACCATTCCCACACAATGAAATTTTAGACTGGTTCAAATTGAAAGAAGTTGCAGACCCCATTTCAAATTGTTGAAATTTCTAAAAAGTTTGTCTCTCTGGGTAAACAGCAATGCGGAAAATGCAGAAATTGCTTGTAACAAGCAGTTTCTGCTTTTTCTACATTGTTTTCTAGAACTATTGTCTTAAGGGGCATAAAAAGGAGAGATTGTGTGGGAATGGGTCAATAAGCAGTTTTTGTGAAAGAATTTTTTTCTTATAGGATCAAAAGTTATACCAGGATTACTTCTGAATGCATCCATATATTACACTGATTACCATTAAAAGAGTTTCAAACATTTTAAGCTTACCTGCCCAGGTGAGACCAACAACAGTCAAAAATATAAGAGCAGCTGCAATGGCTGCAGCTAATACAAAGAAGAACTTGAATTCAGCTTTGGTTAAGAAAGACTGGATATATTTCAGAAAAGCATAGGCATTTAACAAGGCAAACACACCTGAAATTAGAAGGGAAATTAAAGATTAAAACAAATTACCAGTCAAATATTCTTCACCAAGATAAAATAACATCACTGTATCCATACTGTAATTTAAAGGTTCTATGACTCTCAGAGGGACAAAATTTTGGACAAAAAGGAATCCTTAGAAATTCTTACAGACAGACTTATGGATACACTTAATCTAGATAGACTAAATGGTGGTTAGGATAATTACAGAAAAACAGTTACTGTCATAAAAAAAGAAAATACAAGAGGACCACGATTGTCCTAAATCACTCCCCTGGGTATGATGGTTAATGGCTTTATGATATAAACAAAATAGCAAAGCCCTCTGTCTAATTATTTTGGAGATGTTTAAGTTTAAATCCTAGGTATATTAATGATCCCACCATATAGCACTAATTTTCTGAATATGGTAATGCTTTGGAGAATAGATACCAATACAAAACAAGTATAAAAGCCCTAGGCCTAATGGTTTAGGAGAAGAAAGTTTTCAAAGATATCATTTCTTATTCCTAACTAAAATTAGGGATTGCACAGAAAAGGGCTAATTTTCATAATACAGTAATTCTTTAAAGTAAATTGGTAGAGGTCAAGAGTTGATGATATGTACCAAATATCAAAGCTCTAGGCCTAATTGTTTGGGAGAAGAAGACTTTAAAAGATTTCCTCTTTATTCCTTTGTAAAATCAGGGATCGCACAGAAAAGGGCTAATTTTCAGATGACAGATATTGTTTGAAGTATTTTGGTAGAGGGTCAATGGCTGATGATAAGTACCAAATATCAAAGCTCTAGGCCTTATGGTTTGGGAGAATAATATTTTCAAAGATTTCCTTCTTTATTACTTTGTAAAATCAGGGATTGCACAGAAAAGGGCTAATTTTCAGAAAACGGTAATTCTTTAAAGTTAATTGGTAGAGGGTCAATAGGTGGTGATACATACCAAATATAAAATCTCTAGGCCTTATAGTTTGGGAGAAGAAGACTTTCAAAGATACCTTCTTTATTCCTTTGTAAAATCAGGGATAGCACAGAAAAGGGTTAATTTTAAGAGTACAGTAATTCTTTGAAGTATTTTGGTAGAGGGTTAATAGGTGATGATATGTACCAAATATGAAAGCTCTTGTCCTTATGGTATCGGAGAAGCAGATTTTCAAAGATACCTTCTTTATTCCTTTGTGAAATCAGGGATCGCACAGAAAAGGGCTAATTTTTTAGAGTACGATAATTCTTTGAAGTATTTTAATCGAGGGTCAATAGGTGTTGATATGCTACAAATAGAAAAGCTCTAGTCCTTATGGTTTTGGAGAAGATTTTTTAAGATTCCTTCTGTATTCCTTTATGAAATCAGGGATCGCACAGAAAAGGGCTTATTTTTTAGAGTACAATAATTCTTTGAAGTATTTTGGTAGAGGGTCAATAGGTGATGATATGTACCAAATATCAAAGCTCTTGGCTCTATGGTTTAGGAGGAGAAGATTTTTTAAAGATTTCCTTTGTAAAATCAGGAATTGCACAGAAAAGGGTCAATTTTAAGAGTACAGTAATTCTTTGAAGTATTTTTGTAGAGGGTCAATAGCTGATGATATGTACCAAATATCAAAGCTCAAGGCCTTATGGTTTGGGAGGAGAAGATTTTTTAATAATTGTTAACAGACGGATAGACAGACAGAGGGACAGATGGAAGCCGGACAATTACCTATCACAATAGCTCACCTTGAGCACGTTGTGCTCAGGTGAGCTAAAAATAGTACATGCAGACCTCAATATGACATTGTTTATCTGAAATATTGTGAATATAGATATCTTTTTTAAGTGGAGTTACAAATATGGTCTAATAATGTGGTGATAAAACTAGGCCATAATACAGGCATTATGAGTAGTAAACAAGTTAACCCATTCCCACTCAGTGACGCTTTTAAGCGCCCCAACGGCAAAAGCTTTGGAAAATATAGTGAAAAATGAAAAATTGCTTGCGACAAGCAAAAAGACAGAAAAATGAAATTCCATCAACTTGAAATGTCGTCTGCAGCTTCTTTCAATTTAGACCAGCCTAAAATTTGTTGTGTGGGAATGGGTTAAGTGAAGCTTAATGTATTTTCATGACAGTGAGAAAACTCTTTCTTGTTGATTCAAATGCAAAATAAATATTATTGCTATACAAACTATCATTTTTTCTCTAAATGCAATTAAAAATGATAAAAACATGAAATTAAAAGATAACATATCCAATGAATTGCATCATTTCAAATCCAAAGAACCATAATTTATCAATAACTTTACCCTTTCCTGTTCAATCCCTGGTTTGTAAGTCCCTGTGATTTTATAAATCTAGAAAACATTGTATAATACAATACTATACTAAGTGTTCATACATGTATATATACTTAGAACAGTGTTGTCTTTACCTAGACACTTACCTGCTGATGCCATGTGTTCACTAGTTGATATTGGGTTAAAACCAACAAAAGGAACTTGCATGGCAAGTATTAACCCAATTATGAAGAATGCATTATATGCTGAAAAGAGAAGAAAAAGATAAGAACACTGCATTAGTTTTTGCTAAAGAAATTTATACATAACATATAACTGGAATTGCTGGTTTTTCTTTATTAATTTAATTTTGATTGCAAAGAAAGATTTGAAGCATCTAGAGTCGCTCTCAAACACTCAATCCAAATGTTTTCATATCCCTGAGAGAGGCAGAGGCTTAAACCCACAGCTGAGTTGACTGGGGAATGTTATCAAGTTTCTTGCCCATGAACTTCATATCACAAGTCAAGCAGCCTAATCAATCAGCAATTGAGGCAGTTTTGGTATTTTTGACAATCATAGAGTTTCTTAGACAACTAGGTGAATTTTGAACTTTATTGTTTACTAAAGATAAAACTACAACAGTAATAAATATTATATTCCAATCCTGCAAAATTTTTTATGAATCAAGAAAATCTCAAAACAACCTTTTTCAATCAGATGTGCTTCCATGAATTCATTCATACGTAGCTAATTCAATGAAATGACTGACCTCGGGTCACATAAATCAGCCTGTGCATATTTCCAATAATTAAATGTGACAAGCAGGTGGAGTAGACTAAGATCAGCCTGCATATATATACATTCCAGGCTCAGCATGACAAGAGTTAATCCATTCTCACATAATTACGCTTTTTCACACCCCTAGAAAAAGGTTTGGAAGACATTATGGAAAATACAGAAATAGCTTGTGATAAACAATTTCTTCAGCAAGAATGTTTTTATTGAAAAAGACAATGTCTTTAAAACAAGATGGTTTTCCCAGGACTACTGCTGGCAAGCCCGCAAAGTTTTGACCAACTTGACCTTGACGATCAATTTTTGTGTTTAGAACTAACCCAATTTTTTTTTCAAATGGCACATCTACTCATGATGGAGAATAATTGTGCCAATTCATTTTGAAATCCATCCATAAATGTAGGAGTTATTGTCTGGACAAACACAATTTTAGTGTTTGACCTTTAGCTGTGACCTTGACATTAGAACTATCCCAAAAATTCTTTCAAATGGCACATCTACCAATGATGGAGAATAATTGTGCAAAGTTATTTTGAAATCCATTCGTAGATGTAGGAGTAATTGTCTGGACAAATTTTGGACGGACGGACAGACTAACAGACTTACGTACTAACCAACTAAAGCACATACAATGACTTGTCATTGTGACAACTATGTCTCGCTCACCGTTAGCGGGCTCGACAAAAATCAAGAACTTAAAATTTGCTGTCTACAAATTCTTGCAATTTTGAACAGTGTAAAATTTTGTAATCTGTAAATGGGTTAAGACCACAATGGAATGTTTTAAATGCACTGTAAACTTGAATATAATTTTACATTTTTACATGTTAAAAAAAAAGGTTAGTTAACATATTGACTAGGGAAGAAATTGCTTTTGACAAGTGATTTCTCCTTTTCTCACTATGTTTTCCATCAAGTATTATGCTCATTTTATAATATAAGCCATTTCCACACAATCCTATTTTTTTACACAAGTAATTTCTTCCTATCAATCATTTTTTTTATGCATAAAAAACAAAAAATTCAAGATTTCATCAATTAAAAATAGTCATCAGTAGCTTCTTTGACCTTGGACAAGACTAAAATTTTGTCCTCGTCATGGCTAAACTCGCTCTGAATTTTGACATCTACTTACAGTTTCAAACTGATGTGGTTAACCCATTACCAGACGGTAAGATTTTGGACAGGTCCAAATTGAAAGGAGTTGCAGAGGACAATTTGAAGTTGATAAAATTTTTGATATTTTTTTCTGGGTAGAAAACATCGTGGAAATTGAAGAAATTGCTTGGTTCAAGCAATTTCTTTATTCAACTGAATGTTTTCGAAATTGTTTCTCCAGAGGGGCATCAACAAGCTTCATTGTGTGGGAATAGGTTAACCATTATTTTGAAAGGATGAGACGGCTAGGACTTACCTATATAAATTTTCTGTGAGTATCGACCCATTAAAACTAACACAAACACATGAAGTGGAATAAGATTAATGATGAAAACATAGCCTCCCCATGCTGACACCTGAAAATAGCCCACACAAATCAACCATTTACTATCTAATTCATTTATCAAAGGTTAGTTTTTAATAGAATCTATTTCATGAACAAATACCTAGACTCTTTTTGATTTTCTTTTAACCCATGCCTGAACAGTCCCTGGTTTTTACGTCCATGTGATTTTATACTTAAGAAAATAGTGCAAAAGTTAAAGGTTCATACTGATTAGTAAACACATATGTTCAGCAAAGCGTAATAAATATAAAGTAAGAGAGGTAATTCGATAAACTGTAAAGTTGAAATTCAATAAAGACATTCCTCATTTCCATGTATATATGTTTCAAAAATCTATTATTATTTGCACAAATTACCAGCATGCAATTGGAATTGTTCGGCTCAAAGCCCTCAAAATCATTTTGTTAAGTCTATGCAGTATGAAAGTCATGTTTAGAAGCCAAAGTGCCACAGTTATAGGAGGAAAAATATCATGTTTGTATGCTGCTGTTATCTACTAAGGGTACCTTTTTCCAACATATTTTCCAAAATATCATAAATGTCCCCATTTCTTTAAAACCCGGGTTACTAACCCTTTGGTCCCAAAGCTCTGGTAACTACATATGTATATCATTCGTGTAACCCATCAATGTTTAGACCGTGAGGACATTATCACATTGCTTCCAAAACCTGGGCAGATCAATGATACTGTAGTTACTTACCATATAAAAATATGACAAAGCTGTGAATACTGACCAATACAAAGATCCTGTTTTCACAGATTTTATCTGAAATGATAATTAAAGTTCTTATAAGATCCACATACCCTCACACATTTGTATGGCTGAACATATTATCAAAACATCATTTGAGAAACAAGTGCCACGAGGGATAGTAAACCCATTATCAGAATGTTTAATTTTAGACTGGCTGAAATTGAAAGAAGTTGCAGACAAAAATTTAAAGTTTATGAAATTTCTAATTTTTTCACTTTTTTGGGTGGAAAGCATTGTGGAAAATGTAACAAGCAATTCCATCATTTTCCACGATGTTTTCCAAAGCTTTTTTCCTTACTGGCATCTAAAAGAGTCACTGAGTGGGAATCGGTTAATATTGTAAGAAGAAGAGGCAATTTCTCCTTTTCCAAAATGTTACTGTATATACTTTTCATGAGGGCATTAAATTGCAAAATTGTGTCATATTTGAATAAGTTAAACTTATTTCTGTTCTGCTAACAAATACAATCATTCTTGAAAAAGAAATGATTTCATGAGAAGAAATCCTACAAATGACTATAAACAATAATACTTCATACATCGCCTAGTGCTCATAATGTGGAGTTCTTGATTGAAAACACGAAATTTTGTCTAAAAAGTTGCACCCTTCTTAGGAAAGAATATTTAGAGATATTCAAATTGATGTTTTATTTTGATAAACAGAACATATTTTGTGAGTTAAACCTACTACCATATAATTAGTTCAAGAAGTTGCAGACAAAAAATTGAAGTAGATGTATTTTTTTATCTTTTTGTGGTAGAGGAGATTTTGTATAGTGAATAAATAGCTTTTATTTGCAATGTCTTTTTTTCCCACATTGTTATCTAAAGCTTTTTCCTTGAGGGGCATAAAAAGGTGAGTGTGTGATAATGAATTAAGGTAAATACGTACAATAATAACAGAGATATTACAAAACAAATTCCTTACCCACAAGAAATATGTAAACATGAGTGCAAAGATGGCAATTCCTTCATTATCATAGCTACCAGCAACAGATCTTGATATGTATCCAGGCACTGAAATTGTATAGAACAAGAGGATTATTAAGGCCATAGATAGCTCTGTTGAATTCTGTAATGTAGATAAAGCCTCTCAATTCAGAAAAAAGGATCCCCAACCTTAAATGGGTTGACTTTGTTTATAGGTAACTACAAATAGTACCATGTTTCTCTGGAGGTTTCCTCATTTGCATACTTCTACAAATTACCTCCTCTGAGAAGGCTCGCCCCAAGACTTACCCTAGGAGATCTGTGGGTAAGGCATCTCTTGTTAGGCAGTTGTTTTCATTTTACTACTGCCACCAAATGTAATGTGCAGAGCTTGTAGATAAAGCCTTTCCATTCAGAGGAAAGGATCCTCATCCCTAAATAGGTCAACTTTGACTATATGTAACGACAAGTAGTCAATGTCACTCTGGAGGCTTCCTAATTTACATATCACTACAAATTACCTCCTCTGAAACCATCCCAAAATAAACAAGATGTGTTTGTGAAACACTATGCCCCCGAAACAGGAATTCTGTAAAAACAGGTGATTTTTATTGTTTTTTTCTTTGTTTTAGGGAAAAGTGTAAAAAATTTGACCTTGACCTTGATGAAATGACCTTCCCCAGTTGCGCCTTGTTGAGAACTATCTACATACCAAATATTAGCATTGTAAATTAATCAGGGTTGAAGTTATAGGAAAATGCTTTGTTCACAGACGGACAGACAGGCAGACGGACACTGGTAGAACAATATGCCCCCGATCTTATCGATGCTGGGGCATAAAAATTCAAAACTTTAATGAACAGAAAACAAGCATTCTTAAGAACTGCATTCCAATACCACATCACTAATCTGCCGTGATGTTATTTATCTGTAAATCTATCAAAGTCAAACACCCATATTTTTGCCTAAATTCAATGGTTGTTCCAAAATTCTCACACTTGATCCATAACTCATGATTACAGACTTGCACACTTGCAAAGTTCAACTCAATATCTGCAATTGTTTAGAGAAAAGTCTTGAAAACTGGGACTTAACCAATTATCACTCACCAAAATTTAGAATGGGCCAAATTGAAAGGAGTTGCAGATAAAAATTTAAAGTGTAGGAAAATTTAAATTTTTTCAAACTTTCTAGGAAGAAATTGCTTGTCTAAAGTTTCATCAACTTTTTAATTGCCTCCAATTTCTAACCTATTTAGCAATCAAAAAAGTTTACCAGCTAAATCTTAACTCATGGCTATATCAAATTCAAAGAAACTGTCAACTGATATCAGAAGTTTTTTAAACTTTGCAATTATTCAGATTGGGAGTAACATACCTATTGCAATAAAGCAAGCTGCAAATAGACCAGCACCTGCATTCCAGATTTCTTTTGTAAATAAATAGACTGACACAGCTGTCATACCACTGCAAAGTAAGAAATCATATATACAGATTACCACACAAGAAAATTTTAGACTTCTCCAAATTGAAAGAAGTTGCAGACAATTTAGACTTTATGAAATCTTAGATTTTTTCAAATTTCTGCATAGAAAACATTGTGGAAAAATGAAGAAATTGCTTGTTACAAACAATTTCTTCATTTTACACAGTGGTTTCCAAATAAAAGTTTATAAAAAAAAAAAAAACACTAACACATGTTACCAGGTTAAATATTTGGCTGACAGACAAACAGACAGACAGACACTAGTATAACAATATGCATAAGTCACTGGATTTTAGGCCATAAAATGTAAACGATTTTGAATGAGTAATTCAATATAATGCATCAGATGTCATCATTACCCCATTCAAACACATTCCCGTTTTTTATGCCTCCCCCCCCCCCCCCCATTAAAAAGCCTTTGAAAACTTTTTTGAAAATTTCTTCATTATCAAAAACGTTTTCCTCCAAATAAGACAAAGATTTTTAAGATTTCATCAACCTTAAATTGTCAACTGTGACTTCTTTGAATTTTGACCAGTCTATATTTTTCTGCTAATGGCATAAATGGTTTTTGGAATTATAAGAAAACATCAACTTATCAGGTTTAGTATTTATCAGACAGATATACGTACAGATGGACACCAGAACTATAATACAGTCAAACCTGGTCATACGGTCACCTCCATTCACAGTGCACCTGTCTTAAACGGCCAGTTCAATGTCCCCCGATCTTATTTACACTAAATTTTACCTGTATTCAACAAGCACCTTCAAAACGCGGGCAACGGTCGTCAAAATCGTGTCCCATTCTTTGAAATAACCTGAGTTTACGGTCAATTTCGGGCCGATGGCAATTTTCACGGATAAGTAATTATCACGGCGCATAATTGTTTTCGAATTATCTATTCAAGTGTCAAAATCAGATAAACATTCACCCGCGTCGCCAATTAACAGGTGTTTTGCAGATAACTACGAAGTCATCAAAATGCCTAGTTTTGCTAAATTGCTCTTATTCAGTGATTGAAATTTATGCATATGATATTCAAACTCTTATCAATAAAGTTTAATCGAGTATGACGATCGAAATACTGTTCTCGGAAAGTAATCTATTTTCGTTTTCGTACAGAGTTTGCTTGCAGTTTTAGAGGTGAGAAATGAGTAAACAAACTCGCTCAAAGACTAATTTTGACTAGATTCCTATTGAAATTTAATTGAAATATAGTGTTTTTACGCAATAATAAAAAATATCGAGAAGACTGATCCTCATTTGACCGGCCAATATTATGTCAATTGTTCGATCTTTGCAAAAAATAATTACGACCGTTCGAGTAATTTGAACCTCTGAACCTTTTTAATTTCGATTGATAATCTAATCCACTTCATGAGCATGCAGACCTACCAGTATTCTTACAAAAAAAAAAATGAAAAAACGTTTGAATGAGCTGTTTTCTCGTTATTTATTTACTATGAAAATGAATACTTTCTAGCCACACAATCTTTTTGTTATACAAATATCCGACCACCACCTTGACAGGCCGACCTGTATTAAGCAAGCACCTGTCTTAAGCAAGCGATTTTGGCAAATCCCTTGACCGCTTGCTTAAGACAGGTTCGACTGTATACCCAAATCATTTGATTCGAAGGCATAAATATAATAGATTTTGATTGATCTGATGTCAACATTAAACCTGGGCAACAGTGAATATCTTTTGTGTGGTATTGTGAATATCTTTTGTGTGGTATTAAGATCTTTTAAAGTTAGCCTTACCTAAATATGGGAGCTAGAAATACACAGATGTCCCGAATGTGTATAGGTATATTGAGAAGATTTGTGAACCAATGAATTGCACCAGATGTCACCATTAAACCTGGATATACCTGCAATAATTAGACAGAATTATAACATAATCGGTATTTAATTAACATCTCATAGCTCTTCACAAATGATCTTGCTTAAATTGACCCAATCCAACACTATCCAGGTTTTTCAAATGCCAACAAAATCTTAGGAAAACATTTTGGAAAATGAAGAATTGACTGAGACAAAGATCTTTGAAATTCAATCAACTAAAAATTATCTCCCGTCACCTCTTTGAAGTTTGTAAGTCTAAACCTTTGTAGTGTGGTAATGGGCCAAACATAAGTGAGATGCTTCTCTTTAACCCATTCCAACTCAATCCCTCCTTTTTACGCCCCTCAATAAAACAGTTCTAGAATACATTGTGGAAAATGAAGAAATTGCTTGTTACAAGCAATTTCTTCATTATCCACAATCTTTTCTATCCCAAAAGATGAAAAAAAACAAAATTCCATCAACTTCAAATTGTCGTCTGCAGCTTCTTTCAATTTGGACTAGTCTAAAATTTTGTCGTGTGGGAATGGGTTTAGTTTCATAACTCAACACAAGTTCAGAAATAATTGTTTGCTGGCCATGCCCCTTGAACTCTAATATTACAGTTTGACCGAGGCAATAGACAACATTATTTTGTAAACGTAACTATAGGATGGTTAACCCATTCCCCCACAATGATGCTTTTAAACGCCCCTCAATATAAAAGCTTTGGTAAACATCGTGAACAATGAAGAAAATGATTGTTACAAGCAATTTCTTCATTATCCACAATGTTTTCTACCCTAAAAGACAACGATTTTAAAAATTTCATCAACTTAAAATTGTTGTCTGCAACTTCTCTGAATTTGGACTGGTCTAAAATTTTGTTGTGTGGGAACGGGTTAATCTGTAGTTCAACCTTTATATAGCAAAAAACAACAAAAATCCTTAACATAAATAATGGAGTTTAAAGTTAACTAATGGTGTAAATGAACAATTAGATTGGTCATTTCATTTTTTTTTTATTTTATGTTAAAGCCAGTATCCTTCAATTAGGAAATAAAGTTACTCTTGAGATAACAAATTCTGCTATTTTGGTAACCAATCACAAACAAGAGGGCCGTTGGCCCTGGGGCACTCACCTGAGATAAAGGCTCTTTTTCTTTCAACAGTCTAATTTCATGTTAAGGTTAGGATTATGAAACAAGTGGGCACCAATTACATATAAACACTATGAACATGGGGATCCAAGTCTAAATTACAAATTCCAAGGCTTTAGTGCTGATTTGAAAGAAGGAAAAAACTTTTTCAATGGGTTATAATTTCAGAAATAAGAAAGAAGTCTGTGAACTGATGCTTCATGCCTATACCCCCCCCCCCCTGGGTCGGCCCCTGGAGACCCAAGGATCATGATTTTAGCTAATTTGTAAGAGATCAATATACTGATGCTTCATGCAAAATATATAGGCTCTACACCTTCTGGGTCAGGAGGAAAAGATTCTTAAAGATTATTTTGAAATTTCACTTTTCTTGCCATGGCAATCAGAGTTTTTAACGGATTTCAATTCTTTTAGCTATTTTTGAAGGGGACCACCTAAGGAACATTTCTGCCAAATTTGGTTCAAATTTGCCCAGTAGTTTGGGTGGAGTTGTCATTTAAAAAAACATTCCTTATTTCAATATAACACCCCCCGGGGCTCTGGCCCAGGGGACCCGAGGATCCTGATTTTAGCTATTTTGAAAGAGGATAATATACTGATGCTTCATGCAAAATATCAAGGCTCTACGCCTTTTGGGTCAGGAGGAGAAGATTTTTAAAGATTATTTTAAAATTTCACTTTTGTTGCCATGGCAACCAGAGTTTTTAACGGATTTCAATTCTTTTAGCTATTTTTGAAGGGGACCACCTACGCAACATTTCTGCCAAATTTGGTTCAAATTGGCCCAGTGGTTTGGGAGGAGATGACATTTAAAAAATCGTTCTTTATTTCTATATAAACCCCACCCCCCTGGGGCTCCGTCCCTGGGGACCCGAGGATCATGATTTTAGCTATTTTGAAAGAGGTCAATATACTGATACTTCATGCAAAATATCAAGGCTCTACGTCTTCTGGGTCAGGAGGAGAAGATTTTTAAATTATTATCATAAATTTTACTTTAATTGCCATGGCAACCAGAGTTTTTAATGGATTTCAATTCTTTTAGCTATTTATGAAGGGGACCACCTAAGCAACATTTCTGCCAAATTTGGTTCAAATTGGCCCAGTGGTTTGGGAGGAGAGGACATTTAAAAAATCGTTCTTTATTTCTATATAAACCCCACCCCCCTGGGGCTCCGTCCCTGGGGACCCGAGGATCATGATTTTAGCTATTTTGAAAGAGGTCAATATACTGATACTTCATGCAAAATATCAAGGCTCTACGTCTTCTGGGTCAGGAGGAGAAGATTTTTAAATTATTATTATAAATTTTACTTTTATTGCCATGGCAACCAGAGTTTTTAATGGATTTCAATTCTTTTAGCTATTTATGAAGGGGACCACCTAAGGAACATTTCTGCCAAATTTGGTTCAAATTGGCCCAGTGGTTTGGGAGGAGAGGACATTTAAAAAATCGTTCTTTATTTCTATATAAACCCCACCCCCCTGGGGCTCCGCCCCTGGGGACCCGAGGATCATGATTTTAGCTATTTTGAAAGAGGTCAATATACTGATGCTTCATGCAAATATCATGGCTCTACGCCTTCTGGGTCAGGAGAAGAAGATTTTTAAAGACCATCTAAGGAACATTTCTGCCAAATTTGGTTCAAATTGGCCTAGTGGTTTGGGAGGAGATGTCGTTTAAAGAAATTGTTGACGGACGACACACGACGGAGAGACGCCGGACAAAAGGCGATCACAATAGCTCACTTGAGCACTACGTGCTCAGGTGAGCTAAAAAGGGACCATCAATGGAACACCTTCAAATAAACATGTCATTGAAAGAGATCTAGCTTGGGTCAATTGGGAGATAGTAATCTCCAAAATTAAATATTCATTTAGGTAGAATAAGTGCAAGATTTTCCAAAAGGGAAGTGTTGACACTGGTATACCTGGTATCATTCATACATAGTAATAGTGACCAAGGCACAGTACCTTATAAATGGAAATTTCAAAATAACATTAGTATCAGAATCTTGAATCTTGAATACCAGTACTTCTCAAAATGCTGTAGTTTCTATAGCTCTTAACCCATCATGATTTACCTGATAATAAAAATTTTAGACTGGTCCAAAATCAAAGATGTTGCAGGAGAAAATTTTAAGCTGATGAAATTTTGGAAGTCTTTGTCTTTTAAGGTAGGAAAATTTGTGAGAAACGAAGAAGTTGCTTTTTTGATTTTCCAAACCCCTGGGTTGGGTGTCTGGTTTGTTCTGGTATTCTTGTAAGACAGCCATTAAATTGACTGAAAGAGACTTAACCCATTACCAGACAACAAAATTTTTGACTGGTCCAATTTGACAGGAGTTGCAGACGACAACTAAAAGATTATGAAATTTTAGATTTTTTTAACTTTCTGTATAAAAAACATTGTGTAAAATGAAGAAATAGCTTGTTACAAGCAATTTCTTCATTTTACACCATGTTTTTGCGATTGATTTTCTTGAGAGGTGTCAAAAAGCATCACTGTGTGGGGATGGGTTAAGTGCTTGTGTATACTTAGGATTGATGAGTTTAGTGGGGGTTTTTTTGTTTTTTTTGAGTATGCGTAAAAACAATGCATAACAAATCTGTCAGTGGACAGCAACACTCTTTCTGATTGCTGGATAGTAAAAGCAATTCAATGCCAATTTCCTCCCAAAAATATGAAAAATTTTCTAGTTCTAGAAGGAGAAAATGCTTTCAATGTAAATTTTTATTATTGGTCCATCAAACCCTATGCTGTGTATACTAATAGAAATAGTCTCATAGAGGTATCTCCATTGAATACTCACGTCATAGGTTATGAGAAATAACAAATTTAGATTCCATTCTTATGTTAAGTCTCTTTGATCCTTCAGTACAGGGTTCATAGTCTTGTTTTAAAGTGTTTAGTCATACAATGTTTATTTGAATTTCCTTGAAATATTGGCAGTATAATAACTGCATTGTGATTTATATTTGCCCCCAAGAAAGACAGCTCCAGATAAGCTGGAGTAATCAAACTCAAAATGTTCTTCATCTCTCCCATCTTAAATTTTTGATCAGAGGGCTACATATGAAAAGATAACAGTTTTCAAAAACCCTCATTTCAAAACAAAACCCTATGTTGTGCGTACTCATCTGAATTGTCTCAATGAGACCCTATAACATAGGGTTTGTGGCAGTGTTGATGCAATATTTAAATCTAAAATCTGATTTACGCCCTCTATCAAGAGCTCTATTTCATGGATCCATGAGATTTAAGAGGTCTCCACAAGATGTTTAAAAATCAATATTTGACAGTTAATTTAACAACTTAAAACCATTTCCATCTTAAATAGAAAAGAAAGTACACTTTATCTTGAGCATTAATTTCAATAAAAAAGGTCAAGCATACAGAGAAGGCACATGATGTCAAACAACAGGAAGTAATACTGTTCAAAATTGTTTAGCCTCTGGTCATGTTTTGTTTATAACTTGACCTGGCATTTTTTTCCACACCTGTTCAAGTGAAAATTAATCCCATAACAAAGATTGAACTGTAGCTCATTGAGCAAATGAATATGACATTAATGGGGTTGAAAATATTGTGCTAAATGAAGAAAATAGAGATCAAGACAGAACAAGTGTCATATATTTTGACTTGTAAATGAAACTAAATATTTTTTCCTGCTAGCAATACATTTAGATATGCCTATTTTTAGATGATTTCTAATTTTTAAGATAAACCAAAGTAAAAGTGATTTAAATTGAAATAACCTATTGATGCAGGGTGCCCATTCACGTACTGCAGTACGTAATTCACGTACAACTACGTCGGTTCACGTACAAATCTTACACCAAGACGTGCATGAACGTACAGAAAAATAAATGAACGTAGAAACAAAAATGCCTTTACGAGTGTGTTCATTTGAAATGATTAGCGTATAAAACGAGAAACCCTACGTGCGTATTTTTCCCTAAAACCCCCCAAAACTGCAAGCAAAGTAGAACAAAACGCATTGGGAGCGAGTGATTTCCCTTTCATATGACAGGAACCAGCTGGTTTGTTTTCATATAGAGAATGGGGAAACCAGCAGTTGGAAAAGTTCGTATAATGCGGATCCTGATGGCCTCACCAGTTTGTTTTGAAATAGGCCCAAAGTTGCGCTATTTTTCAAACTAAACGCAAGATATTCACGTGTTTTTGTGCAAGATTGACAAGAACTCATGATATAGAATCTGATTTTGAAATCAGTTTCTCTCGTAAGTTCCATTGTACACGTAATTCAGGCGGGACAAAATTGAGCCGTTTGTTTAACGTTGTAGTTTTGTTTTGGCTACGTAAGTTGCTGTCTGCAAAATGTCGTATCAAAACCTATTCTATTTCTCCACAAATGGTGACTTTTAGACACTTATAAGACCATTTGATATTTTCTGTACCAGAATCTTTTTAATACCACAGTTTGATCTAAAAATGAGCAGACATGCCAGGTATGGCCTGCTCCAAGATGACATTCCCACCCTTGTAATCAACTTGCCATCGCTCTCATATTCCATTCAACCCGTCCAAAATCCAATAATTAAGAAAAAGTGAATTGTCAAAAACCAGGTTTTCAAAGAAAGTTTATTATCTTTCCCTCTAAATTCATCTGAAACTTGCACATGACGTGTGGTACTTCTTTACTGAGTAATTACAAACTATATAACTACAACATTGTCTTTCGTTTGGTAAAGGGTTCAGATTCATATTGTGTACCCTTAAATCTGAAAGTAAAGGGTACATTGTACCCCCAGATTTTTCTTTGTACCCCCACTTCAAAACCTAGGGGGTACATGTACCCCCAAAATAAAAACCCAGTGGGCACGCTGTGATGTTTGTGTGTTGAATTAAGATAATTCTCAGACTTTCTACTTACAGTCCCACCAACTATCCTCCCCAGTGGGTACCAGGCCCTCTCATCAAACCAATTCAAGAAATTGTAGAACCCATGGTTCACCATATAATGGGTGGCTCTGTAATTGAACCTACAACAATACATATAACCCATTACCAGACAAAAATTTTTTACACAGGTCCAAAAAGAAGTTTGCAATTTCTGGTTGATGTAATTCCCAAAAGCTCTGGCATTTGAGATACAAAACATTATGGAAAATGAAGAAATTGCTTGTAATCCACAATGTTGTCCAAATTTGATTTTTCCTTGGGGCGTCCAAAGGCGTCATTGTGTTGGAATGAGTGGTCAACAAGATAGGCAAAAAGCAAACTTTAGCATTATTTGGCCTTAACCTAACAATCCTCTTCTAAGATGCCCTGTAATTCAACTGGTGAAAACAGTTCAGGAAAAGTAGAAAAAGATTATTACATGTAAATCCTCCTTTACATTTTTACTACCCGAAAATGGGATGTTACAAAATACCTACATTAACTTCAGGTTGAGATATAACAAATAGCACTAAGACAATTAATTGAACTTAAAAAATGATCCATTGCTCCTCTCCAAAAGCGATGGAATGTGCTTGATAGCTAGGGTTCCTCTAAGTTCAGTCCGGATACTAGTACCATCCGGAAACTTTTCCGATACAGCAACAAGTAATGCTCCTTATAATAAGTCAATCATTACTTGTATATCAATCATGGAAAATCTTTTTATGTCGTATTTAACTGCAGTTAGAGTTAAACATCCATATATCCTATCATTCTCTCATACTCTTACGATTTCAAAAAAGTCTAAACAGGAAAAAAATCTTGCGAACTTACCAAGGATCGAATTCGTGAATGATGCTTTCGAAGCGAATTACAGCAAACAGACGGGAACTGAACCCAACAAGCCATGCTAATGTCAAGATTGCAAATGACAAAAGACTATTTAATCCACTTGGATTAAACATCGTTGTTCTAAGGTCTGTTTTCATACCGGCGTCGGCCATTTTGCTAATCTTAACACGTTTCGATCGATCGACCAATGAAATGACGACAGACATCAACTTTCCACAGTGCATCACCTACACCGGCTGGTCACTTGCTATCTATCTATCTATATATACTGCCCAACTCCCCTTTCGGGTATTACTGGCAGGTGCTTATTTTTGGTCATGTGTACAGATTTCACTAATTGATTAGTTCAATTAAACAATTTGTAATATAAAATTAAGCAATTCCTACAAAACGGGAGAAAAATCAAGCGTTTACAACAAGCACTCTCGCTCAACAAAAGATTTGCATATCACATCGTAATGATAATCTAGTTTTGAATTGTTTTGCTTTATGTCTGTACAACGTGTTTATCCTATGTCTAGGTCTTGTGGCACTAGAGCTCTTTATTTGAGGGAAATCGAGGATTGTGGGTTTGAATCTAAGCTGTACCGCTGGTTACATGGATATGTCATTTGGCAACACATTTCAGAGCACCTCCCTAGTGCTTGGAATACCCAGGCAGCACATGTGCAAATGAATTCTGTTTTGATATAGCCGAAAGATTGTTAACAGAGACGTTAAAAACCATAAAACAAAGAAATTATCCTATCAACCTATTTCTTTTCTGACATCAGATTAAATCTCTCTACTGTAGCAGTAAGCGGACGAAAAAAGAAAAAGAACATTATTACAACAATCACATTGATGCTATTAAAAGCAGACTCTATACTACATAATTATATGTTTGATATAAGCAATGTAACAAGATATAATGTCTACATTTCTAATAAAGGTTAAAGTAGTTGCCTCTGGCTGGTTATAAGATGATTAGAGGTTCAGAGACACACAGTACACATTTGCAAAAGACATAGCAGATAAAAATTTGAAGGAACTCTTTTTTGGGAAAGGAGATAGAAAATAATATTTAAATATTGTTTTTATAGTTTGTTTGTATAATTTTAATTTTAACTTTGAACAACCTGTCAGTTACTAATATACCACTTCAAAGTTAACTTTTGTGCATATATAGCATGAATAGCATGAAGGGCTAGATATATGGATATTTTAGTTCAGTAGTTTTCAGATAGCTTTAACCAGGCACAGACAGCAAATTTAATTGAAATGTATTTGCAGTAGTCTTTATAAGTCCTTTTTGAATAAAATTAAATAAAATCATAAAAAAAATGTATAAAAAGAGGTGAAAGTAGTTTCTCCTCAAACATGATGCTTTTCGTACATATTTTTTCATAGGAATAGTATTTTTTTCCATAAGGATTGTACATATTTTAAAATGGTTAGTACCAGTAAAAGCAACACTCTGTAAATAGGTGTTTTTATATTCAAATCCAACTACTGATAAGAAAAAAGAATAGTATAACGAATGTAGGTGCAAAGCAGTCATGGTTTATTTAAGTTCTGGCCATTAGGACCCCCTTTCCCATTGTTGCGACTAGCATCTTCCTTTTGATAGTTGGTGTATCACTATCCAATTATTCCTTATCCAATCGTATTCTGAAGATTTTTAAAATACAAAAGACAGTCATTAAGAATAAAGAAGCACTGGGATGCAAGCATAATGAGTTAGTATCAGTTAAGGTAATGCTAGATTTTTTCTATCCGTCTTTCTTTCTTAAGTGCCAAGAAACCATTGTAAAAACCTTTAGGTTGTGCATTTTTGAGAACCCTACGATCACCATGACGATAGGTAGGTATTCTAGTTAGACAGTAATTTAGAATAAAGAAGTACTGGGATGCAACCATAATCAGTTGGTATCAGTTAAGGTAAAGCTAGATCTTTTTTTTTTTTTATCCTTCTTTCTTAAGTGCAAAGAATCTCTTGTAAAAACATTAAGGTTGTGCATTTTTGAGAATCCTACGATCAACATGAAGTTAGGTAGGTATTCTAGTTAGACAGTCATTTAGAATAAAGAAGTACTGGGATGCAACCATAATCAGTTGGTATCAGTTAAGGTAATGCTAGACCTTTTTTTTATCCTTCTTTCTTTCTTAAGTGCAAATAATCCCTTGTAAATCATTAAGGTTGTGCATTTTTGAGAATCCTACGATCACCACGAAGTTTTGACTGGCGAGCCTGTCCTAATCTAACGATACAAGATATCGGAGAGCAGCGTAGATGAGACAGGCTCTCCAGTCTACATGAAGTTTGGTAGGTATTCTAGTCTAACATTCTTCGAACCGGAAGTCACCGAAATACAGTGGACTGCCTCCATAGTACTCCATGACGTCACGATTTCGACTGCAAAAGTATTGTGTAGACATTTTTTTCAACGGGATTTTTTGTCGTTTAAATAACAAAAGATTTAACTTTAAGTTTAGTTATAATGAAAAAATAACTACAGAATTCTAACTGCTTATCGTTTATCATCCTGGTAAGTTGGCTGTTTTCTTGAATCGTGTTTCATATTTTAGCTTTAGAGGAAGTAAATGTTGAGTTCCCGTTTGAAGTTTACCAGTGGACAGAAAAGTCTTATGGTAGTTTGAGTCCGGTCTTTCGCTCGTACAATCATTAGTCAAGAAAATAGTATACTTTTATCATTTTTCATTAACGGTGTTTTCCTACATTCCATACTGGATTTCACTGACAATGAACAAGCGTTCTGTGCCAGCTTGACACAGAATGTCAAATGACAAGTCTAGGATATATTACCATGACATTGAATCGCGATCCCGACTTTTGTATTGAGTCGATCAGATCCAAGAATATGATCTTAACCGAAGGCTGAATAGTTTTATACTTACCACTGACAAAGTATTATTATTATGCTTATAAAATTAGATGTAAACGGAATACACGACTATTACCCTATATCAAATATATAGAGTTTGTAACTGGTTTATGATCTATCGCTAGTCTACCTTATGCCCCAAATTTCACTTCAGCCAGAAAGGGATATAGTGAACAATACCTAACAGATCTAACAGGGGTTTAGACTGGTACCGCTGTCGACTTTAACAAAGCCTTTGTTAAAGTAGACGGTAGCACCGGTCTAACAGAGGATGGGGCAAAAGGCTCTGAAATCAGCAACAAAGTAAATCTTGCCAACTTGACATTTGCCCACCATTATATTAAAATCTTTTCTTTGGGAATCTTTAGCAACTATAACCCAGATTGTGGACTTTTCTTTAACAGAAGGTATATTTCCGTCGAAGTGGAAAGAAGCAAGAGTAAGACAACTACTAAAATCATGGTCTTGAACTAACATAAATTTCCTACAGACTGTAACAGTTTGAGGGGAGGTAATTTGCTGCATATTTTAGTATGGTTTATTATTATTTACTTCTGTCTATTTTTCTCGTCAACGACTAGATTTTCTAATCAAAGTACTGAAAGCACTAATTGTAGAAGACTAAAATTATGTCGGTGTATGACTGCTACATATATTCAAGACTAAATAACAAATGAATGACCATACTTACAACCTGTTTAAAATGTATATTGTTTATTTAACATATCTTTCTACGGTTTCTACAGAAAATAAAACTACAGTTAAGAAATGCTCGACTTAGGCAGCAACTTCTTCATAATTTGGCCCCATCTTTCCTCCTTTTTGCTCCAACTTTTTTTTAACGTGTTGAAAGTGATTGCGACAATTTTTATTAAGCCAGAGCCAAGCGTCTTGAACATCGTACTTTTTTGTTTGTGTCAAAGGAAAGAGGATAAAAATATAAGAAATGTGACGTCATCATTAGGAATCTAATGGTTCACCACACTTGTTATTAGTGTCTTATAATACGACAGATCCTATGAAGCTGATGTTCCAATTGCTTGTTCAGTAGTTAATTCTACTTTTACAAGTAAAAAGAAAAAGGTTTTTGCGACTTAATTGATATTTCTAGTTTACAAAAATAAGCTAAAGGCGAATAATTTTAGAATAGAAGAAATTGCACCTCACCAGCAATTCTCCCTTTGGCATCGTTAATGTTGTAGGTTTGGAATGCCGCAGGATCTTTTTTTATTTCAGAGCGGTCAAAAATGTTGCAGTCTGATAGCAGTGTAAAAAGAATAAACGTTTTCTTTCGATTCCGTTTGTATTATTTGAAATGACTCCCTGGTATTATCATCCATACGAAGATTGCCAGAGAGCGATAATTACAAATTTACTAAATAATTTTGGAAAATTTAGGAAACTAAAACCATGAAATGGTACGATTGTGAGGATATTTTTGCTATAAAATGTTGTGGAAGCCTAGCATAAATTGAGAATAAAGATCAGACCAGCAAGTTCATATAGCAAAAATGTTACACCGAACTTTTAAATTTTCCGATCTGGGAAGAAACCACTATATAAGTGGGGTATTATAATAAATTGATTGACTGAGGTTTGACGCCAATTTTAACAGTATTTTAGTCATATCGCGGTGGCTGGAGCACCTAACAATGGACTCTTGATATTTCTCACACCAGTACTTCTACTACATCCTTCCCTAGCCTCCAGCTGCTAACCCACTTAGGTTTACGATTATCCACCCATTGGTGGAAGACAAATGTCGGAAAGGATATGTGCCGCCGTCGAGGATCGAACCCGTGACATCCCATGGAGTATGATAAGATGCTACTACTTCAAGAATATAGTCGCTTATTCGACTTGGTCGCTAAAGAAAAATCAACAAGATTTGCCTTTGGCTGCCATTTTGTTTACCTTTATTGTTGGTTTGGCGACTTAAACGTCGTAAATACAGCTTATTCAAGTTGCAACCATTTTACTTTTTTGTTACGTGTTACTGGCCATAAATTTTGCAAAATAACGCCGTAGGGTCGAAGCGGAAAATCCTGTCGGAGTTAATGGCCAGTGCTTAGGGAGTAAGTGGGCGGGCCAGCTATTGGTTAATTCGAATTACAGCGCGAAATAATTCATTTGATACAATTTTATTTATTTATTTATTCTTATTTATCTATGCATTCATTATTTTCCCTCGTTTTTGATTATATTACAAAGAAAATGTTTTCCTGAAATTGTGTCATTGAAATAAGTGGTAAAATCACCAGAGAGAATGGGTAGGACAGAAAGCTTGCTTCATAGACAAACATAATATAAACAGAGTTTGAGAAGCTTGTGAAACGGTGGAATAAATAGTGTGGGTAGCAAAAGAGAGATTTTAGCTATTAATATCACTGCTGTGAAAAGATATAAATACTTTAACAATTTACCTAACTAAACTTATTTGATGAACTACCAAACTAAAGTGCAAGTATTTAATTACCAAGCTAACTAACTAACTAACTAACTAACTAACTAACTAACTAACTAACTAACTAACTAACTAACTAACTAACTAACTAACTAACTAACTAACTAACTAACTAACTAACTAACTAACTAACTAACTAACTAACTTACTAACTAACTAACTAACTAACTAACTAACTAACTAACTAACTACGAACGAACGAACGAACGAACTTATTAACTAATTAACTGGCGAACTAACTGTCTAACTATTTAACCAATCAATCAAACCCAAATAACCAACCAACCATCCTGCTACTAAAATGGATGAATTGATCATATGAATGAAACTAGGTAACATCGTGCTAATCTAAATTAAACTAATATCATCCTACTTAACTTAATAACTAGGTTATTAACACACCAAACAAAAAAACAACCAAAATACCTAGCTACGTGCATTTGTTACGAACGCATCGACAAACCACTAAAAGACTCCAGTAACTTCTTGGAACTAACAAACAAACAAGTCGACGAAGTAACCAACTAACCGAAAGTTGGTTACCCAAACCGTAGAAAGATAAATGCTAGTATATATGTCAATGAATAAGTTTAGATTATAAAGAAACGTGCAATTATATTTGGTTTCCTACTTATTAATAAAAGGCCGCCGACATAATTTGTACACGGACGATTCGCAACGGTTAAGAAGGCCAGTAATTTAGAAATTTGAAACAGTTCGTTCCCTTGTACTATAGCTATGTACAACACTTTCGAGTTTTTTAATTATACATTTTAGTCTAAATTTTGAGTGGAGAGAGAGGGGGTTATAGATAGATAGATATATAGATAGATAGATAGATAGATAGATAGATAGATAGATAGATAGATAGATAGATAGATAGATAGATAGATAGATAGATAGATAGATAGATAGATAGATAGATACAGAGTGATAGATAGATACAGAGTGATAGATAGATAGATAGATAGATAGATAGATAGATAGATAGATAGATAGATAGATAGATATAGATACAGAGTGAGAGAGAGGCAGAAAGAAATAGATGGAATATACAGATAGATAGATAGAGCGTGAGTGAGACAAATAGAGAAAGACAGAAAGAGTGGGAGCAAGTGATATAAAGGGACAGAGTGAATGAGAAAGAAAGAGAGGGAAGAGACAGACCGAGATAGAAAGAAAGAGAGAGGGGAGAGACAGACTGAGCGAGAAAGAAAAAGATATGGGGGGAGACAGACAGACAAACAGACGTACAGTCATACAGAGATACTATCAAGTCGATCTTGAGAAAAGCATGTACACTAGAAGATACAATGACTAATTCTTTAATATTGTCTGTTTCTAGAAAATTTGACTATATACAAGTGAAAGACCCCTGCCCTTGTTGGCCACCATAATCCGCGCTGTCCGTTTACAAACAAAAGGACACCACTGAGTTCGTTACTGCACAAATTTTTAAGTTTTTCAACACCCTCATCGTCATCGAAGAGGATTTAAAGATTAGTGTGATTAAGTTTCCAGGTTCATACCTCGATGAAAACAAAACAAATAAAAATCTCCCCGATCCCAGTCGTGATTGGTCAGTTACAGCTTGGATGTGACGTTAAACGAGGCCCCCGTGAGACGCTGCCATATACCGAGAATGTTAGAGAGCCAGATGGAAATCTCAGTAGTTTCGCCCAGTGTCCTTACAGCAGCACCGGTAACAGCTACTTGTCTTTTAGGTTGTTGCTCATATGGATAAATGCTACGATAGCCAAGAAGAACAAAAGAAGATAACATACTGCACGCAATCAATCAACATAATTTTGTACCATTTAAAAATTGTCTTTTGAGTATTTAACCCATTCCAACTGAAGCCTTCCTTAATAGGCCCCTCAAGAATTTTTTGAAAACATTGTAGAAAATGAAGAAAATGCTTATATCAAGCAATTTCTTCATCATCCACAATGTTTTTCTATCCAAGACGAAGACAAAACTAAAATTCAATCAACTTGAAATTGTCGTCTGTAGTTTATTTCAATTTGGATTAGTCTAAATTTCTATTGTGTTGGAATGGGTTGAATGGTGCATGTGGATGCATCACAACTAACTGAAGGGTCGCTGGCGCAGCCCACTGAGTCCGCTGGCCGCGCTCGCTGTCTCCAACAGAAAATTCCTCTTCGACATAAAACGGCGTTATTTTCCAAGTTTTTCGGCTAGCGACATGCAACAAAAAAGTAAAATGGTTGGAGATCTAAACGTCGTAACTACAGTTTGAATAAGCTGCAATTTCACATTCAAGTCGCCAAACCAACTAAATTGCTAAACAAAAATGTTTAACAATGTTTGGGTTCAAAGTACTATTGCGGCCAGAATGAATAGATTGTATAATCTGATTGGTCGATTAGTTCTTTTATTGGCAGCCGCTATCGGTGAATTTGCATTACTATAGTGCCACCGGAGTTGGCAAGTTAAAATCTAGACATAAAGCCCCAGTCTGTGGAAGACATAATGTTAATGCCTACGCCGTCCGTCTGTCTGTCCATCCGCCCATTCTTTCATATCCGGACGAATCCTCAGTAACGGTTGGACCGATTTAGATGAAAATACACGCAGTTGTTCAGTATCACCTCTAGCTACGCATTGTACTCTTATTTTTTCTTTCAAAATGCCAGCCGGTTTCAAAATTGCCGCCATTTTTACTCCGTAAATCGACTACGTAATTGACTAGACAAATGCTCAGTAAACATTTCACCAAAAAGTTGTGCATGACACCTTTTTTCAAATGGCTACCGGTTTTAAAATGACCGCCAATTTACTCCGTATATAAACATTTTCTTGACGAACGAATTCTAAACAACCATTGGACCGATTATGATTAAGCTTCAAGGCACTTGTTTAGTACCCCAATTGTTGTGCACGATACTTTTATTTTTTGCAAAATGTCAACGAGTTTTAAAACGGTTGCTATTTTACTCCGCAAGTCGACATTTTCTTGTCTGGCCAAATACTTAGTAACCGTTGGAAAGATTTTTATGAAACTTCACACACTTGTCTGGTATCACCTCTGGTGTGCACAAAGCTTTTCTGTTTTCGTAATAGCCGATAGTTTCAAAATGGCAGCCATTTTAATCCATTAATTTCTACCTTTTCATGTTCTGTCGAATGCTCAGTAACCATTGGATCGATTTTGATGAAACTTCAAACTCATAATCACTATCAGCTCTTGTTTCTTTTTCCAAAACGAGGACTATTTCAAAATGGCTGTCATTTTACTCCATCTATCAACATAGTTGGTAGACATATGATTTAGTTAAAAACAATTTCTAGCTTAAGTCTGTCTAAATTCAGTATAACAATTTCAGTACGGTATTATGACAATTTTAACAATATTGTTCTTGACAATTTCATTAATCAAATAAATATTTTTGTGACTTAAGCCTATGTATAATATAACAATAGCCATGTCGGAAATGGCCATTCCCCGCCGTAAAAGCTTGATAGTAAAATGAAGTCAGTTAGATTTAGACTTCTTGTGCACTGCATTTCTTCTCAATGAGTTCGATAATAGCTATTATACTTTCAGAGATATGCTCTGGACAAAACCTAAGTCTTTAAAATAACAAAGGGCAATAACTCCCAACTCATGCAAGCAAGAGTTGTGGTTCATGTACACCGCACTTCTCCTCAATGAGATCTATTGACCTATGAAGTTTCAAGTTGATAGCAATTATACTTTCAGAGATATAATCCGGACAAGTTTAGTGACGGAAGGACGGAATGACGGACGAAGACCATTACTATATCCCCTTCGCCGAAACGGCGGGGGATAACAAAACAGAATTTTCAAAGCATTTCACATTTTAACGGAATGATAACCGATCTGCCAAAATATACAATCTTATCTAATACTACAAAACCTGCTGCAGATTTTTGTTGTAATAATAAACATTTAAAAAGATATTAAAATAACGATGAACAAATTTTACGTTACCAAAAAAGACGATTTCTAACAATCCCAATGACGTATGAATGAATATTGCATGTTACCCAATGTATATTTACCATTTAACTTGGTTTGCCTGTTAGTACAAATTGTAAAAAAAAAAGACTTAATAAGACTTCTTCTATCGAAAAAACACCCATTCTTCAATTAACACCGTTTTGAATTAATACATTAAAATATGTGGTCCTAAAGTAAACAAATTCCCTGAATGATGAACAGAATTGTTCAGTTATAAGGTACTATGTTCGTCTGTGGATCAAACAGATGTTTTTGGGTGGATCCTATTTTAGAGTAAGCATATATATTATGCATTTTTCTTTATGGAGAGATTTTATTCCCTGGATTCTTTTCGGCGTCTCTCTGAAGATCTTTTGATATCTAAAGTACGTCTTTTTCGGAGTGGCCCATCTATGCTTTTACCTGAGAGAAATAAACAAATAGAAGTTTGGTATAAATCTAATATTCTGCAAGCTTGTTTTTGTCAATTTGTTTGGGTCCTTTCATGAAACACCAAATTTGCTTTCTACGTGCAGTATCTAATATGTATTTTCTTATCCATAATCTACAATATTGGAATGAACGCTTGACCTAGTCTAAAAATACAAGAACACCGTTTATTAGAAGCCATTTGACAAGTGCACCTTCTGTTCGACATGTCTTCCAAAATCCTTCAAACGTTTTTCATCGTTTGTTTTGTTGATTACAATTGCCACCAGGTGACATAGACTAAGATCAGACGGCATGTATATGAAGGCCGACCGTTGTTTTGCTGTCTGCCAATACATGAATATCTCGAAATCAACTGGGGAATGGTTGATACAGGTACTCACCTTCCCCTCTATACACCATCCCTACAATGGCTCCCTTTTCGGAAGCTGTTACGATTGGATAGAGAGGTCCATCTTGTATAGTGACGTCATCAAAAGCTGTACCGAAGTACATTGTGTCGGAACCAAAATGTAGCGTGCCCAAATCTAGATCAATGTACATGAAAAACCAGTCTGGTAGTTCAAGCTGCAAAAGAAAAAAATATTGACGTTGGCCAAGCTTTTTCAAGAATATAAAGACCCTTGTTTACAACAATACACGAATCGCAATTCTTGTTGTTCATGTTTTTAATTTAAAACCATCTGTTTTTAATTTCTTTAAAAAAATTACGGCCCTTGTTCTGATCACTTGAATTGACATTAAAGTCTAACGCTATCCCTTCAAGCCATGTTAGTACAGCAAGATACTTTTTGAATGTGAATGTAATTTATTCAAAGAATGTTGACATAAGGTCTAGTACGATATGAGCTACTTTGATCAGATGTGCAAGAAGTTTTGAGCTTGTCAATGAACCGATGTCGGTTTCGCTATATTAGCTTTACTGGCATAAATATTCTTTAATCTAAAAGCAGGTGACAGTATAAAATAGTCGCTGGCCTACCCCGAAGGCTGGAAATGTTCCAAAAGATTTCCCATTGTTGTACTTTCGTTTCTGGACGAGATCTATTGCCCATGTTTGTTTTGCACCTAATAGCTCATTGGTGTTGTTGCCACCAAGTTTTGTACCGGAAGTTCCCAGACCGACTCTAGCGTAGCGCCCTCTAAGATGCACCGGAAATATGAACTCAATCACGTGTTGTCCCGAAATAAAACCACGATTCCACCTGGCACCATCATACTTATTTTCACTGTCATGTAGTTCTATTGTAGAATTGTTTATCAACCGAAATCCAGAAGAATATGTAGAAATTCTATCTGTTTGGAATTCAGATCGTACCTGAACGGCGTAGGTCCATTTTGGTTTTGTAAACTCGGTATCAAATACTGAAAATGAAACGACAATAAGAAAAGCACTTCATTAAATGTCTTCTATTTATTTCTATTTGTTGTATATCGCAAAAGGTTTCAAGGAATGTGCCAGGGAAGGACAGTTGGTATATATTGTTATCGGTCCGCTGGAAATAGCCTTTTCCAAAATAGTCGCCACAAAATCTGAATTCCAGAGAACCCAATTGGCCAATCTACTAAAGAATTAATCGATTTATCATAAATTAATTTAGACTGGAAGAAAACTTTTCTGGCGTATTTTTGTTAGTTTGGCGACTCACATTTCGTAACTCCAACTTGTTATAGCTTATTCAAGATGTAGTCAAGAAGATTAGGTCGCAAACCAACCACTGTACGTTTACTTGTTACTGACCATAAATTTTGAAGTAACCTTGTTTAACGCTTCCCTGTACAATACCGGGATTTAACGTCTCTTTTATTTCATACTTGTAAAAATATTGTTGAAAAAGAAGAAATTGCTTGTAACAAGCAATTTCTCCTTTTTCCACTATATTTTCTACAACACAGGATGGTTTGTTTTCAAATTGCACCCAATTTTCAACATCCTCTGCATCTTCTCTCTATTTGGAGCGTTCTAAAATTTCTTAAAACGGGAAAGGGTTAAGATCAAAATGGAACTAACTATCGAAGTCAGTTGGCGAGGCCAGCGGAGTCAGTGTGCGATCCGTTAATTGGTATGGTGCTAGAATGTTTGACAGTGAAGAACGATGTCAAATTGATATCGTCATTGATTATGGAATGGAATTAAATATTCGGAACGACTGAGTTTTGAACGAAATGAACTTTTTTAATTACCGCCCTTTAATTGAATTCTTATATCGTTCTAAAAATAGATTTATGGAAGCTGTGGCATGTTTTGAACGATCTTAGGGAGTTATGTGAATGGCAGGAATGGAACGAGGAACGAATTGGAAAATGAGCATGAATTTCCCCATGTTCTTAACTGTAAATAGTCAATATCTTATAACTCATTTGAAAAATCGAATAATGTTATACGTGTCGCTACAATTGTTAACCCTATCCAACACAACAAAATTACTGACAGGTCCAATTGAAAGAAGATTCAGACGCCAATTTCAAATGCATGGAACTTAAAATTTGTTCTTCTTTTGGATAGAAAACATTGTGGATAATGAAGACATTGCTTGATACACGAGGTTAAAGTAATCCAGGAATTCACCCATTACAACACGACAAAATCTTAAGGCCCGTTTACACATTCACGATTTTCTCTACGATTCACCCAGATTTCTCATGGTCAGAAATCGGGATGAATCGTGGCGAAAAGTAGAAACATTCAGTGTTACTACGATTCCAGTAAGAATGTCCTCGATATTAGTACGGTGTCTGTAAGGTATCGCTTCGAATCACTGACGATTTATGACGGCAACGCTATAGTTAATGAGATTTAAGCACAGAGGCACAACGCATACTCACGATGCTTGTACGGTGCGATACGGTACTAGTTCGGTTCAAGGCGGTAGCGACACGAGCAAATCGTTGAGCTCTGTAGCGAAACCGTGATTGATTCGCAGGACAACCGTACACAATTCGTGGTGAATCGTGCGAAGTCGTGGTGTCAAAGATTCCAGAACTTGCTTCGATCTCTCACGAATAGCCGGGAATATAGCTACGGTGTCAGTGCGAATAAGCACGATTCCGCTACGGTTGCGCTACGAATTAGGTCACGCCCAAATAACCACCACGATTCGCCACTAATAATTTAAATAGTTTAAAACTTCCGTAGCGCTAACGTGGAGTTTCCCGATTCACCACGATTTACCACGATCCACCACGGTTCTACTACGAATCACCGAGGTACTCGACGATTTTACAAATCGTTACGAATTGTAGCGGCACCGTTGCTAAAATCGTGATTGGGTAAACAGGCCTTTAGACTGGTCCAATTTTAAAGAAGTTTCAGACGATAAGTTCAAGTTGATGAAATTAAAAAAATACTTACATTGTAGGATAGAAAACATGTTGGACATTGGAAAAATTGCGTGTTATACGTAATTTCCGTAATTTCGAGATGAACCCTTTAAATTGAGCTTTACCTTTGCTGTCGGCACTGGAACAAGACCCCATCACGTGGCACCATTGTCTTCAAAGTTTCTGGTAAATAGCTTAATGAATGGATCGGTACTATCTGCGTGCAAAAACGAAAACTAATTAAGAGATGAAGAGAATATTTTTTGTTTTCATGGAGATATGAACCGAAAAAACTAATCACACTGTATGAATGCGCGAAGCGGATTCATACATTGTGTGATTAGGTTTTTCGGTTCATACCTCCATAAAAACAAAAAATATTCCCTTTATTTCTTATAATTTAATAGCATCGAGCGAAAAAAACAAAACTTTACAAATTTTGATACCTTTTTGTATAGAACTATTTGTGCGGAAGCATACAAAATAGTTGCGTGCTAAAGATTGTGTTCATGGAGCTATGAATAATTCTTTCGACCAATCAGAACGCCCGTTTTTGATAGACGAAACTACAGATTAAATTATGTGTAAATGACAGGAATAACAATCAAAATCTTATTTCGTCCCTGCGAAGACCTAAAAAACAATTGACCGAGCGCTGACACCGCCCACTTATGCTGATGGCCCTATCCGTTTACTCCGAAATGCAATCCCGCTTCGATTTTAAACGGCGTTATTTTGCAAAATTCATAGCCGGGTCATGTAACAAGAAAGTGAAATAGTCGGTTGGCGACTTAAACGAGGTGGCTACAGCTTGAACAAGCTGTAGTTACGACGTTTAGGTCCCCAAACCAGCAAAAATGTTTCACATAAATGACGGCCAATGTTGGAGTTCAAACCAGAATTCCGGACTGACAGAATGATTTATTTGGTCGATTGATTCCTTGATTGACAGCCGGGATTGGTCAATTTTGATGTAGTAAGAACGTAGGCCTATTAAGAAAAATGAAATATCTTTGTTACAAAGTATTCTAAATACTTATATGTTTGACCTCGCGAAAACTTTCCTCTGGGCGAATTTGTCTATTGCTGTATCAAGTCTATACCGTGTTTGTAAAATAGCATCGAAAAAGACTTTACTGGATTCACTTACGGTCTGTGTTATACCAATACTGACGTATTCAAATGAATATTCTGGCTTTTATCTAAGGTGTTTTCGGAGAACACATTGGAATTATTATAGCCTTTAAGCTTCTTTGTCCCCATTATCGCTATGCAAAAAAACTTCACTTTTTATGATAGCCCTATTTTTACATCAAAATCGGGTTATAGGGTCGTTATCAAAGTTTATAACGTCTAAAGAGGCAACTCTTAGATTATTTGTACGAATAACGCCCTGTTTTATTCCCTATCCAGCACCAAATAGATCTTATTAATCTAAGTATTGGCAGCTTTCATTTATTGTAAAATGCAACCTTGCAAGTCAATCGGAAAGGATATGTGCCGCAGCCGTGGCCGGGGATCGAACCCAATGAAATGTACTTTTAGCTAAATAACGGCAGTGTTCAAATAGTTGAATACGTGTATAATGTACAGAATGGCATAAATTATCGTAATTCATTTCCATTGACGCTTTTGACGCCCCAAGAAAAAAAAAGTTAGAAAACATGTGTAAAATGAAAGAAAATGCACACAACAAGCAATTTCTTCATTCTACACAATGTTTTCTCCCCAGAAAGTTGAGAGAAAAATCTATGATGCTGTTCTGCAACATCTTTCAATTTGGACCAATCTAAAAGTTTACCGTCTGGTAATGGTTTAACCCTCTTGTATGTAGAGGTAGCAAACTATAAACGTACTCATCATTTGTTTAAAATCCAAATAGCACCGACATTATTTACATTCCGTCCTAACTGATACAATCCAATATGTTGACCCGAATGAATACAAGTCCTCAAATAGTACTTATAGAGATAAAATAGGACTTTAACTTTAGTAATGCTTGTTACCCTTAACCCATCCCACGTAATTCTGCTTTTGGACACCCCAACAAGAAAAAAAAAGCCATTAGAAAACTTTGTGGGAAATAAAGAAATTGCTTGTTACAAGCAATTTCTTTATTACTCACAATGTTTTCTATCAAATAAGACAAAACATTCCACCTACTAAAATTGCCATCTGGAGCTTCTTTCTATTTTGACCAGTTTAAAATGTTGTCACCTGGTAACGGATTAACCCATTATAAGAGTACTTAATTAAGAATTGTCTAAATCAAAAGAAGTTTAAGGCGACATTTTAAAGTGGGAGTAAGTTCTAAAAATATCAGTGACATATTTACATATTTATAGCTTTTAAGGAGAGAGAGAGAGAGAGAGAGAGAGAGAGAGAGAGAGAGACGAGAGAGAGAGAGAGAGAGAGAGAGAGAGAGCAGAGAGAGAGAGAGAGAGAGAGAGAGAGAGAGAGAGAGAGAGAGAGAGAGTGTGTGTGTCTTTAATTTGCGCATGGGTGAACACCACTGTTTGTAATGCGCTACGTTTCAAAACCATAAAAACATACTGTTTTAGAAGTATCCGTTGTCATAAAAAGAAACAAGGATTTTTTTTGTAATTCTTAACCGAACCGAGAGCTGTAGGTGTTCATGAGAAGTGTTGAGTATATCTTTAAGGAGCGTATTCTTATATGTATCATTCTTCTTCTTAATTCGTCCAGAACTATTGACAGACCGCTAGCCACGCCCCACTGACTTCGACAGGAAGTTCAAGGTATTTTGTATTGTGAGTAACCCTTAACAAAAAAGAATATAGGATAATTTGCGACGGAGATCAATGTTCACTTCCGGTCCCTGTTGTATGGTTTGATTTGTCTTTTGTTTATTTTGATTGGCTTACGCGACCCGTCAGTTGTTTTAGTGACCTCTCTTTTACTGTTAATTGGGTGGCCGTTTGTTGCAGTTTGCTGTAATGGGTCAACAGTACAATTTTTTGTGATATTCGCTTATCGATGCTTTAGAGAAGTTATAAAAGGTGCAAGGTTAAAAAGGTAAAGCTTCATCTTTGTTCAGATATTTCCGATATTGAAAGTTAAATTGTTGAGTTGTTGAATTTTCAAACTGTTTATACAATACACAAAAGCCCAATTCAAAAGGACAAATAACCCGAATTTAAAAATTGAAATTCAATTGCGATAATGTTTTCGTAAACAAATTACATTTGAATTATGATTACGGTATAACAATTCCAAAACCTAACGCTTTTAACAGTCGGTGGTCCTACGTCGATTGTATATCATGGAGCCATGGTGCAGTTAGTAGCGCATTAGACTCCAATTTTTCATGAACCAATTGTCTCTCACCAATGGGAAAATGAGAACCGGTATGAGCGGCTGGTGGCTTGGATCAAGTGTTGAGGTCGGACCGGTGTGATAAATGATAGGAAGCCATTGATAGGTACACCAACATCCCCGATGTAACTGGAATACTCTTAAAGTGGCTTTAGACTACATAAATCGATCCATGCGATTGCATTCTAACCCCGCTTTAAACAACCTGCTTTCCTTTGTTCGTGTTCTAACTGGGTATAACCCGAACATAGTTAAGTTTCTGAAATCTCTTGTTCAATGACATGCCCACATTGACCAATCGCTGCCCCCCCCCATCCCCCCCATTTACTCCATTGGCCATCCAGCGTTTAAATTCGCCAAACAACTAAAATGTTTCACACAAATTGCGGCCAAAGTTCAATTCTGGGCTGAATGAATAATTTGACTGGTCGATATATTCATTGATTGACAGCTGCGATTGGTCAAGTGTTAGAGCTCAGCATTTATGCAGTTGGACTCGAGACTTCTGAAAAGAAGCTAGTCGGTGAAAGTTCATGTCTTACTCGAGGCGCTGGTGATTAAATTTGTAAGTTTGTTTGCCCTCTTCTAAGATATTTCAGGTTTAAGCCCCATAAGCTCGGTTGGTAGAGGACTTGACCTTGAACTTCGAGATCGCGGGTTCGAACTCCTTGCAGACCCAACAAACAGAAAAAAACTTTTGTCGAACGAGCCTTTAAACCGAGGCGCAATGTGAAGTTGCTTTACACGGAGCACGTTAACGACCCTGGTAGGATTCACAGTATAGTTTCGTAATCTATCGTCTTTTACATACAATTGTCTTAACCCATTCCCAGATGACAAAACTTTAGACTGGTCCAAATTGAAAGGAGATGCAGACGACAATTTAAAGTTTATCGAATATCAGATTTTTTCCATTTACTTAGTAGATAACATTGTGAAAATCAAGAAATTGCTTGTAACAAATGCCTTTCGTTAGGAGCGTCCAAAAGCTTCAATGTGTTGAAATGAGTTGATAGCATTCAGGTAATTCGTAATCTATCATTGCACTGTCCCTCAAAATAAACAACCGATGGAATGTTGCTTATATGGGCATATAGCGACGATGAATAAACGATAAACTTTGACCAGTGTAAGGATTTTTCCAAATTTTGAGATAATTAAATTTGATTGTTATTTTCATTTAGTTGTAGAAACTGCATACAGGTAATTCCTTTTGAGATAAGATAATTTTTCAAAGTGACTGTTAATCCATTAATTAACCAGTACTGTCAGCCCTTTGATTTACATGCAATATTCCAGAGGCTTTTATTAAGGATTACAAAGATTAAGATCAATACTAGCGTCAGTACAAATAGCCATTGGTTATGAAAGTATCTTCTTAAACATGGTTGGGTCATTTCAGGGTTCGAATCCACGATCTGAAGGTTTGAAGTCGAGTCGATCATGGTCAAGATAGCGCAAAGAGTTTGTTTACTTCACCGAGATAAACTATCACTTATATAAAAAAAAATCCCTAAAAATAAAAATAACCTTGCTTATATTATGTTAGTTTAACATATTAACTTCGTACGAAGAAATTATGGATAATTTAAATTAAGCTTCTTGCCAAACGAAATTCGAATTTTACCGATTTAATCTTCCACTTGTCTAGTTGATAGAATTCTTACTGCAACCGAGAGCTAAACGCCAAACGGTATTGGTGTATTAACCTAGTCCATCACAATCTCTACCCCCCTCACAAAAAAGGGTTTGAGAAAAAACTCATTGAAAAATGAAGAAATTACTTGTCACAAGTAATTACTTCATTTTGCACATTGTTTTAGAGATATTTAAAATTCCACATTTGAAAAGAAATTGTTGTCTGCATCTACATTCGTTTTGAACTTTTCTGAAATTGCGTTGCCCGATAATGGGCTAAAGTCTCGGTTACCCGTAAGAATATTAAAAACTAGAAAAAAGGAAGTTTTACACTTTTAGATTTTCTTACGTAGAATTTCGATAGGCCAAACACAGTAATTGTACGGAAACGATAAAGCTAACTTTTATAACTCTGCGGACTATTCGATTTGGCAGTTTCGTAGATTTTATAGTTGCGTTGTGAACTACGCTAAAAGAGTCTGTATACAATTTCAAACTAAAACAAACATCGGATAGTTCGCATATTTTAACCCATTCCCATACATTGACGTTTTTTAAACGCCTTTCAATATAAAAGCTTTGGAAAACATAGTGGAAAATGAAGAAATTGCTTGTTACAAGCAATTTCTTTATTATCTACAATATTTTCTACCCTAATAGACAAAGATTTTAAAGATTTCACCAACTTTTAATTTTCGTCAGCAAATCCTTTGAATTTGGACCGGTCTAAAACTTTATTGCGTGGAAATGGGTTAATCCTATATATGGCCTCAACCATATCGCAGTTGTAGCGGGTAGGACTCTTAGTCAAGGGGTCCTGGGTCTCAAGCCAATGGGTGGATAATAGTGAACCGTAGTGGGATTACCAGCTCGAAGCTATGAAAGGGTGTAGTGGTAGTAGGCTCGTGTGAGAAATACCAGGAATCCATGTTTAGGTGCTCCAGTCTCCGCGATATGGCTGAAAAACTGTCAAAAATTGCATAAAACCCCGTTCAATCAATCAATCCTTTATAAAACTCACCATACTTCATCGATTATCGATATCATTAAACGTAATTAACCCTTTTCTATTCAATTCTAGCTTATTAACGCCCATGTGTTTCTATACTTAAGAAAACATTGTGGAAAAAGAAGAATTTGCTTGTTACAAGCATTTTTTCCATTATCACAATATTTTCTACCCCATTGAATGGTTATTTTTCAAATTTAGCTCACTGTAAAATTTCGTCTGTAAAAACTTTGAGTTTGGACAGGCCTCAAATTTTCGAAGATGTTAACCAGAGAGAATAGATTGGTCGGAATGAGTGAATAAGCACCCTCACGTTTTCAACGTCAACTTCTTCTCGAATATAGTTAGATAAATAGAATGAAGTAAAAGTACCTTAATACAAGATGACGAACAGGAAGACAGATACATTTGCTGGGCGTGATTGTTGTTAGAACACCGGATGTGAATCTTTTTTTCTTCATGCGACTGTACTCAAATTTTACGAGGTATAGATTATAACCTATAGAAAGATATTGCGAAATTATTTCATTGATGAACACATAGCCACACGTTGACGCTTTTTGACGCCCTTCAAGAAAAATGTCTGGGAAAATATTGTGGAAAAGGAAGAAATTGCTTGCAACAAGCAATTTCTTCATTTTCCACAATGTTTTCTGCTCATAAAGTCGACAAGAATAAGTATAAAGAAGAAAAACTCCTTCAACTCATTTCAAGTTGGACAATTCTAAGATTTTGTCGTGTGGTAATGGATAAATAACGTCCAGAATAAAAAGGTACCGAAACTATTTGAATTAATGATATTTAACAGTCCAGTCATTATCAAGATGTAAATTACTTCTCTTCCATTTAATATAGTATAGATGCTAAAGTTGAGACCATTTGATTACCAGGTAAAGTTGTAATATACTCTAAGTTTTTCTTTTGTGACATTCATAATTTGTATTTTCATTACTTTTTATGACGAGAGATTGTATAGTCTAAATCAATGAAATATTGTCGTATTCTAAGAGGTTCAATTGTGAATGTAGAAAAAGGGTTAAATAAATTGGGACAAGAAAAATCTTCGATGAACGGAAAATTTTAAGTACGATGTTCGTCCAAAGGAGGTTCGAATGTATAAACAAAAAACGAAAAGACGAACCCCCCACACCCTCACCACCACACCCCTACATCCCCAAACCACCATACACTCCCACACATGCACAGAAGCACGCACACATATACGCACGCACACAAATCGAAAATAGAAAAAAATATTTGAAAGCGGAAGAAGATGAAAGGTTACAAGCTTGCTTCCTCCTCTATCACGAACAATGGTGACCACTTCATGTGAAAAAGGAACACCAGCGAGTGTGAATACTATCGAACCTGGTTAGGCTGTGCGGTCTGACAAAAGTCTAAACACTTCATTAACTCATCACCAGACGACAAAATATGGACACCTCCAAGTGGAATTGGAAGGGGTTGCAGACGACATTTCAATTGTCGTGTTTCGATCGAATAATTCATATCATTTGGTGTTGAAAATATTGTTAAAAAAGAAGAAATTGGTTATTATTATCTATTGTCCTAATAGACAATCAAACCCTCAATGTCAAGGGCTATGTCAGATCGCCTTCGAATGTTTGTTTAACGTAATTTCCGCTTGGTCTAATTTCGCTTGATGGATGCCCAGCGTTCATAAGATCTGGATGACAGCAAGTACATGTATAAGTAGATTAACCCTTCCCTTTTGTGCAAGATTTTAGACCTGTCCAAATTCAAAATTTTGCAAACGAAAATTTGAATTGTGGATTTGATTTGAACAATAACCATTTCGTTGAGTGGAAAATTTTTATGAAAAAGAAGATATTGCTTGCTACAATTTCTTCTTTTTTCTACAATATTTTCTCAATTACAAAATCACTGGGACGTTAAAACCAGGAATTGAACAGGAAAGGGTTAAACCAGGATGCTGACTCTTTCGACCACATAATGATCATGATAGGATTGTATTGTTTTTCAGTAAGTTCATTTATATCAGTTAACCCGTTATTAAACAAGTGTCATGGATTTATACGACCCACAGGTAGTTTTATTTTTTCCTTTTTTTTGTAAAATGAAAAAAAAAAAAAAAAAAATAATAAAAAATAAAAAAAAATCACAACAATTTTTTTTCTTTTTCAAAGAGTTGCAATTTTATTGTTGACGAAATCTAACAATCTTTGCCTTTTGGGGTAAAAATCATTGTGAAGCATTTTATTCATTTTCAACGTTTTCAATTGCTATTCTTCCTTGGAGGGCGCGTTCAAAAGTAGGCTCTTTTGGGAATCGGCTAATTTATTGCAATGGTGGTCGTTAAGTGAAAGTTACATTCTCTTTCCACATTTGGAACAAGTTGACGAGACCTCAAAATGTCTACTATAAGCCTCACATACCTCGACAATCAAATTTTACGATTTTCCGGACTCTTGCAATAACTCTAGCTCTTTTACCATTCGACAAAGTTAACGTCTGGTCCAAACTGAAAGAGGTTATAGCGGACAATGCAAATTGTGTCTAATTTGAAAACAAGACTTTTGTGATGTACAAAACAATATAAGAAAATGAGAAATTGCTTGTTACAAAATCTTCTTTTCCCATAACGCTTCCATTGGTCACTTTATTGGGTGTCATTTTTTTCTTGTAGCAAGACTAGACATTTCTGATTTTACTACACCTTCGTATCGATACACAGTTTTTATTTTCGAATTTGGTCACAATTTAAACACATTCTAGTGTACAAAAGGGAAATGTTTTATTTTCTAATCACTTTAATGAAAAGTGAAAAATGACAATTCTATTTTTGTACTTTTTAATAAAATTCTGAAGTAAGAAACACCGAGGGCATTGTTTCAGGATTTGCCAATCTGTAGCTACGACGTTTCGGTCGCCATCCAACCATTTCACTTTTTGTTATATGCTACTTGCTATGAGTTTTGTAAAATAACAGCGTTTAACCCTTTCCTGTACAATACCTGCTTTTCACGACCCTGTGACCCAGTGTCACACACAGGGTCTCATCTGAAAGATAATTAGATTGTTAGTCGGGTCAGACCGGGGCTCGAACCCTCTATCTCGAGGTTTGGTGCTCTACTTTCTAAGCTTATTAGACTGCATCCAGGATGGAATCAACCAGCGTGATCTTTTGGAGCCGATGCTGCAGTTGACGGTTTGCTTGCCTCGCCTACTAACCCCGCTGGCCACGCCAACTGTCTCCGATAGGATATTTCACTTATTTTATATTATTCATTTATTTTATAAAGTCTGTTGCTAGTCACACGGAATAAAGAAGTAAAATGTTCGGTTGGCGACCAAGACGTCGTAACTACAGCTTGTAAAAGCTGTAGTTACGACGTTTAAGTCGCTAAACCGACGTTTACGACGTTTAAGTCGCTAAACCGACCTAAGTGTTTCATACAAATGTCGGCTAAAGTCGGAGTTCGGAGTTCTCCTCAGGTCTAAATGAATGATTTGATTGGTGTTTTCATTCTTTGGTTGACTGCCGTGATTGTTCAGTTGACGAATCTTTGGTCTACGACAGGACTTGTTTGGGATACTTACCCACACTACTTTGTTCGTCTCTGGGGATAAATAGAATGGATATCGTTGATGGACCACCACAACGTCTTTAATAGGCTGTAGTTATGACCACAGACCAATTGATGGATCAAAGCTGTCAATCACAAACGATTTAGACCGGAAGTGCTATGTTTAACTCCCGAATTTACACAAACATTTAGGTGTGTTGGCGCCTTAAATGTTGTGCTTACTACGTTTTCGTCGCACATGAACGAATTTGGATTTGTTAGCTCAACTAGATGAATACCAGCGAGCTACTTTCATGTCGAAGTGTACGTCGTGCGTACGTGTGTGCGTCTTTCCGTTTCTAAACTTTTAATTTAAGAATCTTTATAAGATAGTACAGTAAGAAAATTCATCTTAACTGCACGTCATATTGAAAATCTTCTCAGAAACCAGAGAATGGATTTCAACGAAATTTCACAGGGATGATCTTTTGGTAACCCTTTATAGGATTCCTTAAAAATGACCGGTTATAAAACCATACTTTTATTGACTTGGATATATCCCTTATATGGTATATACATGTAGTTAGAAATTAGAAAAAATCTTTTTTTTTAATTTAGTTGCTGGATTTACAAATTTCACAGGGATGATTCGTTGGTGACCCTTCATCAGATTCATTCAAAGAATTTGGTTCGGCATGAAAACTATGTTTTAATTGGCATGGCAAATTTCCATATATGATGTATAGTGAACTTTTTTAAACCATTTTCTCGGGAACTAGAATATGGTTTTCAATTTTTGTACCAAATTTCACAGGAATGATCTTTTTTGTCATTCTCTATCAGCTTTTGAAAAAAAGTTAAATATTGTAAATAATATAGGTTTGGAGGTTTTGCTGACTTTTCGGTAGAGATCGCATTGTGACACAATAGAAATGAATGATACCGAGAAAGAAAATTTGTTCTACAACAAAATAAACCTCCCTTAAAATAAATTGCTAAGAATAATTATACGTTTTTAAATGACTTGCATCCTGTGTTAAAGAAAACTAAACTAGTAAATTCAGGCCGGTGGAGAGAATCAGGTGCACAAGCGCCTCTTGCCTAACCATATTCATGTATTGTACAGAAAAAAACTTTTTATAATCTCGGTTAAACTGCCCGCCGGGGGTCAGTTGGTTGGTTTACAACCAGGTCGTAGATAAAGGTAGCGGCTCTAGACAAATGTAGCGACGTAATTGTTCAATCTTTATCTTTTATTGACAGCGACGATTAGCAAGCTGAACAGAAGTTACAGACTTGCAAGGAGCAGGAATATCGCCATTAACATAAACATAAATAAGATAAAAACTCACAGTCGACAAGCTTAAAAATATGAATTATAAGGAAAACAGCGGATGGCTGGTAATATTGCTGACCTGTTGTTGCACTGGGGATCTAGAAGGAAAACTGCGTAAGTCTTTGTTCTTTCTTAAATTAATATTTGGTTGAATAAAGGGTGTTAACCCGTTCCAAAACGACAAAATTTAAGACTGGTCCAAGCAATTTCTTCATCACCCACAATGATTTCAATAGCTTTCATATAGAGGGGCGTTTAAAAGCGTCATCGTGTGGGAATGGTGTTAAACTACATATTCAACAATATTTCATTTATATCGAAATTATTGACGTATTTCTGTCACCAGTACAAGTCTAAGCCGCAAGTTGCTCGTGCATCTTAGGCGAGACGCCTATCTTTTGTCGAGAGACAAAAGACTTAAGTCGCAATGGATTTTTACGACAGCTAATCGTTCCTTCAATTCCAAATATAATAAGTATTCCAAGCGATAGGAAATTAATGTAAGACAATATCCAATTCAACTTCTTTGATTAATTTTCGGCTAATGTATTCTTCAGAAATGACAGTTTGCTTAAACAATATGTAACATCCATTTTCATAGACATGAACACTGGCTAACTTGACTTCAAAAATAACCAAGCAACGTATGAACAACGTCAAGACCAATAGGAACTGCTCTTTAAATTCTAAGAATCAAACCTCAGATGTACATCATAGGGCTATTATTCTAAGCTTCACATGACAAACTACCAAAATGGTGCTTTCCGTCATGCAAAGCACTATGGCGAAATGCATTTCATAAACTTCATTTAAACCATATTTGGTTTTCAAGGAAACTTGATGTCGGAGTAAAACAGGGTGATACTTAATGCAACAAATGGAAATTTAAGCTTTTAAGCAGTTTTGAGACTTCCGAAGCATCCGGGATTTTCGAGATTACGTACTCCGTTTACCTACACTGTTTCCGGCTAACAAAACGCATAGTTTTGTAACATAATGCTCCACCTTATATTCGGCCGAGGTCTACGGGAGGGGCCGAATATGTTCCGATTGCGCCGATGCGTTGCTCTCGTTTTCCCGTATACTTAAACGACGTCAAAATAAAAGATTTGGTTGAAGATTGTTGTCATTCTAGTAATGGCACTGTATTGTAAACATCCATATATCCTGCAGCTGAAATAGACACGGCTGATCTATGTTGTAGATTTACATCCTAACATATCGTCGGTGCACGAGAAAAATGTCGTAACTACAGCTTTATCAAAGCTGTAGTTACATTTTCCTCGTGTACCGAAGATATGTAACCTGTCAGGCGAAATCGGTCCTTTTTATGAGTGCGAAAAGTACCGACCCTAGTCTGACTGTTCGAACTGCACGGCCCGAACATAATCGAAACTTTCCGCATCAGTTTAATTTCTTGAAACAAGGGGGTCATTCTTCTTCACTCTAAGTTTCGTTTTGAAATACTTTTTCCGTATGACTTCTGCTAGATCCGCCCTCCTTTTTGGATAATTTTTTTCGGAGTTACAGCTAATTCCCTCACGTCTGATAGGTCAAAAACAGTCTATTTCCCGATATCCTAGATTAAAATTGGGACCCTCCCCGCTCCCAACACAAAACAACAATAACAAAAACAAAAACGACCAAACTAAAAAAACACAAGAGAACCGATACTGGTTCTAAATGGAACCATATCGTCCCTTGTCGAGTCCAACATCCTAACTGGCTCAGTTACGTCGTTTTGATCATCCCCAACGATAGTTCAAGGATCAAGTCAATATAAACAGGAAGTGTCTGTAAATTGACGGATCGCGAATGTAAATAAAATATTGATTGGCCAATCAAATCGTTCATTATGACCGGTATTGAATGTCGAACTTGATATTGGTTTCAACTATTTCAGTTAGTTTGGCGACTTAAACGTTGTGACTACAGATTAATCAAACTGTCCTTGCGATATTTACCACGCGTATTAACGGTTTTCTTTTTGCTTTATGTCCATGCTCATATTTTCAAAGTAACATCGTCTGACATCTAAGTCTAAATGCTATCAGAGGTCAGTGGGCGTGGTCACCGATCTGTCAATAGCAACCCCCCTTCTACAGTGACGTCGAGTTAGGGGTTTAAACCTCTTACTGCTTTTCAAAGTTGTAGACCAGTCCAAATTCAAATTTGCAGACGATGATTATAAGTTGATTTTATATGAGAAACGATCATTCAGTAGGGTAGAAAATATTCTGCAAAAAGAAGAAATTGCTTGTGACAAGCATTTTCTTCTCTTTCCACAATGTTTTCTCAAGTATAAAAATACAGGGACGTAAAAATCAAGGATTGAACAGAAAAGGGTTAAGATGGTTAGATAAAAGGATGTACGTCATGATGAAATCGCAATTGACAGTTCGCTTGTCACGCCTATAGACTCCGATAGAAAGTTCGATATTTAACGGCAATATTTTGCAAAAATATGGCCAGTAAAGTGTAGCAAAAACGTAAAATCGATGGTTGGCGACCGACATGTCGTAAGTAATGCTTGATTATGCTATAGTTACGACCTTTAAGTCGCCAAACCAACAAAAATGCTTCATATTAATCTCAGTCAATATCAGATTTCCTAATTCATTCTCGGTTAATTTCGAAACACTCTATTCTAGATACACAATTAAATTTGAGACTATTCCGGTAAGTAGCAACAACACAGGGTTTAAGGTGGTAATGTTTGAATGTTCAAAGCTGATAGCTAAACTACCAGTTTTATATGAACGCCTGCTAAATTACATTAAGCCTCCCTATTAGACAGGTACAAATTTAAAGATCCTGACGACAATTCAGGGTGGCGAAATTTAAAAATTCTTTCTTTTAAGTTAGAAATCATTATTGACAGTAAAGAAATTGGTTGAGATAAGCAATTTTTCCATAGTCAACAATGTTTTTAAAGTTAGTTTTGCAGTCTTAAAAAGGCGAGCTTGGGCAAAGGGTATATTTTTCTTGGTGGTCTAAAATTTGCAGGATCGAGTGGGGTTGGAATAAGTGCATCCCTTTAACTCCTTGAGCTCATTAACCCTTGTCATGCTGTATAAATTACCATACTGAATTGCTGTAAAATCAAAGGGCTGAAAGCACTGAAAGAACTTGTTGTTCAAAAATCAACATTTCTTTTAGAAATCAGTTTCATAAACAACTTCGACAGGAAAAGAACAAGCAGGATGTGAAGACCAAGATCAGACTGCACTAATGTGCAGGCTGATCTTGGTCTACGCCTCCTGCCAAAACCGGAATATTCTGGGCTCAGCATGACAAGGGTTAACATGCCCCTCAATATGAAAGCTTTAGAAAGCATTTTCTTCATTATCAAACATGTTTTCTACCCAAAAAGATAAAACAATTCATCAATGTCGTCTGCATTTTCTTGAATTTGGAATGGTCTTAAATTCATCGCGTTGGAATGAGTTAAATATCATTTTGACGATCACAAAATTTAGGAAACCGATTACTTTTCAGAATTTGACATGACACCTCCAGGCAATTTGTACCTACCTAGCGCGTCTGATTTGGAGCTAACTTGTAGCATAACAAACTCATCTCTTGATGTAAATCTAATCCACATCGACACAAAGTACATGTATAACGGCACGTGCAATATCCTAAACTGTTATAGAGTTCAGTTTGACCGATTCTCGAATGAAACGGGGTTTCGTGCATTGACAATAAGAATACCAAATGTCACAGTCCAAGATGCTGGTACATATCACTGTTTCTATGGAAACCCAACATCATGGGAGAGCTTCAAAAGTGTTTATATTGCTGGTAAGTATGCTGCTATTTTTAACCCAAATTTCTAAATGGCATAGTCTTTTATTCGTCGAAATTCAAAAAAGATGTATAGGAAAGTGAGTGTATGAAACACTACTTCCCTTCAGAGTAGATATAAAATATGCATAGAAATTAGCAATCATTTTTTAGTTTCGTCTATCAAAAACGAACGTTCTGATTGGCCGAAAAACAATATGCATACCTCCATGAATAAATTTTGAGCACGCAGCTATAGTGTATGCTTCAGCACAAAATATTTCCATACAAAAGAGTATCAAAAATGTGTAAAGTGTTTGCATTTTCGCTCGGTCTCATTAAGTTATAAGAAAAGTAGATACTTTTTTTCATTGAGGTATGAAACGACAAACTTCGCGGATTCATACAGTGTTATTAGTTTTTTCATTACCTACCTCCATGAAAACAAAAAAATAGTCTCTTCATCTCTTTACCCCTCTCATTCCCTTGTCAATATTTAGTAATTTAGAGTCGAAGAAACAAGCGATTGTTTGGAATCAGGTTATCTAAGCACTTAGATATAAATATATTTTGAATCCTTTTTGTTTTAAGGGAAAAAAGCTTATTTGTTTGGAAAAACTAGGTTGCATTTCGGCAACACAAACACTCCTTTTCTGTTTAACCCTCTCCTGTTCAATCCCTGGTTTTTACGTCCCTGTGATTTATAACAGAAAACATTTTAGGAAAAGAAGGAAATTCTCGTAACAATCAATTTCTTCTTCTACACCAATATTTTCTACCTTACTAAATGGTTAATATTCTGATTAAACCCGCTTAAATTTTTGTCTACAAAACTTTTGAAATTGGATGGGTCAAAAATTGTGCAAAACTGGAAAGTGTTGATAAAAGGAAATTAATTGAACATTGTATGTAGGATCAGCCTTTCGATTTCATTTCAGATTTACCATCGACACCAGAAAATTTAAGATGTATTTCTTACAACTTCGAACATCTACAATGCTACGCACCTTTCAAGTTAACAACAACAGGTATTCCTCTTGGATGGATATTGAAATACTATTTAAATGGGTAAAGATGATTTTACGTTAAAAATGTGTGCAAGATTCCATGCATGGATTCTCTATCCTATTGTCCTTGTATATTGGTGCATGTAGTTTGAATGTCTATACATTTCATGTTACTTCAGCGGAAAACTCGATAAACCCATTACCACACAATGATGCTTTTAAACGCTCCTCAAAATGAAAGTGTTTGCAAACATTGTTGACAATGAAGAAATTGCTTGTTACAAGCAATTTCTTCGTTATCCACAATATTTTCTACCCTTCATTTTACACAATGTTTTACTATTTGTTTCTTGAGGGACGTCAAAAAGTGTCATTTTGTGCGAATGGCTTAAAGTAGTACAAACGTCTGTATAAACGCTTCTAGTGCGACTATGATAAATTATTCAAACCTTTGAAGTTCATATCCAGCTAAGTATCTAACACAACAATGAAGACTACCAGATTCTTTTTGCGTTAAGGAGATTTTTTAACCGCTTTTAGTTGGTTCATTCTGCTTTCTTGTATTTCTTCATTTCGGATCACGTTTAGTTTATACTTATTTGCTTTAGTCTGATTGCTACGAAAATTATTTAAATCTATATGTTTGAAATTACGTTTCAGATCGAGAGAACGAGTGAGTGTGAGAGAAATAGAGAGAAAAGAGAGAGAGAGAGAGAGCGCGATATTACTGAAATCCTGTTAAAAGAGGTGTAAAAACCTATTCAATAATTAATCAATTAATTAACCGATCAATTCATGTCTCTTACATTTGTTTATATCTTATACATTTGTCGGGCGACGAAAATATAGCATATACAGCTTTATTCAAGCTGTATTTACGATATTTTGGTGACCCGCTAATATTTATCGTTACGGATATGCAATCATGACTTCGATAATTATAGGCGGATAGTATGATGCACTTTGTAATTAGTGTCTATTGTCTAGAAAGGAAGGATATGTTTTGATGACTTAATCTTTGCCCTTTTTAAATAAGCAAGACTGCATCGTTGGGCGATCAAAACATCGTAACCACAACTTGAATCAGGTATGGCAGCAATGTTTTTAGCCGTCAAAGAAAGTTAAACTGTAATCAATTTACGGCTCGCTGGCAATGCCGACTAAAAAAGGCAGAACGTCCGAGTTATTAAATGGCGTTAGTTTGTGAAAATATATTGTCGGGAACATTAGGGACAATATTTTGTGACTCAAACCTGTCGTGACGCTGTAGTTTCAGTATTTAACTCTCCAAATCAACAACAAAGCTAGACATAAATGTCGGGGTCACCGTTCGATTCCGGGCTGAGTGAATGTTTCGTTGACCAATCGCTGCGTTTGCTGACAACGGCGATCAGTTAGATAATTCGTTGATTTTAAAATTCTATAGAATTGCACACGCTTGCTTGAACGAGGTGAAATCGGTGAAGTCGTCTATCAGTCAGAAAATCTATCAGTTCAAGGCGTCTAAAGGAAATATTTAACCCATTCCAAGACGGTAAAAATTTAGACCGGTCTAAATTCAAAGAAAATACAGACGACATTTAATGTTTACGAATTCCTTAAAATATTTGTGTTTGGGGTAGAAAATATTGTGGATAATGAAGACATTTCTTGTAATAAGCAAATTCTTCATTTTTCACAATATTTTAAAAAAATTCTCATATTGAGGAGTGTTAAAACGCGCCATTGTGTGAGAATGGGCTGAAATAGGATCTTGAAAATATTGTGGGTATTTTCAAACGAGTCTTTTTTCACAATATTTTCCAAAATTCTCATATTGAGGGATATTAAAGTGCGCCATTGTGTGAGAATAGGTTGAAAAAGGATGTTAAATAAGTGGTCATTTTCCAACGAGTTTTTTTCCCAATATTTTCCAAAATTCTCATATTGAGGAATGTTTAACCCATTCCAACACAAGCCCTCCTTTTTACGCCCATAAAGACAAATATTTAGAAAAAAATGTAAAATGAAGAAATTGTTTGTATCAAGCAATTTCTTCATTATCCACAATGTTTTCTATCCAAAAAGACAAAGAAATTCAAAATTACATCAACTTGAAATTGTCGTCTGCAACTTCTTTCAATCTGGACCAGTCTAAAAATTTGTTGTGTGTGAATAGGTTTAAGCGCCATTGTGATAGAATCGGTTGAAATAGGAAGTTGAATAAATTGTCATTTTCAAATTAGTCTTTTTCTCAATATTTTCCAAAATTCTCATATTGAGGAGTGTTTTAAAGCGCCATTGTGTGAGAATGTCTTGAAATGGGATGTTGAAAATATTGTCATTTTCAAACTAGTCTTCTGTAAAGTAATAAAGAGTCTAAACCCATTAATACACAATTACACTTGTTGACGCCCCTCGACAAAAACAATTTTGAAAACAATGTGTAAATTGAAGAAATTGCTTGTTTTCTACCAAGAATATTGGGGAAAAAAACATAAACTTTTATCTGTCGAAACTCCTTTCAAAGTGGGCCAGTCTGATTTTAACGTCTGGTAATTGCTTAATCCGTTTCGATTTTGATAATTGGGGTGTTTTATAAACACGATTATTGTACTCTATTTATAAAACGGCCTTAATTTTTGCGACAATTCGCTTAAGAATTATAGAAATTATCAATTTATGATATTCCACGAAACATATAACGCCGCACCTAAAACGGTGTCATCACGTGCATTATGACGTCAGTTTCGTAGTAATTAAATGGCGTTAAGATAGGCATCTGATCAACTTAATACACTAGTGTATTATCAGACATATTCAGAAGGTTTACAAGTATTTTCCTTACCATCGCAGATCATATGATAATGTCTTTATTCACTGTCAGCCCAAATGGACAAGCAAACTGCAGTTATAACGAAGCAAACAGTACAATCGTGTGTCTACCAGTGACCATCTCTGGCGAATATTACAACCACACATTGAATATAACTCTTGTTGGAAAGAACCAAGATTTCAACGTTACAATCAACAAGACATTCCGAGTCCTGTATGACTTCTCTATAGGTATTCTGCATGGATCCCTTTACACAATTAAAATCTCGATGGATTTCAATATTTCGTCAGTGCAAGTACAAAATATCGTAAATACAGCTTTCTTCCTTCTATACTGAAAGGTCAAAGAACCGCATAACTAAGTATTATCAACACATTTCACAGTTGAAGAGTTCTCGTATCTAATTTGTTGAATTGCGTAGAATTTCCGTATATTATCTGTAAAAATGTTTGATTCACCGATAGTAAACCTCTCAATTTCCTAAATTCCTATTGATTTAAAAGCGTTGTTTCTCGTATAAATGCTTCATTGGTAAAAGATTCGGACCTAATTGAGTCGTCCGTAGATGTATGACCGAGCTACGAAACGATCAAGAGATATCGAATCGATTTTCTTTTTGTTTTATTTGAATGGGGTTTAACGCCACTATTAACTTTTGCTTGTAACAAACAGGTTTTTTTAAATATGCATAATGTTTTCCAAAGCCTTTTGTCTCTGGGGCGCCCAGAGCCAGGTTTGTGTGGGAATGGGTTAAATACTGTCGGTAGTACATACACAAAAATAGTTTTAGAGTTCTAGAGGAGATAAAGAGTCACTGGGACTTTAACCATTGTCATGCTGAATGAAATCATCTACAGAACTGCATTAAAATCAAGGGAATGACAATGAAAACGTTGTGGCTAAATGATTCTTTTAAAAATTTATCTTATAAACATAAACAACTCTTCCTTAAAATGGACAAGTAGGCGGTATAGACAAAGATCAGACTGCACATATGCAGGTTGATATTTGTCTATACCTACCGCTAAAACAGGAATATTCCGAATTCAGCATAACAAGCATTTTTATATTTTTGTTATTTCGACTGTGTCGTTTTACTCAAAACATGTTATTTGTTTTTCTTTTGTGACCTCTTTTTATAGAGAAATCAAACCCAAGTAACAACGGACGTGTACACCAAAAAAACGGATTTGAAGTGATCGCATTTTTTCATGTCTTTTTCAGTGAAACCAAATCCCGTTACCAACGTTCATGTACGTCATAACAGCGGATCAGAAGTGATCGTATTCTGGGATCTTTGGTTATTTGCTCCAAAGCTAGATCTTGTACAAAGAATCAAATTTGTATCCTTGAATGACTGGACAAGACCACAGACACTGGTAATGGATTCTTTTTAGCTATGAAAGCGTCAGCTTTGATACTTTAAGTTAACAGACACAATTATGAGGTCCCCTCAGAGTTCATCGAGTGTAAACTGCCACTGATGTCTTAACCACTAAATCCATTGAATGCCTACGCCATACAAAGCAGTTCTTATGTGTTTCAGGAATATGGCAAATGCAAGTTCATCTCCGGTATTCTTAGCTCACTCGAACATATTGTGTTCAAAATGAGTCTGATCAGAATCTTCTCTATGCGCACTGCTTCGTATGACCACGTGATTTAATTTTATTCCAGTTGTAAAGAACTCCTTCAAAAGAAAGGTATTTAACCCATACCAACTCAATCCTGCTTTTTAAGAATCTCACGAAAAAAGCTTTGGAAAACATTGTGGACAATGAAGAAATTGCTTCTAACCAGCAATTTATTGTATTTCCACAATGTTTTCTGCCCCATAAGGCAAAGATTTGCTAAATTCTACTAACTTGGAATCTGCAACTTCTTTCAATTTTAAAACGTCTAAGATTTTGTAATGTTTTAACAGATTAACTCCTATATTACTTTTAACCTCGTTTATTCATAATGATAACTCTGACAAAGGCGATTACTTAACAAAACGAAGCGGATTCATCCACAAGCGTGATTAGATTTTTCAGTTCATAGCTGAAAACAAAAAAATATTGTCTTCATTTCTTATAATTTTTTGGCATCGAGCGACAAAGCAAAAACTTTAAACAAAAAATGATACTTATTTGTATGGAACTATTTTGTGCGGAAGCATACAAAATCACTTTGTCCTCAAAATTGTGTTCATGGCGGCATGAATTATTTTTTGCGACCAATCTGAACTCCCGTTTTTGATAGACGAAACCAAAATTGAAATTATTACAATTGTACTTGTAAGCCTAAGAAAGTGTTAAACTGGGTATAGTTTCTCTTGAGAGTAAGTAATGCAATTGGAGTACAACCAATGACATTAAGAATCTTAATGAAGGTCTAACATCTCCTTTAAGATATTACCAGTCGACTAAATTTCAGACTAGTCCAAATTCAAAGAATTTGTAGACGGCAATTTATAGTTCATAAATTTTGATGCTCTTTACATTTCAGAGTAGAAAAAATCATGGATAAATGAAGAAATTGCTTGTTTCAAGCAATTTCTCCATTTTCCACATTGTTTTCAAAAGCTTTTTTTCTGAGGAGGGCGTGTATAAAAGCGAGGTTAACTTGAAATGGTTGAAATATTTTCTTAATCGCGTTCATAATAAACGATAAGGGATCTCATACAAACGGATTTTTTCCTGTTACAGAACATTTCTATACACAACAATTCTTTACCAGTCGGAGCAGCATCTTTTTCTCATCGTTTCATAAATCTGATTCCAAACGGACAATATACTGTTTCTATTAGCTGGAAACCTGAGGTGGCACGTGGTGAAAAATATTGGAGTTTTCCAACATATATAACGTTTGTGACACAAATCGCTGGTATGTATGTCGCACTTGGTGTATATCCCGCTACGCGTTATTTCATTTCCGTCCCCTCTAAACACGAATTTATTTCCGTAGGCGATTTTTCGATTTCTTTATTATGTTGGTCAAAATCTCGTCTAGAAAAGAAAATTTATTTAACTCAACACAGACGGATAGATTACTTTCCACATTCTAGACTCTGTTAAGAAAATCACATGACACATCTATCTACGAATTTGCAAAATATCAAATGACAAACTTCACATAAGACCAAGTAAATTGAGCATCAAAAGTTATGCAATAAATAGGTGGTCAATTTTCGCCTGATTGGGGATCCAACTGGGAAGTTTGAAAAATGTCGACGCCGATTAGACTGCGCGGACTGCGAAACATTGAGCAGAGACCAAACTTCTTGCTTCTTGTATATTTTCTGATATGAACTTTCTACGCCACCGTGTACCTTTTTTCAAATTGCGGTGTCTGGTCGACTTCTACTTGATCCTTCTCCTTTTCAAATATTTGTTTCACGAACCCCAGAGGTCATTTTTCGTGTGAATTGGTCCAACCTAACCCATTCATAGACTCTCCTTGCCCAAAATGAAATTAAATATAATAAGAAAACGTTATCAACGGTACAGTGATTTAATTGGGTTTGGCTAAATGTTGTTTTAAACAAAAGTTATATCAGGGCAAGTTTCACTTGATCATTACAACCAAGTAGTGATTATGAAGTGTTTTGGCTACTCGATCATAGGTACGATCGGGTTTCGAACCCATGACGTTCGAGCTCATTTAACCAATCGGCCAATGAAATTATTCATGTAGACCAGAAATGAGTTTTGAATTTCCACATTAGACGCCATTTTTGTTAACCTTTCTAGTTGGTTTGCTGACTTAAACGTCGTAACTACAGCTTATTCAAAATAACGCCGTTTAAAATTGAAGCGGGTTTTCCTGTTGGAGTCGGTGACGTAAGTGGATGGGTCCAGTGGTTTGTCAGTAGGCTGCCGACCGTACAGGCGAACCATGTATAATCTGGTAGATCACTTAGTACATATACTGTTTGATATTAAATGAGCCTATGCGTGACATTTCCAACCATTTCGCTTGTGCGTGACTCGCACACATTGAGCTTCCTGGACAGCCATTCGGGGCAATTAGAACATTCGCTGATTGCTTAACCCTTTCATGTTTTCCAAAATTTTCAAAGGTTTTGCAGACGAAAATTGAAAGTGGGTTTAATTTGAAAAACAACCACTCAGTTGAGTGGTAAATATTGTGGAAAAAGAAGAAATTGCTGGTTACAAGCAATTTCTTCTTTTTCTACAATGTTTTCTTAAGTATGAAACCATGGGGACGTAAAATCCAGGGATTGAACAGGAAAGGGTTAAAGAAGCTTTGGGTCAGAATCTTTCTACAGAGAGCGGAGTGAAGACTCTGATTAGACTGTGCGGATGCACAGGCTGATCTGAGTCTTACTTGGCGCACATGTGTTTTTGTTGGAAATGTCACGCATGTGCTCAAATATTATGTCCTCTTGAATTCAAGTTCCTGGGCAGAGTGTAACAATGACGAACGGGAGTTTTTACTATAAAACTGCAAATACCAGTGAATCAGCAATTGTCCTCTACTGGAAGGTTAGTAGGGTCAATACATTCTTTCCTGAAAATAGTCGTATGGCAGAATCAGAATGACATACTAGCAGAATAAAGCAGAATACCATAATTTAAAAAAAATGTAATGTTTATATTGTATTGATATTAAATTGACGGAGAGCCAGCTTCCGCCCTCTTGACTCTTACAGAAAGTTTTACTAAGATCTACGAAGGCGTTATTTTGCAAGATTTGTGGCCAGTAACATGTAACAAAAGAAGTAACATAGTTGTTTGGCGATCCTAACGTAATAATCTGTACGTACAATTTTTTAAATCTTTAAACAAACGAAAATGCTTTTATACGCATGTTGGCCTATATCCTTTGACCTTCGATCTAAATGAATATTTTGACTGGTCGATTGATTCTTTGATCGGTAACGCAATGCGTTAATTGACCATTCGCGATTGAGAAATCAATCGATACATCAAATCATTCATTCAGCCCAATTATGAGTTTGACCAATGAAATCATTCACTTAGACCAGAAACGAGTTTTAAACTCCGACATTAGCCACATTTTTGTTAACCATTATGTTTGTATCGTGACAAAACGTCGTGACTACAGCTTATTCAAGCTGTATCTCTTACGATTATGTCGCCAACAAACTATTCTACTTATTTGTAAGATGCTGCTGATCATAAATTTTGCAAAATAACGCCATAAAATATCGACGGAAAATAAGGAAATTCTTCTGATTTATTCTCCCTCATTACCGTTCAATCCCGCATTTTTAATACATCAAGCAGAAGAAACATACGCGTTTGTCTTTAATTGGGTCAAAAACTTATCTGTGTCACTTAGTTCAGTTCTATAATACATAAAACGAAAATATTTTACTCCACAAACATACTATAATCCATTTCTCGATTACTAAATTTCAGACTATTCCAAATTCAAACAAGTTGCAGTCAACATTTTTTAGGGGATGAAATTTTGAAAATATTTCTCAATTGAGATAGAAAACACTTGTCGAGAAATTTGTTCATTTTTCACAAAGTTATCAAAAATTAAAAAAGAAATCTTTCCTAGTCTTTTTCCAAACGACAATTTTTCGATGATAAAATTTTGAATTTTGATGATTAAATTTTAAATTTTGATGTTGAAATTGGTTCTTAGAACTTTGGTGAATTTTTTTTTGAATTTTCATGATTAAATTATGAAAAAAGTCCTCTTTTGAGATAAAAAAATATATATACATGTAAAACAACATAATATCAATAAACATCAACCGATATTTATTGGTGAAAACTAGAAATATATCAACAAGACAGGTCTGCTTTCAGTCCCGATTTAACCCTTTCCCACATAATCTCTCCCTTTTACGCATCAAAAGAAAAAAGCTTTGGAAAACATTGTGGAAAATGAGGAAATTACTTGTGTCCATCAACTTGATATTGTCGTCTGCAGCTTCTTTCAATTCGGACCAGTCTAAAATTTTGTTGTGTTCGAATGAGTTAATGCTTTTAAACTGAAAGTTAAAAGAATATTAGACATTAATTTTTTGCTCTAGAATCCAGAAGACAGATATAGCCATGGACAAATAAACAAATACAGAATGGAATTAAGGAGACATACTACTAACAGTGAGCCATTAGAAGTTGAAAATTATCTCGAAAATAACAACCAAGGAAAACTGGTAGTCAGGGAAGAAATTGTTGGAAGAACTAACTCTGCAGTTCTATACCATGGGTATAACAAATCGTTAGCCTACATCTTAAAGGTTTGGGCTGGTAACAATGCGGGTTACAGTGTAGAGCCCACAATGATTCGAATACCTGTTTGGAATGAAGGTAGGTTAGCGCAATATTGGCGTAAGTGTATCCTTTACCCAAAATGCTATATTAAGAAAAAGTTACAGACAAAACGAGAAATTGCTTAAAACATTTATTTCGTTCTTTTTTCTGTCGAATATGGCACTATTTTGTCAATAGACCAATCGCGCCTGTGAATCAAAGAATCAAAGCAATTATATAGTCCGGAATTGATCTTTGAACTCCAACATTTGCTACCATTTTCATAAAATATTTTGGTTGGTTTGCCAACAAAAACTTCGATACAACAGCTTAATCAACCTGTAGTTACGACGTTTATGTCGCCAACCAACTATTTAACGGTTTAATTATATGCTACTGGCTATATATTTTGCAAGAGAGCGCCGTTTAAAAACGAAGCAGTACTTCCTGCCGAAGTCAGTGGGCGGGGCACACAAAGTAAGTGGGCGGGACCAGCGATTGTGTTCCGAAGTATTTTCTGACGTGGATAGGCTTGTTAAATCGCCGTCTGCTGATGATTCAACCCTTCCCTACACGACGATGCTTTTGACGCACCCAAAGAAAAACGATATTGTGTAAAATGCAGAAATTACTTGAAAAACGCAATTCTTCAATGTTTTCTACCAAGGGAGTTGAAAAAAAACTAAAATTTATAAACTTTAAATGGTCGTCTGCAACTCCTTTCAATTTTGACCAGTCTTAATTTTTGTCGTGTGGGAATGGGTTTAAAATGCTAGAACAGTATAAGATAATGCATGACCAACTGACCAATCGCAGGCCCCGTTCGCGAACTTCGTTAGCCCAACACATTGACCCCGACAGCAGCAAAAAAGTAGAATAGTAGGTTGGCGACCTAAACAAGCAATTTATTTATTTCTAGCGCCATTTTCTAACATGTAAGACAAAAGTACCTAAAACTTCCAACATTTGTAATTGCCGTCTGCATTCCTTAAATTTGGACCAGTCTAAAAGTTTGTCGTTTGTAAATTGGATAAACCATTTGCCATTCTTTTGCACGAACTTGGCATTCTCTATAAGTTAGATTTTAGACTGGGTACTACATATGCAAGTACTTAGTGACGTAAATACCAATGGTCCTCCAAGATGATATGGCTGCATTTTATTGAATTTACTAGTAATAATTTCTAATAGCTCAATTTCAGGTCCATCTGTCAAAATTCATTCATTCTGATTGAGCAAAACTTCGTTGCATACCTTCATGAAAAAATAGTACCAACATCAGCAACAACGAAATAATTTGATAATGGAAATATTTTGTATGCTTGCGCACAAAATGAGTTCCATACAACAACTGTTCCAAACGGGCATTCACCCTTTTTGAAGAGAATTTTTTATGTTGTTGTTGCTTTTATAGAGGCATGGGACGAAAGACTCACTTATGTATGCTTCATGCATTGTGCATAGGTTTTGTACTTCATACATTAACGAAAACAAAAAATAATCACATCATCTCTCAAGATTGGTCTGTAAATCTCCCACGGTCAAGTTATAGAAATTTCAGCCCCATAATGTTTAAAAATCGAGAGAGCAACATTTATTCCGAGCAACATGGTGTCATTTACTTTCAAGTACTTTTGGTATTTTTTTCAAAATCTCATTCATTTGGAACTTGTTGCCAGCTATTCTTTCGATTTTGTCTAACCTGAACAGTATTCGTCTTGTAATGAATTAGTTCTAATACTTCGAATAGCGGAACAGCTGAAATCATCATGGGTTGTTGTAGAAAGAGATATTGACAGAGACAGGGTACTAGTTTCATGGGGTCTGAAAGACATACACGAACATACTATAACACGGACAACTGTTTATTCTTGTATGGGTGAGAAACCGACCACAGACCACTTTCTTTGCAAGGTAAAGTCATTATTTCTAGATCAAAGCGTTGATGGCGCTGATATGATGAGAGACAATTGGAAAAACAGGTGAATTAACTGTTTGTGCTAAAAAGATCCGAGCAATCGGTTGACAGAATGCATAAAGCTTTTGATTACGGCTAATTATCAATGTCAACTACATGCGACACTCCGACATGGAAGTTTGTCTGTATACCACACGATTTTGCGTCGTAAGGCGACAAAACTCTTGTAACTGTAGCTTGAGTAAGCTTGATTCACGAGATTATGTTCGCCGAAAGCGATTGGTTTTGATGGCCGACAAAAACATGACAACTACTGATTGAATAACAATAAGTAATGGCTACGAATTCTGGACATAAATCTGTCTTGTGGCTCTATAGGGCATACATCGCTATTCCGGGTGTCAGTTGTGATTTGATAAGTATTCATCATTAACCCTTGTTATGCTGAATAAATAGCTTTCTCAGAATCGCATTGAATTCAAAAGACTTAGAGCACTGTAGTTCTTGATTGTGGGTCAATATTTCCTTTGAAAACTAATTTATATAATTAATTTTGGCTTCATTTGGATGGACAGGTGGTGTAGACTAAGATAATACTGCACATATGTGCAGGCTGATCTTTGTCTCTACCTTCTGTCAATAAAGGAATATTCCGGGTTCAGCATGACAAAGGTTAAGACGTTCATTCATTTTAAAAAAAATAAGTTGACATCTACAAATGATTAGGAAATAATGCCTTTACAATGACACATTTCGTCTACCAAACGCCTGTAATGTGTAATATGAATTTCAGAGTTTCAGGTGGCAACAAATAAAAGTAAAAGATACTCAATTCTGGATGAATAAGTCTAAAGACCGCGCGTTTGCGGTGTCTGTAGAATCTAGTTCTGGGCTGTCAGGTGGAATGGTTTGGCAGAGTCAAAGTTTTATTCATGGTAGAGGTATGAGAAAATTAGAGTTTTTATACTTTATTTTAACCATTTACTAATTTGCAAAATTTTAAACCTGTCAAAATTCAAAGGTATTGCAGACGACAATTTAAAGTCTGATTTATTTGAAAAATAATCATGTAGTCGGGTAGAAAATATTATGGAAAAAGAAAAAAAATCTTTTCTTCCACAATGTTTTCTCAATAATGAAATCACAGGGACGTAAAAACCAGGAATTGAATAGGAAAGGATTCATAACCGCGATTTTCACTAGTGCTTCATTTGTTCCTTTAAACAGTGTGGCTACATTTCAGAATTAGACAATCTTAGACTGCTCCGAATATTCTAAACCATTTTTTTCTTTTATTTTCTTTAATAAATTAATTAAAGAACGCTGTATTAATAGTACATTTTGCCTCTCGACTTGCAAATAGGAAACCGTTAAAATATGCGGAATGTAACTAGAAATCCTCTCAAGATTAAGGGATGGGTAACTTTGAAACGGAGAGTTAATCTTCCGGTGTCTTCCCGATTCTCCCACATTTGAAAATCCAATAATACCATTTACCTGGTGGGAAGAAAGGAGCAAGGGAAAATGTGTGATTACAGTTAGGTTCAAATTGTATTCCACCTGTATTCATCCAAACTAATGAAAATACTGTTTGAGAGATAAGTCCAATCAAACTATTTAGAGGCCGACAAAATAAAAGTTCTATCTTCTAAAGTGTTTCATCTGTCGAAAGAAATATTTTAAAATAATTATGTTCAATTCTGACGGGAAAGCAAAAATGAAACAAAAAATCACAAATCGGCCAACATTAGAACAAGTCATGGCAAACGAACAGCTTCATCTTGAACAAACACGGTGGAATGAGCCTAGTTCTTTAAGGCCACAGATATGTTGTATGTATAATCCAACATCACAAGATCTAAAATATGATTTGTGCTGTTCGAGAAGTCGAAAAGACTATGACGCTGGTCCATTATGCCGATGCAGCTTCCTATCTATTGTGTTTATAGAGAAAGAGATAATCCCCCTCCCCTTACAAACTTTGTATATACACGTGTTGAAAAATGTTGATATTAATAAGGTTTCTTCTAAAACCCTTATTTAGTCTTCCGAGGAAATGTATATCGCTAAGTTTGGTTACAGTTGACAGTTGACAGTACTAGAGCTTTGTGGACGATAGCCTTTTTATATCTTTGATAATAAATGGATCGAGGTGTCCAATAGAAAAAAAAAACATATCAAACAAATCATACATTTAACCGAGAAGAGAACTTTGAACTCCGACATTCGTCGACATTAACGTGAAACATTTCTGTTAGTCTGGCGCCTTAAACGCAATAACTACAACTTATTGCAGTTGTGGTTACGACGTTTAAGTTGCAACAAACTAGTTCACTTTCTTGATACATGTTACTGGCAATAAGTTTGGCAAATCCTCGCTGTATAGAATCAAAGTCTAATTTCCCGTTGGAGTAAGTGAGCGTGCCAGGGCCAATGATCCGTAAGTTTTGATTGTTCCCTTAAATACCGACTACCCCTATTTCTTTATGCTTGATAAGGATCAAAATAATATGCGTTTTTTTTTAATTAACGGATTTGTGTTCATCACTGTGTTCTCTAAGGCCCATTTGGTTTACTTCTAACATGATAGCACCGCAGCACTTAATAAGAAGTAGTTCGAGGTAGTTTCGGCGAGTTTTGACCTGTACTAACTAAAGTTATTGTTCTTTAGTACCAGATATACCGACCTACATAATCAACTCGGACCCTGTTAATCACACAGTATTGAATGTGACGATTGTTCATGGTAGTTCAAATGGTGGCAGACCAGAACAATACAAAGTTTTTGTTGAAGAGGCAGCTGGTACTGACAGCTCTACATCGTGTCCGAAAGGTGAGTTTTATCCAATTTGAAAACATACAGTTTAATTTGTATTGAGCGAACACTCAAGGAACGACCAAAATGAAAACGGTCGCTAAACCCTTTCCTGTTCAATACCCGGTTTTTATGTCCTTGTGATTTCATGACTGAGAATTATTGTTGAAAAGAGGAAATTGCTTGTAACAAGCAATTTCTTCTTTTTCTACAATAATTTCTACCCTACTAAATGGTTATTTTTCAAATAAAATCTACTTTAAATTTTTGTCTGCTAAACCTTTGAATTTGGACAGGTCTAAAATTTTGAAAAACGGAAAAGGGCTAATTCGCTTTATTGTGATATATACGAGGGGGCGGTTTGACTGCATACATAAAATGCAGGATTCTCACTTAATCCTATGTCGATGGAACTCTTTAAAATCGTCTCATTTAGAAGATTCTAATGAGATCCACCAAAATAGGATTAAGTTTTGGTAACTTTATAAGCCAAAGCGTCCAATTACGAACATTCTTCTTTTTTGGAAAGGGAATAAAATGCTGGTCGCTTAATGAAAGTGGTGGTTTAATAGAGGTGGTCGCTTGAGCAAATCGGCTATATATTTACTGATTTGGTTGATAATTTTGAGTTCGTTACTGTTTGAGTACCTCTATCTTTCGTGGTAAAAACAGTATGAAAAAGGTACAAATTGATTGTAACAAGCATTTTTTTCACCATCCCATGTATTTTCTGAACTCTTTTCTTGGGGCATTAAAATGGGGGACGGGCTAATGGGAGTGTTTAAAAAAAGTGTTCGGCCATTCAAATTCAACAATTTGTGTAGATACTGCAAAAATTTAACCCTCTACAGTTTTTAGAAATTTAAGACCAGTCCAAATTCAAAAGTTTTGCAGACGAAAATTTAAAGAGGATATGACTGGTATATAACCATTTGGCAGGGTAAAAATATTGTGGAAAAAGAAGAAATTGTTTGTTACAAGCAATTTCTTAATACTATCTCTCCTATAAAATCACAAGGTCGTAAAAACCAGGGTTTGAACAGGTAAGGCCGAATTATAAGTAGCGATAACAACAAAATCGAAATTAAAACGATATGAATAATTTTATTATGAAAAGCCAACAACAAAAATAACAACAACAAACAAGGAATTCTATGCTGTCCGTGTTTCAGATGTATCGCCTATTGAATATGAAGCTGACTTTAGTAAAAGCGACATTTTGTTGATCGGCCTTAAACCCGGGACGAACTATGTTGTGTGTTTGAGCTCCGAAAATAACATTGGTGAAAGTTTATTCGGGATACCGACTGTAGCCAAGTCAAGTTCAGCACCTGGTATGTTCAAGTTACAAAGTTTCTTATTAATGACAGGGGTCATGTGTATACCAGTCCTCAGTCCCAAATAATCTTATTTTTAGTTTCGTCTAACAATAACGGACTTTCTGATTGGCCGAAAAAAATATTCATATCTCCATGAACAAAACTTTCAGCACGTAGTCATTTTGTATGTTTTCGCACAAAATAGTTCCAAACAAAAAAGTATCAACATTTGTAAAGTCTTTGCTATTTTTGCTCGATGCTATTAGAATGTAAGAAATGAAAAGAATATTTTTTGTTTTCATGGAGGTATGAACCGAAAAACCTAATTATACTTATGTATGAATGCGAATCGCGTATTTATTCAGTGTAATTAGGTTTTTAGGTTCTGAAAGTCTTCACGCCAATGTTGTTTTTTCATCTAATGAATATTACTGCCATTACTATCACTGTTTCGGTCGCCTAACACACTTTCGTAACGAGCTATAGTTGCGACATTTTGTCCCAACCGATGACTGAATTCCAAGACCAAATTATGTTTCGTTGATAAATAAATTGTGTAAATGTAGAAAGTTGTTTGTCACAAGCAATCCGTCAGTTGTCAAATAGGGGGTAACTTTTTAGCTGAAACACGATTTGTGTTAGAAATCTTGTTTTAATTGTTCTGTCTTGACAAACCATTATACATGTTTACAGAATTTTATCTATTTTACAGAAATTTTAGCTGGCGGGGATAATTCCTGGGCAATAGGTTTTGGAATTTGTTTGGCAATAGTGCTTTTGTTCATTGCCATCTGTGTGATTAGTTTGCGGTACGTAGACGATTTTGTTTCGATGAAACCAGATATCTTTATTATTAAATAGAATTGGAAGGGAATTTACAATAACAACTAACATCGCTGAATATCTATTACATGAATTAAAAGTCATTCTTTTACCTATAAGTCTATGATTTGATCAACGCATCGATTATAGAATAGATTAAAAAAAACAACCAATCAACAGCAACTCCCCCCCCCCCAACTGACGGTCTCTCAACTGAAGGATCGCTGACTACTTCCAATGAACTCCGAGGTTGTAGTTCGACGGAGGTAATATATGATATCATTTATGAAATGCAATTTCTTTTGCATGAGTAAAAAAACAGCTCGCTTGTGGAAAATAAGAGATCGCAATTACAGCTTGAATACAGCGTTTAAGCAGCCAAAAAATGCCCGCCAAACATGTTAGACTAAAAAGTTCACTTCCGATAAATGAAATGGTTTGATTGGCCAATCCATATTTTGATTGACACATTTGCTATCCTTCAGTTATCCTTCCATGGGAAGTACGTTAACCCATTTCCACATGACAAAATGTTAGACTTTACCAAATTCAAAGAAGAGGTTGCGATTTAGAATGATGATATTCTAAAATTCTAAGTTTTTTTTAGTAGAATACCTAATTGAGATTGAAGAAATTGCCTGGCAGGTGTAGACAAATCTTAGATGATAACACAGAACATGACTGCGTATTCATTTTTCATAAACAATTTGAAAATCGTATGTCAATTTTTCGATTTTTTTTAATTGAGGGGTACAAAAAAGAGGGATTGTGGGGGGAATGGAATAAAAGATGTTTTTCTCTCCTGTCAGATGAATTGGGACCTTCCGCGAAGTGAGAAAACCGTCAATTCCATCAACACTTCGGAAATACACAGGCTAACCAAACCGAGACTTTTCGAATTTAAGGATAGTTTGAAACTGAATTGGCCATTCTACCTCACCGTAGGTCATTTTCGAAAATGCATTTCTGATTAACAGCTATATTCAATTGTCTTTCAAGTTTTTGTTTTATGAAAGGACGGGAGTCATTTTATTAGATAGGACACAAATAAAATGTAGATTATATGTAAATATATGAATATGATATGTATAAATGAAACTTAAGTTTTCATGTCGAAACGGTGATTACTATCCAATAGAAACGATTCCTCCCTGAAACATTATATCGTGCAGAAACTCTTATCAGTGCAAACGCCGTAAATCTTCGCAATCAGGGAGTGATTGCGGCGGGAGTTAGCTTTTAAAATTAACTTCTTTTTTTTTATTTTGCCGCTTTAAGAAGGCGTGTAATCTTACTAGAAAATGTGTTTACCCATTCCCTCACAAAGACGCTTTTTGACGTCCCTCCAGAATAAAAAAGGGAAAACATTATGGAAAATAAAGAAATTGCATGTTACAAGTGCTGCAACTTCTTCCAAACTTTAAATTTATCACGCGGGAATAGGTTAAACGTATAAAAAAACGCTTGTTAAGTCATAAAAACACTAAATGTGCTGAGGGTTACAGCACTAAAGGATTTCTTTTCTGTGCAGTCGTCGTATTTTTTGTATCTATTTCTCGATCGAATATTTTTCAGGGTGAAGCAAAAGATACAGAAAAGTCGATTGGAAAACAGAATAGAAACGATAGAGGTAAGACTTTATCTAAATGTTTGAAAACCCCTTATTTACTTCTTAACTAGAAAATGGTTATTTCCCAGTAGAACATGTATGCGCCCAGTAAAGATTAAGATCAACCTGTGCACCCACACAACTAGCCAATCGCTTGCCACGCTCACTTACTACGCTGGTCCCGCCCATTGACTCCGACAGGAAGTTCCTGTTTAATATTTATTACGTTTTTTTTATTTTCAAAACTTTGTGCCAGTACCATATAACAAAAAGGCAGATTGGTTGGTTGGCGACCTAAATGTCGTAACTACAGCTTGAATAAGATATAACTACGACGTTTAAGTCGCCGAAGCCAACAAGAAAACTTCACGAAATTTACGAGCAATATTGGATTTCATAACGTTTTTCTGGTCTAAATGGATGATTTCATTGGTCGACTGATGATTAAATTGAAATCCGCAATGGCGATTTGATCACAACCTTTACCGTCCGTTCTCTCGATAGACATTAACCCGAAGCCTCTTTGAGCGATCAATGAAAGCTTTGATAAGCACGGCGTGCCTGTCCGAGTTGATTTATGCATATCGTCGGTGTCATTCTAAAACCTCGTAGCTACAGCTTGAATCAAGCTTGAATCAAGCTGTAGTTTCGAGGCTTTAGAATACCACTGACGACATTCTAACTTCTTGGGAATGTTACTCACAGACTCAAAAGCATATATTGTTGGTATTCTATTAAAACGAAACAAGCTGTAGTTACAACTAGAATAACGTCGAAGATATGAGTTTCAACTAGGTTCGTTAGACATTATGATAGTTTCAACTTTATATAAAACGTGAACTCTTGGTCTAGATGGGGCTATTTCTATATGGCTCCACAATCCACGTGCCATCCTATGAGGAACCGGTAACTAGTTCAGCACCGGACACTAAAAGAAGTTTTCTAGTTTTTGAATACGGACAGGTAATATGGCTGAATTTTTCATCCACGCCAGCATTCATAGATTTGATAGAAAAACCTAAGTTGCATACCCGGTAATTTACACCAAGATAAGAATTGTTTTCCTGTTATACTTCACTAAAATAGGAGAAAATTCTAGACGAAATTCACCTGGTAATTTCACTCATAGGCCAGTGATATTATCAAATTTGCAAATTCACTGTTTGTTTTTAATTTCGGCCGGCTTCCATATTTTTTGCTTCTAAACGTTTATAATGCAGATAACAGAATTCACTATCGACGTCACTGAAATGTTTACGTCATACACGCGCGAAAGCCGTGTTTAGATTTTATCTTTGCATGAAAATGAAATAATGATCCTTTGCCTCTAAGGTAGATATTCTTTTATAAAGGGAACAACTATAAATTTTATATTTTCACTTGTAAACACATGGCTTATATCCTTCATCCAAAGAAAGATAAATCGATTTAAGACTGTAACAAATACATAATTTAGTAATTTCCTTTCCTGTTGTTGCTCATTTTTTTAAACCCATTCCCACAAAGCAAATTTTAGAATGGTCCAAATTGAAAATGGTTGCAGACAACAAAACAATGTTTGTTTAATTTAGAAAAATAAGGGTCGTAAGAGGTAGAATATATTGTGTGAAAAGAAGAAATTGCTTGTTACAAGCAATTTCTTCTTTTTTTACAATGTTTTCAATATCTACATTTTGGCGCGTTAAAATTCGGGGCTTTGTGGGAATGAGTTAAACTAAGTTTGATTATTCCAAAAGGTCATGGGTGATCAGTACAAAGAGGAAGAAACAGAACATTTTTCGTCGGCTCAATTGGTAAGGAGTTGTTTCCCTTTACTTCAAGGGTATTATAAAAAAAGAATGGCTTTAACTCATTCCAAGACAATGGTGCTTTTTTGACGTCCCAAAGCTCTAAAGCTTTGGAAAGCATTGTGAAAATGAAGAAATTTCTTGTTGCAAGCAAATTCTTCATAATCCACATTGTTTTCTGTCCCGAAAGTAAAATAGATTCGAAAATTCCACCTAATAAAATGTGTTGTCTGTAATGTGGTTAGAAAAATATTGCCGCTTGATAATGGGTTAAACTATTGAGGTATGGAAAATATTCCACATGATTTTGTGTTTGAGCTCTGTCTAATAGCACTTTTTCTCGCCTCTAGACAGTTAGCCTGTCTTTTGACGAACATCACGCTACTGGTGATCTTAACCCTTGTCAGGCTGAATATTATCTTTTTGTTTAGAACAGCTTTTAAATCAAAGGAATTAAAGTATTGAAAGGTCCTAATTGTTGATCAATATTTGTACTGGTAAAAAATTTACTGAACACCTCTGACTTTATAAGGAGAAAAAAACGGAAGTTAAATGTTACCGTGTGTGAAATCTAATTACATGAACATTACTTTGATGTTAAGGCGTTTTTTAAGACAGCGGTGTCAAAAGCATGCGAAATGTAGTTGACATAGAATCAAGCGTTTCATTTCTAGCAACTTCTAGACGTCCATATTGAATATGCTGATGACGAATTAAACGACAAAGACAGTGGAGCAGAAAGTGCTGAAGCTCCAAGTCCCGAACCACAACAGATGCGTGTAGTAGAGCTTGAAGAACCTCTGATAGAAGGTGTGTGCACTTAACCCGTTCCCACTCAATTGCTCATTTTTACGCCCCTCAATAAAAAGGCTTTGGAAAACATTGTGGAAAATGAAGAAATTGCTTGTATCAAGCAATTTCTTCATTATCCACAATGTTTTCTATGCAAAGAGACGAAAAAAATTAAAATTCCATCAACTTGAAATTGTCGTCTGCAGCTCCTTTCAATTAGGACCGGTCTAAAATTCTACTGTGTTGGAATGGGTTAAAGTATTCCATTGTTAGTTCGACGCTGTTTCATGACCCTATTTACAATAAAATCATGTGAATATTATTTATTTTTCATTGTTTATTTTTTTCTGTGCTAAATACTTAAGCCTTGGACAGTTAAGCCATTCAAAACAATCCAGCTCTTTTTCGCGCCACAAGAATGTGATTCAAAAAAAAACATTGTGAAAAATAAAGAAATTTTGTTGCAACCAGCAATTTCTTCCTTATCCACAATGTTTTCTTCCCAATAAGGCAAAGACTTTTTAAAATTCACACAAAGAATCGTTTCAACTTCTTTTGATTCGGAACCAGTCTAAAAAATCATGTAATGGGTTCACGGCACAAGAAACCCTCCAGTTTCTATGTTAAATCCCTATCGGTTATAAGCAAGTCCCAACAAATCTATTCTACAGTTCAGCCAACTGAGACTGACAGTGACGAAAGGTTGTGTTTACGTGTATTAACCAATCAAATCCTTGTATAAACATCATTTGGGTAAACAGCTTATGCATGTGACTTTAAATTTTGAACGGGTCTTTTGTAACGTTGCTTTCCCCTGGCACTACGTAAATAAAAATCAGTTGCTAGACATTGGATATATTTTGTCTATAGATGATATCGCTTCATTAATAGATTCCGGACAGAATACTGTAAGTAATAACTACATTCGACGGATCGCGGCTATTAACAAAAAAGTTGACCAATCGCGGCTGTCAGGCAAGGAATCAAACGACCAATCAAATAATTTATTAAGAACGGAGTTTAGCTTTGAACTCCTACATTGGCCGCCATTTGTGTAAAATGTTTTTGTTGGTTTGGCGACTTAAACGTCGAAAGTACAGCTTATTCAATATATAACTTTTTTGTTACACGTTATCCAGCATGCATTTTGCAAAGTAACACAATTTAAAGACTTAACCCATTCCGACACAATGACGCTTTTAAACACCCCTCAATATTAAAGCTTTGGAAAACATTGTTGAGAATGAAGAAATTGCTTGCTACAAGCAATTTCTTCATTATCCACAACGTTTTTTACTCTAAAAGACAAATATATTGAAGATATCATCAACTTAAAATTGTCGTCTGCAACTTCTTTGAATTTGGACTGGTCCAAAATTTTATCGATTGGGAATGGGTTAATTGAACAACTTGTCCGATGTAAGTAGGCGTGACCAGTGACCCGTCAATTATGTCCCTTTGTTGTAAACTAATGCTTGTCTCTCTATTTCAGACCAAGAAGCCCCGGAGGGAGTTGTAGGTTCTTGTCAATGGAGTGTGTTCTCAAACACCAGTTCGAGTCCATTTTTATCACAGCAGGATAGCAGCGCTACAGGTTTAGTGGGGTACCGGCCAACAAACGACTATTCTTCTGGGCTGACAGGCGAAATACAAGATCTACTGACTTCGGATAATTCCACGCTTTATGGAAGTGAAATGAATTCGCTTATTGTAAGTGACAGTAACTCAGGAGATTTCACGTAAGATCAGTTACTGTTGCTTACTGCAAAATATTATGTGCAATACAAGTACAGTCGAACTTGCTAGAGCCATCACTGATATATAGCGAACACATCTATTAAGCGACCATAATGGAAATCCCACTTTTAATAAGCTGAAGCTCTTCAGAAGTGAAGGCAGTTCTCTAAAAGATAAAATGATTACTAAATCTTATGCTGTTGGAACTCATTAGAATCGTCTCGATTCCCCCCTTCCCCCCTCTCCCTCTCTTAAGTTATATGTATGTTCATATGAAGGCCACGATGAAAATTAGATTTTCTTTCAATTTTGTCTTAATATGTTACCTTCTCTAAATGAATGTATTATTATATCTATTGTCATAAATACATGTTGAGTCAACGCCTATATACAAATCGCACGGTGAAGACGAGGATCAGATTGTTCGGATACAGAGACTAATCTGAGTATTAACCCTTGTCATGCAGAATAAAATCTGTTTTTTAAGAAATGTATTCAAATCAAAGGACTGGGAGCACTGGAAAGCTTTTCTGATGGTCAGTATTTTCCCCAAAATTAATTCATATACAATTATGGCTTAAGAGGGACAAGCAGGTGGTGTAGACTAAGATCAGACTGCACAAACTGGAATATTCCGGGCTCAGTCTGACAAGGATTAATAGACTCACATTTGAAATTGTTCGAAATGTCATTCAAAGGCTAATCTGTTATTACCAATAGATTTATTATTGCTACTGGAGGATAAATCACAAAATGTTTCCATTTTAAATTCGAGAAGGCGTTAACGCACTAGTAAATCTAACCCGTCCGGCAAAGAAGGACCTTGTGGGAAGTTCGAAAGTGTCGACTCTGATCAGTCCTTGTGGCGAGCACAGACCTGTAAGACCATTCGCTTATAGTAATACCTTAATTACTTTGTGTTATTTTTAGATATATTTACTTCAATTGACTTCTGATGGTTCCGTTCTCTTTTTCACATAATTGTGCTGTGTAGTTTCCGAGGGGCTCCTTTCATTTGGCGGGTCTCAAATACATGTTTCTTGGATAATCGATTCTCATTTAATCTATGCATGTATGCATGGTCTTTCTGTATGAAATTATTCGCCATAATCAGACAATAAAATTTTAGACCGGTCTAACTTGAAAGATGTTGAAGACGACAATTTATAGTTGACAGAAATTTACGAATATTGTTTTTTTTGGATTGGGTGAACTTTATGGAAAATGAGAAAAAAAATAGATGAAAAAAAAAATCCTTGTAAAAATCAATTTTCAGGGGTGTTAAAAAAGCGTAATCGGGTAGAAATGAGTACACTATAATTAATGGGAAAGAACTTTTGACAGATTGATGTTCCGTCTAGTATCGATTATCGTCCTCATTTACTCATACGTCTCTTATATTGGTGGATCGCAGTGTCAATCAAAAATCAAGCGACAAATAAAAGCATTCATTTTTGCTTGAGAAGAACTTTGAACTGTTGGTTTGGCGACTTAAACGTCGTAACTACAATTTAGTTACGACATTTAGGTCGCATACCAACCATCTTACTTTTTTGTAACATGCTCCTGACTCTTTTGCAAAATAACCCCGCACAATGTCTAAGTGGCACTTTTTGTTGAAGCTCGATGGGCGGCAATCAGTTAATCTAGAAACTATTAATATGTAAGGGTCGATCTCTGACCATTCTATTGAAAAAGTTTAGAAATATACGTATAATTGTATTTTTTTTACCATCTAATACCAATGCACATGTATGTGTTGTTTCTCTTTATTTTGAAAGCTAGAGCAGAGGTCAATTGATAAGACTCAAACGGAAAATTTGTTACTTTTATGCACCCAAAGGGTAATATTCAGACTGGTCATATTCGTTTTGTTTCGACCTTTAATGTTTGACATATTTTCCGCAAAAGGATTACAGCCAACTAAAAAGTGCATATAAATTGAAAAAAACATGTGTAATTCTGGTTCGAAAATATTGCAAAAAACAAAGGAAAATCTTCTTTTCTAACAAATTTTTCTGAGTCGTATTTCTTCAACGAGTCAGCATGCTGGATTGTGTGGTAATGAATTTAAGAAATATAATCCGTTTTGTTTTTTGTTCAGGAAAACCTACCTAAGTCACAAAAATGGTTCTTTTTGTTAGTTTTTCAAATTTTAGATTAAAATAAGTTTCTGATTCACAAATATACGATTATATTAACACTGACAAAATTATAACTATTTTGTACATTGACCCATTACCAGACGTAAAAATTTAGTCATGATCAAATTTAAAGAAATAGCAGGCGACAATTTTACTTTAGTTGATGATATTTCTAAAATCTGTGTTCTCAGATAGTAAACATTGTGGATTTTGAACAAATTAGTCGTGGCGTCATCAAACCATTGGGATTTTTCATTGTCTTAATCTAATTTAATTCATACGAAAGACCGGTGGTGACATCATGTATTCACAGTTCACACCTCAAACTTCATACATATTAAGTCTGAAATGGGAAGTGTGAAATGTGAATTATGAGACCCGTGGTGACTTCTTAAACCACAGTACATAATCAAACCAAATTAAATATGAAGTGTGAAGTGGGAAGCTTGAAGTGTGAAGTTAAAGAACATAGAACATAGTTTATTAGAAAATATCCAGAAGGCCTTTGACCCATGAGGATTATACAAATATAACACAATAATACAATATGACGGACAACAAATTTTGCATAAATATTTATCAGAAGCTTTAAATATTCAGATATGATGAGAAAATATAATCCACGTTCTGTTCATCTTACTCGAAAGCGAAATTAAGCAAGATGAACGGTGGATAGGAATGAATACTATCAGTAAGCGAACCTTAAATCTTTATGAAAATATGTCCAGTTTATTTACAGACAGGCACAACCAGGGCTCAAGATAAAGCCGTGGTTACGACCAAATGGAAGTAAACCGGCAATTCGAACATTTCATGTTCAGTGTTTACATTTATTAACTATATGTTTTGAACAAATATTAGTGACGAATGGTATCCAAAACATCGTAACTGCAACTGTAACAAAAACAGTTATATGTATATATGTATTAAAAGTCGGAAGTTTGAAGTTGGAAGTAAGAGGTTGGAAGTATGAAGTCGGAAGTTTGAAGTTGGAAGTTTGAAGTCGGAAGTTTGAATTCACACTTCTAACTTTCGACTTCATACTTCATACTTCAAACTTCATACTTCAAACTTCACACTTCAAACTTCAGATTTCAAACTTCACAATTCAGAGTTACTATGTAATAAGTGTGAACTGTGAATTCTTGATGTCACCACCGGTCTTTCGTAAATTCAGACAAGTTTTCCTGGATGACGGATAAAAATCTTTGACTGTTTAGTCTTTCACATAACGTAAATTTCATATCCAGACGAGGCGGCGCGTTGGGCTATCTGATCTTAGTCTTTATTCTGATGACATGTGTAACTATTTAAAATATCATAAAATACAAGCGCTCATTTCGTACAAAGCTTCCTTTATCGAAAGTTATCTTTCTAATACATGGCCAGGGTGACCTGACCAGGTTTACCCTTTCCAGACAGTACAAACCTGGGATTTTACTCTTTCTATTTTGGACAAGTCTAAAATTTTAATAACAGGAAAGGGCTAAGATCGATTCCAAAGTCATACCCCAGTAATGCAATCCCTTTTGAGTTAACGGTGTATTCCAAAAACTTACAATTTGATATCGTCCTTGGACGTGCAAAATGTCGTAACTTCAACTTTATTCAAGCTGTAGTTACGACATTTTGCACGCTAAACGACGATATATTGTACTTTAAAATCACAAGTCCAGTACTAGCGATACACCAGGCGAATAAAGATATTTACTCTTGATATAGATGAATAGTCATTTATAACGGCTTAAAGCCTTCGAAAACACAAAGACGCATAAATTTAGCCCGGTTTCACGTTTAGATCTAAGTCTTCAGTATTGCTCATGTTATTCAAAAGAGGGATAGAGGCCATCTATGTGCACATGTTTTGGAGAATCTTAGTTCTATCATAAAGTAGAGAGCACATATCGTAACTTTTTGTATGCTCATTTTTCATATAAAAGTGCTGCTGCCAATTTATGTCTGACCCGTCAAGCGAGAAGGGACCTTCTAGAAAGACCAAACAGCATCGACCCTGGTCAGACAGTACGGATTACAAAGGCTGTCTAGGGTCGATGTTTCCGGTCTTTTTATAATTTCCGAATGTAGACTGATCCTTTAACTTTTATTATACATCCATGTTTGAATTGACGGATTTCATTGAAAGAATCAATCGACCAACCGAAGCACTCATTTAGATCGGAGGTGGACTTTGAACTCCGACATTTGCTGACATCTATGTGGTTTAGCGACGGTAACGTCGTAACTACAGCTTATTCAAGCTCTATTTAAGGCGTTTAAGTCGCCAGCCAACCATTTTGTGTTATAAGTGTTATAGGCTATAGCTTTTACAAAATAAGTCTGTTAAATATCGAAGTGGGGCGTTGCCAGTGATCCCGGAATGATCACTGCTGAATACGATCTCCTATCTTTTTCAAATATGTGTTTCTTACCTATCCACTGGCTTCCTATTTGAGTCGTTTTCACACAAGAAATATTTTTGAATTAGTAAAAAAGTACCATTAATTTCCACGTTTGATAACAAACTGGTCCTGTAAAATGTTTCATCAATTTATTCAGCCTATGAGGAAAAGGATTTATTGCTAGACGGATTCTACTCAATTCTAGAATAGCTCAATCATTTGATCCAGGAGAGGCAAATATCTTCCGAGTCGCATTATTTTCCAATAAGGTTACAAATTGAACTTGGATTTCCAATCAGGGTTAATATAATGGAAGCCCTTTTGGAGATAAATTCATCATTTTAATGGGCGATTTCAGACGTTTTGTGTCGCTATCTTAACGGTTTTGGAAGCCGAATTCCATTACTTACTGGAATGCCCGATTACGGATGACTTCTCGATAAGACTTGTATTATACACAATAGTGTCACTTAATCTAACGCTTTCCTACATTAATAACTTCACTTGAAGAAAATAAAACAAACAAGAACAAACACAACAAACAAACAAAATCAATTACAAACAGCAATAACATCAGATTGCGAACGATTTCTTTATTTGAACTTATACCAAAAAAACAGACTGTGCTTTTAACCCTTTCACTTTTTTTTCAAAATTTTATACCTGTCCAAATTCAAAGGTTTGGCAGACGACAATTCATAGTTGATTTTATCTGGAAAACAATCATTCTGTAGGATAGAAAAAAGTGTGGAAAAAGAAGAAATTGATCGTTAGAAGCAATTCTTCTGTTTTAGACAATATTTTCCTTATGTATAAAAACCAGGGATTTAACACTAGAGGGTTAATTTGATATTTGAATAATAAGTATTTGACATCGAAAGAGGGTGCAGACGAAAACATTTCTCCATTTTTAGAGCCTTTTCCGAATTTTCACCAGAGCGGTTAGAATTTTTTTATCATTATTATTTTTGACGTATTTTTATCGAACTTTAAAAGGACATGTAGCACATGAGCTCTCGGTTGTTCAGTAAAACAGATATGATAAAATTGCATGGATCTATCAGAGATCAAACTAAAATTCAATTTAAAAAAGTTAGGATATGCTAGGGTAGAATGGCCATTCTAGATTTTAGCCACAGTTAGTCTGTGCTTTCTCGCAGTCTGATCATGGTCAATACTTCCGTACTTCTCAGGAGAACCATTTTCTCCGGGCGTGTTACATATGCTATACCCATTTCAACACACACACAAAAATAATATGATCCAAATTGAAAGAATTTGCAGACGACAATTTTCAGTTGGTGATACTTTAAAAATCTTTAAGCCATTAACAGATGATGAAATTTTAGACAGGTCGAAATTGAATCGAGTTGCAGACGACCATATTAAGTTTATGAAATTTCAGATTTTTTCATTCTTTCTGGTTAGAAAACATTGTGTAGAATGAAGAAATTCATTTAACACAAGGTTTTCCTAATTGTTTTAAGGGGGGGGGGGGGCTGACAAAAATCGTAATTGTGTGGGAACGAGTTAAACAGTGTTTTATGGTAGAGAACATTGTGGATAAGGAACAATGTATTCTGCAGCCGTTTTTTAAGCGTTAGTGTATAGAAATGTGTTAAAAGTAATATCCAAAGTACATTTGTGCTACTTTGATTGGGCATCGGTAATTTAACCCTTGTCATGCTGGACCCGGAATATTCCGGTTTTTGCAGGAGGTGTAGACTAAGATCAGACTGCACTTATGTGCAGGCTGATCTTAGTCTATACCTCCTGCTTGTACTTTTCCTGCCACAGTTGTTTATGAAGTTGATTTCTAAAAAAGAAATATTGATTTTTTTCAACAAGTTCTATCAATGCTTTCAGCCCTTTGATTTGATAGCAATTCAGTAAGGTAATTTATACAGCATGACATGGGTTAAACAATGTGGACTATGAAAAAATCACAGGATACGAGCATTTTGCGTCATTTTACACAATCATTTCCAAAGCCGTTTTCACACGGGATGTAAAAACGGGATAATGTGTGAGTGGAAGAATGCACGCGGTCGCAAATAGTAGGAAAGGGATAATGCCCGTTTATTTGTAATTTTCTGACACGAAGAAATCAAATGTCGTGGAATTTTCTCCCTAAATTAATGTCGGTTTTATATACTTCAGGGGATTATTGTCTCTTAGAGCTCACAATGAAAGCTCTCTATAGCATTATATGAAATTGTCCTCAATTATTCTAGCATCAATGTCTAAAACAATGGTCCCATATTAGACTTTTTTATGTTCTCAGATCTCACAAGGAAAAAATTATTCGAGTTCACTAAAATAATGGAATTCAAGAGCGTGTCAAGATTTTCTGTTCTGATTTCTGTTCTTTTCTGATGCTTCTTTGCTAAACACAATCGACGGATCGCCGGTCACACCCACTAATCTTCGACAGGAAGTTCCACTTAAAGATTTATCTGTTCCCACACAAAATATTTTTAGACTGGTTTAAATTGAAAGAAGCCTCGGACGAATATTTCAAATTGATGAAGTTTCAAATTAATTCGTCTTTTTTGGATGAAATCATTGTGGACAATGAAGAAATTTCCTTTTACAAGCAATATCTTCATTTACTACAATGTTTTCCCATTGAAATATTTTCCTATGGGGGCGTAAAAAGGAGAGATTGTGTGGGAACGGGTTAAATGGCGTTATTGTGCAAATGTTATGGTCATAAATATGAAGCAATAAAGTAAATTAGTTAGTTGGTGACCTCAACGCCGTGCCTACATTGTGAATTAGTTGTAGATACGACGTTTTTATCCCCAAACCAATAGAAAGCTATCTTAAACTCAAATCCATGGCATAGTTGGTGCGTCAGACATTCACATATGAGGTCCAAGGTTCAATCCCAGGTCTCAGAAAATGTACATTTGTCTACCACTAGGAATCCATCGTTAGGCGCTCCAACCGCTGCAATATGACCGAAATACTATTAAAAGTGGCGTTCACCCAATTGAAACAAAAGATACATTAAACTCAAATCAATCCGAGCTTTAAGCGGAACTCTTGGAGGATACTTATGCACGCCAATGATTTACCAATCGCGACTGTCTATAAAGGAGTCAACCGACCAACAGATTAATTCATTCAGCTCGGAATTGCGATTCGAACACCGGCATTTGTCCCCATTTTTGTTAAGCTTTGTTGTTGGTTTAGCCACTTAAACGTCGTAACTGCAGCTTATTCAAGCTGTAGTTACGACGTTTATGTCGCCAACCAACCACATCGTTATTTTGTTACACGCTACAGCCTATGAATTTTTCAAAATAATGCCGTTTAAAATCGAAGCGAGACTTCCTGTCGGAGTCAGTGGGCGTGTCAAAAGGAGTAAGTGGGCGGGACCAGCGATTGGTCACTCTATTTCTATATAACCCTAATTGGATAGGAGATGCACATAAAATGTTTTCTGTACCATAATTATACGATTTGTCTCCCTTTCGTTGTAAAATTTCTAGACTAGTGTAATCGCTAAATAATGTGATCATCCCAGAATTATTTGTAAACCATAAACAATTTTCTGAAATCTTGAACATCAGGAAAGGGTCAAGGTCAAGCAATTGCTTATTTCGTCTGCAAAACCTTTGAATTAGGACAGGTTTAACATTTTGAAAACCAGGAATGGGTCAAGGTACATGCATACTTGTTTATCTAGCCCCTTTGCAGACTATTCGAAGTTGCGACGGCAATATCAATATCTTTTAGATGTCCACTTATTCATCATATATACCGGGTGTCCTTGTTTCCAAAAAGACTACATTTCAAGCATATTCAAATTCAAAAATCGTATAATATATCAATATAACAACATGATTTGTCAATTATCCATAATCAAAACTCGTCCGCAAAAAGTGAGAGTTTTGAGAAAACGTTGATGTTGGTGCAGAAAATACTGGAACCCAGAGAATCTAGCATTTTCTTCATTTACCACAATATTTTCTACCCTTCAATTGAAAACATTTATAATAAATTCCCAATATATATTGAGTTATCTTTGAGATCGATTTTGTACCATTTCAAGATTTGTCTTGGTATATAACTGTTCCCGGACAAATAACCTTGAAAAATGTGCTTGTCCGCAAGTAGAAAAGCCCATGTCGGTCAACTCGGCAGTATAAATTGGACAGCGTAGTATGAAATGAAATTCGTCGTCTATCAAAGTCATTCAAAGTACAAAATATACAGATTTTTTTGATTATGCGGAATGTTCCTATATAACTGTTTTCGATATAAATAATCATATTATACGATCAATAGTGATAACACGGATGTAACATATCTGTGAATTTATTGTCCAAATAAAATTCAACACCCCCCACACCCACACCCCCCACCCCTAAGAAAAGGGTGATCATTACAATTAAATTCCACCGTAATTGATAAATGATGCGATCTGGGTGTATTGAATACAAATACCTTCCGAGAGAAGAAATCATAGAAATAAAGTATCTTTTTTCGACAGTTGACTACGTAATCTGTAGCATAATGAATGCGCGGCTCTACAGAAGTCACGAAGTCCTTGACAGTTTATAAATGTACCACAACAACATACATATTTCACAACACTTTTCCCTGTCCAGGTTGACGGCCCTGGATAAAAAACTCATGTAGATTTCCAGCGTGGTTGTCATCAGAAGCTATTACGGCGGTTAAGTATCTGTCATTAATTTTGCATTTTTACTTAATGTTTTGACGTTTGTAGATAAATAGATCCTCGGATGTTGGTAGCCGTACATTATCCCTTCGCTTTTTGTCACGTTTAATTTGTTACTGGGTTTAATGATCTGGTAAGTTTGTTGAAAGAAGTTTGTGTTGTTCATTCGAAAGTATTTATTAATTTCTACCAACTACTCAAATCTTCGTTGAATTCGTTTTTTCTAATACTCTAGACTGCAGTCCTGCTTATTAATTCTCAATTTAACTTTGGTTTCGTCTATCAAGGTTTCGGCGTTTTGATGGGATTATATATATATTTTTTTCATTCTAAAATGAACTAAATTCTGAGCACGCAACTTTTTATGCTCGCGCACAAACTAGGTCCATAAATTCTACTCAAGACCAGTCAAATGTTTGCTGTGTTTTTCTTAAAGGCATTGATTCATAAAAAAAAAATAGAAGAACTATTTTTTGTTGTCATCGAGGTACCAACCTAGAGAGTCAATCACACTATAATATGAATCCGCTTCGCTTAAAGAAAGTGAAATAAATTATCTCTATCGTATGGCAGAAATTCTTTCAGCAAGGACTATGGGCGTTTGTTCAAATTCGTATCTGTATTCCTTTAATTGACTGGTAAAGACTGAAAACTTTAACACTTTACTGTTTTGCAAAATTTTAGACCTATCCAAATTCAAAGGTTTTGCAGACGACAATAGACAATTGAATCTATTTGAAAAAAATTATCATTTAGTGTGGTAGAAAATATTGTGGAAAAAGAAGAAATTGTTTGTTACAAACAATTTCTCCTTTTTCCACAATGTTTTCTCAAGTATAAAAACACAGGGACGTAAAAAACAAGGGATTAAACAGGAAAGGGTTAAATGACAAGTATTCCAAGTATTTTTTTCAAAAATGAGTCTTAAAGACGATTCTTTTTAGAAATAAAGAAATCGTTGTACTGTATGCGATACGTCGTAACTGCAGCTTTATTCTTTAGGGACGTTTAAAAGCGGGATTGTGTGGAAAAATGTTAAAACGAAATCTTTTCAATAACCCGAAATTCCTTTCGATTTACGTGGTAGAGGAAAAAAGAAACACGAAAGTCTTTCCTTGGTAACCGCACGGTTAGCTTTAAACGTGCTTCTGAATGAGTTCAAAGGAACTCACAGTTTTACGACAAAACCTTATTACAAATTAGCCATCTTAAATGAAACTTAATTCCTTTACTTAGCTACTATACGCTGGGCAGATCAAAGGGGATCCCTGTGTTTCAAAGTGACTTAAAGCATTAATATAGTCATAGGCCGTTTTCATCTAAATAAAATTAAATTTAATTCATTTAGTTTCTCTTATGTCCCTCTGTTTAATTCGAATTTCACGCCTCTGCATCGAAGATGTGTAAATTTATTTTGTGAAAATTTGGAAAATTGCTCATATATGGTTAAACTCATATAATTTTATGTGTTTTCAATCACCAATCGTCGTTTGAACTCCTGAATGTCCCCAATCTAAACATCTATCGGTGTTTCGTGATAATTAATAATCGTGTGAGAATTACTTTTAATACGAATTATTAGATCTGTACACCGAATTTCCGATTTCAAGTCGCCAAGAGATATTTTCTCGGTGCCTTTATCAGTTGTAAATAAACATTTAGAGATTGAAGAATGGCAACAGTACGATATCAGTTAGAAAGAGATAATTTTGCATTGAATACATGTCCCTCTTTATTTGAAAATATGAATTTTCGTTTACTCCGAATTTTCAAAGTTCTGCATTTTTAATCGTCCTTTGGCCGAAAATGCTGTTTATAGCATACAGTTCCGAAATGGGAAATTGTCGAAGCCAAGGTTATCAGGTCAACCATGATTCATATCACAACATGACAGAGTAATCAGTTATTGCAGCTGCATGAAACCTCTTGTCCTCGTGTAGAAACACCTTCTGCTATAGCGTTGGTAACGGTGGGTGATATGAGTTACTATTTCATCCCCCCCACCCACAAAAAAAAAAAGAAAGAAAGAAATAACAAGATATATAATCCATTTCCAAAAAAAACCCCTCATTTAATTCAAGGTTATGGAAAACATAGTGGACACAGAAGAAATTGCTTGTTTCAAGCAATTTCTTCAAAGTCTACAATGTTTTCTACCGCAAAAGACGAATGAATTATAGATATTCGCCAACCTAAACTTGTCATTTCAATCTTATTCAAATAAGGATCAATCTAGAATGTTGTTGTGTGGGAATAGGTAAAAAGAAAGCTGTTGATTTCAGTCGGCACAGTATCTCACAAAAGTATCTAAGCGTGCCCAGGTCAGTTTGATGCAATTCCCATTTCTGCAGCGTTTATTAGTTTTCCAACTTGAAGTTTACAGTTAGAAAATTCAATTAAGGGTACAACTTTTTTGCAATCTCGTCGATATATAAAACATTTTTGAAGGATTGCTGACCACGCCCATTGATTCCGCTAGCCACGCCCACTCACCCACTTAGACATCAAACAGAGTTATTTCGTAAAAATAATGGACAGTAGCATGTAACAAAAAATTAAAATCTTTGTTATCAACCTTAGCAACTGTAGTAACGTTTAAGTCTCCAAATCAACAAAAAAGGTTTCAATTAAATGTCGGCAAATATTGGCGTTCTAAGTTCACTTCCAGTATAGATAAAGAATTTGATTGGTTGATTGGTTGCTTGATTGACAGTCACAATTGATCAATTATGATTCTATGTACAGGAACACCTCTTACAATGACGTTACTTTATGACGTTGTAAGATTAAACTGTTTTGATGACGTCATAATTGCCTAACTATTCCCTTTCAACTTCCATTAATTAAATAAAGGGTTAATTGTCATGTTAAGCGTTAAGTTTGGAGAATATCACGTGGAATTATGTCATACACTTGCACCGATGCTAGTAGAATATCAGATTCAGTTTGAAATTCTAACACATTCCTACTTTTTACACCCAAGGAATAACGCTTTAAAAAACATTATAAACACAAAGAAAAGTAAAACGGGTGTAACTTTTTCATTTATTACCTTTTTGGGGGCACATTTCTTTTCTTTTTGTAAGAGTGAGAATCAGAAAGATAGTACATTAAAGAATTTGAGGGAAAAACGCCTCTCCTGAAGGAAATTCCTGCTTTTTCGTCCAGGTTATTTTATACTGAAGAAAATGGTATGGTAAAAGAAGGAATTACTTGTAAAAAGAAATTTCTTCTTTTCCACAATATTTTCTACCCCATAAATGTGTATACTTCTTTTCGTCTGTGACTTCTTTCTAATAAGAAAAGTCTTATATTCTGTAAAACAGGACAGGGTTAAACAGATTTCTTTGGATAACGGATCACACACACACACACAAACACACACACATACACACATATATATATATTCGTGCAGTTGACCAATCGCGGCTGTCAATCAAGAAAACAAACGACCAATCATAACATCTATTCTGCCCGGACCTGAGCTTTCAACTCCAACATTGGCCGCCATTTTTGTTAACCTTTTTTGTTGGTTTGGCGACTTAAACATATTAACTACAGCTTATTCAAACTGTAGTTACGACGTTTAGATCACCAACTACCTTCCACTTTTTGTTACATGCTACTGGCCATAAATTTCGCAAAATAACGCCGTTAAAAATCGAAGCGGGACTTCCTGTCGGAGTTAATGGGCGGTGCCTATGTTGTGAGTGGGCGGGACCAGCAATTGGCCAATTAAAACTTAGATTGACATCTGTAACATTGATACTTTCGGTTACTTCGAAACAAGACTAGGTTGAAGCGGAAGTTCTTCTCCTAAAAATTCAAATTCCCAGTCATCTCCAAAGAGCTAGAAGAAAGCGGATAAGTTGTGCAAATTTCTTCTTAATTGAATATAGTTGTAAGATGACGGTAATATATACGTTTTAATTTCTCATTTCCCATAAGTTTTACTGTCAAATAAATACATTGTATAATAGGTATCGGTCAATTGTTAAAATCCGTTGCGAATTTAATCGGGTTTAGCGACAATAATGATATTTAATTCAAACTATCTCGTATCAATTTAGTTTAATACCAATAAGATGCAAAGGTATTAATTTGAATAAAAATCACGATTTCATCAAATTATCGAGTTTAATTGAGGTTGCGTCTGGGTTTCGCACTCACCTGACATTTTGACCTTCCTTTTCATAGTTTCTCATGAAACAACAGTTTCCATCATGTTTTGTAACTGGTTTTTAAATAATTGTTAGTTTCGTCTATCAAAAGCGAGCGTTCTGATAGGTCGAAAAGATTATTTATACCTCCATGTACAAAATATAGGACACGCAGCTATTTTGTATTCTTGCGCAAAACGTAGCTCCATAAAAATATCAAAATTTATGGGGAAAAAATCTCGCTTGATATCTTTTAAATGAAAGAAATAAAGAGAATATATATTTTTTTTATTTTCATGAAGGTATGAAATTTAAAAGCTAAACACTCTTATGTATGATTCTGCTTCGCGTATTCATAAAGTGTGAGTTTTTTAGTTTTTTTTTCATACCTAAGTGAAAACAAAAATGCTTTCTACTATTTTTACCGTTACCTCTATCGTGTCCATTTTACCGACAGTGGTTGACCAAAACATAGTAACTACATCTTTGTCGTCCACTAACCTTGTCGTCCAGCAACACAGCAAACGTTTACTGCTCTGACTAGAGGAAGTAAGAATTAATTGGTACAACGAATAGTAATTTTCTCTGAATTTGTTAAATATATATATATATCTTTTTCGACAATATTGTCTACCCTTCTGAATGATTATTTTTCAAATAAAATCGATTTTATATTGACGTCTGCAAAACCTTTGAATTTGGACAGGTCTAAAATTTTGCAGATCAGGAAAGGGTTAAAGGGTTTCGTGATAAATGACCACCGTAATTCGACCACAGAAATTTATACATTGATCGGAATGCTTTAGATTGTTTCGTCCAGTAAAAAAGTGACCACAAGACTGATGTAAAAAAGGTTTATTTGTAGCCCTTGTTGACCAAAAATCGACACCATTTAACCCATTCCCACACAAGCCCTCCTTTTTATGTCCCTAGAGAATAAAGCTTTGGAAAACATTGTGGGAAATTAAGAATTGCTTGTATCAAGCAATCTCTTCATTATCCACAATGTTTTCTATCCAAAAAGAAGAAAAAACTTAAAATTTCATTAACTTGATATTGCCGTCTGCAGCTTCTTTCAATTTGGACCAGTCTAAAATTTTGTTGTGTGGGAATGGGTTAAATAATGTATATAATAAGGATCCGTTTGTTAAAGAAATGAAGAAAATGTTGTAGTAATTAAACGACAGTGTGGTAAGATGTTAATATTTTTATCATCTGTATTGTGAATTTCCGATTTTGTTTGTTTATTTTTTGAATGTTTGTTTGTTGAATGTGTGACATTGTGTGTCATTTTTGATGTTTTATGAAATTAAAAAAAAAAAAGAAAAAAAAATAGAATAAAATCTTTGAATTACAGATTTGTTCGCAGTATCTTTTGTAGTTGAGTACATGTTTATGCTTATGCAGCAATGTCTACCATATCACTATCAACATACTTATCTATAGGTCTACTGCTGTCTTAGAAAAAAAAAACAACGCTATTTGAACGAAGGTCTGTCTGTTTACTAAAGTCAATTTTTATTACCTCACTACAGATCAAGATCGTGAATTTGAAAAGAACTTCCAGATTTCACACCCTTGGCGGTCTTCCTCTTACTAAGATTTATAGTTTTATTGCACAAGGTGTCTCTAACGGCTGTTTTTCACCAGTCCGGTACTTAGGACACTTTGATGATGGTCCCGATAAAATTACGACCCTCCGAAATTAGGGGTAATGGCCCCTAAAATGTATGTTTTCTTATTCCGGTCGCGTTAGGGAACCTTGTCGTAAAATCTTTATTATCCTTTATAAGTGGCCGTCTGATCTGTGGCGATTACAAGGTATAAAGGTATCCGTTACCCTCGTAATTGAAAGATTAGGTCATCAATACAAGGCTGTAAAATGTCCAGCCGACTTTCTTGTGTCCTTGTCCTTGTGTCTTGTGACCCATTACCAGACGGAACATTTTTCAACTGGTCTAAACTGAAAGGAGTTGCAGACGACAATTAAAATTTATGAAAATAGATTGTTTTTCCAAATTTCTTGGAAGAAAACATTGTAAAAAATGAATAAATTGCTTGTTGCGAGCATTTTTTTTTTATTTTTAACAATGTTTTCTCAATTATTTTTCTTGGTGGGCGCCAAAAACATCATTGTGTGGGAATAGGTTAACTCACTCCAATAAATCCCGCTTTTTGCGACCCTCAGGGAATAACAAACTTTGGAAAACATTTTGGAAATAAAGAAATTATATCAACTGTAAATTGTCGTTTGCAACTTCTTTCAATTTGGACCTGTCTAAAATTTTTTAGTCTGGTTATAGGTTAACACATAACCACACTATCCCTCATTTTATTACGCGCCGAAGAAATATAGCCAAGGAAATCATTTAGAGACAAAGGCGATTTCTCCTTTTCTCACAATGCTATTTTCCTCATATGGACACTGTTTTATTTCTAATTCTAAACTCACTTATTTTTTCGTCTGTAGCTACCAGTCGTTTTCAAATGGGTAAAATCATTTGCAGATAACTAGATTCGGAATAAAGCTGTACTGTTCTTTTTAAAACTGATTTTGACGGGCCTGTATTGTTTTATATATGGAGAACATTGTGGGAAAACACGAAATTGCTTTTGTCGGGAAATCTTTTTATATAACTATGATGTGTTTTTTTTGTTTGTTTGTTTTTTCCGTTTTTTTTACTCAGTTAGATATTAGAGCCCTTTTAATATTAAATCCATATCCTCTTGAAATTTGACATGTGAAAAATTTAGGTATGTCTTTTTTACATAAAAGGGGTCTTTATTGCTGTTGTTTTTTATTTTATCTCATTAAAATTATCTTTTTTGTTTTATTTTCGCAGCGTTCGAAAAAGATTTAGGTTTATTTCTTATTCGTTACCCGTTTTTAAATCAAAGTACTGAAAACTACAAGTAAGCTAGCAAAGCATTTTTTTTGTTGAGTAATCTTTTTTTGTCAAACGTTATTATGATAAAGAAACAAGGTTAAAGCAACCAATAAGTCAGCCAATTCCCACACAATCCCTCCTTTTACGCCCATCAAGAAAATACTGTAGTTGTGGAAAACAATGTGGAAAATGAAGATATTGCTTGTTACAAGCACTTTCTTCATTTTCCACATTGTGTTCTACCTAAAGAGATAAATATTTTAGAATTTTCAACAATTGAAATTGTCGTCTGTAACTTTTTTGAAGACTCTGGTCAGAGTCATTTCGAACACGATGTGCTCAAGTGAGCCAAAACACCTAGGAGATGAACTTCCATGCAGAGTTTGCAATATTCCTGAAATACACAAGAACTACTTTTGTGGCGTAGGCATTTAGTGGTTAAGCCTCCAGTGGCGGTTTGCACCCGTTGAACTTTGAGACGACCTTAAAACTTTGTCTGTTAACTTAAGCTATCAAGCTGACACTTTGCTAGCTAAAAAAGAGGTATGCAATTGAAACCAAACGAGGAAAATAATTATATGTACTAAATAATTTCGCTTTCGAACAAATCTTTCAACAGAGTCGGAACAAGCTGGGATATTAAACAAAATGAGACGTGTTCTGTTTTACTTTCCGCGCTATTCCATTAACAAAAGGCACTGTGAATCAAATAGACAGTCAAAAGTAATTTAGCCATCTGGCGCCTTCAGATAAATGTCAGGTGAACAAAAATAGATTTCTCATTTCAAGGATCGGAAGAAACTGAAATGCTATGAACTCAAAAACCATATCGAATTAAATGTTAGCTTGCATCGTCAAAGAATCGAACCCGGGCCGCCCGCGTGGCAGGCGAGCATTCTACCACCGAACCATCGGTGCCGTTTAGCGCTGTTTTATTATTTATGTGCTGTATCATCAAAAACTATTTGCAATGGGACAAAACAAAATATAAAAAAATCATTTATTGAGGCTTTTTTTTTTTTTTGGATGAAGGAATTGATGGACCGCGTTGGTCAATAAACGAATTGATCGACCATAGAAATTTTAACTCTGACATTGGTCGACATTTGAGTGTGACATTTTTTTGTTGGAATAGGCGACTTAGAAAAAAAAATGTTACATGGTCCTAGTAATATTTCCTTTCAAAATGATATATCTAATATCTTAGTTAACCCTTTCCTGTTTTAAAACTTTTTAGACCTGTCCAAATTCAAAGGTTTTGCAGACGAAATTTTGAGTGGATTTAATTGAGAAATAACCATCCAGTAGGGTAGAAAATATTGTTGAAAAAGAAGAAATTGCTTGTTACAAGCAATTTCTTCTTTTCCCACAATGTTTTCTAAAGTATAAATTTGCGAGGACGTAAAAACCAGTGATTGTACAGGAAAGGGTTAAACCTTGCTATCGGAGGCCATGTGGCGAGGCCTGCAATCCGTCATAAATCCATATATTCAAGTCGAAATTGCCCTACGCATTGGAAAATCATCTTGATGAATCATAGTGTTTCTAAAGCGGCAGCATTATAACCATGGTTTCCTCTGCATTTTTTTCATGCTTCCAAAATTCAAAGAGCCCGATTATTATGTATGCTTTCGCGTTTGTTTTTCCTCCCAGAGTAGATCCATAAAATTTTACTCCATATTCCACATTGTCGTGTGCTAAGAAAAATAATTTTGCTGTTTCGGTAGACGCATCTATATTTGAATTATTACCTTATACCTTAAATTTAATTAGATATATGTATAGAACTATGACCATTTTAAATCTATCTCGTGAGCTTCAGCATACTGAAATCAAAGTACTGAAAGTACGTGAAGCTAGCAAAGCATAGTTTTGTTTAGTAATCTTCCTTGCTAAAGGTTATCATGATAGAAAACCTTTCCCTTGTTGGGTAGATAACATTATGGACAACGAGGAAATCGCTTGTCACAAGCAATTTCTTCATTATCCACAATGTTTTCCAAAGCTTTTTCTTGAGATGCTTATAAAGCGAAATTTGGCTGGAATGGGTAAATCAGCAAGCTTTTGTAAGAGTTCTATAAAATTTGAATAGTATTTATTTCCGTTTATTTATCGTCGCTACCGTAGCACATGCCCATATGTGCGACGCCCCCAGAAGACGGTTAGTTGTTACGGGGGATAGTGCCAGGATACAGGACGAAACTGCTGAGAGCTCTGCCTGGTTCTTTAATGTGCTCGGTGGATAGCACCGTCACACGAGGCCTCGGATTAACGTTTTATCCGAAAGACAATTAGTTTGTTAGTAGATATTGTCAGCCCAGGGCACGAACCTTCAGGTTTGAAGTCGTGTGCTCTACTAACTGAGCTAATCGGGCTGACTGAATTTGAATAGAGTTTTCAATATTCCTTAAAAACATAAGAACTACTTTTTATGGCATAGGCATTCAATGGATTTAGTGGTCAAGCCTCCAGTGGCAGTTTGCACTCGTTGAACTTTGAGAAGACCTCAGAATTATGTCTGTCAACTTGAGCTATCAAAGCTGACGCTTTGCTAGCTAAAAAGGGGGCTCATTTATTTCGGAAAATACAACAAGCAAATAAAATGATATGTTCTTAGTGAGGTTTTTGCCACAATAAACAAGTATTAGCATACCGTTCCGTTGTTAACATTAATAGTGAGCGACAACGAACATAGTTTTATTAGACATACGCTCGAAATAAATGAAAACAAAAAGATGGCATTGTTTGACTCAGAGACCGAGTTAGTAGCTTCTAAGCCAAATAAAAATATAACCGAAAATGTGTAAATAAGCAATTTTATCTTAGATTGCAAAAAGTTTTCATGACATGCGAGCATCGGTGGTTCAGTGGTAGAATGCTCGCCTGCCACGCGGGCGGCCCGGGTTCGATTCCCGGCCGATGCAATTTTTTTTATACTGAACACTCTGCAATGCTCTTATGAACTAGTTCTTTCTCAGTTCTAACTAATCCCACATTATTTTTTTTCCAAGGGAAGCGGAACAGGGTGTCTAGAAATGATCTTCTTATGTCGGTCTAAATAATAGTCTTGCAGTCTTTCAGTCTGTCTGTCCGTCTGTTTGTCTGTATATCTGTCTATCTGTGTAAGTCAATTATTGTCCGCTTTATATCACCGACACGTTCACATATGTATATTTCAATGAAGGGAAAGACGGACGGATGGGGTTGGATAAGAATAATAGATTTAGCTTAATTCTTTTTACAAATTGGTTCCTGCATGACTTAGCCATTTCCACCCAAATCGCCCCTCATGAAAACATTATGAAAGAAGAATAAATTACTTGTTTCAAGCAATGTTTTCATTATCCTCAATGTTTTATACCACAAAACACACAGAACTTAAAAATTTCGTCAAATTAAAATTGTCGTCTGAAACATCGTCTGAATTTTGAACAGTTTAAAATTTCATCGTCTGATCATTATCATTTCTGTCATTCCCACGCGATTCGGCCTTTTCACGCATTTAAAGATAAAAACTTTGAAAAACATTGTTTTTTTTTCTGTTCATCATTAGGTATGATACAATAAAAACCAAAGAGTCTCTTCGTGCATTAATCAATTCCTGGTATAAGGGATTTTCAATTTTCGTGATATTCGGCGGGGAATGATATCTCTTTCATCCTTTATTAACCCATTCCCACACAATGTCGCTCTTTACGACCCCACAGACAAAACAATATGGGAAATGTAGTAATTGCTTGTTATAGGCGAATTCTAAGTTTCTCAGAGTTTTTTTTTTATCTTGTTATATAAAGATTTTCACAACTTCTTTATTAGCTAAAAATTGTAGTACTGGTTTGAGTAATACCAGGAGCTCATGGTTAGGTACTCCAGCAGCCGAAAAATGACGGAAATACTCTTACAGTGGACGTTAAACCCCGTTCAAACAAAACAAAACACAAATCGTCTGCAACTTCTTTCAAGTTAAACCAGTCTAGAATTTCACCATTGAGTGGTTAAAGTTGCTTTCAAATAGTTTTGGGAGTGTAACCTCTGTCAATCCGAAAATAGATGTGAGATTAGACGAAAGCAGTAAAATATGAACAGAATTAATTTTCAAAACTTTATTCCATTGTGAGGTTTGATAAATCGTAATAAAATTATTCGAGCGAGTAATTTTATAGCATTGCCTTTTATAGATCTTATACTTAGTTACTGCTGCATTACTAATGACTTTGTAAGATGTGGCTTTAACCCTTAGCCATAATGCACCAAACACGACATTGAAGGATCTTTATTTGTTTTCAAATTTATGAGAATAGGGAAAACACCTTCTTGAAATTATTTTTTTATGTAGTAGTATATACTCTTTAATATGATTTGAAGCTTTTAAAGTCTTATTTTACAATAATTTAATGTTTTGTTTTATCTATCAGAATCGAGCGTTCTGATTGGCGTATTCATACAGTGTGATTAGGTTTTTCGGTTCATACCTCCATGAAAACAAAAAATATTCTCTTCATCTCTTAATTGTTATTCTATGTCAAGTAACTAAACTGACGGACTGCTGGCCACGCCTACAAACTCCGATAGGAAGTTTGACTTAGACATGAAATTAATATACTGTAAAATTCATGGTAAGTACCATGCAGCAAAAAAGTGAAATAGTTTTATATGGCGACCTACACGTCGTAACTACAGCTTGAATAAGCTGTAGTTACGACGTTTAAGTCGCAAAACCAACAAATATTATTCACATAAATATGGACCAATATTTTTCCTGTATAAAAGGACGACATTTGATGATGCTGCTGGTTTGCCAGTGATGCCAAATAGTTCTATCTGTAAGGAATATTTTGATATAATTGTGATACAAATTTTTGTATTGAATTCGAGATCGAGAGAAATGTCAATTTTTTTTTTTCATACACAAGATTTTGAAACCCTTTTCATTAATATACAACAACGAAATCTGGCCATAAAAGATAAAAGAATCTCACGAAACTTTTCTAAGATCAACCTCTTTTATAGACGATTTTCTCCACATAATCGTATTTGTTAGTACACGATGTGCCTTTTTGACGTCCCTTAAAAGTAAAAAGGCTTTGAGAAATATTGTGGAAAACTATCATAAAAGATAAGTTATTCTAACATTTTATGACATAAAAATTATCGTTTGCAACTTCTTCGAAATTGGTCGAGTCTAAAATTTTGTCGTCAGGTAATGGGTTAAGTGCTGTTTTGTCCACATGTATTGATGTATCATATACGGAAACTTGGTAGACATGCATGTATAAAATGAATAACGTTTTTGTTTTCATGAAAAGCAATGTTTTGAGGCGTGGCTTCTGGGTAAGAATTTGATGCCGACAAGCTTCTTTCAGAAGTTACAGAAAAACATTTACGGAAACGCACTTGCAATAACAAAGCTTCCTCCAGAAGTTACAGAGGAATATTAATGGAAAAAGATCTTTGAATTGCAAAGCTTCTTTCAGAAATTACAGAGAGACATTTATAGAAAAGCAATATTTGCAATTTTCATCCGGAAAAAAGAAAATGCATTGTTGCTGTATTTTGTATTAAGTGGAGATTTTTCAACACGCCGCATTAAGCCCTTTCCCACACAATCCCTCCTTTTTATACAACTGGAGAAAAAAACTTAGGAAAACATTGTGACAATGAAGAACATTGCATCAAGCAATTTCTTAATTTTCCACAATGTATTCCATCCGAAAAGACAAATAATTAAAAATTCCACCAACTTGAAATTGTCGTCTGCAGCTTCTTTTAATTTGGACCAGTCTAAGATTTTATTGTGTGTGAATGGGTTAATGTAATAACAGATAATAAGTCAGTTCCACTACAAAGCAGAAACAACAATTCTTAAGAGTCCTTTACGAATAAGTAATGATATTATATGAACAATACATTCTTATACAAATATTTATTGCAAGATTGTAAGGACATGGCGGCGAATTTGATCTCAGAAAATCGCACTCTGATAACATCGCCTTTTTCGATAAAAACACATGTTTACTTGTAAAATTTCACTCATTAATGTATCAATTGTAGGGTAATTGTTATCAATTGTTGTTCGATAAGAAATATATCCTTGTAATTAGGAGACGATGCCGACACAACATGTCTTCGGGTGATTTTTTACCACACCCCAGGAAATTAAATTAACAGAAACACTTCATCTCGCATTGGAGGAATCTGGTTTTCGTATTGTTAGTTGTAATTTATGATTGACTAAAATAATCACAAGTATAACTGACCCATAACCGGATCATGAACAGGGTCGAGTCCTATAGGGAATCCAATGAGATAACATTCATTATCATTTTTTTGAAAACCCTTCTAATCAAGTACAAGTATTAATCGCAATTCTTTCTATTCTCACGTTCATTTCTGTTATTGCCGTCATAGCGCAGTCGGTAGCACCAATATTCAATCATTCACGTCATGGGTTTGATCCCCGGCGACGGCACATATCCTTTGCGACATTTGTCTCTCACCAATGGGAAGATAATCGTAAACCTAAGTTGGATGGCAGCTGGAGGCTAGGACAGGATCTAGTGGTGGTACTGGTGTGAGAAATACTAGGAATCCATTGTTAGGTGCTCCAGTCTACGCGATATGACTGAAAACTATTAAAAGTGGAGTTAAACCCCATTCAACCAATTAATCATTTCTGATATTACATAACAGCTCTCATCGTCATATCGTCGGTGCGCGAGCAAAATGTCGTTACTACATGTCATAACCGCAGACTGACTTTTCGCTCCTGGTAATGTTTTCTTAATCAGGAATAGAAATTTTAGCTTACTTAATGTTTTATTTTCCAAATAATATCTCTAAATGACCTCTGCTTCGTCCATCCATTCTTTTTTCCCCGTATATTTATATACGTTGATCACAGAGTATCCATTTCAGTTAACCCAGTAACATTGGTGTGACGCAAATCGGTGAACCCAAACCAAAACAACAAAATTTTAGACTGGTTCGAATTGAAAGAATCCACAGACTACGTTTTAAAGTTGATGGAATTTCAATTTTCTCGTCTTTTTGGGTAGAAAACATTGTGGATTATGAATGAATTTGCTTGATACAAGCAATTTTCTTCAATTTCCACAAAATTTTCCAAAGCCCTTTTTCTTGAGGGTAGTAAAAAGAAGGGATTGTGTGGGAATGGGAACGTCTTAGTAAAAATCGAAATGATGACTCATTCATACTAATAACATTTTGGGTTGATTGAAATATGAAAATCAAATTAATGTAATTAATTTTCTTTTTATAAAAAAAGTATTTACTGCTATCAAAAGCGGTGTTTATGATGATAATAACCGGATATCGCCTGTAAAAGATCTCATAAAAAGATACAACCACCTGAACATGTAAATTTTTATCTACTTATTGTATCAATTGTGGTTTAATTGTAATCAATTGCTGTAAGATAAAGGAATACCCGTGTAATTACTAGACGATGCCGACATTATATGACCACGGGTATTTTTACCATCCCCTTGTAAAACCAAATTAACAGGAAAACTTTATTTTACAAGCTTATCTTGAGTTTGTTCCTTATAAAAATAATAGTAAAAAAAAAAAAAAAAAAAAATCAAATTTTGGTTTTCATCAATATTCTTCTTACAAAGACGAGGTAAAAATGACTTCCCTAAATGAAAAAAAAAAAAAAAAGATAATTCACGGGAAATGTCGCAGAAAGACCAAATTGCCACCGTTTTCCGACGAAATTCTTCCGAAGGTTTCCATTGCTTTCAATCATATGTATCATAGTAATATGTTAAGAAAAGGAAGGAATTACTTGTAACAATCTGCCACGTCTTTGATTTTTTATGTTCAACTAGCACTAATCATTCGCGAATAAATTCCCCACGATCTATTTTACATCCCCCCAAAACCTTGTTATAATCGATTTTTCATTTCCCCACAATGTATTCCTCGATTCTTTAGAGGACACAGGATGAGGGATTGTGTGGTCAAGGTTTGATAACACTGTGCAACCAGTTATTTGAATTTGAAGAAGTCCTTTCACAGAAACCTTAGGAAAATGTGAATCCAGTGACTTGCAGCCATTCTCTGACAATAACGATTTTGTTTTAACTCATTAACATATAGTACAATCTTAGACTATTTTAGATATTTCAGTTTGAAATCAAATCGAAATTAAGTTTCAAAGAGGGTAGAAAGAATTGTGGGGAAAAGAGAAATTGCTTGTTCCAGGGTAATCAATGTGTGGTAATGGGTTCTTTATTTACAGAAGGTAACTGATTACACTACTGCAAATAAATGAACGAAGAACTTTTGTAACCCTTACCTATTCAATCCCTGTTTTTTATGTCCCTGTAATTTTATAATTTAGAAAAAAATGAAGAAAAAGAAGACATTTCTGGTCACAAGCAATGTCTTCTTTTTCCACAATATTTTCTACCCTACTAAATTTTTTTTTCAAATTAAATTTACATTAAATTTTAGTCTTCAAAACCTTTGAATTTGGACAGGTCTAAAAGTTCGCAAATCAAGAAAGGGTTAAAAGAGGCCTTTTGTAAAAGAAGAAAATACTAAATATCAAAAACAACATGGTCATAATAATGGTGAAATCGAAAACCTTCATGATTCTAGAGCAAAAACAAAAAAGCAGAATTTCGGAGTGTTGGAATCTGTTTAGATTTTTTTTCTCCAAACGACAAAGATAATCGACTTACTCAATAACTCAAGACAAAGTGTACGAGTGTCCCGAATATTCTAAAGGCGCAGACAAAATGAGCTCAGTCTTTCTAAAAAAAGAGAGATAGGGAAAAATGAATGAATTGTGAAAAAAAAGAAAATGCCTTTACCGCATAACTAAATTTTAGACTGGTCTAGATTCAAAGAAATTTCAGACGAAGAAATTTATTTGACGAAAAATTGTAAACCTTTGTCGTTTTTGGGAAGAGAACATTGTAGATATTTGTAACAAGCAATTCCTCCATTGGCAACAACGTTATCCAAACTTTAGTTTTCTTTGCACGTAAAAGAACTTTATTGTGTAGGAATAGACTTAAACTTTACGTAAGTAAATTCTGATCGTTCAGATCTCGGTTCTTATTCGGCGCATTTCATTTAGATCTGAATTGTAAACAATATATAAGGATTGACCAAATCCAAAATACCCCCCCCTCAATAATCCCCCTCTTTCACGCCACTAAAGATAGAGGCTTGAGGGGAAATATTGTGGAAAATGTAAAGAAAAATCGCTTGTAACATGCAATTGCTTCATAATCAATATTTTTTCTCTGGGAAATACATAAAATAATTATTATAATAATAATGATTATAATAACAAAATTAAATAAATAAAACTAAACCTTAATAAAATTTCTTCAATAAGAATTGTCCCAGGCGAGGTCTTTGAATTAGGACTATCCTAAATTTTTGTTGTCTTCTTATGGGTTAACAGAACCAGATCAATGACATTGAAACTGGATTTCAGCTTCGTGGATAAAGCTGGTGCCATAGTGACTTGACTGCTATAAGACATTTAATAACAAGAGCATTTTTGGGGAAAAATATCGCTTGTAATGAATTTTCAATTATAGGAAAGTATTTTTCCTTCTCCAAAAACTCGTCAAGACTAGCGTTATGCCTCTTCCGATCATTATAAAGAGTGATACTTTTCGATTTAGAATATATAACCCATTCCTACAAAATGACACTTTTTACGCCCCTCAAAAAATTATTGAGAAAACATCTTGTAATATGAATTAACTGCTTGTGTCAAGCAATTTCTTCATTTTACAGAAAATTTTCCACCCATAATTTGGAGTCAATCTTAAAATCCAAAGACTTTAAAATGTGGTCTGCAACTCCTTTTAATTTGGACCAGTTTAAAATTTTGTCATCTTGTTATGGGTTAAACAGGTAACAGTACTTTAATTCAATAGAGATTCGCGTTGTTTTTGTTGCTATATGACCTTTTTGTTTCAGCAATTAACAGAAAATATAGTTATAATTAATTAATGAAGACAGTAAACCACAATTAACCTTCATTATACCGTTCGTCTCTCATCAACGCGGATCTCTAACGTGTAAACCGCCGCCCCGCCCCTCCAGGCTAAAAACCGATATCATTGGTTCGTAATTATCAACAAGACAACCACTGATTGGCCGATTATTGGTCCTTCAAATACACTGCTCATTTGTCATGCGCGATATTACCCGCCCTAAATTTTGCATAAAAATGACACGACAGGATAGCTGATATCTTCATTTACAAATTAATCTGTTATGAATGCATCTTTTGGTTAAACAGACAATAGCAAAATAAATAGTGGCACACTGTTAACCTACTGTGACGTTCATTGCCTTGTGAAGCAAGTGAATAACGTTTTAATTGTTGTCGTATTAGAAACTCATTATTACATCAAGTGTACAGTGATCCAATATGTTGACAATGAACGGTGATATTCGTACGGACGTACACTCGGACACAGGTAGTGATATAGAAAACACATCTCATGTGACTGATTATAGACTGGATTCGAACCTGTCACTACCGATTTCGACCCCGAACCATCATGTTCAGAGACATTTTAGACTGCCAGATTCCGATGATTCGTCGTGTGACGGGGATGTTGAGCTCAGCCCAGTACCGAAGGATAAAGTGAAGTTTGAACCTAACACTGATGATTCACAAGCATTGAGGTCTAGTAATCGAGGTATGTAATGTTAGGATTTTCTAATTCCTTTACTGCATGGCATATTGTAATAAATACATTTTCAAGCAAAAATACGCTTTTCTACGATCCCTAAGAATGAAAGTTAAGAAAACATTGTAGAAAATGAGAAAAATCAGCAATATGCAATCTATCTCTTTAATGATCAACTTAGAATATATTCGTTTGTTTGTTTGAATGGGGTTTTACGCCGCTTTCAACAATCTTTCAGTTATATCGCGGCGGCTGGAGCACCTAACAATGAAATCCTGGTATTTCTCACACCAGTTCTACCATTACATCCTTTCCTAGCCTCCAGCTGCTATCCCACATAGGTCTACGATCATCGACCCATTGGTGAGAGACAAATAATCGGAAAGGGTGAGTGCCGCCGTCGGGGATCGAACCCGGGACCTCTAGATTGACAGCCCGACGCGCTACCAACTGCGCTATGACGGCGGCAACAGAATATATTCGTATGGTGATGGATTAACCCATTCCAACTCAATCCCTCCTTTTTACGCCCCTCGAGAAAAAAGCTTTGGAAAACATTATGGAAAATGAAGAAATTGCTTGTATCAAGCAATTTCTTCATTATCCACAATGTTTTCTATCCAAAAAGACGAAAAAATTCAAAATTCCATCAACTTGAAATTGTCGTCTGCAGTTTCTTTCAATTTGGACCAGTCTAAAATTTTGCTGTGTTGGAATGGGTAACTACTAGCTTTATAGAGTACCCTCTTTTTGGTCCGATTCTTTAGACTTCTTTCAAGTAATACATATCTGGTATCTATACGAATGAGGGTTTTGAGACTCTCTAAGAAAATGCTTTGGAATACAATGTTGAAAACGAAATTGCTTGTAACAAACAATTTCTTCAATGTCCTCACCGATTTCTATCCTAAAATATTTTCTAAATTCCGCTAACTTGAAACTGTCTGCAATCTCTTTCAATTTGGACAAGAGCAATATATTGTCGTCTGGTAATGAGTTAATTCTTCATAATATGTAGTGTCAGAGAAATAATGTTTTACTCTCAGCATTTATTTTATTCATTTTTAAGTGAAGGGGGTTGGGTCTATAAGCAAGTAAGTTTAATTACTGATTTCTTACAAAATAAGAGTGACAGAAAGAGAGGGAGAAAAGAAAAAAAATGTATTTCGTTCTAAAAAGTTGAAGTTGGGCTTCCTCAAAAAACAACAAATAATTGAAACAAAAAATTATATCGGTGGGCGAGCAAAATGTCGTAAATACAGCTTTGATAAAGCTGTGTATTTACTACATTTTGCTCGCCAACCGAGGATATGATCCGTTATACTCTCTTGGAATAACAGGCTAAATCAGAACATATGCATGACATGCGCTGGCTGACCAGAATCGAAATAGTTTGAAGAATTGTGCTTCATGGGAACTCTTTCAAATGAATATCAGGTAATTTTGGGTCAGCAGTTACAAAGTAATATACAATGCTCATACAATGATCATCGTAGGTTCAGGAAACCTGACAAAGGGCGACAACTATTCTCACTGGTTACCCTGCGCAGTTCGCTCAGTCTGACTAGAGTCGATACTTTTTTTCACTTCTCAGATGGTTCCCTTTCTGCTTTACAGGACAATTACACATTAACCCTTTCCTGTCTTATCCCTGATTTTTCGTCCCTTTGATTTTATAATTGAGACAACATTGTAGAAAAAGAAGAAATTGGTTGAAACAAGCAATTTCTTCTTTTCTATAATAGTTTCCAACCTAACGAATGGCTATTTTTCAAATCCACTATAAATTCTCGTCTAAAAAAAAAAACAAAAAAAAAAAAAAACAACTTGAATTTGGATAGATCTAAAATTTTGCAAAACAAGAAATGGTTAATAGAATGGGATGAAGGTAAATGTCTGTTCCTTTAACCCATTTCCCTCAGAAGGACTCTTTTTGACGCCACAAGAAAAACAATTGGAAACATTGTGTAAAATGCAGGTTTTGTGACAAGCATTTTTTTCCATTTTTACACAGTGTTTTTACCTGAACAATTGAAAAATCTAAACTTCCGATAAATTAAAACTATCGTCTGCAGCTCCTTTCAATTTGAACCAGTCTAAAATTTACTGTCTGGAAATGGGTTTAAGGATTCGGTTTGATAGTGAGAAAGTCTATAATTACCTCCCCTTAGTCTACCATCTAGTCGTCGAATAGACAAATTAAGTGAATTCTAACTACAGTATATCATTTTGGCCCACAATGTTTTATTCTTGCTCAATTCCTTTTAGATGTGAAAAGTTGTTAGTTTTAAACTATTATGAAGATTTCTTACTTATGAATATTTTTTCTTTAACCCTTTCCTGTGTAATTTCTGGTTTTCTTGTCCCTGTGATTTTTAACTTGAGAAAACATTGTTGAAAAAGAAGATATTGCTGGTAACAAGCAATTTATTCTTTTTCCACAATCTTTTCTATCCTACTGAATGATTCGTTTTCAAAAAAACTTGACTTTAAATTATCGTCTGCAAAACCTTTGAATATGGACCAGTCTAAAATTTCAATTAACGGGAAATGGTTAAACAGAGGATTTGCTTCTGATGTAAAATGAATTATAATGCTTCGTCTTAGGTAAGGTTTTCGTATCTCAATTCCACATTTTTACACATCCAAAGAAAACTTACGAAAACATTATTGGAAAATTTAGAAATTGCTTGTATCAAGCAATTTTTTCAATATCCACAATGTTTTCTATCCAAAAAGACAAAACAAAATTGAAAATTACATCAACTCGAAATTGCCGTCTACAGCTTCTTTCAGTATTGACCAGTATAAAATTGTGGGAATTGGTTAAAAAAAAAACGGCAGATGAGAAAAATAATCGCTGAGTGAAATCAATTTGTAAACAAAATTCACTGATAACGGTCCCTTACACAGAGGTTTATCGTAATAAAAAGAAAATAATAAAATTAAAACCCGAATTAAGCATGTTTTTGGAGAGAAACTGACTCATATTGCAGTAGGTACAACTTGATTATCAACCATGTTACAACAATACCCAAATACCGGGCACTGCATATGTATGAAAATCTTGTTTCATACACATCGAGGAATGGCATACATTGACCGTAATATGGCAGAGCTTAGGTCTGCTAACCGCCAAGGAAAAAAAGTTTTTTTCAATCATAGGTTGCTATGGGTTCGATCCCCGGCGGCGGCACATATCCTTTCCGACATTTGTCTCTCACCAATGGGTAGATAATCGTAAACTAAAGTGGGATAGCAACTGGAGATTAGGAGAGGATGTAATGGTAGAACTGCTTTAAGAATTATCAGGAATATGACTGAAAAAGTGTTCAAAGCGGTGTTAAACCCCATTCAATCAATCAACAGCACTGTGTGTACAGACATCGAAATTTTCGGTGGCCTTATAGGCATGGTATCTACTGCTTTGTTTAAGAACCAGATAATGACATTCTAGACGCCGACCGATAGTGTTGTCGTTGGGCGAGTAAAATGTCGTAAGCACAGCTAAAATAAATCTGTTTTACGACATTTTGCTTTCCTAGCGACGATATGTTGGATCTTCGGGCCCCTTCGAGCTGTAATTTACCGTGACTGGGGAGGATTGTGTTATTTTAAAAGTTCTCGATTCAAAATTAATAAATGATTGTGCCAATGAATAATTAAAATGATAAATCACAAAGTCATGCTTTTTAAGCCCCCAAAGAAAGTTTGGAAAACATTGCGGACCATGAAAACATTTCTTTTAACAAGCAATTTCTTCATGGTCCGAAATTCTTCTACCCATAGAGACAATTTTTCAAAATTTCATTCACTTAAAAATGTCGTCTGAAACTTCTTAAATTTGGACCAGTATAACATTTTGCTGTTTGACTATTCTTGCCTTTCAATTGTGGCTATATTCATATTTAACACATTTTCAAAAGGGGAATATTCTTGGTATGACAACTTCATTGCTACTTTACACCACACAATAAGTTATACATATTTGATACAAGCAATAAGTTTTCAATCATACGTTGTGGTCATTTGCAAGCGGTCATCTCATAGGCCGTCATGATTAGACTGGAATATTTAATTCGGAATTAACACCGCTATGCGAGTATTCAAAGGTCTGTTTCCCAGGCTATACCTTCGATTATCCAACTCGATTGGGAATTAGAGGTGAAAATTACCCTCATCGAAATATTCCTTAATTATGGGATTCTTGTCTATTCGTGAAGTCATGGCCCCGGGGCAATCCGACATTACCTGACAATGGCCGAAATATTACGAATGGATAATTAAGACATCAAAAATTCAACACTCGAGGTAATGGCCGAATTTCCTTTGTACCAAATTTGGGAATACTTGTAATTGTTCCAGAGTGTTACTTATACATCTAAAGAAAAGACATTTCGACTCCTCTTTAGCACTGCTGGCCATAATTGAATTATAAAAGAAATCCAATTATGTCCTATTATATTGTTATCTGTGTAGAGTTCATCTTGCCCATTTGAGTAAGCTAAAATCAATCAAATCGATATTTATAGCTCGCTTTTTTGGGGGAGGGGGTAGAAAAACCTCATAAATGACGTTGAAAAATTCTAATCTTTTGATGATTGAAAAATTGAAAAAATGCTATGGAAACGGTGTTGAAATTGAGAAATTGCTTATTACAATGTTTTCTATCAAATAATTTATCAAAGATTTTCCTATCCAACCCCTAACCCCCATTCTTTCCAAATCGAATTCAGTTTCAGTTTGAAATCTTTCATCTTGCACATAGTTGCCATTGGCTGATTTATGCTACATTATCTCCCGTGTTTTTCTTCTATTTACAACACTATTTCACATATGATGTTGACAAAGTTATTATTAAATGACTCACACAGATATTAGAGCAAGGGTAGCATAAGTTACAACGAATAAATCGATTCCACCTTAATTTCAATTTCTTTCCCAATTGGTGCGTGATTCGCGACACTTCGGAGCATAGATGACAATACGAGGATTGTTAAACAACAAAAAGGCGAGTGCTAATGTTTGCTGTGGTGGATAATTTCATAGTAAAATGAGGGAATAATAGTTTAACCCATTCCCACAAAATGAAATTTTAGACAAGTCCAAATTCAAAGAAGTTGCAGACGACAATTTTTAGTTGATGAAATCTTCAAAATCTTTGTCTTTTGGGATAGAAAACATTGTGGATAATGGAGAAATTGCTTGTTACAAGCAATTTCTTCATTCTCCACAATGTTTTTCAAAGCTTTCATATTGAGGGGCGTTTAAAAGCGTCATTTTGTGGGAATGGGTTAAAGAAATGGAGTTACATCGTGGAGGATTCTGATACTATTTCTGTCCCGTATTTCTCATTTTGATGTTGGGGCCTACCTGTCAAAAAATATAAGTTAAAAAAAGGGTTGTGGAGAATGAAGACTATTGACACACTGCAGAAACTATAGAGAGTAAAATGTTGACACTTTCCGTTTTTGGAAAGATCTTGTTTTTTGTCTTGTTTTTTTTTTTTTTTTTATATCTAAGCCTTCGGTGTAGTTTGTTTTACATTTTGCGATATGTACTGATCTTGTTTTAGACCCGTCCAAATTCAAAGGTTTTTACGACCGAATTTTAAGGTCGAATTCAGTTGGGAAAAAAGATAATTCATTGGGACATAAAATATTGTGGAATAGGAGAAACACGGGGACGTAAAAACCAGGGATTTAACGGGAAAAAGTTAAAACTGTTTCATCTTTGTCTCATTTTGGGCGAAGGACTTCAGTCAAATAAGTTATCCCATTCCCACACAACCCCTCTCAATTTCACGCCACTCACAAGCAGTTTCTCCATTATCCAAAATCTTTTCAACCCCAAAAAGTCACCGATTTATAAAATTTCGCCAACTTTAACATGTCGTCTGCAATTTCCTTTGATTTGAAAAATTCTAAAACTTTTACTTTTGGTAATGGAGTAACTTAAAAAGAAAGAAAAAAGTGGAGGGGGTCGGATCGACAAGTTTAATAATCTTGAAAACTGTTAAAAGAAAATCCCTTAAAGGTTAAAAAAGACGAAGAAATTAGAGAGTCACTCCTTTGTCGGATTGCGATAGAAAACTTACTTTTTCAAAGAAATGAACGCAGACACGAACAATAAAAAGTAACTCTCATCTTGAGCTACAAAGAATTTGGAGCACGCGCCGAATTGTCCTCTTTGAAGAATTCATTTACCGTTTGACAAATCGTTAAACGCGTGTCTCGATCTAAAATATATTTTACGCTCTTTTAGTCATTCTAGTGCATTAAAGAGGTATTTTATTCCTTGGATTAACTTTTATTTAGACTTCCGACGCCAAAAATTTAGAATTGAATCATCAAAATGGATTGGCCGACTCGATGTAAACGTGCGCCACATTGTTGGAACTTGTTCAGGTGTATGTTTTAAGATTTGGGGTACTTTAACCTTTTCCAACATATTCTCGCTTTTTTTGCCCCTCCACGTTGTGGAAATTGAAGAAATTGTTTGTTGCAATTTCTTCATTTACTAGTTTTGTTTTTGTCATTTTGAGATATCTTAAACCTTGCATGAAATCTGTTCTGTTCAACCCAAATAATTAATATCGGCCTGTTGAAGATGGATATAAGAAGTGCAAAAATGTATCGACTCTGAGAGCGCAGTCTGGTCAGGAACGACACTTTTAATTCTATGTTGATTCTTTGCATAAAATGATCGTGATGTTTTATCCAATATTTATTCGACAAAAACATGCTGTGTCTCTCATTGACCTCTGCTGGATCCCGTCTCTTTTACAAATATTTGCTTCAAGGAATCCCCTTTTGCTTCACGAGTAACAATTATACTTGGGATATTTCATGAAATGATCTACTTTGTCCTAATGTTTTCTTCGTAGTTTTTCCCAGAAGCTTTATAATGCATATCTATAGAAGGAGAAAGAATGGGAATAATCCATCGTCTTTTCAATACTGCTATCATAGCAATTCTCTTAAATAAATAAATGATAAATGAATAAATAAATAGACAAATAGAAAAAAAGCGATAAAGTATATGTCTTGTTTTCCAGCGAAAGTCAAGGAACATCCGCTGAAACAGGTGGTCTTGATGTTGTACTACTATCCTAGATTGCGGGTTATATAATTATCTTGATTAAAATGACCTTTATCTCCGTAATGACCCACTGAGTAACGTTAATTAACTCATTTCCAACCTGTTTCCTCCGCACCAATTCCTTTAATCTGACCTCCCTGATTGTTTTGTAATAGACCATGACGTAAAGAGCGTATAATCGAAAATAGAAAACTATTAGGTATAATTATCTCCCCTGTTGCTAGGGCACCACGTGAGATGGATTCTTAGTTACGGTCTACCGTCTGATCTGAGGAAGCAGAAGATACGAATTAAGTAATAATTGTCAATAAACGCCCCCTTGAGTCAAAATGGGGTGATGAAACTGCCCGTTCAAGAGCAGTTTATGGGTATTAAATGTGGCCCACTCGAGCCCCTACGCAATCGAATTAGTTCCCTTCATTTAGCAAAAGGGGCCGCGACATATTTTCCAGTGATCGTATGAGATAAGCGATTAACATTATGCCTCAGTGATTGACAAACGGGAATTTAAATCTTGATCGTGATAGGAAAATTTATAGACCCTTGTAGACATCTTTTCATGAAACACTCGAAATGACAAAATAGAGTCCGTCACGATAGAAAAGTCTACCCGGGTCGGATTGGGGTTACGTACATAACTAAAATCCGTCTTTTTTGTAAACGATTTACATCGACCTTATGAGGTTATTTTGACCATTTCCTACCAATGGAATTTTAGATTTGTTTGTTTGAATGGGGTTTTAGGCCGCTTTCAACAATCTTTCAGTTATATCGCGGCGGCTGGAGCACCTAACAATGGATTCCTGGCATTTCTCACACCGCCATCACATCCTTTCCTAGCCTCCAGCTGCTATCCCACATAGGTCTACGATTATCGACCAATTGGTGGGAGACAAATTGAAATTTTAGAGTGAGCATGCTCATTCCCTTTATTCAGACAATGGTTTAATACATACACAAGTCGGATTAAGTTTTTATGCTCAAACACAAATGAAAAAAATCAGTTCATCTCATAAATTAATGCCATCCAACCAAACAAAGCGATTGTTTTACTAGTTTTGAATAAAATTATATGGATCTATTTTGTCAGGAGGCATACAAAATAGCTTCCGCCTCAAAATATCGTTCATCGAAATATGAAAAGAAATAAATATACATGCGTGAATCTTAATTGACAAACTATAATCAAATATTAAACTAATGTCATTTGAAATTTCTGACGAACTGTTATGATGGTGCCGAGTTTGGGATGGCAGCCTCCCATCAATTGATTTGGGCATGATCAAAGTGGTGCCTTGATATTCAAAGAAACAAATATAAGTAATACAAATAGATATACATTTATTTAGAACATATTCTTCTACGCTTATCAATAGTTTTAAAACACTAAAATAAAGCACGAATATTTCTAATGATATTTTCAAACAACCTATTTGACCTTTTCCAACACAATCCATTCTTTTTACGCCTCTCCAGAAAATAGTTCTGGAAACCAATGTAGAAAATGAAGAAATTTATTGTTACAAGCAATTTTTGCATTTTCCACATTGTTTTCTACCGAAGGATTTTGAAAATTCAACAATTTGAAATTGTCATCTGCAACTTCTTTCAATTTCGACCAGTCTAAATTTTAATTGTTGGGAATGGGTGAAAAGACTGCATATACAAAGAAATAAAACCGCTTATCTTTTTTAAAAAGAATGTTAACTCATCTTAAATCATCGTCGCAGTCTATTTCAACTTAGACAAAGCATTTATTGTTTCTTTCTGTTTTGCACCATTTTAGACTGTACCCTAGACGAAAACGGTGTAAGACGATACAGAACAGCATTTACTCGTGAACAGATCGCCAGACTAGAGAAGGAATTCTTCAAGGAGAACTATGTATCCAGACCGAGACGTTGTGAGTTGGCCCAGCAGCTTAACTTGCCTGAGAACACAATTAAGGTAGGCCTGATCTATGAACTATTTGTTTCATTTCTGTTCTATCCGATCGTACTATCGTCTTTTTACGTTCGTCAAGAGAGGAGTTACTAGAGAACGATGTAGAAAATGATGAAATCACTTGTAAGAAGCAATTTATTCATTTTCCACATAGCTTTCTAACCAGAAAGGGCAGAAATATTCAAAACATTAGCAACTTAAAATCGTTGTCTGTTTTGACGCCATTCAAAAAAAAAAGTTCTAGAAAATAATGAGGAAAAAGAAGAAATTTCTAGTTAAAAGCAATTTCCTCATTATCCACAATGTTTAAAAAAACCCACAAACAACAACAACAACAACAACAAAAAACAACAACCGCAAATACCTGTTTACATTCCACCTACTTAAAACTGTCATAATCAATTTCTTTCAATATGGACCAGTCTTACATTCATTTTTTTTTTTTAATATGGACCATTCTTACATTTTGCCGTCTGGTTATGGGTTAACTGCTCTAGTTACAGGGGCACCTCAATACATTCTGTACTAGAATGAAATTAATAAGAGGTCAAACCCAACGCAAGGTCATTAACAGGTTGTTCAGAATCGACTATAATGTAATATTTCATAATTCAAAAATGTCGACCTTAAACAGATATTTGAAAAGAAATCGGAAACGACACAGGTCAACACAAGATTAAATTGAAAGTATGAATGCAAAGTAAGGTAGAATAAACATTCCGAATTCTATAAATCTGCTAAAAGCAAGATATTTCGATCCTTGTCAGAGATCCTTGCCACCTGTCCTATCCACAATGCCAGGTCAGGGTCGATAGATTTCAAAATCGGCCATCGCCCATTTTCGAGATTTGTCGATATCACGACAGTCGGCTCTTTATATGTAGTTCAAACTAGTTTCTTTTTTAAAAGGGACCCGTATTAAAATACTTCACTGCTTCGTTTGAATATGCCTTCTTTTGAAAACAGCATAGCATCGTTTGCCGTGCAAAGTATCGTAACTACAGCTTTACATAAGCTGTAGTTACGACACTTTGCTCGCCAAACGACGACAGCCCATGATGAGCGTTGTCTTTTTGCAAACCGACTTTATTCTTAACTTTCTGTAGGTGATAAAGTCATTAAAGCAAGTGTAAGCAAGTGTAAGCATATGGGGAAAACATGAAACATGAAAAACCCATAGGTTGTTGTTCGCGTTCCCCTCACCCCGAAATCAAGCTTTCTTGTTAAGAGCAATATAACATGTACCGCAGTTTAAGTTTTTTTCTCGATAAAGATCTTAGAAAATAGCGGTAAATAACCAATAATGAAACATCAATATAATGTTCACAATTTAAAAGAACCGTTTTAACTTAATTTGAAATTAAGATCACTAAAATTAAAGAAAAAGAGAGTTAAACCCAGTCTCCATATCGCTGGGAAAAAGTTTGTCCCGTACCTGAAAAGTCTTTTGAAGCGCCCTCTGGCGTCAGTTAATATAGATAATTATGTGTTTGAGGCGATTGAAGAAAGTGGTAAATGTTGTGTTTTATGATTGGTAGATTAAAGTTGTCAAACTTTTGTTTAATACTTTGTCTAATACTTCTCATGACAAGTCTTTAAAGCGATCTGTGTTGTGAAAAGATTGAAGCGAAAAGGGATCTCTGCATCATGCGATTTGCCCGTTATCAGACGACAATTTTTACACTGGTCCAAATTCAAAGGATTGCAGATGACAACTTCAGTTTGATATCACTACTAATTTCTTTTTCGTTTTCGATGAAAACATTGTTGAAAATAAAGAAATTGCTTTTAACAAGCGAATTCTTGGTTTTAAAAACTATTCAAGGTTCAAAAGAAAAGACAGGCGTTCGGGGATGATGGTTTAAGCCTTTCCCACAAGACAAAATTTTAGACCGAAGCAACTTTACATACCACAATGTTTTCCGATGCTTTTTTCTCGGGGGGGGGGGGCTTTAAAATGCGGTATTGTGTGGGAAAAGGTTAATCTATGGTATCTCGAAACAAGGTCTTCGTTCAGGATGAAGAACTGGTAGCAATCGCTTCTGGGCGCCCTACTTCACTGTATTCTTAGCAAAATCAGGAGCGCATCCTGTATACAACCATTGTTGCTTAGATACTAGCTCACATTCGAGGTCTTGATGTTTCAACGAAATCGTAGTTTTGTAACCTATCATATTAATCTCGAAATCACACCATTCGGTTAATTGTAACGCAGTTCCACAGAATTCTATGAGAAATGGAAGAAGGTTAAGATGCTATCTTTTCTTAAATCCTTGAAAGATAACATCTTGTAATAATTGCTTCAAAACGGGGCGGAAATGGTGCGCGTAATCTTTTTATAGCTACCATTATCAAGAGCCTCGTTTTGAGTTCGTTTTTACGACAATCAAAAAAAGCACATGGCACGTATTAAACCGTTCGAAATTGTTTTTCGATTTACCTCTATTATGACTATTAAATAAAACAGGCTGCGATATTTAAGATGAAACAGTTTTCATGTAAAAAGAGCAAATTGTGATAACAGTAATAAATACATTATTTAGTAGTTACAACATATGGGCAGTTTTGTTAGAAATCAGCACCCCGTAGCTAGTCGACCCGATCATGCCATAAAAATGACAGATTAACTCGGGATTAAACAGATTTTTACACAAATTTGTCAATCATGAGTCGTTTAAAGACACGGATAATTGTTTTGAATTTGATGCACACGGCAAACAGACCTTTTGATTTTTTTAAGACCCCAGTCGTGTATGCCTGCGATACGTCTAGATCCAAGGAGATAAATCACTACTGTTTGAAGATATACTGTTTTGATTGACAGAAACTTACACGTTGTAACAAAAATGATGAACAAATACATTTGTAAATAATAATACTATCTTGTAAATGTGAGGAAAAAATAAAGCAAACACACACACGCACATACACAACAAAACAACAACTTTTTGATATGAGGAAATGATAACAATCCAAGTACACAGCGTTACACGCAAGGGGAAACGAGTCTATCTACTATTCATTAGTCTGTTTTAGTTATGCAAAACTAGCGGGTGAACCGTTTTGGAACAAAATAAAGCGCGAAGCAGGTACCATCTTTTACCGAAGGATTTAATAAATCAATGTACACAGGCTTACATCTCATACTTTGCTTTTATCTATTTACAGGTGTGGTTTCAAAATCGCCGTATGAAAGACAAACGACAGAGAATGGCTATGGCCTGGCCCTATGGTATTGCCGATCCTCATCTGTACGCTTACCTTGCCGCTGCCGCCGCGTCATACCCATATGGACTACCACAGTCAACTCCAGTCAACTACTACACATCTCTCGGTATGCCACACCGATCTACTGTTCCCCAAGTTACCTCTCCTGTTTCTACACCCTCAATCGGGACACTAGGACAATATCCATTCCCGAATCCCCTTCGACCAAGACCGGAAACTCTGCCTGGAATTTCGACGTCGTTCCTAGCAGGATCCCCTGGCATGCATCATCAGCTACCATTACATAGCACTCCCCTCAGTGGCGGCCATAATGTGACGTCATATGACACGTCATCTTTGGCTTTGAACAGTTCCTTGAATTCCAGCGGTGGGTCTGCGTCCCCGTCTTTAGAGGATACATCTTATGGAAGTTCAGTGTCGAGCTCGCGGTTGGTCACCAGCTCAAAACACGGATCAAGTATTTCCCATCCTAACCTGTCACCCCCTGCAAATCCAAGCTCGCCATTACCAACAAGTAAATCCAGTGTTTCGAACTCGTCTCCACAAGGTCTTTTTAGACCATTTCAAACGGACATAGAGAGATCATAGACTTACTGTAGTGATGTTTGTTATAAAAATTGTCCCAAAATGAAGTCTTAAAGTTATTAGTTGATTTCATTTGAAGGACGAAACCGTATTATTGACATGTATCAAATTGAGCGTATTAACCCATTCCGATTCAATCCCGCTTTTTACGCCCATCCCTCAAGACCCGAGTTTCGAAAAATATCATGTACAATGAGGTTACAAGCACCTTATTCATTTTCACTACGTTTTCTGTGTGAAAAAGTAAGTTTTTCAAAATTTCATTAACCTTAAATGTCTGTCTGGAACTTTTTTGAAATTTGGCCAGTATGAAATGTTGTCTTCTGGTAATAGGTTAGATTTGTATAGTTTTAATAGTAGTACTCATTTGTCAAAAGCAATTATTCGGTTTTGAAAAGTGGTTTCTTTCCTATTCAAAGTGCGTGGATTACCACAAGATGCATCATTTCTTCAATCTTCGACAATGGAAACTGATCCGAAAATTTCCTGTTGATAAATCAACATTTTCTAAATAATCCCAGGTTTTTACGTCCCTATGTTTTCATACCTGAGAAAACATTGTAGAAAAGAAGAAATTGCTTGTAACAAGAAATTTCTTCTCTTCTAAAATTTTCTGTCCTACAGAAGGATTATTTTAAAAAAATCGTCTTTGAAATGTCGTCTGAAATTTGAAAAACTGGAAAGGGTTAAAAGATGCATAATTACTTAACATTAATTTGTAGAACCACAGGTCAAATAATGACTGTAATGATGGTAATTATGCGAGACACTGTGGGGAAATAAGAATTTAACTTTTATGATGTGATATATCGCGTTACATGTACTTATTTCTTAATTTGCGTACGCTGACATATTCCTTCGATTTAGATCCGTCTTGAATTTTCTACTGACTGTTGAAAAGTGCACTTTGAGATTTGAGATCCCTGTAATATACCAATGGCAGCTGTCAATTAAAGAATCAATCGGCAAATCAAATCATTCATTTAGACCTGAAGTGAACTTCGTACACCGACATCGGCCTGTATTTTTGTGATTCATTTTTGTTGGTTTGGCGAAAACATGGCTTAACTAGAGCTTAATCAAGCTGTAGTTACGGAGTTTTGGTCGCCAACCAACCATTATACCTTTTTTCCGGCGGAGACAATAGGCGCGACCAATGACCCGTCATTTGCTCTTTGTTTCGTTTCGATTAGAGCAATTTCTGCTGGGATTTCTCTGATTTGTTGTCAATTTTATTGGCCAATAGATGTTTTGATTGAAAGCGTCGATCCATCAATACTTATAGGGAATTTCTTTAGAACATTAACCCTTTCCTGTTCAGTTCCCGGTATTTACGTCCCTGTATTTTTATACATGAGAAAATATTGTGGGAAAAGAAGAAATTGCTTGTAACAAGTAATTTCGTCTGTTCTCACAATATTTTCTACCCTGTCGGTTGGTTACTTTTCAAATTGCACTAACTTTTAATTGTTATCTGCACAATCTTTCAAATTCGACAAGTCTAAAATTTTGAAAAACAGGAAAGGGTTAAGTGAAATATCTTTATCAACCCTTGTCATGCTGAATAAAGTCCTTTGAATTGAATCAAAGGACTGGCAGCGCTGGTTGGAGGCCTATCAACATTTCTTTTGAAATTTGAATTTAGAAACAACTCCGGCTTGAAAGGGACGGATATGCGGTGAAAACAAAGATCAGATTTGTGCAGGCTTTTCTTTGTCTATTCCTCCTGAAGAAACAGGAATAGTTTTGGTTCACCATGACAAGGATTCATTTGAATCGAAATACACCAGGAATAAGTTACCAAAAACTATTGCTCTGTTTTTCGTTTCGACAAGAGCAAGACGTTGATTATGGTTAACATATTTAAAGACAACTCAGAATTTGAGCCATTACCAGATGTTACATTTTAGACTGGTCCAAATTGAAAGGAGTTGCAGACGCCAATTAGAGATTTATGAAATTTTAGACTTTTGTTCAACTTTCTGAATAGAAAACATTGTGTAAAATGAAGAAATTGTTACAAGCAATTTCTTCATTTTACACAATGTTCTTTCCCAATTGATTCTATTGAGGGGCGTTTAAAACCGTCAGTGTGAGGAGATTGGATAAGCCATTACCAGACGACACATTTTTAGTGTGATCGAATTTGAAATAAGCAGACGACTTTCTAGAGCAGGAATTGAAAAAAAAGTATCCTTAAAACTTTGGCGGGGTGGGGTTTGGGTGGGGGAAGAGAAATTTCTTGTGATAATCTTTTTCTTGTGATGTGCCTCAACCTGATGTCGCCAAATAAGATTCGAATTAAAGACAAATTGGAACTAAAAGCTAGTTCGGAATGTCGGAGATGGGTAGATATATTCAAACGTTTTGACTGGTGCATTTTAACTTTGTCCTCTTACGACTTTACAGATGCAAATCAGACTTTTCTTTAGCTTTCTGACAAATCGTCATTGATGTTCTAAAACCTCGTAACTACAGCTCGAACCAAGTTGTAGTTATGATATTTTAGAACGACAACGACCAAATTGGAATCAGCAGTAACTTAGATTTAGACATATGTGATTTACTGATAGAAAAATTAAATATGATCAGTCAGGGAATACACGGGAACTCCTTGGAACAAATATTTGATTTAGAGATCTGATCCAGCAGAGGTCAATTAGACAGTATTTTGAATATAAATACAAAACATATTAAACGCTAGAATGATCATTCATAGTCAGAAAATCTATCAAAAGTAAAATTTATCGACCCTGGCCAGGCGCTAACCTCCGGGTAGTCATGCCAGGGTGCCGGTTTTCGTGAAAAAAAAAGGTCACAAATGAAAAATAAAACAGCCAGGGTTTTGGGTCGAACTGGTTTTGTATAAAATGAGACATAAGACCCCTTTTGTACTTTTAAAAAATATTTGATTCATGTGTTGTTAGTGTAAATAAACGTTAACTATTGTAGAATGTGTTAGTCTTGTTTAAACGTCATTGGCAATGTGTTTTTCATACAAAATTTGGCTGTAAAAAATTACTTTCCGTACAATTGACCAATCGTCGCTGTCAATCAAATTACCAGTCGACCAATGAAATCATTCATTTCGATCAGGACTGAGTTGTTAACTACAAAAAATGGCCGCCATTTTTGTTAACCTTTATGTTGGTTTTGGCGACTCAAACTTCGTAACTATAGCTAATTCAAGCTATAGTGGCGACGTGTAAGTCGCCAACCAACTATTCTACTTTTTGTTGCATGCTACTGGCCGTAAATTGTGCAAAATAACGCCGTTTAATATCGAAGCGGGACTTTCGGTGGGCGTGGCAAACGAAATAGGTAGGCGGAGCCAGCGATTGGTCAATTCTTACCAAGTCCTTACTTCCTCGCTTTGTAAAGCAAGACGACCCTCTAAATTTCTGTACGGTAAATGAGGATGTGTTTGGCACCTCCAACAATAACTCATGTTCGTTAAGTAAAGACTCTGATCAGCCTGTGCGTCCGCACAGTCTGATCGGAGTCTTAACTTTGCGCTCTATAGAGAGCTACCGATTTAAATCTTCGACATGCGGCAAGCGGATATTCTATGAGAACTGTGTGGCTGTCAAGACTGCATAGTGTCTGCGCCCAACGATACACGTGAACTGTCTGGAAATGTTACTAACTGGATCGGTGTTAATGCTATGCTAACTCCAAGCCTAAAAGGTGCTCAAATATCCCTCTCTGAAATTAATTTGTTTTCCCTCGCGCGTGAAAGAATCCTACAGGACATTCGTAATACAAATATATGAAAAAAGAGATCCAACCCAGCAGAGTAAAGAGATTCTAAAAGGTAGAATGACCATTCTAGATAAGGAAAATGTTCCAATAGCATTGTTTTATTCTGGTCTTGACAGTTTGATAAGGTCGTTATTTTTCGACTTTCGGAGACAGTTCTTTCTAGAGAGTGACGGACAATATTGCTTCATTAGATCTCGCTGCTTTCTGATTTAATATTATTCCCTCCGCCCAAGCGTCGGGCTATTTCGAGAAATAAAACCAAAACAACAATACGTTGGATTTCATGGATCTGATAATTTCTGACGCTCAGACATGTTTCCATAAAATATATTTCTTCTTGTTTTTTTAGGAGACGATAAATTGACTTCATTCATTACCTTTTATATGCACATGCATAAGCGTTCACCCGAAATTTTTATCGACCAAAATCAGTTTCTTTGCAAGTAAGTCGTGATCGATTAATTTCAAACGGCTAAACGTGAACCGTCACAAGAAAGGGAAGTCCACGCGGTATGGACAGAATCTATGTTTTCGCACTCACTAGTTGTTTGCTTTTGTCTGTAAAAAAACAATTCATTTTCCATTATACTTTCTAAATCAGAGGGCCTTTATTTCAAATTTAAAGCACTATTAAGCCATTCGAACACACTACCGCTTTTTTACGCTTCTAAAGAAAAGCAACTTGAGGAAAACAAGTTTGAGAATGAACCTTGGTTTCTACCCTAAAAGGCAGAGATACTAGAAATTCCCTCACTTGAAATTGTCATCTCCAACTTCTTTGAATTTTAACCAGTCTAACATTTTGACGTATTGACACATTCAGGTAACCAGCGTCATTTGATCAGTGCATGATCAGTGTGTCGCGCAGGGCATGAACTCAAAGCATTAGTAAATAAGAAAATAGAAGTAATTTCAAAACAAAGTATACTTATTTTGGTACGGAAAGAGAGACGGACCCGGGGATGCTAAGAATTTATTTAGGACTATAGTCGACAGACTATTGATTCAGTTATAATTACAATAAGAAATGTTGGGCATCGCCTTTTGCCTCCCTTTTTCTAATTTCTACGAAACGAACACCGCGCAAATATTCACGTGACCGCCTCAATGACGCTTTTAGACGTCCCCAAGAAGAAAAGCTTCGGTAAACATCGTTTTTTAAGCAATATCTTCATTATTCACAATGTTTCTTCTCCAAGAGACAGTAATTTTCAAATTTTCACCAACTTGATATTGTTGTCTGCAAATTCTTTCAATTTTGATGAGTCTACAATTTTATCGTCTGGTAATAGGTTAATAGTCAAAGCCCGATGTATTTTGACTTTTTCCTCTACTATTTGTCAAAAGCCAACCAAAAAAGGTTTATTTGATAGAATAATTCAATTTTAGGGCCCCGACTTTGATGGTGGTCATTTTCACCAATAATATAAGATAATGACCATTGTTACTACAGACCATTAAATGCTTTCCTTTCCTTTAGACCCTTCACTGCCCATTAACCCAATCCAACACAATGGCGCTTTCTGACGCCTCTCAAGAAAAACAATTGGGAAACATTGTGTAAAAAGAAACAAAATGCTTGCTACTTGTAATTTATTCATTATTCACAATGTTTTTCTACTCAGACAATTGAAAATATAAAAAATTACATTCCTTTCAATTTGGACCAGTCTAGAATTTGTCGTCTGGTAAAGTGGTTAAAAATCTTATGCCTAAAATCAAAGAGCTTCCTGGTTTTAATGCTCTTACTGCTCTTACACAACTGCTGGATCGCCAATGTCGATAGAAATATCGATTGACCAATCTTATCATTTACTTTGACCGGAATTGAACTCCGACATTTATGTTAAGCACTCTTATTGGTATGGTTACTTAACCCATTCCCATACTAAAACTTTCTCAGACTTGTCCAAAATGAAAGAGGCGGAATACAACAATTTCAGCTTGGATTTTTATTTTCTTTCTGTTTTTTTTTTTTGCTGTTGACTTTTTGGATAGAAAACATTGTGGACAATAAAGATCTTTATGTGATAGAACTTATTTACTTATCCATGTGCTTCCTTTACGCCTTTGTCCCCTAAATATGTTGATGAAGAGCATATATGAATGTTACATGTAACTACGTGAGAGAGAGAAGGGGGAAAGAGATAGAGAGAGAGAAAGGGGGTGAGAGAAAGAGAGAGATAGAGAGAGAGAAAGAGACTGAGAGAAAGAGATAGAGAGAAAGAGGTAGAGAGAAAGAGAGATAAAGAGAGAGATAGAGGGAGAAAACGCGATAGAGAGAACGCGAGAGCGAGAGAACGCGAGAGAGAACGAGAGAGAGAGGAAGAGAAAGAGAGAGAGAGAGCGAGAGAGATAGATTGTGTTTGAGGGTCCCTGTTCACATTTCTTTATTTCTTATTTCTATATAATTTTTATGTTGTTCCGGATTCTTTATACAGAGAAGTATCGATTGAATGAAAATCAATATTGTCCATTTTGTTGAATGTGGACCTGTGCGCAAGCGATTGTAAATTTTACAACCTTGACTTTCAAATTACACGTCCCAGGAATTTCGACCGTATGTGTTTATATCAGTCTGCGTAATAGATAAATCGGGGTTTCTTTAGATCTTGACCGCCAAGTGGACATAATAACAATGATTTGACCATGATAGTGCCTGGCCATAATAATTTACCCAATGATGCGGGATTAGCCCTTGTCCCACTGTATTAATTCTGCCAACCTTTCTGGAGGGTTTCGGGCTATGCTATGCCAATTCGTTCCCAAATGTCTAAATCAAAGCCGCTCTTTGAAATAGCTTAACCTATTCCCACACAATGACACTTTTAGACGGCCCTCGAGAAAAACAATTGGGAAAACATTGTGTAAAATGAAGAAATTGCTTCTAACAAGAAATTTCTTCATTTTGCACAATGTTTTCTACACAGAAAAGTCGAAAAAATGTAAAATTCAATAAAATTTTTATTGTCGTCGGCAACTCTTTTGAATTTGGACCAGTATAAAATTTTGCCATGTGGTAATTGGTCAAAATAAACGTGCATGGACCTAATATTTGCATATTAGAGGTTACTTAACCCTTTTTTGACATATTAGACTGGTCCAAATTGAAAGAGGCTGCAGACAACAATGAAAACTAGATGCAAATTGGAAAATAACCAACCTACAGGTTAGAAAATTTTGTGGGAGGGCAAAGAAGAAATTGCTTGTTACAAGCAATTTCTTCTTTTTCCACAATGTTTTCTAAAGTATTAAATCCCGAGTTTGTCCAGGAAAGGGTTAAATTGACGAATCACCGCTGTTAACCACACCAAAGAATCTGTCGGCTAAATAAAATTTGTTAGGTTAATAATTTGAATTTTGCTGTGAGAATGTTATTCTTAACGCACCCCCACCAGCAATCCTGCTTTCTGATGCCCCTCGAGAAAATAATATTTATTGAAAACTTTGTGGAAAATGAAGAAATTGCTTGTTTTAAAAATAATTACTTCACTATCCATAATGTTTTCTGCCTTAAATGACAAGGATTAAAAAAAAAAAAAAAAAAAGAAAAATCACCAACTTGAAATTGTCGAGGTTGTCATAAATAGTCGAGCTAGTAAGTCAACACGGCATGAGGTGATATCCATAATATAGTAAATTGATGGAACGCTGGTCATTGTATCCTCTGGCCACACAAACTGACTCCGACGGGAAAGTCCACTTCCCGTGTTAAAAGGCGTAATTTTGAAAAAAAAAAAAAAAAAAAATCCAGTCACATGCAACAAAAAGGCTGGCGACCTAAACGTCGTAACCACAGCTTATCTAAGCTGTAGTTACGACATTTAAATCGCCAAACCAACTAAAATAACAAAAAGTTGGCCAATGTTAAAAGTTCACTTCCGGTCTAAATAAATGATTGATTCTTTGATTAACTCGTGATTAGTCAATTAAGCTTTTCCCACTCAAAGCCGCGTATTGTTTGGAAAAAATAAAAATGGCGGTGAAAATATTTTCAATTAAAAGGATATTGTTGTTTGTTAATGAGTGAAGGTATTTTAGCATCAGTAAGAAAACTTGTACAACATGTAACACGGTAATCAATATACATTGTGTATATTAAACTAGAGTGAGTTTCGCCGTTGGCACTCGTTTGACAAAATGGCGATTGCTTTCTTAATTGTAGGATCAGCGAAATATATCATTATCATTACAAGGTGTGGACATATTGCATAGATTATCGACATTGATTATCTATTTAAACGAGCCATTTTGTCCAGTTAGGTGGTCTAAAATGTTAGACATTGTGGTCTACCAGTTCTGATTTTTATTCTCTATGTACATGTTGGCATACACGTCTCTCTCTCTCCCTCTCTCTTTTTCTCCTCGCCTTTCTCCCCAATCTCTCTCGCTCACGCTCTTTTCCCTTTTTGACAAGCTTTCCGTTATTTGTAACAAATGCAGAATCAACATAATGCAAGAAATAAGGCGATGATTTATTCTTAGAGCATAAGATCAGGCCATAATGTTCTTGTGCTTGCGACCTGGCCTTTGACCCTTCGATCGTGGACATCTGCTCATTTTATAATCGGCACGAACACTTACAACAACAACAACAATAGCCCAACAAATAAATGATTGAATAAACACCTAGATAAGCGAAATAAATATATATATAATAAACATGATAATAGAAAATGTATATATTTTCAGCATATATGTTCTGTTAACCAATTTCCAGATGATAACTGTTTAAGCTTGACCAAATTGAAAGAAGTTGCAGACGACAATTTAAAAAAAAAAAGGTGAATCATAAAAAATGATCTTTTAGGATAGAAAATATTGTGGATAATTAACACATTGCTTGCGATTTCTTTACTTTCCATATTGTTTTCCAAAGCTGTTTTCTTAAGGGGCGTAAAAACAGGAAGCATTGTGCGGAAATAGATTAAATGTTCGCAATTGACCAATCGCTGGCGCCACCGAATCACTCCTTATTCCTCGCCCATTAGCTACCATAGGAAGTTCCGCTTCGATTTTTAGATGCGTTATTTTGCAAAATGTATGGCCAGTAGCACGTGACAAAAAGTAAAATCGCTGCTTGGCGACCTAAACGTCGTAACTACAGTTTGAATAAGCTGTAGTTACGACGTTTAAGTCGCCAAACCAACAAATAAGGTTAATAAAAATGGCGGGGAAATGACGGAGTTGAAAGCTCAGGTCCGGACTGAATAGATGATTTGATTGGTCGGTTGATTTCTTGATTTTACAGTCACGATTGTTCAATTAATTGACTAGCGGCGTTGGATGCAACTCATCTTACAAAGACTATGCAGCTATGACTTTGTAACTACAGCTTTTAGTTAAACAATTCAAGATAACGTATTTTGGTCGCCTTACGGCGAATAGATGTAACTCTATCCCGCCGTTTAAAAGGACTAAAGAATTGCTAATTAACGAAATGTCTATTTCGGAAATGTCAGTAATAATAAATCGTTATTTGATTATGATTGCCTGGGGAGTTCAACGACTTCTTTATCTTAAAGTACATTTAAAAGCATCGGCAGTCGTAACGATACATAAAGCAAAACCTTATTAAATAACAAGAAGGATTGATTGAATGGGGTTTAACCCATTCCCACACAGCAAATTTAAGACAAGTCATAATTGAAAGAAATTGCAGACGACAATTTCAAATACAAAAAACAAAAAAGCCCCCCCCCCAAAAAAAAAAACCAAAAAAAAAAACAAACAAACAATTACGATAATGAAGAAAATTTTAACTACAAATTTCTTCATTTTCGAATTATTTTCCAGAACTATTTTCTTCGGGGGCCTAAAAAGGAGGGAATGTGTGGGAATGGGTTAATTTTCCCATTTTCACAGTATTTCAGTCATATACAAACTGGACCTCTTTACCATAGATTCCTGGTATTTCTCACACCAGTACTAATACTACATCATTTCCGAGCCCCCAAATGCTCATCACTCATAGATTTGCGATTATCCACCCATTGGTAAGAGACAAATGTCGGAAAGGATATTCGCCGCGGTCGGGGATCGAACCCAGGACCCCATGCCTACGAGGCCTGCGCGTTACCACTACGCTATGGCCGCGGTCTATCATATGGCGCACCAAATGGGGCAACAGTCCACTTAAGGTAGTACACGCTAAAATAAACACGTGCACGCGTTAATAATACAGGTACACTCACAAAATTTAGGTGTGCGCGCATAATTACTGAGCGTTCAAGGGTTTAAAATGTGCACGTACGCCTAATTTACAGGTGCACGCACAATTTTAAATAGTTTACTTTTTTCGCGTGCATGCTCATATTTTGAAAGTGCACGCGTTAAATAACGCGTGCACTTTCAAAATATAAGCGTGCACGCTTAGTTTAAACAGGTTTACCTATATTATTTACGCGTGCACCCGTTTTTTAGGCTCAGTCGATTTAAAGGGGACTTTTGACCCAAACTGTACACCATACTATCAACAACAAGGTCAGCAATACACACGACCAATAACTTAAAAACAATAGCAACAATAAAAACAATTATTCACGCTTTAGTTACGACGTTTTGGTCGCAAACAGAGCAATCTACTTTTTGATACATGCTACTGGCAATAAGTTTTGCTAGATAAATGTCGTTTCATATGGAGGTGCAACTTTTTTTTTGGAGTCTGTGGAGGAAGTTGGCGGGGCAGCGATTGGTCAAACGAAGGATGGCAGCTTGCAAACAAAAAATCGATAGACTAATCAAATTATACATTAAGGCAGTGTGTGATCTTCGAACAGGGACATTTCTGCCAATCCACGATTTGGAGTTTTTTAGTCAAGTGCTCTACCAATTGAGCTAAGTAACGTGCGTGTCATTTTGACCAATTTCACATGTGTGCTAAGTGCAGACCCAGATCAGCTGGTGCCTTCTCACAGCCTAGTGAGTGTGTTCATATTGGCACATTATATATTACTTCTGACATTCGGTGAATATATAAGACAAACGACCAATTACGGGTGTCATTCAAAGAATCTGTCGACAAATCAAATCATTACTTTGAAATGGATGTAAACTTTGAACTCCGACGCTGATCCGCATTTCTACTTTTGTTACATGTCACGCATCATGAATTTGGCAAAATAACCGCGTAAACATCGAAGCGGAACATCCTGTCGGAGCCAGTTGGCGTGATCAGCGAAGTTGGTGGGCGGGACAGGCGATCCGTCAATTTAGGCTGCACATTGTTTGTGTCATGTGCATTTCACTCACGTGTGAAATTGTTTGGAAATGTCACGCCCAGGGCCATACTAGTAAAGGTTGCTAATATCCCCTACTTGAACGCCACGAGTCAAAGATCTATGGCTAAGAAGTTGTCGTTTTTCATATTAATGAAAATTGATTACAAATTCGACGAGACTAATTAACATATTAGTTGTAAATTATCTATCATCATTAGAGGACGAATTAAACGCTCACCTTGAGTGGAAGTAAGAAATCTCTTCGGTGACGAGGCGTATCCCAATAACAGCAAACTTCTGATCAACCAAGGCTACCGTCCTAGAATTGACTGTCAATCAAAAACTGAAAGACCAATTAAATCATACATTAAGAAGTGAACAATGGACCCCCACATTGGTCGACTTTTATTCAAAGCGATGATGTGGGTTTGTCGACTTAAGATTCGTAACTACAGCTAATACAAGCTGCTGTTATGACGTTTAGGACTTCAATATTTTTTTCTTCTTTTTGTTACATTAAACTAACCATAAGTTTTGCAAAATAATGCCGTGTAATGCGAGTCGAACGTCCGGTCGGAGCTTAGTGGGCGTGGCCAGCGATCCGTCATTTACTATGATGACAATTAGTTAAGTTCTTAAGCACAGAACATGTTTGAGAAGAACCGCTGGTTAGACGTCCTTACTTATCCCTTCCAACTACTTTCTAATTTGATACTTATTATGATATTAAGGCTAGGTAAACTATTGGAACTTCTACACCCCTTTAAACTAGGTGGAGAACTATGGCGAAGTCTTTTGAAAGATTGCTGAAACACGCATGGAATCTCCTCCGAATTAGTGTTGTAGCTAGATTGCGATTGTTGTAAGGAGACCTAGTTACGTATTGTCTCTGCAGTAACATCGTTGGGTACAGCAATCTCGTCATTTGGAATGGCCTAAAATATGACTGTGTGGGGATGGGATAAGACCATGGCGAGCAACGAAGATGATATCATTCCGTTTGCCTGAAAGGCGTTCTCCGTTCAGTCAAATCGTGTAAGACCATAAGAGACCATGAAAGATTCTATAAAGATAAAGATAAACAATCGTCAGCAAACTATTAACATAAAGCACATCGTTGTATACTTTTGAGGACCGCATAGCGCAGTCGGTAGCGCGTCAGACTCCTAATCTTCAATCGCGGGATGTCATGGGTTCAATCCCCGGCGGCGGCACATTTCCTTTCCGACATTTGTCTCTCACCAATGGGTGGATAATCGTTAACCTAAGTGGGATAGCAGCTGGAGGCTAGGAAAGGATGTAGTGGTAGTACTGGTGTGAGAAATACCAGGAATCGATTGTTAGGTGCTCCAGTCGCCACGATATGACTGAAATACTATTAAAGGTGGCGTTAAACACCATTCCATCGGTCACATTAACTTTCATCATGGCGCAGTTACCCGTCGACGCTTAACATCTCTACATTCCATTTAACCTTTTCCTGTACAATTCCTATTTTTTACGTCTCTGTGATTTTAAAATCGAGAAAAAAGTGTGGACAATATTTTCTACTTTACTGAATGGTTATTTCCAAAATGAAACCCACTTTGAATTTCCGTCTTCAATATTTTGAATTTGGACATAAAAAAAACAGGGAAAGGGCTAAGCTCCATTGGCAACTTAAGCGAAACGATAGCGAACTGGTGGCGTTCCTTACATTTGAGGATGCTTTCTTCTAGAGAATAGTAAAATATACAACTCAGCAATTCGGCGTTTAGGTGAAAATTGTGTGTGTGCGTGTTTTTTTTTTTTTTTTTTTTTTTTTTTTCTTTGTTGTTGTTTTTTCTCAATATTCAGTGTAGTAAATGACTAGTTTATTTTCAAACGAGAAGAGGTCGACTAATAGCGGAATCTGGATTTGCCGAAATGTCTGTTTGTTCCTTTTAAAGGTAATACCAAACCATTCAGCCAATCAGCTTTCTCTGATTTTAGGGGAAATGTTACTTCACGTCCTTACTGCAGAAAACCACTCAACGAGTTATATGGACAGAGCCCACCGGATTTTGGCCTTCTTTAGTCTATATAAAATCACTGTTTTTCCCAAGCTTGTCAGAACATTCGTTGAAATAAAGCCTTTATGATGCTGTTTCGTCATAGAACTTCTCATTAAGCGTAGAAATTATATATGATGAATGACGAATTTTTGATATAATGGACTCTAACCACAAGCACCGTCTTTGTTCCAACCATGAAAATCACATGTCGCCAATTTTCACCTCCAATTTTTGAACACCATCTATAACACATAGACCTGCAAAGATAGTGTAAAATGCACTTTTAAATAGCAGGAAAGATACAGAATTACTACAAAATCAAATAAAATATTGCATATACCACTGTTTAAGACTCAAATCTCCGTGTCTTTCAAGAAATAAATTTTCTCTAAGATGTACTTTTACCATACAACAACCTCAAGAAGTAATTTCCAATGAGGTCACTCCATATTGGCTCACTTAACCTATTCCAACTCAATCCCTCCTTTTTACGCCCTTCAAAAAAAGCTTTGGAAAACATTGTGGAAAATGAAGAAATTGCTTGTATCAAGCAATTTCTTCATTATCCACAAAGTTTTCTATCCAAAGAGGTGAACAATTTAAAATTCCATCAACTTGAAATTGTCGTCTACATCTTCTTTCAATTTGGACCAGTCTGAAATTTTGTCAAGTGGGAATGGGTTAATTGTCGGTAGATTCCTTTAACTCATTACAGAACAATCCCTGATTTTAAAGTCCCTGTGGTTCTTTACTTGAGGAAACATGTGGAAAATGAAGAAATTGCTTGTGACTAGCAGTTTCTTCTCTTTATATTTTTCACAATATTTTCTATAATATCAGATAGCCAATTTTTTAACTGATCTTACTTTATAATGTCGTCTGCTATTCCTTTGAATTTGGACCATTTTAAAATTTTGAAAAACAGTAAAGGGTTAAGGGAGTTCGCTACTGCAATTTTTTTACTGCGGCTACTTCCGGCTACGTTTTTACCTCGAAGATGATACGTCGATTTTTTAGTGCAAAATAGAATTCCACCACACTAGAAAACGCAATGCCATAGTTCGACATAATGATTTTTCTGCACCAATTCGGCACATAGATTACGAAAACTCTATAATTTTGTTTCGGAACAAAGAATTGTTTCGAAACTTTCGGGAAACAACGTTACGTTTTCGAATTATCGCATTATCATTTTATGAAATTGAAAATTGCTTATGGATAAGTCAAAGCTCATGCATATAACATTTCAGGTATATTTGCAGAACAATTTCAGAGATATATCAAAATTCTATGAATCTTCTGAAAACCCAACCTTTGAAAATAAGAAAATTATTCCAAAATTTGACATTTGACCTCAAGATGTTACACAAATGTCTAGAAGCTCGATTTTGATAATGTACCTAATATCATGTCAAGGAATGGTTTTGCATGTGCATTCGATAAATCCTCATTTCTTAAAAGTGATAATAAAAGTACATTCAAGTAATATCTCATATACAAATTCATTTATTTAGGTAAAACTAATCGATTTGGAACAAGATTTATACCCATATTTTGATCTTTGACTTATAAGAATCAACTCCATCATGAAATCATAATGGTTGAAGATACATTATCCCAAACTGATAATCAATTATGTCATGACGTTTGATGTGTTTGATTGTTTTCTAAAGTTGGCTGGGGCACCAAACTATGGTTTCCTCGTATTTCTCACACCAGTACTGCCAGTGCATCCTTTCCATGATTATCCGCATAGGTTTACGATTTTCGATCATTGGTGGCATAAAAATGTCAGAAAAGAAAACTGCTGTAGTCGGGGATAGAACCCTGGACCTAAAGATTGAAGTGTGCTACCAACTCCGTCAAGATGATCGAACATTAAACTGAATGTGTAAGAAAACTGAAATTATACCCTAACTTGAAAGTCTACCTCGAAATGTGACCATGGTTTTAGGAGACCTTTGACCTCTGAGTGTAATATTGACTTACAGACTTACAGCTATAGATTGAAAACGAATATTAAACCGTTATTGTGACCTTTGACCTCTGAGTGTAATATTGACTTACAAACTGACAGCTATAGATTGAAAACGAATGTTAAATCCTTATTGTGACCTTTGACCTCTGAGTGTAATATTGACTTACAGACTTACAGACTTGCAGACTCAATGCTTTTGCGTGATAAATCATATTTCGCTGACGAATAATTCTGACAAGATGTATAAAAATCAATCCATGTATGAAAAATAAAAGTAACAGAAATACATATTCCAGCCATATTATGATCTTTGGACACTAAACGTGACCTTCACCTTGATCAAACAGTCTTTTGTTTTTCTTCCAAACTAGTTAAGAATGCAAGATTGATGGAGGCATTATACATTTTATGACCCTATTTTGACCTTTGCCTGTAAGGTTGGCCTTGAACAGTAACACTGACTCTTGGATTTTGATCCTGTTTTGACATTAGACCTTTAAGCCTTACCTTGACCTTGAAAATGATATTGACTCCTCAGTTTTGCTTTGCACATCTGTTCATACTGATATACAATGCTTCTTTATCGAAAGTCCACCCGTGTATGTAAGAGTTATAAAGCGGATTTGTGCCCCAATTTTGACCTTTGACCACTAACTGTGACATTGAATTTAAAAGTAGATCCCCGGATTTTCGAATGACATGGCTATCGATATGAAAAAAAGGCCTAATGCAAGTGAGTCATCTGTGGTGGATAAACCTTTGACCTCTAATTATGACCTTGACATCAAAGATAAAGACCTAATGTTTCCCAATTACAGTTCTGGCGGTATTTAACGTATATCTTTGGGTTACATAGACAACTATATTTTACTTTAATAACCATTCTGAATTATTACACACACAAACACACTATATGTATATACATATATATTGGAATTACCCCCATTACCTCCCCCACACCCCCAATATATATATATATTGGAATTCCCCCCCCCCCTTTAATTCAAGAAAAAGTAGAAATATACATATATAAAAAAGCCCTCAATGACCTTATGTCATATTTATGCTTTTATGAAAGAAAATATGTTGAAAACATTATATTAGAATATAATTCAATCGGTAATTCTCTAACGACAGTTTTTCATGATTTAATTCATGGTAGTACACATAGAATTATTCGAGGGATGAATATTCATTACACGTTAAAAAAATCCCAGATCATTTAAGAGATGAAGAGAATATTTTTTGTTTTCATTGAGGTATGAACCGAAAAACCTAATCATATTGTATGAATACGCGAAGCGGATTCATACAGTGTGTGATTAGGTTTTTCGCTTCACACCTCTATGAAAACAAAAAAACATTCTCTTCATTTCTTATAATTTAATATCATCGAGCGAAAAAAGCAAAAACTTTACATATTTTGATACCTTTTTATATGGGACTATTTTGTGCGGAAGCATACAAAACTGCTGCGTGCTCAAAATTTTGTTCATGAAGCTATGATTTTTTTTTTGACCAATCAGAACGCTCGTTTTTGATAGATGCAACTAGAAATTAAATTATTTCGAAATGTTTCATAAAAATGTCAGGCATTTTTGTGATAGGTTGATATCGTTCCAAATGATATGAAGTGAGCGTTTTTAGCCCATTACCAAATAGTAAAATTTTACACAATCCAAGATTAATAGGGTTCGCAGACAACAATTTAAAGTGTTACAAGCAATTTCTTCATTTTACACAAAGTTTTCACCCAAAAAATTCTAGAGGGGCGTCAAAAAGCGTCACTGTGTGGGAATGGGTTAAGACTTCTAGTTAATCCAACGAGACTTAAACGAGAATCTTCTTGAAAACCGAAGAAATCCATACCATATAGAAATGATAATTACTTTACATTCGTGGTGATCGATTTGAAAATGAATCTGTCTGTGGTCGTAATTTGAACCAAAATTAGGATAGCAAAGGCTCGAGAGAAACAAAAATCTTCATCTCCGCTTACTATAACGTGTAAATGTCGGAAACTGCCATATGAATCATTCTCTCTTGATCTTAAGTCATATACGCATGCAATCAAACAGAAAACTCCTGTCCTTACTTCACATTTTCTGTGAAAAAAGGAAGCCTGTGATACAGAGAGAAAGTAAATAACGGACAGAGAGACAATGCATACATAGGCATATATTTAGATGTATACATTTTTTGTCATTTAGGGTAGACTTGGCTTCATAAATCATATCTTGAATGTAAATACTATTTAGTAAATTTATATACTATTTAGTAATTTCTCCTTTACTCATAACAATTTCTATTCTATATGACACTTATTGTTCAGTTCAAATGCATTCATTTGTTCTCTGCAGCCTTTTCCCAATTGCGCCAATCTAAATCTTCTCGTATGGTTAACCCAACCTTTCTCTTATTTCTACGGAAGACGATTTTATTTCAATAACCTTAGTTTCAGGGGAAGACCGGCAGCGCTCTATCTCTTATATACATGACGCCAGAATTTGCAGTCTGCTGTCGGAGATATTTTTTCCATTAAAGAGACAAACCGTTGGCCATAAAGCTCAGTTTAAGTAGGGTCGATATTTTGCGCATTTCCAAAGAAGGCCATTTGCGCTGGAGTCACATATCGTCATTGGGCGTGCAAAATGTCGTAACTACAGCTTAAATAAGTTGTAGTTAAGACATTTCGCTCGTCCAACAACCATATTTATATCTGACTACAACATCAGTTCCAATGCTCAATTTCAATGATTTCTGATTGATTTAGCCTATTTTTTTTCATCTGAATTAAATCTAGGTTATCATGACGTCATAATTTTACACCTGCTGAACGCGAAAGTAAATTTTGTCAATGGATAAAAATATTTTCTATTTATCTAAAGTTTAATTTGTGCGAAATTATGGTATGATAAACAGTCTATTGCCTGCAAGTCCCTAATGATAATAAATTGGATTTTAATTAATAAGGACTGAATAAATTGAATTAAGTAATTCATTAAAGTAAACGAACCTTACAATTAATAACGTTGTAAAATAGGAAAAGGTCAACTCTTCACTTCGATCACGGAAAGCTTCAGCCTAATAGAACTACTTTTCCTCACTTGAACTATGGTCCTTTGAACATAACATAAAATACACCTTTTTATTATATACCTATAAAAAATATGAATTAAAATCTGGCTATCTAATACAACTCGACAGAAAAAAAATCAATATTCGGCGTGTACCAAAAAACCGTATTCGACACGGGCTACTTTTTTTGTGTATTGACGTTCGGGTTATTTTCGAAAAGTTGGTTATTTCTTATTCATTTAAAAGAATTTGCTTCATATCATGTCGTAAAAAAGGTATATAATAAAAGAAATATTACAACAGTGTGTTTCTCTATTTGTTGTTATCGTGTTCGGGAATCGTGTGTAGCTATTTTTTATTAAAAAATACCTACACACGATTCTCGAACACGATAACAGCAAATAGAAAAACACACTGTTGTAATATTCCCTATATATTACATTATGTACAAGTGACGGGTCGCTGACCACGCCCATTAAACTCCGACAGGGCAGTTCGACAGAGATATCAATCGACGTAAAATCTATGATCAGACTTCAGTTATTCATTCATATATACGTGTGTACGGGCATGTGTGTGTGTGCGTGTGCGTTCGTGTATGAAAACATGGATTTCTAAGGGATTGTTAAAAAATAGATTTCAATTTGCAACGAATTCCGCGCGACCTGTTTTGGTCGAGGCCAGTAAACGTTCAACAAAAAATGGTGCTTTTCACATACGTATTCATTGCTCTTGAGGATCTAGGACATTATATGTCGGAAAACATCGAGGTAAAGGAAGGAATTACAATTCACAAGCGATTTCTCCTTTCACAAGTTCTACAAACTATTGAATTATGTAGTTTGGGGTTTAGCATTTGCAAATCCCGTCGAATCGTTCAATTAGAAGTTGTAATGTTTACAACATTGCAATACAATATTTTCGCATTGAAAATGAGAGCTTCTTCAATATTCGCAATTAAAGCATTGCAATTAAAAAAAAAAAGAATAGTCGATGGCCCTCGTCTGAAATGAAAGGAATCAATCGACCACTCAAACCATTCATTTTGACCGGAAGTGAACTTCCCACTCCAACATTCGCCTACATTTCTGTTAATCATTTGTGTTGGTATGACGAGTTAAACGTCGAAACTATGGCTCACTTAATCTGTAATTACGACTTTAAGGCAGCCAACCCAACAATTTAACTTTTTATATGTAACTGGCCATAAGTCTTTGCAAAAAATATCGAAATCGAACTTCCTGTCGGAGCTCAGTGGACGTGTGCTGCGATCTGTCAAATCTATGGTAGTCGAGAAGATGTCACACAAAAAATATGAGTGAGAGAAGCAAGCTAATTCTTTGTTTGGGAAGATTAAAATATTGTTATTCTATGTACTTGTGTAGGGTTATTGTTATGAAATATCATGAAGTTTGTAGCCTGGCGGCCTGGCAGCCTAGCAGTCTGAAGTTGACAACCTGTCAACTTCAGGCTGCTTGGCTGCCATGCAGGCGGGCAACTTCAGGGAGATTTTCACGATGGAATACCTGTCAGGTGCGGTAACTTTTCTTACCCACATCGTCTCCCATAAATTCGAACACGTATCGTAACCATAGGTAAAGTAGTTCAGAAAGTATTCAAATTTTGAGATATCACTGTTACTGCTAAAAAGATTTTCAAGGAATTTATATTCAGAAATAGTATAGTTTTTTTTTTATCTTTTTTTTTTTATATTTTTTGTTCTGTTTTTTTTTTTGCAAAAATGCTTGGTGGGATAAAAATGGCTTTAATGGATTTTGTTTATTAGCACTAAGGGCGTCATTCTGAATCGGTAATGATAACAATTAATTTTGATGCAATCAAAGAGAATTCAATTGATTCAATATAAGGAGAAATAATATACGAGGGGTGTTTAAAAGGTTCGTGGTCTAAGCAGGGCGAAGCGGTTCAACCTGCATTTTTAAAGTAGTTAACTTGCAAGCTCACACACTTTAACGATGTTGAAACATTTGCATACCTTCAATGTAGAAGGTAGCATCCGGGACCTCAAAAAATGCATTAACAGCTTGTTTGATGTCAGCGTCACAGTGAAAATGGCGGTCACTGAGTGGTTTTTTTTTTTCATCTTTGGGAATAGGTGATAGCCAAAGGGTGCTAAATTAAATGAATAAGGTGGATGCTCAACCAGTTTGAAACCATATTCTCGAATAGAAGCCATGGTAACAATGGTCTTGTTTGCTGAAGCATTGTCCTGATGGAAGAGCACACCCTATGACAGTTAACTCATTTTCTATTTGAATAGCTCACTAAGCTGCTTCATTAGGTCAGTTCAATACTTTCCAATTATTAGAGAACTTTTTAAATATTATACAGTGGCAGCACCTCTTTTGAATGCCATCACCTTCCCAGTGGTTGTTGTTATTTTATATTTTTCGGGGTGGCGATCCTAGACGATTCCACTGTTTCGACTGTTGTTTTGTCTCAGGTTCAAAGTAGTGGCTCCACTATTTTATCAACAATTACAAACTGCTTGCGAATTTTTTTTTCGGATCCTACTGAAATATGGAAAGGTTCGTTTCTTGGTTAACACTTAGAAGATTTGGAACCCATCTGGCGGAAACAAAACCAGTTAATTGGTTAATTGCATGAACACATTCCCTTGGGAAACCTACTCGTGTAGCAATGTATCGCTGATCTGCATTGATTATATCACTGTTTTTATTGACGGCGTCCTTTAACGTGACAGTTGGTGATCTGCTAGGACGGGCGCCATTTTTAAGACCGCCTCTATTGCGTTTACATTTAGATCTTAATTTCTTCAACATGTTTTAATGTTCGGTATGTTCCTCTAACGTTGCTACAACGTCTTCTTGAATTTCCTGTGGTGATAAGCCTTTTAGATGAAGCAATATATTAACTGGCCGAACGATGACCAACATAGTTCATTTGTTTATTTGTTTAGAATTACACATAGTTGGTGGGTCAGAGAATCAAACACTAGCAAACAAGAGAGAAAGAATGAGAGAAAGAGAGAGAGAGAAAGAGAGAGAGAGGGGGCGGGGAGAGAAAAAGATCCTACTGTCACGGCTAAGTAAACGTACTACTTTATATGCATAGACCTCAATTGGTACATCTACAACTGGTTTGTTACTACCCAATGTCACGGACTTTTCAATCATCCCTCGTATAGACATTTCGGTCTGCAAGTTTAGCAGCTTGAGTAATACCGTGATTCTACTACTACTGAAACTAATGAAGCATGGCTTAAATGAACATAAAGCTGTAGTTACGTCATTGTTCTCGCAAACCGACGATATGCTATACAAAACTTCTATAACCAATTCGGCAATTTAATTCACGCTGTAAATTGATTACCTTCCTGTGATTTCAAACTTGCAAAGCTCATTGAAAGGAATTTCGTCCTTGGTCGATCAAAGTGTCGTAAATACAGCTTTATTGAATTTCTGTTCATCACGAGGATCAGATAGCTCACCGACGATTTGTCTAATTCTTTTGACATGGTATCTCTCTTGAAAATGTTCAGTCGTCAGAATGTTTCGATGACAATTTGAAGAAAAAACAAAAAAACAGTAAATGAACATGAACAGAAAGAATAAATTGCGAAAAAATTGAAAAAAATTGTGCGTATATCAGATTCTTTATCAATTTTTTATCTATTTTTATGATTAACAGATTGTCATCTGAAAGCGAGACGCACTGGTTTTGCTACATTTTCACACTGTTTACCTTTAAACGATCTTATGATCGTTATTATTGAAGAAAACCTGTTTATACAATTTAAAAGGGACAAAAAGTGGGTTGGTTTAGTCTGGCCTAACTATTTTAAATCAATGTAGCTTTCCGTTATAGAGGTCATTTATTTTGGGAAAGAAATTTAACCAAGGTTGACGACATTTATCAGATTGTGTCGATAGATGCGCTTGAATTAAAACCAATGACTTTGTCTATATAGTTTGGAATGATAAATCGATGAAATTTTGAAAACGAAAGAAACAAACAGAAATTTGTCCATTTTTGACAATTCAGGTCTCAAACCTGGGTTGCCAGACGTTTTCAATTTGTAAGTTTGTTTTCTTGACATGAGTAAATAATGAGGCTATCAGACTAGACCAAGTCTAGACTAAACATGTTTATCGGTTTACTATTTATCAAAAGGCGAGCTTGTGCAAGTCATTTCAAACAATTTCTCACGTGCATGAAGCGCAGACACCGTGCATGATAGAAGGTCACCCAATGCATTTAGAATGTTTCGTCGGTGGAAGAGCAAAATGTCGTAAATACAGCTTTAATAAAGCTGTATTTACGACATTTTGCTCGCCCACCGATGATTTGATGACCTGCCAAAGAAGCTTTTAGTATAGCCAGTATCTGTTTATAGAGTGCATAGCGAAGGGTTTGATCAGAATGTGGATGCACAGGCTGATCTTAGACTTTACTTGGCGCACATGTAATGGTTGGAATCGAAGTGAAATTCTGACAATAGATCAGTCAATCAGAACTTTTAAAAATGATACATTTTATGGCATCTCAACTCATCTCAACTTAATAAAAGCTACTTGTAAAGCCCCTGCAGAAGACAGCTTTTGGGAACATTATGGGGAAATAGGGCGTTGTTTTTTATGAGCATCTTCTCTTATTCCCGCTTTGTATACTCATTACTGGTTGCTAGAGGGTTTATTAGTACAGTTACACGTGTTAGGAAACTTTACATAGACCACAAAGGATGAAAGTTGTTAATAAAATTTGGAATCCAATTAAAATTTACTCTAGGCATTACATTTTCTACAACTTTCTACAACGCGACTGTCAATCAACGAATTAATCGACCAATCAAATCATTCACTTAGACCTGAGGTGAACTTTAAACTCTGACATTGGTCGACATCTTTGTGAAGCACCTTTCTTGGTTTGACGACTTAGGCATGGCTACGACATCATAATCAAACTGTTGTTACGATGTTAATGTCGCCAATCACCTAATTTACTTTTTTGTTAAGTTCTACTGGCATTAACATACACGAAATGACGCCGTTTAATCACGAATGGGAGCTTATTTGGCTGAACTATAGCGATCTATCAATTTCTTGTACGTGTGTCAAGTAGAGATCTAGGTAAAGTGTTAACTTTAACATGAAAATTAAATAGACTCATCTTTATATTCCATCCCTACACACAAAGAAGCTTTTTGACGCCCCCCCCCCGTTCCCCCGAGAAAAAGAATAGAGAAAACATTGTGTAAAATAAAGAAATTGCTTGCAAGCAAGCAATTTCTTCATTTTCCACAATGTTTCCTACCAGAAAGTTTAAAAACCTGAAAATTACATAAACTTTAAAATTGTCGTCTGCAACTTCTTTGAATTTAGACCAGTCTGAAATTTTGTCGTCTGGTAATTGGCTAAGGCCGACCCAAACACATAGATTATGTTGTCAAACAAGTAGATTAATTTACTTAGAAGATGACATGCGTGAGAAGCAGACGAAAACAATCAGACGATGTCAAAATATTGATAAATACATGTAAAAACAATCGTCTGCAATATTCACGAGGCCGTTTTCGGCTGGTACTCATGTTCCTTATACAGTAGATGCAGTATTTTCGTAGCTACTCTTCGTGTTCGATGGGATCATAGGCAAAAAAACAGTAGGAACGTTTGTTCCAGTCAAAATAGGCCCGAGTCTAATCTTACTTACGTCATCAACATATTGCCTTTGTTGTATAATTGCTATACCTGGGTGAATTGAAATATTTGCTCTGTTAAAAACAACAACAACAACAAAACTGGGTTAAAACCATGTGTTATGGGACTCGTGGGATAGCTTTGTATGTGTGTGTATGTATGTGTAATACATGTATGTGTGTTTTCAGTAAATGACCTTGTCACTTTCTTCTTTTCTAATAATGTTTTCTATCCTATTTGGCACTTATTCTCCAAATTGAACTTAATTTTAAATGTTGTCAGTCGGTAGCGCACCAGACTCCTAATCTTCAATAATGGAAAGTCATGGGTTCGATCCCCGGCAAATATTCTTTCCGACATTTGTCTCTCACCAATGGGTGGATAGTCGTAAACCTAATTGGGATAGCAGCTGTAGGCTAGGAAAGGATTTAGTGGTAGTACCGGTGTGAGAAATACCAGGAATCCATTGTTAGTTGCTCCAGCCGCCGCGATATGACTGAAATACTGTTAAAAGCGGCGTAAAATCCCATTCAACCAATAAATGTCGTCAGTCTTAAATTTTGTCGTCTGGTAATGGGCTACACAATCCGGGAGGGGGGGGTATTTTACGTGGACAAAAAGCAACATCGTCCATCGTCTAGTTAACGCATTAATCCGCTTCCCTTCAAATTAATGCTAAATCTCAGTGGATTATCGCTTAGTGATTTCACCAGCAAACCATTGAAATTATATTAAATCGAAAAATTCGATGTTTTAAGAGAAATTTAGCCCTGTCGTGCATTCATGATAAGATTCGCTCACGAGTGAACTCTGGCAAGCGTATTCCTTCTTTGAGAAGTTGGACAATTGGCTTCCTTGGAACGCTAGCGACATGCGACTAGAAATCCGATGCAATCAGAACTGATTTGGTAAACATTTTCAATGAATTTTCAAGGAAGTCCAAGTTTAAGGTTTATCCTGTCACCTACCATAAATACTGCCTAATAAAGGGGGGGGGACGGTATGATAAGCTTGTTGATATCAGGTCACAGGGTCACGTGATTAGCTTTTTCATGTCACTCGACCAAGTGACCGCCGGAACTAGCGATCACTACTTATAATGTGGCTGTGATACTTTAAAAACCTTGCATTTTAAACGATAAATATCTAAATATTCAGCTGAATTCTACGTCTAAATAAATTCAACTTTCATCGGTCAAATCATAAATCGTTGACGTATGAATGACGTAATACATGACGCAGGCGTTGTTTGTTACATGAAAGAAAACACATCTTTAGAAAGGCAGGATTTTAAAACGTCAGAGAGGATTTGTCGTGGGTATCATTTTAGTGAAGAGAAAACGCGGCTAGGCATCTAATCTCAAGCTCTGTCCATCCTGTGATATTTGATATGGATGGTACTGACTTTGGGTGTGGATTTAGCTATCTAACAACAAACTCGCCAGAAAATCTTCGACACTTTAGTCGAGTGATCGACAAGATAATAAATCTAGGCATATCATTTTCGATAATCAAGGTAGTTATTTGTTGTTTAAGGTTTAAATTTTAGATGTTCTTGTTGAATTCTATCTTACTCTGGCCTTAGAAATAAAATTTTGCGAGTTCCTTCAAAGGTCGACCACCACACCTCACCCCAGTACAAATCATCATGTACGGCGAGGGGAGGTCATATCTAGAATTGGTAACAAGATAAGCTGGTGTCTTGTTATGGAACAGGTCATAGGGCTCGGCTTCTGAATTTATCCGGTTCACTTCGGCTCACCAGAGATAAATTCCTACGCCATGTCCGATAAACTTTTCCATATCAAGACACCAACCTTCTAGTCTCTATTTATAGTTTACACAGTGTCTTCACAGGGACGATTGTAACGAGATCCGCCAGGCCTTCACTCGAGTGGTCGCTCATTACAAGTTTAGCTGTAACAGGTTAATTAATTGATCTATCGGGACGACCGCGGCTGTAAATTAAAGAATCATTGGATAAATCACATTATTCATCTGGACAGGAAATTGAACTTTGAACTCCAACATTGGCCGACATTTGTGTCCTAATTTTCGTTAGTTTGGTGATTTAAACGTCGTGAGTACAACTTATTGCAGATGTAACCACGACGTTTAGGTCGCGGAGTTACCATTTTTTATATCTTCTTACATGTTATTGGCTATAATCTTTGCAAACTAACGAGCGTTAGTATATAAGTGGAACTTCCTGTCGAGTCAGTTAGCGTAGAAATCGAAGTCAGTGGGTGGGGCTAACGAACCGACATTTGATCGGTTGACAGATTCAAACTAGGAAATATACAAACCGTATTTATGTTACTCAACTTTTGATATGTATGTTATCGGTTAAATGTATCAATCATATTACCTAATTAGGTCATATGACCTATTTAATGATAATGTTTCTCTGTAATATATACTAACCCTGTTATACCAAGAGTTCCTGATTGATTGTAATAGTAAGTTCTAAATGATAACAAAGTCACGTGACTATCGCTGTACCTATTTCTAAAACTAAATCGTCGCATTGCTTCGGTACCCAGGGCGCATAGTTAAGACACTGGTCAGACTGTACAAGCTGATCTGAGAATGTACAAGACGGACATGTATAATTGACAGATCGATATCCACGTCCACTGAGCTCCAACAGGAAGTTTCCCTTCGATATTATCAGGCATTATTTTGAAATATGTAGGGTTAGTAATGAGTTAAATGATACGGCTGGTAGGCGATCTAACATCTTGTCGTACCAAGGGCGGAGAACGTTCTACTTATCTAAGAGTAAAAGATGCTCTCGATATCTGTTCACTCGTGAGGATGGCGATCTAAATGTCGTTACTATAGCTGATTCAAATAAGCGTAATCGTAATAAAATAAATCAAATTGGTACGGTCTCGGAGCATCATAATCTCTAATTTATCTAACTACCTTTTACTTTCTTTTTCTTATATCATTCAACTTTTCATTTTTCTTCCAAATTACCTTCCTAAGCCTTCCACCTATTCGAATTTGCTCCCATTCTTTTTTACTATTACAAGTACGTATTTTCTGTATAGTTGCCATTGTCAATCTTCTTTGTACTGTAGGGGAAGGATCGACACTAAGTTGTTAGAACTTGTGGACCGCCCTCATTTCATGCTTTTTTAAAATAAAAAAAAAAATGGTTAAACTAAACTAGCTGATTCAAGCGAAACGAATAAACCCGCCCGTTGACTCAAAAAGGAAGTTCCACTTCGATTTTATAGGCCTTATCTTACAAAAAATATGGCCAGTATGATGTTACAAATAAATAAAATGGTTGGTTGGCGACCTAAAAGTCGCAAATACTGCTTGAATAAGCTGTAGTTACAGAGTTTAAATCGCCAAACATAAAGAATTAACCTCTGAAATGGAGGTCAGTGTTTGAGTTCAAACTAAACTTCGAGTCTAAATGAATGATTTCATTTGTCGACTAGTTATTTGATTGACAGCCACGATTTGCGAATTGATATAGCAGACTACGTAAGGAATATTACAACAGTGTCTTTTTCTATTTGTTGTTATCGTGTTCGAGAATCGTGTGAAGGTATTTTTTATTGGAAGATTTGTTTGTTTGAATGGGGTTTTACGCCGCTTTCAACAATCTTTCAGTTATATCGCGGCGGCTGGAGCACCTAACAATGGATTCCTGGTATTTCTTACACCAGTACTACCATTACATCCTTTCCTAGCCTCCAGCTGCTATCCCACATAGGTCTACGATTTATCGACCGATTGGAGGGAGACAAATAATCGGAAAGGATGTGTGCCGTCGTCGGGGATCGAAGCCGGGACCTCTAGAATGACAGTCCGACGCGCTACCAACTGCGCTATGACGGCGGCTTTTTTATTGGATGAGACCGAGACCAAGAGCACGATAACAACAAATAGAAAAACACCCTGTTGTAATATTCCTTTTATCATATACCTTTAGGACATGACATTAAGAAAATTCTCTAAAATGATTAAGAAATAACCAACTTTCCGAAAAAAAAAAAATAAATAAAAAAACCACGAACGTCAATACACAAAAAAGTAGTCCGTGTTTAACGGTACACGCCGAATACAATTTTTTTTCTGTCGAGTTGTATTAGATAGCCAGATATTAATCCCTATCCCTTTTAGGTATATAATAAAAACTTATATTACGCAAGTTTTAAACCATGCTTATAGTGGACAAAAAGATGGAAAAAATAAACACTTAAAAGTTTTGGTCTAAAAAGTTTATCGATTATAAATGACTATCGAATGACAAGACTTCAAAATCGTCTGGATCGCAGACGAAAACAATAAGACGTTGTCAAAACAATAATTAACAAAAAACAACGGGGTTGACTAAATACAAGATGATTTTTTGATTATCACACCTAAATTCTTAAATCAATATGAATTGAATATGCCACGACTGCCAAACGACATGACGTTGATGTGGCGTTGACGTTGATTTCTCTCCACACCGTCAAAAACGTGGGGATTAATCTGTCGTCTGTGTGATTTCGCATGTTCAAACTGTCGCCTGTATGAATATTGATCAGATTAGTTGAAATATTAACAGGGAAGCACATTGTAACAATAAACGGGCGCTTCTGTGTTCCCACTACGACCTGTGTCAGTTTCTAGTTTTTACAGTAACCAAAGTTTTAGGCTAGCAATTTACCAATCGCTCGGTCTTTATATGTATGGCTTTATGTCTTGGTTTTAACTTGCCAACTCCGGTGGCATTATAGTAATGCAAACTGACCGATTGCGACTGTCAATCAAAGAACTAATCGGCCTGTCAGACTATACAATGTATTCATAACGATCGGAAGTTAACTTCAAAATGTTCACACAGTAAATTAAGAAATTTCAAAGATCGTCGGAGCTACTTTTTAGACAGAATGACATAAAGTTATGTACCTGATCAGATTACGCTGGTGGGGTCCGTGTAATTTACGGAGTGTTGCTTTCAATGAGAATCGTTTGACAAATAAAATCACTCATGTAGACCGGAAGTGATTGTTGACCTACGACATTTATTAGAGCATATTTCGTTATTGAGACACATAGGCTTAAACTGTAGCTCATTCAAGCTGAGGTTACGACGTTCAAGTCGCCAAGGATTTGCTTTGTGTCTTTTCTCATCGGCATATAATTTGCAAACTGACGTCGTTTAATATCTCCGTTAAAAATGCCCTGACGGAGGTCAGGAGGCGTTGTCAGCGATCGGTCAATTTTTGAAAAAGTTCATTTCTTTTAGTCCATTCCCACACAATGAATTTTTAGAAACGTCCCTCAAGAAATCAATTATGAAAACATTGTGTAAAATGAAAAGAAAAAAAATCCTATAGCAAGCATTTTTTTCATTTAACACCAAGAAAGTTGAACAAATCTAAAATTTCAGAAACTTGAAATTGATGTCTGCAACTCCTTTCAATTATGATTAGTCTAAAATTCTGTCGTCTGTTAATGGTTTAAGGATTTTCGGTTCTAGAAACTTGTTTCCTTGTTTATTTATTTATTATTATTATTATTTCTTTAAAAAGAAATAATTAAACGAATTTGTCCAGAACAGACCACGCTATATCAGGGCTGTATTTTTTGCCAATGTTTTTAGCCAACTCTATCTATTTTTTTTTTCAGCCAATATGTTCAACCAATAGTATGCCGCCCTTCAATTATGGGAATGTCATGGGTTCGATCCCCCACATTTGTCGCCCACCAGTGGGTGGATAATCGTAAATCTAAGTGGTATAGCAGCTGGATACTGGGAAAGAATGTAATTGAGTTACTTATACGAGATATACCAGGAATCCATAGTTAGGTACTCCAGTCGACGCGATATGACTGGAAATTGTTAAAAAAACCCATTCAAAACAAACAAATAAACCAATAGTAATACCTGATCATTACTAACGGAGTCATAACTATGACTCATGGTCAAAGAGTTTGTGTAAAACATTTATTCCAATGTAAGAAAACCAACAAATAATCAATCACAATTCTATTTGGAAAGAAAGTAGTTTTAAAAGCAAAAACTTAAAACAAGAACTCATCTAATCTCCCTACTGAAGCGAGCTTGGATTTCCATAAAATATATTTTAACTGTTTACCGCGCGATTCCGCTTTTTGACACCCTGAAGTAACATGATTATGAAAAATAATGGGAAAACAGTGTTGTTGTAGGCAAAATGAAATTCAAGAAATGCACACGCTTCGCAAAATATCAATACTTCTCCTGACACGAAAAGATACTATATGTAAGCTGCAAAATTCATACAAGAAGATTAGACTGAACGAACAACATAGAATTGATCAATCGCAGATGTCAATCAAGGAATCAACTGACCAATCAAATAATTTATGCAGCCTGGACCTGAGCTTTCTACTCCGCCGTTGGCCGCCATTTTTGTTAACCTTTTTGTTGGTTTTGCGACCTAAACGTCGTATTCAAGCTGTAGCTACCAACCAACCATTTTACTTTTTTGTTACATGCTACTGGCCATAAATTCTGCAAAATAATGGCTTTAAAAATCGAGGCGGAACTTCCTGTCAGAGTTAATGGGCGGGGGCTAGGGAGTCAGTGGGCGGGGTCAGGGGTTGGTCAATTACGGAGGTCGCAGATTTTCGGTTATTGTAGATGATAGACATTTCTAGCCCACAATACAATATAATTTTAAACAACCAGCTCTTGTGTACGTCTTCAGGAGTCGACATTTGTATAAGAAAATCGAGAGTTGCCCTTATTTGTTTGAGATTTTCAATGTAGAAAGCCACAGTACGGCACAGTCCCGAACTTGAGATGAATTATTTTAGATGCACCATAAGTTAAAGACAAAAGAGTCAACGGTTTTTTGAGAGGTTATAATAGGAAACCTGCACTGGAGAAGTCTTGGATACAAGACCTATTGTCGGCAGTTTCTGCAGTTAAATACAGGAAGCATTCATTAAACGACCTTTCAAATAAGTCATAAAATAAGAAGTATTTAGTGTCTTGACACAATTAATCCATGAATCAACTAATTATTTATAACAACTTTGATGAAGTGGAAACGGGCCACCAAACAAGGCTCTGAGTACATGGTGACAAACAACGGTTTTGAAGAGATTTTTCGTATTTCTCGAATAGCTGCTGTTGTTTTCTATGGCAAACAGAATCTACGAATACTCTTTTATAATATGACAGGCGGTCGGGGAACGATGTATATCCGTTGAATATTTTTGATAGTACACGGTGGATATTACATTAGTGTAATCATCATGCAAGTGAATTCGATGCCGAATGTAACGCATTTTTTACCGCCATAATGACGTAACAACGCATTTTAATGACGTGATCATACAAACGGCGTTATATCGATGGTTCAGCGCGAAACAGTTGTAACTGCCTACATGTTTATTGGCAGTTACAACTGTCTCGCACTGAACCATCGGTGTATTATGTTCGACGAAATATGATATGTCGATGAATTCTATTAAGTTTTAGTGATTAAGGTTATATTATGAAATGAATGTCAAATTCGTGTAATAAATCAGGAACTTCCTAAACTCGCCATCTAAAAAAGATTTCGGCAGAGCCTCGTTTTTATCTGTTTAAGGACTTGTTTAATGAATTCGGTATTCAATGACCACTCATTCAATATCCATTCTGTCTTAGACATCAGTAGTTCTTTAAAAATTGAAAAAAAGTAGCTATGGGTAACATTTTAGCAATAAAAGAAATTGCTCGTTTAAAGCAATTTCTTCTGTGTTTTTCCCCTTATATGATCTTTTTTTCTTTTTTTTAAATTCGTGCGATAGAGGAAACCTCTTTCTGTCTGGTCCAGGCTGAGTCTTTTGTCTGGTAATGGCTTAATAGAGCTAGTTGCTCATATAAGATTAACCACACCACAGGCACTTCGATTCAGAAACTTTTAGCAACTTAAGATAAATAGATCTGTATCTATATTATGACATAAACAATGTTGTGCAGTAAAGACTTAATGGTTTCCCCCAAAGAAGATGTTTGGCTAGTCCAGTGTCCTTGTTAACCCAACTCCTCACAATGAAGCCTTTTAACGCCCCTTAAGAAAAACATGTGGGAAAAACGTTGTGGAAAAGGAGGGAATTGCTTGCAACAAGCAATTTCTTAATTTTCACACTATGCTTTCTATCCAAAAGGCTGAAAAAATCTGAAATTTCATAATATTAATTTGTCTTCTGCAACTCCTTTCAATTTTTGAACAGTCTAAAATTTTGCCGTCCGGTAATGGGTTATAACATCCGTTACGGTATAGCATGGCAGCAGCACAACCTTTATAACTTTTTGTGATATAGTAAATAAATGTTGAAAGCTGTGAAAAAAGTGTAAAAAAGTTCTGAATACATGTATAGTGACTGTAGTCCACCCATCGATTGACCAATCGCTGGCACGCCTACTTACTCCGTTGGCGCCCGCCCATTGACTCCAACAGGAAGGTTCAATACGATATTAAACGGAGTTATACTGCAATATTTATGGCGATGGAGAGTAGCATGTAGCAAAAAAGATAGAAGGGTTGGTTGGCGACCTAAATGTCGTAAAAACAGCTTGAACCAACGAAATGCATCATATAAATGGCGACCAAAGTTGGAGTTCAAAGTTAATTTATGGTCTAAATGAATGTTTTCATTGGTTGACTGTTTATTTGATTGACAACTGCGATTGATCAAATGACGATCGCAACTGTTAAAAAAATGGCCTAGTCTAAAATTTCAAAAAATAGGAAAGGGTTAAAATCTAGGCCGAACTTCGAAGGTATATGCGTTGCCAGCGATCCGTCAATTGGAGTTTTCAGACACATCGCAAATGTACCCATACTTTATTATTGTCCTGACTGTGCAAGTTTATTGCTGTTGTCAGCCCCATTAGCTCAGTTGGTAGAGCACTTGACTTCAAACCTCAAGATCACGGGTTCGAGCCCTGGGCTGACCATATCAACTAACAAAACTAATTGTCTTAAGGATGAGACGTTAAGTCCTGTATCCTTGCACTATCCCCCGTAACAACTAACCGTCTTCTGGGGGCGTCGCTCATATGGGCATGTGCTACGGTAGCGACGATAAATAAACGGAAATACACACACAGGTTTATTTCTAATAGTTGTAAATATCAAAGGATAGAGATAAATATTGGCACTAAATATTGAAGGGTGGAGATAAATATTGGCGCGTTTTACGTACAAAACCTCGTTAAAGAATCAAAATACCTCGTGCCTATCATTTTAATCGGTGTCACAGTAAATAATAAAGGACGCAAGCAATAATTTGAGAAGTTACTTGTCACAAGTGATTTCTTCTATTGCCACATTGTTTTCTACCCCAAATAGCACCTATTAATTTATCTAAACGCAGTTTGAAAGGTAATCTGCAATGTCTTCGAAACTTGGTCAGTCAAAAGTATTGTGGTTTAGTTATGGAATAAAATCCAGTTTTATACAATTAAACATAAAAACGTTTTTGTAGTCCACAATAAATGGTTTATTGTAGTGTCTTGTCTCTTCAATTCAATTTAATCTATTCCAACTCAATGACATTTTTGAACGCCCCTCAATATGAAAACTTTGGAAAACGTATTTGAAAAAGAATAAATTGCTTGTTACAAGCAATTTCTTCATTTTCCACAATATTTTCTGTCAAAAAAAAAAAAAAAAAAAAAAAAGACTTTAAAGATTTCATCAACTTCAAATTGTCGTCTGCAACTTCTTTCGATTTGGACCAGTCTAAAGTTTTGTCGTCTGGTAATGGGTCCACAAGATCTTCGGTCCGAAATTGCAATGTCTCTTTGTCATTAGGCCATGGGCCAAGCGATTTTTGAGTTTTTAACCATTGTCATGCTGAATAGAATTCTCTACAGAATTTCATAAAAATTAAAGGACTGAAAGCACTGGGAGCACAAATCGTGAATCAATACTTATTTCGAACATCTATCTTATAATAACTAAGGCTTAAAAGGGACAAGCAGGTAGCATGGAATAAGACCAGATAGTGCAAATGTGATGACTGACCTTTGTCTATACCCCCTGACAAAACAAGAGTTAAATTCAAAAGATAAAGTTTCAATACATGTTTTGCAGATACGAGGCTAAAAGAGTCGGTTATGTATCGCTTTATTCTATTGAAGACAAAGCGTTAATGAAGCTTTAAACAAGACGTTGACGAGGCCTAAAACGCTCGGCATGTTTTTTCTACTTATTTATGGAATATTATCTCTTTCGAGGGCGGAATGGCACTATTTGACTAGTAATTCAATATGAAATAAATTATTGATATATTTCAGCCCTTTCTTGTGGAGATGTTTCATAATTTGAACATAGTTCATCAAATCATTTAACAGTAACAAGACATTGACGAATCGATTGGCAGTTTAATTTCGCCGATTAATTGTTAATATGCAATCATTTTGGTCAGATTAATAATCGATATAGTAATAAAGATCTCGTATACACCGTCGACTTCCATAGTAAAGCTATCAATACTTGTTCTGTTTTGTCAGATTCGATGTTAACATTACACTGAAGTTGTCAGTGTTTATTTACTGTGGCACTTTGTCCTTTTTAGCAACCAGACAACTCTGAAAGGACATTGATGAATCTTTGGCATTTTCATACTGCTATGTTATTTTTATATCGAGTGTTTTTTCTGCTTTCGATAATTATTCAGTTGTAAAAACACCAAATGAATGTAGTTTATGATCGCCTAGCAATATTTGCCCGACTTCATGTATTTATAATTTTGGCAGGGTAATGATGGCGATAGAACGATCCTAATTCAAGAATTCCACTTTGGGTTACAGCAAGAGATGTACATAGTATTTTGATATAAAACTGAAAATGTCAACTCTTGTGATACTGAACACTGAATATTTCTGCTTTGGCAGGTGGTGTAGGCTAAGATCAGTCCGCACATGTTATACATGTTGTATTACGCTAAAATTACTCTTTAGTCACACCGACAGCAAATATCTGCACAAATAAAGGGGATAGCTTAACCCTTGTTATGTTGAACCCAGCATATTCCTATATTACTAGGAGGTAAAACGATAAAGATAAGCGTACACATATATGTAGTGTGATCTAGTGTAGTCTACTTCTACCATTTTTTTCCTCTGAAATAGAGTTGTCTAAAGAAGAATTGCCCCAAAAAAATTTGACCCAAATTTGATGTTTCCAGTGCTTTCAGTACTTTGATTCTAATGCATTAGTCTGTAAAAGATGTTATTCGGCATGACAAGGTTTAACTTAAACCATTACCAGACAGCAAAATTTTAGACTGGCCCAAATTGAAAGATTGATTGATTGATTGAATGGGGTTTAACGCCATTTTTAACAGTATTTCAGTCATATCGCGGCAGCTGGAGCACCTAACAATGGATTCCTGGTATTTTTCACGCCATCACTAACAATAAATCCTTTCCTAGCCCCCAGCTGCTATCGAACTTAGGTTTACGATTATCCGCCCATTTGTGAGAGACAAATGTCGCAAAGGATATCGAACCCATGACATCCCATAACTGAAGATTAGGAGTCTGGTGCGCTACCGACTGCGCTATAACGGCCACCCAAATTGAAGGAAGTTTCAGACTGCAATTTAAAGTTTATGAAATTTTAAATTTTTCAACTTTCTTAGTAGAAAATATTGTGGAAAATGAAGAAATTGCTTGTAACAAGCAAATTCTTCATTTTCCACAGTGTTTTCCCAAGCTTTTTTTCTTGGGGGCGTCTAAAGGCGTCTCCGAGTGGGAATAAGATATACATAAACATCAAAATAAAAGTCAAGGCAGGTTCGGAAAAGCAACACCAATAACAGCCCAACTTGTGAGCAGATAAAGATGAGTCAGTACGAAATAGTTGTAACTGCCTATATGTTTATAGGCAGCTACAACTGTTTCGCGCTGAACCATCGATATGAAAACGTCATCGATACATCAATGTCGTATTAGTGTTAGATTAATAACAAATTAATTGTAAATGAGCGTGACAAGTGTATAACTATTGACAATTTACGACTACATTCGTTTCAAAATTATTACTTTTATTGCGTAAGGATCGTCGCATACATTCATCGAACCATGTTGAAAAGATTTCACGCAAATCACCAGCTTAGGAGGTTTAATATTTGCATTTCTCAAATGATATTTGATCTCTTACCAATCAGTGATCAAACACACATCAACAAATTTTGATCAAACTAGGTATAGCGTTTTATACTCTTTCGTCATATTTGCCAATACATGTTTTTTTCCATGTTCCACGTTGTTTTGCAAATCGTTAAAAGGAATACTAGGCGATTCTTATAATTTTTATGTTTACAATCGCTTACAATTCTGTCAATGTGCTACACGGATGGTAAAAGTCACAAATTGGAAAAAATAAAACGGTTTGAGGAAAATGGAATTACACTTATAAAGAGGCTTATTTAGATGCCCGTCCTGTCCCAATGTAAGCACCCCCCCTCCCGAAATATTTAAATATTCGTTAAATAGTTCCCACGGACCGAGAAAGAGGTGGAACTCTTCATCAAACTTCGTACCTCACTTCAATGTGACATTAAATTGTAATGTGTCTTAAACAATTTTTTTTTTACATCGACTGGAAAAGAATATCGCAACTTGGATTATTTCTTCTACATTCCGCATCCTGGAATATACACAAGAATTTCACACAATGTTTTTATAACCAGAAAGCTGAAAAAAATCTAAAATTTCATCAACTTTAAATTGTCCTCTGCAAATCCTTTCAATTTGGAATAATCTAAAATTTCGTCGTCAGGTAATGAGTTAAGTCATTCTTCCCTCTATATATTATATCGGCCGTACATATATTACACGGATTATGACATTAATGGAGTTATAAATATTACCAGTTTGATATTTATACTTCCTATTACATATAATTCACATCATACCATCAATCTGTCGTTTATTGAAGTGAATGTCACAGACGTCAATATTTCAGATTAGACCAATCTGAAAGGAATGAATAAAGGATTTTAGGACATAAAAACATCGCGGAATCGGATGAGAAGTTATTTTTTGTCGCGCGAATTGATATCATAAAGTTAAAAGTAATCAATGGTGGACCCAGGATTTCTGTAAAGGGGTTTCAAACTTATCGGGGTCTTTTTCCCATCATTACCGAATTTCTATTGAATTTTCCACATCAATTTTTTCTTTCACCCCCCCCCCCCGTCCTCTCGTCTAGAGCGAACGTAGAGGGTCATATGGGTACACGAGTGTTCTTTGGTATTTAAAAGCCCCTTTTCTATGTGAGATAGACTATGGCTTAAGAAGACATATGTCTTTGGTTTAATCCATTCTCACACACTGACGCATTTTCACGCCCCTCAAGAAAAAAAAAAAAAAAAAAAAGAAAACATGGTGTAAAATGAAGAAATAATTGATTGCAAGCAGCAGTTTCTTTATTTCAGGCAATGTTTTCTACCCAAAAAGTTGAACAAAATCTGAAATTTCATAAACCTGCAACTTCTTTGCATTTGGGTCAGTCTAAAACTTTTGTCTGGTAATCGATTATACGTTTTAGGGCTGTTGGCTGTGAAACTCTAAACATTTAGCTCAATGCAGCCAGACTTTAAGAAAATCTTCTGTTGAATATCAAACCTTCATTCAAAGAAGCCTAAAACCCAGTGCCTTCAAGACATCATTTTGAAATACGACGCCCCACTAAAAGTATATCTAAATCCAATACATGTATTTCTGTATAATATTTATCTGTATTTGTCTATCGAATTTTGAACTGGTTGATTGATTGGTTGATTGATTGATTTATGATCGGTTGGTTGATTGATTAGTGCACTTAATATGTGTTTTTTCATTTACTAATCAATTTATATTCTATTTTCCTTAACAATAAATTTGTTAAACTATTTACTCGTTAATCTATTCATTCCTCCTTTTATTAATTAACAAATCCATTCATTCATTTATTCATGACTTAATTTATTATTTAACCCTTACCTGTCCAATAACTGGTTTTTACGTGCCTGTGATTTTACACTTGAGAAAACATTGTGGAAAAGGAAGAAATTGCTTGTAACAAGCAATTTCTTCGTTTCCCACAATGTTTTCTACCCCTTAGGTTGGTTACTTTTCAAATTGCACCCATTTTAAGTTGTCGTCTGCAACTTCTTTCAAATTGGACCAGTCTAAAGTTTTGAAAAAAAAAAACAGGAAAGCGTTAATTTATAAATCAATTCAGTTAAACTCGTATTGAGGGACCACTCAAGGGACAGACAAATGCGGCCGTTAAAGAGAATGGTCGCTTAATACACATTTTCTGACATATATGAGGGTTCCGTTTCGACTGCATATATACAAAAATTATTGCAGGGTTCTCATTTAACCCATTACCACACGAGAAAATCTTAGACTGGTCCAAATTGAAAGAAGTTGCAGACAACAATTGAAAGTTCATGGAATTTTGGATTTTTTCAACTTTCTGGGTAGAAAACATTGTGGAAAATGAAGAAATTGCTTCACCCAATTATGAAGAATGTTCGATTTAGGAAAGTGAAATTTGATGCCAGTCCTTCAAAGAATGTGGTCGCTTAAAAGAATTGGTCGCTTGAGCAAGATTGAATGTATATTCTTTCATTATAGTTTGATAAGTTTTGTCGTAAGGGTTGTAAGTTGGTAAAGAATAGACGCTATGGATCATCATCAATGTCAAAGGTCAAGGTGTTTACGTTATTACGTAATGATTACGTCATGCAGACGACATCCAGAGCAGACGACAATTAGAGATGCTGATGTTGAATAATTTTCAACCATAATGCATCTTTATGCATAATTTTGGATGTGAGTTGTTGTCATTATGTTTTCTCTTCTGACATGAGTTGGTAAATAATCTTATTCTGACATGTGAAAATGGATCTACTTAATTTTAGATCCAGATTAGCCTACTTGAATTTGGACCAGTCTAGAATTTTGTCTTATGGCAATGGGTTAAAGTACAAAAAACAGTTGTAATTGTAAATGATTGTTTTTCATTTCCTGGATAACACAACATAATTATACCAAATGCATGATAAAAAGGGACAAATATGGTATAGGATTGAAGGAAATTTAAGGATTACATGTTTAAGGAAAATTATAGAATCAACGGCTGCTTGTGAGAGTCATAAAATTGTATAAATAATCAACTTATGTTTCCAAGTAATGTGTTTTTCTAACAAGGAAAGCCTGTTTTAAAAATAAGTATGACTATCTTGTTGGTAATGATTTATTTCATGTATTTAAAAGTTCGACAAATTTATACATATTTGAGCTTTTAGAGAAGTACGTGTATTTTGGGATAAACTTTTTGCGAGCTTCATTATAAAATGAACAATGAAAAGTAAAGTGAAATTCATCATCAATGTCATCTAATGTGCATAGTTTACAATTTTTTCGTTCCTTGCTGTACTGTAATTCTCTAATTTAGAAGAAAGGCGGCGTATTTTACTTTAACGGATCATATATAACTGACCAATCGCGGTCGTCAATCAAATAATCATTCGACCAATTAAATCATTCATTTTGAGGTCAATCATTTTTGTTGGTTTGGCGACTTAAACGTCGTAACTACAACTTTATCAGGATGCAGTTACGACATTTAGGTCGTCAACCAACTATTCTATTTTTTATAACATTATACAGGCCATTTACTTTGCAAAATAGCGCCGTCAAATGTCGAAGCGAAACTTCCGGTAGGAGTCTATGGGCGGGGCTAAATGAGTCAGTGGGCAGGACCTGCGATTGATCAATGAAGTGGGTAAGATTGTCGTTGCCTATACCATGAAAGACAGACAAATGAATGATGCTGATACTTTTTTGCCCTCTTGCCATTCTGATTGGCCAATTTCGTCTTCCTAGTCTATGCGGACATGACGAATATATTTCCTTTAACCCATTTCCAGTCGACAAAATATTAGACTGGTCAAAATTTAAAGGAGTTGCAGACGACTGTTTCGGATATATGAAATTCTAGATATTTCAACTTTCTTGGTAGTAAAAAAATGTGGAAAATGAAGAAATTGTTTGTTGCAAGCAATTTCGATATTTTACAGGATCTTTTCCAAGGTTTGTTTATGGGCGTTAAAAAGTATAACTGTGTTGGGAAAGGTTAAATAAACAGCTTGAAAATGACAAAAGAAGCAGGTTTTGCGATGTCCACTATTTTAAGGGGTTTAAAAGACACTTGTGACAATATGGCATCATTTGTTGTGTCTTCGGGTGCCAGAGACGTAACAAACTGAATGACAAATAAGTATTTCTGCCATTAACGCACCACAAATCAAATTTGGTTTCGCAAATGATAACACTAATGTTCATATTTCATGTTTCATTCTACTTTCTGGGTTCAGAAGTCGCCATGCCGAAGAATTAAACGGTCTAAACTGTGTTGGTGGTGACACCGAAAGTGACAAATGTCAATAATTATTGCACAATTAACACATCAATTGCGATGATTTTTCACTTCGATTTGAAGTTTTACAAATTTATCGGAGACACAGAGTCTCGAAAGCACGCGATCTTGCCTGTACAGATGTCAAAGTTCGGTTACGTTCGTTCATTTCCGGAATGTCTCGACGTATTCTTGATACAATAGTATATCGACGGTCTTTTATAACAAACCTCGTTACTACAGCCTTTTTCATGCCCCAGCATGAACTTTGAATTTAATGAACTGAAAATGTCTTTAGAATACCACCCAATATTTAATTTGTTACAAAAAAGGTAAAGAGATACAAACCTTTCTCACCAGAAAACGTTGTTTGTACTTTAAACTTTGTTATTTTGCTAATCTTAAGTATTTTAATGAAACTAATTGAACATTTGAGAACTTATGACAAAACAAAAACAACAACAACAAGAAAAAAAGTTCATATCGAAAAAGCTGGGTCTGGTATAGAAGATTCTTCCTCTTCATTATCGTCAACACATTTCGCTAGTGATCGATTAGTTTTGGGTGGCTACAAAACTGTATAGCGGGTTCTACGTTGACATTAGTGAAATGTTATCTGAGACTTACCGGAAATAGAAATACAAAACATGTTCGTTTTGTTTTCGTAAAACAAACAGTCTAATATCTCTTTTCCCTTTCCTGTTATTTTGAAATTTTTGACTGGTCTAAATTGAAGAGGTTGCAGACGACAGTAAAATTGGGTGCAGTTGGAAATGAAACAATCCGATGTGGAAGAAAATATTGTGGAAAAGGAAGAAATTGCTTGTTACAAATTTCTTCTTTTTCGACAATGGTTTCTCGAGTATAAACGCACAAGTAACATGCAAAGTAAAATCCCAGGTTTATACAGGAAAACGTAACGAAACCTGGCATCAGTTGATTACACGTAACGACAACAAATTTTAAATTTTTACGGGTATTCTCTCGACATTTTGGCATAAGTTAAAGCTGGGTGCAACGAAGAATATTTTCTTTTAATTATTTTTAAGCAATGCGAGAGAATATTTCCCGTCTCATTTTAGCAACAAAATAATTAAGTGCTTTAAGACTGGTCTAAATTCAAAGGTATTGCAGACGACAATTTCAAGTCGAATTTATTTGAAAAATAATCATTTACTTTGGGTAAAAAAAATGTGTTAAAAGAAAAAGTTGCTTGTTACAAGCAATTTCACCCTCATTACCTTCCCTTGAATAAAACCGCAGGTGAGTAAAAACCAGGGATGAAACCGGAATTGGTTCAGGATTGAAATTGTTTATTGTTCAAACTTTAAAAAATTTACGTCAATCTGATCAGAGTCTTCATTATGCATTATGTAGATATCTACTGACCCAAATATTGTTTTATGACAATCAGCAATTATTCTACTTTCACTTTTTGTATGCATATGTTAGGGATGGTCAGTATTTGTGATTTCCGTGAAATTGTTGGACATGTATAGGCCGAAACCAGAATGAACGGATCTCCGAAGTTAATAAAAAAAAAAAAGGTCAACCAATCAAATCTGTCCCAAAGAACGGAAGTTAACTTTGAACCCCGACAATTGACGACATTTATTCGAAGCATTTTTGTTTGTTTGGTGAATTAAAAGTCGTAACTACAGCTTGTTCAAGCTGTAGTTACGACCTTTAATTCACCAAACAACCATTGTATTTGTTTGTTTGTTTTGTTACCTGTTACTGGCCATATGTTTTGGAAATCAATGCTAATCTAATATCTTAGCGGAACTTCATGGCGGAGGTCAGTGGGCGTGACAAGCGATCTGTTAGTTGTCGGACATACGTAATCTCATATGTTAACCGTCACGATAAATAACGGGTCTCCTCTTTCAATAAAATCGATGATCAACTAATAAAATTGACCTAACAGACCTATGAACTCCAACACTAGTCGACATTAATGTGAAGTATTTTTATTGGTTTTGCGACTTAAACATCGTATATACAGCTTAAACAAGCTCAAGCAACGACATTTACGTCGTCTGCCAACCATTTTACTCTTTATTGTACACGTTACTGACCATATATTTAGTAAAATAACCCCATTTAGCATCGAAGTCGAACTTCCTGTTTAGGTCAGTAATCCTTGAGTAGAGACCACATCAGCAGTAGGAAAAGAACCGATCGAGACCTTAGATTGCTCATGTTGATTTGCTTTACTTTTGCAAAGTTTTCTTGATCTACCGACTTCTACTATTTACTCTGGTTCAAGCATTTACCTTACGTAATTCCCAGAATGGCCCTTTACGAGTAAGGCTAAGCGTAAGAGGTGAAAGGTGTTTTTTTTTCACTGAGGAATGAAACAAAACACCTAACCAAATGCATGATGACTTGTTTTCATATCGAAGGATTATGAGACACAAACAAATGTAACCAGTTTGTGGACTCTAATAGAACTGTTTTGTGTGCAAGTACATTGTATACACGTTTTTCTAAACTCATTTTTTCACACAGATATGAAACATATTTTTTAACAAATCAGAATGAAGAAATCTTGATAGGCAAACCTAAAAATAAATTGTAAAAATGTAGATCAAATATGCCAGGCTTTCAGTCTAAAACCTTTTAACGGAACGTAATATAGATATAAAATGAAGTTTCTGACAACATAAATTATTTGTAGAGACAATAAAGAAAGATCAGGTTGTTCCGGGTGAAACAAATCTAACGAGATGCACAATGCATTATTATATCACGTAAATACAATAAAGTATATAACGTGATATTTCCATATTAGAAACGTCAAGGTATTCATGATAAATAACGGTTGATGGAAATCTGTCAAAATGATGTCATAATGATTACATCACCACGTCAACACCAGGGGAAGATAAATCAATAAGGTCCCCGAACCTGTCCAATAAGAACATGTAAATATCTATTCTCTGCCTTAAAGTGAGGGTCTAATTGAATTTGCCACAGGTTATAATGTTCCTTGATTGATCGCTACTTGTGTATGATTTCGTGGCATATGAAAACTTACTCTTAAATGATTTTCCAGGTTACCCATGTCAAGACGGCAAAATTTTAGACTAGTCCAAATTGAAAGAAGCTGCAGACGACAATTTTAAGTTGATGAGGTTTTATTTATTTGTCTTTTTTTCGTCTTTTTGAATAGAAAACATTATGAATAATGAAGAAATTGCTCGATAAAAGCAATTTCCTCACTTTCCACAATGTTTTCCTGTTTTTTTTTCTTGGGGAGCGTACAAAGGAGGGATTGTGTGGGATTGGGTTAAATGATTTTCCTATTCTAGGCGAACTCCGATATTACTCGATAGTTACTTACTGCAATTTTGCCCGTTTGGCGACTTAAACGTCGTAACTATAGCTTTAATAGCCAATTTACCAACCATTGTTGCTGGCCATAAATGTTGCAAAATAACACCCTTTAATGTGTAAGTAGAACATCCTGTTAGAGATCAATATGCGTGGCCGGCGGTCCGACAATATTCACGGCGGTCCGACAATATTCACGAAACCTAAAGATATTCAGGGGCTACAATAACGAGAACTTCGTCGATTGCCTTACATGTAGTTCTTGTAAAAGAACATACATGTAGATGATGATGAATGTATAGATTTTGAGGTCTGATTTTCAGTATTTCACTTTCGGAACAAGTACCCTATATTTAGATGGAAATTCTTTGTTTTCTAAGTACTTTGATCATCGGGTTGTAATCTAGATATCATTTGTTTTACTTTTTTAGATGCCCATTTGTTTCGAATTGTTTAGATCAGTATTTGTGTCTTTTCTGTGCCGCGGTTTTCAAAGGAAAGAATGACAGACAGGTTATTAATAACTCTGGGCAGGTCAAAGGTCAAAACATGTCGACTCGTTTGTATGTGAGTCGAAGGTCGTGAAAATAACATGAAGACGAACAAGCGTTTTGTCATGATTTCATAAGCCAAGTATATGTACCGACATCAAGGTTGTTTGTGTCGGAAAACTTCGATATCCTTTGTACTTCACGTGATCATCAAATGATTGACATATAGCTCCTTCTTACTTCTGGGCTTCAATATGCTATCGATCTTGTTCGAGAGACCACTTCTATTGAACGACAATTGCCATTAACCCATTGCCAGACGATAAAATATTAGACCATTCCAAATTCAAAGAAGTTGCATACGACATGTTAAAGCTTTGGACTTTTTTTACCTTTAGGGTAGAAAACATTGTGAATAACGAAGAAATTGCTTGTAACAAGCAATTTCTTCATTTTCAACTATGTTTTCAAAAGCTTTTTTTTCCTTGGGGCGTTTAAAAGCGTCACTGAGTGGAAATGGGTTAGGTCACCACAATCGAAATCCCCTTTTCAAAATCAAAAGCTATCATTAGGAAGTGGTCGTAATTACTGTAAAACGCGTCTTACCTAAATCCAATGTTTTTTAATTGTCCCGAAAACATAGGAGTTAGCTAGATTTTTGTTATAATTTTGCATGCAGTTGAATCAATCCTTCAGAAATTTCACAAAAATGTGTCTATATGGCGACCACTTTTTGATCGTCCCTTTAGTGGTCGCTTCATACAATATTTACTGTAGTTATGACTTTAGTTGCAATTTCGTCAACAACTCCAATGCGTATGCTTTTTGGAAAGGGAATTTTGTTTAAGGTCGGTTCATGAAAGCAGTCGTATTATAGAAGTGGTCGCATAAACAAGATCAGCTTCATATATGTACTCAGCATTTTGATTCGTCCATGTACCGGCGCAAAAGGACTGACGACGAACAAAAACAAAGTGTTGTCAATGGCAATGTGGTACTCACTAGCAGGCCTTGTCTAAAATGAAAATTAGTTTTCTCGCCACGAGATTTTTTCCAAACACAATAACTGGGCATATAGAAAGTCTGTATAATATGCAAATAAATAATTATGCAATAAAATATGAAAAAAATATTATAGTAAAGAATCGCTGGAAATATATCCTGTAACGAAAAGTGTTTAGATGTGTTTAAATGTGTTGACGGTCTAAATAGCATTAAAATGTGATTTAGTACGAGCATTAGAAATGATATAAAACATAATTATCACATATTTTTTTTAATGGGGTTTGCCGCAACTTTAACAGTATTGTAGTAATATCGCGACGGCTTGAGCACCTAACCATAGATTCCTAGTATTCTCACACCAGAACTACCCATACATCCTTTCCGAGCCTCCAGTTGCTCATTCCACTTAGATATTTGATTCCCATTAGTGGGAGACAAATGGATATTTGCCACAACCGAGGTCGAACCCTGGACCTCATAATTGAGATTCCGACGCGCTACCACTGTGCCATGGCCGCGACTGAATTATTAATCAAAAGAAAATTAAGTTAATTCAGAAGCCATTTAACGGATCGCTTGCCCATTGACTTCCATCTACAAGGAAGTTTAGCTGGGATACCAAACGACATTACTGTGCAAATATTTTGGTAACGGTCATTAAATAGAAGACACATCGTTGTTCGGTGATATCAACGTCGAAGTATAGCGTAAACAAGTTGAAGATACGGCTTAGGTAGCCTACAAACGAACATATTTTAGATAAATGTTGGGAGTCTGGTGAAATTGGATGATCCGTTTAGTCAATAGTAATTGATTGACAGCTGCGACCTGTCATTAACAAAGAAGTAACAGTTGCCCTGCCCACTTACTCCGTTAGCCCCGACTATTGATTCCGACTGGAAGTTCCACGCCGATTTTTAAACGGCGTTCTTTTGCAAAATTCATTGCCAGTAGTATGTAAAAAAAGTAGAATGGTTGACTTGCGACCTAGCCATCGTAACTACATCTTAAATAAACTGTAGGTTCGACATTTAAATCGCCAAACCAACGAAACCGCTTTACATAGATAACGGTCGATGTTGGAGCTCATAGTTAACTTCAAGTCCTAATGAATGATTTCATTGGTCGACTGAGAATTGCATTGACATCCATGATTGATTAATTGAAAAAATGTGTTAATCTAGATCTTAAAAGTATAAAGATGTTAATTCTTACTGAAGATAGCTGTCACAAATTGTTGACAAAAACAACAACACAAAGAAACTGATATTGTATTGGTAACATTTGAATGCAAATATTTCGAATCGACCGTTTTATGATGATTTTTAAAATAATGTCCATTAAAACTGACATGCTTTATAGTTATAATGTTTAAGCGAACGTGTGCGGTAAAATGTTGTATTTGTCCATGTGGTGTTTTTGTAAATAAAGACCTTTTGCGGAGGCCCACTGGATGGGACGGGGGAGTTCAAATGCACAAGTACCTGTCCTATAGGAATGCAAAATCGCATATTTTCGTTTAAAAATATTTCTGTAAATTGTGTTAATCAGTTGTGTCATTATGACTGCAATACCTAAAGGGGAACCAGGGTCCCTAGAGTAATGAGGCACCTGTAATATTTAGACAGACTCGTTGAAACGACAAATAGAAAACAATTACACAACGGACAGAATTCATTATTTCAATCATGCCAGTACAGATTTAGGCCACAAAACAGAAAAAGCATGCAAGATTAGAATTACTGTCACATTATGATCTACCGTGGTTAAATGGGCTGATGATGTAAAATTTCTTATTAACCTCTTCCCACATAATACAGCAATTTTGGTACCCTGAAGAAATAAAGATTTGAAAAACATTGTAATAAAAGCAGGAATCGCTTGTCAAAAGCAATATTTCCCCTTTAAGTAAGGCTTTTTACATTTAATCTTGAAACACTCTGATAGCCCGAAATGCTGTCGTCCGGTAACGGGTTAAAGAAAGAATCGATCAAACTCAGCCATGTACGTTTTTATATCAGTAAATAGACCTGTTCTTTCATCTTCTTCTTTTTTTTTTTTTGTTTGTTTCTTTATTTCCTATTCCATTTCCAAGAGGTTACACAAGACATAAAGGAACAGAACTAAAGCTAATTTATGACTCGTACACAAGGTACATCCTCAGAACATGCATGCACAGCCGATCTTGCTAGAGGTAAAAAAATGTAATTTTAGACTGGTCCAAATTGACAGGTGTGCAGACGACATTTTAAAGTTTATGAAATTTTAGATTTCTTTTAATTTTCTCGATAGAAAACATTGTTTAAAATGAAGAAATTGCTTGTGCCTAACGATGATGCTGTTTTAAACAATATGTTTTAAACAACACATAAGAAATGAAGCCACTTTATTTGCTGCCCCAACCAGCCCAATCCATCTTAGGGTAAAACGCGACCATCTGAATAATGTTCATTTAGTGTAATTATATTCGGAGGTTACGGCACGTCATATTTCATACAATTTACCCCCCGGTTATGATTTACGGGAATATGTCATCAACATTAGTATTTCCTACTAAACTGTGTCACGAACTAAGAGCCTTTAAATATTCCTTTAGCATAACGTTTGGTTTTATTCCATTTATTTGTTTGAATGGAGTTTTACGCCACTTTTAACAATATTTAAGTCATATCGTGGCGACTGGAACACCTTACCATGGTTTCCTGGTATTTCTTACACCTGTTCTACCACTACATCCTTTACCAGCCTCCAGCTGCTTATCCCACTTAGGTCTACTCATTGTCGGGACGAAAATGTCGGAAAGGATATTTGCCGCGATCGGGGGTCGAACCCGGGACCCTATTGTATTCCGTAGTTGTAACTAAAGGAAGAAGTACGTGATAAAGGTAATTTTTCGACATTCGACAACTGTTTCTGAAGAGGATAGACGAGTTTGCTTACATTTTATGTACAAACTGTCGTTTTTTTATACATAAACAGCGGCGGGTGATTTCAAATACAAAACGGTCAGTACATTGGAAGCAAGGTCTTTTGATTCAATTAAAACTATCCTGTTTTGGGCTGAATGATGAGAAAATATTTAAGCCCAAAATCTTGATATACCGTTAAAAATAATAGAATAAAAAATAAAATGATAACAATAAGATAAAAATCTTGGACAGTTCATCACAGAAAAACTCACACTAGCACATTCATAGATGTAAAGTTTTTTTTACGAGTCTGCTATTGTATGTTTATAAATGCATCTTTATAACCATTTCAACACAAAAACGCCTTTAAACGCCCCTAAATATAAAGGTTTTGGTAAACATAATGGAGAATGAAGAAATTGGATGTCACAAGCAATTTCTTCATTATCCACAATGTTTTCTACCCAAAAAAACTAAGATTGTTAAGATTTAACCAACTTGAAATTGTCGTCTGCAACTTCTTTGAATTTGGATTGGAATTTCATTGTTTGGTAATAGGTTAACGATTCGATTGCTTACACATGGCTGATAACGGTAGCCACATAGAAATCGTTTATAACCGGACTCATTTATATGCTTCGGAAGAGGCAAGCAATGAAGTACAGTTGTTATTATCATTTTTTCCTTCTAGAAAATATACGGGTTCGTTTTATGGAATCCTACAACCTCGAAGCAAGTCGCCAAGCTGTAGTTTTGCACACCCAACGTACTTCGTGGTCATCATAAACAGAAGCAACGTGTAGCATTTTATCACGGCGACTTTCAAAGTTATTAGATACATCAATGCCAAGGTTTTCGTAAACAAATAGGATCTGTCGCATTTTTGTACCATAATGGATGGCATTGCCTGGAAAGTAATATGCACGATTAGGGCCATACGTTATGACTTTTTTAATTTTTGTTTTGTCATTGTATGCATATATGGGAACTATATGATATGAGCGCATGCGTGACATTTCCAACCATTTCACATGTGAGCCAAGTAAAGACTCAGATCGGCCTGTGCATCCTCACAGTCTGATCAGAGTCTTCACTCTGCGCTCTGTGGATAGATACTGACCCGAAGCTTCTTTAAACAATCAGCGAATATTCTAATTGCTCCGAATGAATGTCCAGGGTGCTCATTGTGTGCGAGTCACGCACATGCGAAATGGTTGGAAATGTCACGCATAGGATCATATGATTTGATTTTATAAAGAAAACAACTTACAACAGCGCTTAACGGAAAATAAGGTGCTACAGTGTGAAACGCTTTTACGAGAAATAAACAACACAAAATAATCCTGCGCCAAAAATAACATTTTGAAATAATAATCATTCAAAAACACCGGGATTCTGTTATTATAAACATGTATAGATACTGAGTACATATGAGGACATAGATGGACACAGGTTCTGGTGAATTATAAGATATTGTAAGATATGTTTATTTCCTATGCAACTTAGAACATCCTTTAGAGTTAAGGCTCTCTATTTCACAACATTTCAATATAGCACACATAGAAATATATAATAAATATTTTTTAGATTCAAGCAAAAAGAAAACCACAACAATTGTAGTTATTTCTTTGCAAAAGAAGTCAACATGTTTTCTATTTTCTACAATGAAACAACCACAGGAGAGCATAACGTTATTAAATACATTACAAAAGATTATATACATCCACCTTCTTTGTTCAAGTACTATCCAATCAAATACCTGTTCGCTGGCCACGCCCACTGAACTCCGACGGAATGTTCTACGTCGAAATTATTGTTATTTCGTAAAATTCATCGTGAACATAATTTGAAAATATTACATGATTCTTTGGCGACATAAACGTCGTAACTGCAGCTTGAATAAGCTGCAGTTACTACGTTTATTTCGCCAAACTAACAGAAATACTTCACTTAAATGTTGGCCAAAAGCTCCGGTCAAAAGAAATGATTTAATTGGGCAATTGATTCTTTTATTGACAGTCGCGATCAAAAAAAGAAAGGAAATACTCTGTGAGAGGGAAGCAGAAGCATTTAGGACGTAAACAAAAGACAAAATGCGGAAAAGATGAAGAAATCGTCAACATTCAGTGATGTACTGTTAACGTAGAGCAATTAATTAAGACATTATTAATGCCCCTAACGAGGCAATTTCTTAAGTTTGCGGTAAGCCATAAGAGATAATGTATTTAGAAATGAGGCTTTGACCCGAAATTAGACGGGATATTAATCGGCACAATGCTGAACATTCTAAATTGGGTTTAATGTACGTTTCTGTAGGCCCAAAAGTCAGAGAATTCGCTTGCTTAATTTAACAAACTGTACAACTATTGGTTCGATTAAGAATAAATTCTATATGATAGTATTTTAGACTTTTTCATGAACCACGGACGTGAAAAAATACTAGTATTTTATAGGATACCATGTTGTGTTGTAAAAGAATGGTTTGTCGCACAAATATACCGTCGATTTAATCCAAATATCTCGTAACTAAATCTTTATATATACCATAAATCACAGAACTGGATAACATCCTTTGGAAAACGTATGATAATTCTGCTTTTGGAATATTATTTTTTCATGACGCCACTACTTATTCGATACAGCGGAAATGACGTATCTTTTATATTGTGCTATATTTTTTTTTACGTGTTTGAATCTCAAAAGTAATACAATAAATAATCTTTCAAGTCCGGCTTTATTTTTATGAGTTTTATCAACTCGCCAGTCAAAAAGTGGTAGCAGGTCTCATTTCGTTTGGTAAAATTAGTAACCAATAAACACACGTAGGATATACTTAATTTACACAGACTTTGGGGGAAAAAAAAGAAGAGAACAATATTACCGACCTCCTTAAGAAGAAACGCTTTGGGAAACACTGTCGAAAATCATTATCCACAATGATTTCTATCTCATTAGACAAAACAATTTTAGATTCAATGAATGAAAAATTTGCACCTGCCAAATCTTTAAATTTGGTCCAGTCTAATATTTGGTTGTTTGGTAATGGGTTAGTGTGGTATTTTGTAAGCTTGGATTCAAAATTTGATTGCTGCAACCACGTGATACATATTATATGACCTTTTTTAGCTTGCAAAGCGTCAGCTTTGATAGCTTAAATTTACAGTCAAAATTTTGAGGTCCTCTCAGAGTTTAAACGATTGCAAACTGCCACTGGAGGCTTAACCATTGATTCCAATAAATGTCTACGCAAAAAAGAAGTTCTTGTGTATACTCCAGCATATTGTTTTCAAAATGACTGGTCGTATGATATAACTTTTTCAAATGGTAGAGAACACCTTCAAAAGCATGCTGTACACCCCATTCCCATTCAATTAAGCTTTTAAAGTATTCATCATAAAGGCTTTGGAAAACAATGTTGACAATGAAGAAATTGCTTGTAACAAGCAATTTCTTCAGTGTCCACAATGTTTTCAACCCTACAAAAGGCAAAGAAGGTTACATAACAAAACAATGCTTTGATAGCTGACAGTACTTTCAGTACTTTGATTTATTCATCAATTTATCCTTTTTTGGTGGCATATAAACACTCTAACCATTGTTTCATACTCGTTCACAAAAAACTGAACATTTCCTTTTCTCAATTTGTTATTAATCAAAACTTGACAGAAAATTGAATCAATTTTGCCTAGAGGCTAACAGCTTTCGATGCATGGTCAAATTTACACACTCTCTTAAGGCACGTTCATTGTAGTTTTTATATCAAATCGCATCCGTTGTCATGCCGATTATGCAAGTAGTATAATCGGCATTTTGCAATGCCAATGAAACATTTACAATTAACCAAAATTCCATAGGCATTTCAGCAACGATAATTGGAGACAGAATGCAGATCGTTTGTTACCTACTGAGCGATCAAAGCTTAATTTAGATAATGATGTATTTATTTTATTATCATGACGTCACATAATTATTACACTGATTTGGGAAACTAACGATTCACAGACTTTCAAGTAAACTAAGCCATTTTAGGATGGAAATCCGGCGATATCAAGGTAGCGCTTGTCCGTTTGATACTTACTACAAGTACAATTGTTCAGTCAAAATCATTGAAAAGGATGTTTATCTAACTACATGTATTTAAATAAGAAACCCGAAGGGAGATTTTTCTCAACAATAAAGTTCAAGAGGAAATAAGGATAATTCAATTCTGTTAATTCTCTAATAATCACTATGTTGTTCATACTCCTTTGAATCTTCCTAACTAGGGTTTGATGGCCAAATGATAAAATTTGTTATTTCGAAATTAAAACAACAACATTAACAACAAAACCCCACTCGCTTGATATATTGCCCTTCAACAGTCCAACTCATTAACCATTTCAAAGTGTCCATAAAGCACCCATTGTAGTAAATATGTATAACACGAGAATATAGGTTTTTATTATATAGCTGTAACTTTTTCTAGTAAGTATATACATTACACACAGACAACATCGGATAAAGTATCCGTATCTGGTAGTATCATATACGGTTCCATATAAGTTAGTCTAAGATGTTCTGTATGACGTATTCATGCCAACAAAGGTAATCAGATTGTTAAAAAAGAAGGGAAATACTTGTATAAATACGACGTTTTATCATTTGTCGAATTTATTTATTGACAAATGTAGGTGTACTTAATGTAATATTTACTACCAATAGCGATAAAACCACCATATGTTGCTTCTCGCCGCGGAAGAAAGTTTTTATATTCCACTCGTAAAATATCAAAGTTTACCTCCGCAGCTCAAAGCTAATACAAGACCTTGTATCGCTACCGGATCTTACTATTCTCCATATACACTGAATGCTAGAAATGGTAGAAGACAGAGCGTTACTTCTTAGAAGTCAACAGAAATAGAAGCAATCGTGCAATGACACCTCTTTTCAAGAAGAATATTGCGACATTTGCAATCATTCATAATTAGAAATAAAAGTCGAATCGGGAACACATCTTACGATTCAAATTTGTTAAATGCATCATTTTTGCCCCTTTTTAATGGCGTTATTACTACAGCAATCCATCTTACTTAGTCTATATTATAAGTTAATCCATTACCAGACGACAAAATGTTTGACTGGCCCAAATTGAAAGGGAATTGCAGACTACAATTTAATCTTTCATCAAATTTCAGAATTTTGCAACTTCCTTGGTAGAAAACATGGTGTAAAATATAGAAACTTCTTGTCACAAGCATTTTTCATTTTCTCGCAATATTTTCATAAGCTTTTATCTTGCGTAAAAAACCGGACTGTGTGGGAATGGGTTATCTCTTACTACGCCATTTTCCAGTATATACTTGCAGATAATGTTCTTCAATGATCAGGCCTCTGTCTGTCTAAAAATCTAAAGTGCTTAAATAATTCGGGACATGTTATATCGTCGCCGGACATACATAATGCTTGAGTAAAGCTGTAGCTACCACATTTTGCACGACTAACGACGATATAGTTATTTGCAACATACCTTTACGGATTCCTTCACCACTTATTGTATCTTTTGATTATCAATTGTGAGACGGACATAATGATAATATTGTACTAAATATGCCCTGCAAACAAGTTTTCGTCATTATTTCTTTTTATATTCTACCATCACTAATACGTTTACCAATAAAATATGAAAGCTCGAGTTCTTACCCTTAGTCATGCTGAACCTGGAATAATCCGGTTTTGACAGGAGGTGTAGACCAAGATGAGCCTGCACACAAGTGCAGTCTGATCTTAGTCTACACCTCCTGCTTGTACTGCTTCTGCCAACGTTTTTAATGAAATTGATTTCTAAAAGAAATATTGATTTTTAAAAAAAACAAGTTCTATCAGTGCTTTCAGCGCTTCGGTTTTACAGCGATTCAGTACGGTAATTTATACAGGATGACAAGGGTAAAAAACTTAGACATAAAAAGACTGAACAGACCTTCCTTTCGAAATCCCAATTTTAAAAACTCTTGTCTTAATTCAAATCGGGGAATTTTCGATTGCCATGAAAACGTATTTCCTTTGCACCAAACCATTTGTAACCAAACGCAGAAAATAGATCAATACAGATGTCTAAAACTAGTCTATTTTTTCATTGTCATTTATTTAGTTTATCTTTTTTATTGATCTGTTTATCATCATTGTTATTATTATTACTATTATTTATTAAGCTACTCTTACCTTTTTTCACAAAACTTACCGCTATGGAAGTAGATCTAAAGAAACGTAGAAAACATTTAATTTTTATATAACATTCGAACCATTGCACAACTAAGCATACGCAGAGTCTGCAAAGACTCCATACGCTCTGCAGAAACATACTGACACAAAGCTTCTTCGTGAGTTAGGATATATTTGAAATGCCCTGAGTGGGTACCCAGACTGCTTATTGGCACACAAGGGTTTGTTTTCATTATTCTTTTGAAATATGGAGAAAATGTTTTATTGTTTTCATGAAGGCATGAATCGAAATATATAATCATACTGTATGAATACGCGAAGCGGATTCATACATAAATGTAATTAGTTTTTCGGTTTATACCTCCACGAAAAATATTCTGTTTCTCTTATAATTTAATAGCATCGAGCGAAAAAAGCAAAAACTTAACAAATTTTGATACTTTTTTGTATGGACCTATTTTGTGCGGAAACATACAATATAGCTGCGTGCTCAAAATTTCTTACATGGAGGTATGAATAATTTTTCGACCAATCAGAACGCCCGTTTTTTGATAGACGAAACTAAACATTAAATTTTTGAGGTATAAAAAATACCTATAACTCTTTTATATGGATCCAGCACATTTTGAGTGTTATAAATTTCTGTGACAGAATATATTTCTCGAAAGCATCGTTTGAACGTTTACTTTGAGATTTTAGATTCTCTCATTAAAAGACTTCTGAGGTTAAGCCCATTCCAACACAGTGACGCTTTTAAACGCCTCTCAATATGGAAGCTTTTGAAAACATTGTGGAAAATGAAAAAAATGCTTGTGACAAGCAATTTCTTCATTATCCACAATGTTTTCGACCCCAAAAGACAATAGTTTTAAAGAGTTCAATCTTAGAACCGTCTTCTTTAACTTCTTTGAATTTAGATCAATCTTATAATCTTATCCTCTGGTAATGGGTTAATAGGAATGAAGATGTCGCCTTGTTATACGTCTTAATAAATGTCAGATACAATAATATAGAGTGATCATTCACACTTAAAGGCCTGTTATTTAATTAATAATATACCGTTGTTCATAAAGAGGTAGAGATTTTGATACTCCATCAAATCAAACTCTTTGATATTGAACACTAATTACAAAATTCTATAAAAGTGCAGGCTATAAGGTTAATGAACGAGACGGCTAAGCCAGTGACGCCCGATCGGAATTAGAAAATAAATTGTATTGCCATGTAGGTGTAAATTCAATCCTATCTAAATAAACGATTGCACTGGTCAATCGAGCTGCAGCCTCGGTTAGGAGGTTATGACAGTACATTAAATCGTTTATTAAGCAATCATTCAAGGGACGATAAAAAAGTAGTCGCTTAAGAGAACGGTTGCTAGGTACACGTTTTTGCCAATAATATGAAGGATTGGTTCAATTAATATTCGATAAATTATTACAGAATTCTCGCTTACTCAAATATTGTCGGGACTCATTAGAATCGTCCCAATGAGACTTTCCGAACGAGTTCCATTGAAAAATAAGATTTATTCGTGATTTTACTTTATAGCAAAATCTATTCTCTTCTTAAGAACATTTGCATTTAAAAAGAGGTTTCGGTAGTGGTTGCTTTGCCTGTAAAAGGCAATTTTTCATTTTCTGTATTGCTTTCCTGAACTATTTCTTTGGGGGTTGGGGGAGGGCGTAAAAAGTATTATAATGTCGTAATGGATTAAGCTGAAAAGAGTTAAGTTAAGCACCTGTATTAGCACCTTCCCATTCCTGCAAATACTCATGCATCTTATGAAAGGGAAATTCAAAGTTGGTCGCCTCTTGAAATGGTCGCAAAATATAACGTACTGATTGTTGGCAAAGCAAGATCGACTGTAATGTCAAACTATATGATGCTGTCGTATAATGTCACATTCCTGGTCACTTTATCACGTGACAAGAACCAGAGGTCAACACATTTATTTCATCTCGTGCCTAGGACACTAACGTAGATAGAGAAATACAAAAATGTAATTATGGCTACATTAGTATGATATATGAATCCCCATTAAACGTCTTCCAGGTAGGTGCTCCATGACATGTCCGCTCGCATGAAACATTTCTTGTTGGTTTGTGCCTCGATTGACCTATTTATGCGTTAAATGGAACTCCGGTGATTTATTTCCGATGATTTAACTACATCTTGTTGAAGTGACGGATAGCTGTTTGATTTGTTTGAATTGGGTTTTACGCCGCTTTTAACAATCTTTCAGTCATATCGCGGCGGCTGGAGCACCTAACAATGGATTCCTGGTATTTCTCACACCAGTACTACCATTACATCTTTTCCTAGCCTCCAGCTGCTATCCCACATAGGTCTACGATTATCGACCCATTGGTGAGAGACAAATAGTCGGAAAGGATGAGTGCCGCCGTCGGGAATCGAACCCGGGACCTCTAGATTGACAGTCCGACGCGCTACCAACTGCGCTATGACGGACGGATAGCTGATCGGGCTCAACAGGGGGTAATAGTCAGTAACACTAAACATAAATTGAATGGATGCCTTGCAGCCTAAACATCTCAACTAAAGCTTGAATAAGATGTAGATGCGATATTTAACTCATCAAGTCAACACAATGCTTCATATAAATGTCGACAAATAAATATTTAAGTTAAAAGTTTCGGTCTAAATGAACGATTTGGTCGGTTAATCGATCGTTTGATTTCACCACGGCGATCTTTCAATTGTAAGATTAGAAGATTCTATTTATTTCCCATAATCTATGTTTTTTCGGTTTTTTTGTTTGTTTGTTTGTTTTTCTTCATATCATTTTGATTTTATCTTCGAGAGAGAGAGATGTTTGACATTTAAAGGTTGTTTCGATCTTTGATAACGACACCTATTCAGAGCAAACATACTGGCTTGCGCTACAAAATAATTGGAAAAGCTTACATAACATTAATATAATCATAAATATTTTTTCTGCTATTTCATTTTGTTTTATTTCTTTACCATTTTCTGTTCAAGCCCTGTTTTTTACGTCTCTATGATCTTATATTTGGGAAAACATTGTAGAAAAAGAAATTGCTTGTACCGATGAGTGGTTATTTTTAAAATTAAGTCCACTTAAAATTTCTGTCTGCAAAACCTTTGAATTTGGACAGGTCTAAAAAATCGTGAAGTGAACAAGATGGTCCTTAGACTGCTCTACTTCTTCTTTATTTTATTTTTATTTTTTAACAAACTAGTAAATAATAATTAATTTTTTGGAAAAATACATATTCAGATTAAAAAATAGTTCAGGAAATTCTTACCATAGTTTTTAGTGACAGAAATGATGAAACATGCATACATAATGCATGCCTACATTGCAAACCATCGATCGGAAACCAAATGGATTTTTTTATAATTTAGCTTTTAGTTACGTATAAAAAACGAGCGTTCTGACTGGCCGAAAAAAAATAGTCATAACCCCAAGAATTCTGAGCACGCAGCTATTTTGTTTGCCTGCGCACAAGATAAATCCATTAAAAAAGAATAAACAATTGAAAAATGATAATTATGATAAATTATAAGAAATGAAGAGAATATTTTTATATTTTCATGGAGGTATGAAACGAAAACCTAATCACGCTTATGTATGAATCCGCTTCGCATATTCATACAGTGTGATTAGTGTTTCGTTTCATACCTCGATGAAAAACAAAAGTATTCTCTTTATCTCTTAAAAAAATTGCTAGCTTCCAGAGTAGTCTCACCGATTTGGGTTATCGCAAGAAGATAACATGATATCATCGATGACGTCAATCCTACAAAGAGATGTCATAGCTATTATAGATATATTTGAGCGCTTGCGGTTCGAACATTGTTGGAACCTCATGGGATGTCATGGGTTCGATCCCCGGCGGCGGCACTTATTCTTTCCGACATTTGTCTCTAAATAATGTGTGGATAATCGTAAACCTAAATGGGATACGAGTGGAGGCTAGGAAAGGATGTAGTAGTAATAATGGTGTGAGAAATACCAGGAATCCATTTGTTAGGTGTTCCAGCCGCCGCGATTTGACTGAAATACTGTTTAAAGGCGGTGTTAAAACCCCATTCAATAAATCAATCTTTATGTGTGTGCACGCTTTTCTAAAAAAAAAACAACAACAACAACAAAAAACCCATAAAACAATGGAGATTTTATATCAATGGATTTAGAGGAAGGTTTGGAACCAAAAACAAACACCCAACACTAACGACTGGAATACTTAACTGTAGTTTCTTTTATTTTATGCAGATTGTCTGGCAACAAGTCGTGAAAAGGCCCACCACAAAAAGAAACAGTTTCGCGAAAATGGATACGTTCAACTCTAAATGTGTCAGTCAAATTCGGAGAAATCCGATTGGCTGATTAAAATGTGTTTCGAACCTTTACGGAATTTCCTTTTCTCTATTGACATAAACAAATTCTTTTTAAAAAGAGTTGTCTCAAACTTGGAAATATATATCATTTATTTGACTTTTTTCTATGTTCGTTAATTACATTTTTTAGATAGGCGAGAGCATATTTGTTGTTGCTTGTTTGCTTTCCTGGAAATAGATTCGTTGAAAAGTCTTCTTTTTCTTTTTATCTTAAGACTTTCACGTACAGTCCCTGATTTTTACGTCCCTGTGATATTCTATTTGATAAAATATTGTTGAAAAGGAAGAAATTGCTTGCAATTTCTTCTTTTCCAACAATATTTTCTATCATATAGGACGGTTTCTTTTTTATTGTACTTACTTTATAATGCCGTACGCAAGCCTTTTAAACTTGGACAAGTCCAAAATTTTGAAAAGCAGCAAACGGTTAATAAAGATTTAAACAAAACAAACAAACAATAAAATTCTTTAGGTCTTGGCATTTTTTAAAAAATCTTAATGTGAATTTTTAGTGCCACGGCTTGTAAATATTACATAATTTATTTTGTTGTCTGTTTTTAAACGTTTTACATCGCAGCCTAATGAATTTCTCCTTTTATGTTGTTATTAGCGTCTTGACCTTGCCGGCATATTGTACAAGGAAATTAGGAGTCTAATTTGAATTAATAAAAGCTGACAAAAATATTGTAAAGATGAATTAATGAACACCGTTTTATTAAGATCGTTTAACAATTTCTCTATTGTTTTAGAAAATTGAATTAAGATTCAATGAGCTTGTATAACATGGTTTTAACACTTTCCCATAAAAGTAATTGTGCTCATGACCTCATAGTTTAAAACATAATGAGAAAGGAAGGTTGGGTTAAAAAAAACCCAACTTTTACTTACTTTTATCTTACTTTTACTGTCAATCAATCTGTTCTTTGCTGTATGCGAGTGGAAAATGCGAATCAGGACATTTTGTAAAGAGTTCCAACATTTGCAAGGAAAGATGTGACATTTTTCTCCAAAAATTGTTGATTATTTGACAAATATATTAAATCATTACTACACGATAAATTTAAGACTAGTTCAAAATGAAAGATGTTGCACACAACAGTTTTAGGAGGATGAAACCTAAATCTTTTTTATTATTATTATTAGAAAACATTGTAGATAATGAAGACATTTCTTCATATTCCACAATGCTTTCGAAAGCTATTATCTTGATGGGGAGAAAAATAAGAGTATTATTTGAGAATCGACCAATCGCAGCTTTGAATCAAATAATCAGTCGACCAATGAAATCGTTCATTTAGACCGGAAGTTCAGTTTGAACTCCGTCATGGGCCGCCATTTTTGTGAATCATTTTTGTTTGTTTTGGCGACTTGGGTTTACCAATTCCTAAATGACACAATTCTAGAATGTTCCAAATTGCAGACGCAAACAAAAAGTGAATTTAGTTTGAAAAAATAAGGGGCATATGAGACAGAAACCCTTGTGAGAAAAGGAGAAATATCTTGTTACAAACAATATCTCACATCGCTAACGTTTTTTGGATGCGTAAGAATGGGGTATTGTGTGGCAATGGGTTAAATAACGGTAATAATTCAAATCTGTGTAAGAGAACCAAGTCTTTGATTTACAAAAAATGGTTGTTTTACACAGGTGGCTCTCAACTTAAGGTCTTCGTCTAAGCTTGATTATTTTGACTGTATAGACAACATGTTTCATCTGACATGGAATCAAAGTTATGGCGGGTTTAGACAAATCTTAGATGATAACATAGAACCTGACTGCGTAGTCATTGTTCATGAACAGTTTGAAAATCGTATGTCATAGTTTCACAATTGACCAATCGCTGGCCCCGCCCACTTACTTCTTCCCCCCCCCCCCCCCCCGTTAACTCCAACGGGTATCACGCTTCGATTCTATTTTATTTCGACGTTATTTTACGAAATTGATGGCTAGTAGCATGAAACAAAAAAGCAAAATGGTTGGTTGGTGGCTTAAACGTCGTACCTTCAGCTTGAACAAGCTGTAGTTACAACGTTTCAGTCGCCAAACCAACAAAAATGGTTCGCGGACAGTGTCGGAGTTCAAAGCTCAATTCCTAACAGAATGAATGATTTGATTGGTCGACTGGTTATCTGATTGCCACCGCGATTAGTCAATTATTGATATATTTCCTAACGTTCCCGTCTAATCGTGCTCCTCAAAAATGTTTAGGAAAACATTATGGAAAATGACGAATTTTCTTCATATACCACAACGATTCTGTCACATACACTCACACACAAAGAAAAGAGTCAAGCTTAAATTTCCCAACTTGAAACTGTCAACTGCAACATCATTCGTTTTGGACCAAACTAAAACTGTGCCGTCTTGTATTGGGTTAAAATTCGATACCTTATCAAAACCTCAAACAATCACTTACGTCGATGAAGGTTTTACAGAGGGTAATGTTTTCTAGGCAGGTGGAAGGTTTTATAAAGGTGGCAGACCAAATATTTTTATCTGTACCTCATGTTTGTTTGCGTAAGATTTTTTTCTCTAACCAGCATCCTGACATGTCATACATTTTAGTGTTTCCATAATGATGTTCTTATTAGATTAATGAATATATATAAAGGTTCACAATTTAAACCCAGACTTGCGACTATGAATGCACCCATAAACATCATAAAACATCACGACAGATGATATGAGGTTGTTTTATCTGTCAGTTTCTGGCTTTTTGTGCATTATATTTAAGGTGCAAAAAGAGGAGATAATTACTCTCTTTAGACAATAACCTTTCAAAATGAAAGCGTTTACAGACATAAAGACAACAGCGGTCTAAGGAATGCATTTTAAGTTTCTGTTATGAAGAAAAATAACACACAAATAGTTGAGTCGAAGAACAAAACAATATCGCAATAAGTCAAACAGAAATTGATATCAAATCAACTTTTATATGTGAAGAATAGAATCGACAAACCGCGGCTGTCAATCAAATAATCATTTAGACTGGAAGTTTAGTATGAACTTCAAAATTTGCCGCCATTTTTGTGAATCATTTTCGTAGATTTGGTGACTTGAACGTCATAACTACAGCTTATTCAAGCTTTAGTTACGACGTTTAGGTCACCAACTAACCATTCAACTTATTTGTAATATGCCACTAGTCATACATTTTGCAAAATAACGCCGTTAACCCTTTCCCGTTCAAATACGGGAATTTACGTTCCTGTGATTTTATACTCGAGAAAACATTGTGGAAAAAGAAGAAATTGCTTGTAACAAGCAATTTCTCCTTTTTCCACAAAATTTTCTACCACATAGGATGGTTTCATTTCATATGGCATCCAGTTTTCATTGTCGTCTGCAACCTCTTTCAATTTGGACTAGTCTAAAATTTCCAAAAAACGGGAAAGGGTTAAAATCGAAATCAATGGGCGTGGCTAAAGTAGTGATTAGGCGGGGCCAGCGATTGGTCAATTGAAAGATCGCCGTTGTAAAAAAAAAAAAAAAAAAAAAGAAAAAAAGAAAAAAAAAATCGATTGGAGAGTCAAATCACTCATTTTCACTAGAAGAGCACGTTGGACTTCAACAATTATGTTAAGCCATTCTGTTGGTTTGGCCATGTAAACGTCGGAACTACAGCAAATTCAAGTTACGACGTTTAGGCCTTCAAATCAAGATCGTCTGTCATTAACTCGTTAGTTTTTAAACAATTTCCTTCACATAGACTAGAAGAAGTGCATAACCACATAAATGCCTGCTGCTAATTGCATCGGAGACAGTAGTCACAAGTTCTTTCAGTTGAAGCAGTTTTTACACATTAAACGCTTTTCGCAGTGGATGTGTACCTAAAGACTGCTGAAAAGGGGGATAATTCAGATCAATGAATGATTTTATTCATCCTTGTAAAATATTCCAAATGTCAATGACCTCGGAATTCGGTATTGTTTTATACGTTTATTCAGTTTTCATACTTTACCTGTTGATTGCATTGTCTAGTATGCTGCGTATCAAAGACTGTGGCTTATCAACTTGTCCAGATATCACGCTCTGTGGCTGACCACCTGACCAAGGTCACTTGCTCACTCCGATAATCCCGATTGGTAGTTAGGATAAACAAAATCCAAATCAAATATCGACTTAGGTAAGTCTAATTTAATTTTCTGATTATATTTGGGCATTCCGTAGTGGTTTCATATTAAACCTTGTCATGTTGATCCTGGAATATTCCTTCTTTGACAATTGCTTTGGAAGGTGTATAGACAAAGATCAGCCTGCACAGATGTGCAGTCTGATCCTAGCCTACATTACCTGCTTATTGTTGTTGTTGTCAGAGATATCTTTTTGAATGCAATATCGATCTAATTATGTCACAGTTTTCAAATATAGTGAAAAGAGGAAAAATATTTAGCAGGAAAAGGTTTAAGTTAAAGGCTCGGAGAGGGTGTTTTGGTAGTACTGGTGTGAGAAATACCAGGAGTCCATGGTTATTTGCTCCAATCGCAGCGATGTGACTTGAATACTGTCAAAAAGTGGTTTCAAACCCAAATCAATCAATAAATCAATCATTCTAAGTAATAACGATTTTAAGCAGCTTTGGCTAGTGTCACAAGGATAACTAAGTTCTAACCTGTGACAGTATAGATTCAGATCAATCTGAAACTAACAGAAAGATCCCCGGATCCAGTCCATTAGCCGCCGACATGGTAGTTTGACTGATAAATGACATTATATTGTAAAATGTATAATCAAGGATATTAAAACAAATCGTTGGTTTCCAACATAAACGTCGTAAGCTGTAGTTACGACATTTAAGTTACCAAACCAACAGATGGTTGACATAATTGTTTGCGTCAAAGATCACTTTCGGTATAAAGGAATAATTTGATAAGTCATTCGAATTTTGTTCAGAAGCGGCTGTCCATCATTTGTGCCGCTTTCAACAATTTCTAATGAACGTAAAGCGAGGGCATCTAACAGCCTGGATATGTGCATAGGACATTTAAACTATATGCTGCTCGTCTCGTATCTATCTTTTTTTTTTATTAAAAACAAATGTATAAACCTATTTATTTTACTTCAATTGGGAAACAAGTTCTTACGACATAGGTTATTCCCTCTTGATTCTGCGTCTTTTACTCTCGCTGGATGTATGGGCAAATGAAAGAACCAAATTGTAAAGCCGCTCTCGAATATCGAACTCGGGACCCTTTGATCGTGACACACTACCCCACGTTCATGGAGAGCCCTCATCCGTCTATTGTGCGTAAGAGTAAAGACTGTGATTAGAGACAAAGTCTTAACTTCGCTCACGAGTTATTGTTTTAGAAATGTCAAGCAGTGGTTCAATTTTGTGTTTACCTGACACTCAACATCTGTTTTATTTAATCCCACCCGTCTATGTCTTGCCAGAAATAAATCGGCCAGAATGGATGCAAGTTACGAAGTGTAGCTGCTGAAAGATCCATTTGCCTCACAAGTAAAGTGGTTTCCGTCATAATTACAATCTTTACATGGTTGTGATTTCATCCCTCCGGGCTGATTAAAATTAATGTTATAATTCGACATATCAAAAGGGATCGTGTATGTTTTGTTCACTTTCAAATGTAACTTTTTGTTCAAATGCAAAATCTTCTTTTTCTATGAGTTATGTATAAAACTGGCAACGGGGTATGGAGGGAATATCATTTAAGATATTTAGATGATACAAAGAACTTGTTTGGTTAGAATGATTGAAAATTTGGACAAAGCTTATTGGTACCCGACTCCTCCACCTCTCTCGGACCGAAGCACACCTGTTACGTTCTTTTGCTTTTTAGAATAACCAATCAGTCTCTGTACATGCTTTAGTCTCATATTCGAAACACTTATGTTTTGCAACTGAGATTTGCGTAAAAAAACATATCCATATCTAAGACAATATCGACGAAACTACCACTCTACAAACCATTGTTACAAATGGACTAGTCACCGCTGTCAATCATCAAAATCGATTGACCAATCAAATCCTTTATTTAGACCGGAAGTGAACGTTGAACCCTGATATGTATTTTAAGCATGTTTTTGGTGTGGCAACATAAACGTCGTAACTGTAGCTTATTCAAAAGCTTTTCAGTGTTAAAATCTCATCAGAGCTTATGTTATATTGTTATGACGTACCGACTTCGTAAACAATTTACTTGACTTCACTTCACTTATAGTAAGGAAATTCAGGCCGCCAGCCATTTTAGTTTCTGTAATATTTTACTGGACATATATCTAAAAAAAACACGCTTTTTTATTCTAAGCCGAACATCCTTTTCAGTTCAGAGGGAATCCATAGGTATTAGACAATTCTAGTTAAAGACTGAGATTATTGACGACATTGTGAGATATCTAGAACTATACCTAAACAGAAGCATCATTTATTATGATTTCGTAGATCCTCCTTAACTTTTAACCGAAACATTTGAATTTCGGAACTGGGTACATTCCGAAGCCATCCGAATCAATTAAAATAAATCGGGTTTATGTAAAAAAAGTAGGTGCCGAAGTTGTTGTTGTTCTTCCCGCACTGTCGTTATCATGAGTGATTGTAAGCACGTGGATGAATAATGCAGGAAAGTGGGATGCCAATGTTAAGCGTCTAAATGCAAACAGAAATTCGGTCACTTTCCGCCGTGAACCGTCTAAAATGTATTCATGCGCTGTCATTTTTGAACGAAGGTTATGACTTTTAATGCCGTTGAAATTTATTCGTCTTGTCGCGTATTAAATTGTAACAGTGAAATATTGTTATAGCAAACAAGCATAAAAATCAACAGAAAAATACACTTAGCAACTATCCTGAGTCATGAAACATTTGGTTCAATTCTCGCTTGTACGTGTATTTGACTTCTGACACACGGCCATAGCACAGCAGATCGCGCGTCGGTCTCCTTATCACGGTGTCTCGGGTTCGATCCCTGATATGGCAAACATTCATTCAGACCAATGGGTTAATAAACGTGAACCTACGTGGGATAAGCAGCTCGAGGCTTGGAAAGGATGTAGTTGTAGTACTGGTTTGAGGAATCCATGGTTAGGTTGTCCTGATTCTGTGATTGGTAAATACTGTTAAAAGTGGCGTTAAACCCAATTAAAACAAAACAAACAAAACGTACATTTGATATAGAAAGGTACACCAATTTGTTTGCATGTATGGGGCTTAATGACTTTTGAAGCGTATTTGAGTTATATCGCGGCGGCTGGAGCACCTAACCGAGGATAACCAGGTATTTCTGTTGTTTTTTTTTCACACCAGTGCTACCACTACATCCTTTCCAAGCTTCCAGCTGCTCATCCCACTCAGAATTATCCAATTGATATATACTGGACAAAACCCACAGTATGTTGCTTTTTGGGGGGGGGGGCGCTCTTTGCAACTAGATGTCTTTGACAATATCTATATTAACTATTCAAGATGTGGGCTGAATGGAAATTAAAAAATCGCTAGCCCGACTAGTGATTTGCTTGCACCGCTCCCGGTCTAAATGAATGATTTGATAGGTTGAAACTTTACTTGACCGATAACAGCCAATGGTCAGTTGAATTGACTTTTTTAGTTATCAAGTTCCCTAGGTATGTTTTTATTACCCCTTATTTTAAAGATAACCTTGATGATAGGGTGATTTTCACCCAATTGACGTTTATGAAAAGCGAAACAGAAATTTTGTATTTTCGTCTTTGAATTAAGCATTGCACAGGAATAAACTTCCGAAACTAGGTGATCAAACCCAAAATTTCTGTTTCCTGGAGATCCAGAAAATTTGAGAGAAATAAAAATCCACCCTTCCATATTTTTGGGTCTTCTATGCTTTCTTTTCCTCGTCCTTGTAGTGATACCAAGTAAATTTTACACAGACATAATTGGCTTAGAAGACCTGATAAAGGCAGGTGTCCGTTTATGAGTTTTGCCTAGTCTATTGACCATTCAACATGTCTTATTGACAGCATCATTGACTTTCACAGATCGTTACGCAAATATTGTTTGTTACATATGAGGCATATTCGAAACTTTCATAGTTAACCAATTAGTAACATATTGACACACTTGTCCGTTAGAAACAACGACAAGAATCATTATAAACCAAGGACAGACTGAAAGCATTTTCTCGCCAGTGTAGCCAATGCAGCATGACAAAGAATAAAGATCTCTGAATCTGCATTAAACATTAAGTAAGGTTGGCTTTACATCTGGTGTTTTTTCGTGTTTTGTAGTGCCAGACTTGTTATTGACAAACTTATATTTTCAATTGATTTTGAATCATTTTAAAATCAATATACATTTAACATGCGTCTGTTAAAACTTGATATCTTTGAGTATTGTAACACATCAACATTTCCAGGACTTTAGATATTTGAAGTTGAAGTTAACCGACACTTCCTGTCGAACTTTTTGTGTTGTTGTTTCGTTTGCTCGAATTTTAATGACAATTTGCAATTTTCATCTCCCAAATCCTTATCTCACAGTTCATTTTGTTGTTGTTATTTTTATTGTTTGTTGTTTTTTTTCCTGGTCTTGAGGACATTACGGATGAGACATGATGTATAGCTGATAACGAGTCTGCATGTAAAAACATGGAACAATGCAGACGCATATGACACACCAGAAAGACGTCTCAACGATGCGATTTTTGCACTAGATGTTATACGGAAACGAATTTTTGTCGGAAAATTACGAGTGGTGGGCGTGGTGCCATAAATTGACAGTAATTGTCGTAATTTTAGCCGTTTTACGACTCTTCAAATTTGAACCGTTCTGTCAGTTAATGTAGCCGCAACCTTAACATATGAGAGAGTTTAATTAGTATTAGATGTCACTTTATTAATAAGCCATTATCATTTTTAACATTCAAGATTTTTTATGGGATGACAAAGGGACTTTTTTTATCGAAACATCCTTGAATCTTCCAATTTTATTTGGATAGTTTGAAGCAATGTTCAAAGGAGATTTCTATACAGTTTCCATTGGAATATTGTATCATTTGCAGATTAACCTATTGCCAGATGAAAACATTGCAGACTAGTTTAAATAGAAAGAAGTTTTAGACGACAATTAGTAAAAATCTTCGTCTTTTAGAGTAAAAATTATTATGTATAATGAAGATGTTGCTTGTAAGAATCAATACATTCGTATTCCACAATGTTTACCCAAATCTTTTTTCTTGGGCGGCGTGAAAAAGCGGAATTAGGAGGGAATGAATCAAACTAAGGACAAACGATTATCTTTAGCATCCGGGGTAAATTGCAATGATATCTACACTGTTTTATTGCGCTTATAATTTGGTGACATGCCTTTGAAACACACTATTTTATATGAAGTCTAGTATCTCCATTTCAATATTTATTAATTTAGCTATACTCCAGGTAAGTTGAATTTCATATGTCATTATTTTATTTTGATATCATGAATATATATTAATTTTGCAAGAATTATACGTCATCTTATTCTGGAAATTTGTAAGATAGAAATAGACAGCGAAACGAAAACAAAAAGGGTATATAAACGTGTTCCTCAATTTTACCGCTTACTAGAAATATTTACTTAGCTTATTTTGTAATATGTAAGAGCGTGCCCTCATCAACAATAAAAAAACTGTTGACTGTTGGGCATGGATAATATAACCCTGGCAGATGTTTTAATCTATGATCTCTATAAACTGGACCAGAGACATAAAAAATATCAATCTCAGACTGGACATACCAAAGGCAGAATGATACAGATTCTTTCATTGTTTACTTTATTAGAGTGTCTACCTGTCATTACCAAAGAACGGCCTGATATTCTGAATTGTGTATACATAATTCTGTATTGTGAAATAGTGATATTTTGTAAATAAAATTCTATTTTGAATTCGAACCCCAGCACGAAACCGCAAGACTAATAAACACAACTAACATTCTTGGGGTAGAAAGTAAGAGTGCAGTTAAACAAATTGTATTAAGCGACCCCTCAATGAACGGTCAAAATGCGGTCGTTTAATACACCTATTTGGCATATATAAGGAATCGGTCCGACTGTATACATGAGTTATTCCGGGATTTTTAGCTCCGCTGTTTTCGGAGTAGCCTTGGTGTCGTCGTCGTCGTTGTCGTCGCCGTCGTCGTGCGAAAACTTTGACATTTTGTGATATCTCTGGTTCTACGAAAGGCATTCACTTGGCACACTTGGTCACTATCAAAAGAGCAACCTATACAATCAAGGGGGATAACTCTATATGCATTTTGTCTACTATCCAGCACCCAACAGCCGAGCGTAGAGACCCGTAGGGGGTACTCTTGTTACTTAATCTTATGCTGATGGAACTCATTAGAATCGTCTCATTATTAGGACGATTCCAATGTGATCCAGCAATATAGGATTTAGTTTTGATAATTTTATATGCAAACACGTCTAATTATGAGGACCTTTTATTTTTGGAGATGACATTTTGATTTTGGTAACTTAATGAATATGCGCGCTACACAGAGATTGTCTCTCGAGCAAAGTGGAATGTATTAGCATTATCAAAGCACTAAGCGACGTTAGGAAAAATGTATTGTCATCCTTATGACCATGTGAATATAGATGTATCGGAGGTTAAGTATTAACGCCAATGTTAGCACGCACCTCTTCTACTTCAGTCCGCTGTATAAAATTGGACGATTAAAAAAATAGCATATTCCATTTACGAGAAATATAGAAAGAATGAACTCGACCCTGACGATGTATAAATACTTAGTAACACACAATCTTACAGATTCCAAATAATTCCATTCTTCACAAAAACGCTACATTTCACAACAGAACGTACTCTATGGCATAACTGACCAATCGCTGGCCCCGTCCACTTACTTCTTTGGACAAGCCTACTGTTTTCGACAGGAAGTCCCGTTTCGATTATTAACCGCGTTATTTTGCAAATTTTATGGCAAGTAGCATGTAACAAAAAATAAAATGGTTAGTTGGCGACCTAAACATCGTAACTACAGCTTGACGTTTAGGTCGCCAAACCATCAAAAATGTTTCACAAAGATGGCGGCAAATATCGAAGTTTAAAGCTCTTCCGGGGTGAATGTATCATTTGATTGGTCGATTGATTAGTCGATTGCCAACCGAGATTAATCAATTCATTTAGAAGAAACAACGTCCAATATAAAACTAATACCGGTATTCGAAGACATTTGCTGTCTCACGCCAACTTGAAGTAAACTGGAAAGTAACTCATTGGTAAATTCGCGTTTCATAATGCTTTAAACTGAAGAGATAGAGGTACATGAATTCGGATATTTTCGATTCTTTCTCAGCTTGCTCAGTAGGAGGTGAATATTTTCTGTAAACCTCGCTACACAGCCTCAATGTGATACATGGCCATTGCCATATACGTTTAGAGCACGGAGAGGTCTAAAGACAAAAAACACACATCTGATGAAATGTATGAATTCGTTGAGTGGGTTTTGAATGGTAGATAAAGATACGTGCTTGTTGCTAAACAGTTTTGACCTGGCTCTATTGTGATATTCATTTTGACCTTTATCAGTATTCGAAAGGAACTTCCTATTGACTAAGTTTGGTAAAGTAAAGACTATGTCATTGATGTCAAATGTCATTTACTCATTTGATTCTCTATTTCGACCTGCTATTTTCTTTGTTCCGACATTACATTCAGTGTTTTGAAATACAAGGATCCGTCCTTTACTCCAAGCTGTCACTAATGTTATCCGGAAATTTACTAATCTATAGTCCAAAACAACTTAGATTACCAATCATCCATATGTTATTTCGGGTATATCAGTGTCAGAGATTTTCAAATAAATGAATGAATAAATAAATAAATGAATAAAAATGAAAATAATTTATCACTCATCTGGTATTAAATTGTGAATATGAATATGGGCTTTATTTATGCCTAAACGTTAAAGGAGGTAGAAAGCGTTGGGCGTTTTAGCAAATGTTTTTTAAAGTTTGTACTGATGTTAGTGCATAACTAAAATTGTAAATGCAACTTTGAGTAGAAGCTAATTATAAATCCGTTGATTTCAATAAAAAGATTATATAATCTCAAATAATAAATATAGAGAATTCGGCAGTGTACAAGAAATAGAAGTCCTCGAATCTACTGATTGTTTATTCGATGATATTACTAGCGATAATTAACTATGGCGCCAATGGCATTGAAATAATAAACAATCATCTTAGGCATGACGTATCTACAGTAATAGGGACTGGGTCACCTCCATAAATGGAAAATATAACTGATTAATGTTTTTTTAGGAACGAATCAATTATATTTCAGAATTAAAAGCCATTATTGTTCTGTCATTGTTTAAGCCATAAAAAGGATAGTAATTGATAGTTTGAATGACACCTAAATGTCGTAAAAGTCCAATCAAATAACTTAAAAAAGACATGCGCAATGAACACAGGTGGTACTTTATGACATCCAGGAAACCAGACGACCAGATTTCGATTTTATATCGATAGAACCGAAAACCTTCAAAGATAGAGTATATCATTATTTAGAAGTAATATCATTCCTCGGTTTTTAGATATTATTCATGCAAAAACAATCAGGCTTGAAATGTTTAGGCTCTTTAAATAAGTAACATCTAGATGGTAGCTTATATAAGCTAGTTACTAATTATATAGATTACCAAACACGAATAAATCACACTATCGGTTTATTTGCTATAAAAGGATCGGTGGCCTTCTGAGCTCCGACCACTCTGATAATAAACAGTGTTATTTTGCTCTGTTTTGTTATAGCAAAAAGTAAAATGGTTGGTTGGAGACCTAAGCGTCGTAGCTGGAGCTTGAGAAAAAATATTGTTACGACATTTAGGTCGCCAAACCAACAAAGATGTTCGTATAAATGTTAGACATCGAAGTTTCCCACTTCTTTCCATCCTGAAGAACACACGACTTTAGAAAGTTTAATAAAACGGCATTTAACCCTTTCCTGTTCAAACCCTGGTTTTTACGTCCCTGTATTTTTTACATCTTATTCACAATGTTTTCAAAATCTTTATTTTTCGGAAGTGATAAGAAGCTTCATTGTGTGGGAATGGGTCAAAAAATGTAATTCTCGAAATACTTGTTGAAGGGGAAGGTATTTCTACTCCCGCCTCGCAGCAGAATTTAGCCCATTTCAAGACGACATACTTTAAGAAAACATATAGATTGGTTCATTGATTGGTTGATAGATAGATTGATTAAATGGGGTTAAACGCCGCTTTTTAACTTTATTTCAGTCATATCGCAGAGGCTGGAGCACTTAACCATGGATTCCTTGTATTTCTCACACCAGTACTACCACTACATCCTTTCCGAGCCTCTAGCTGCTCATCCCACATTGGTTTACGATTATCCATCCATTGTTGAGAGACAAATGTCTGAAAGGATATTTGCCGCGACTGGGGATCGAACCCTAGACCCCGTGAGTAGGAGTACTACACGCTACCACTAAGCACATAGACAACATATTTTTAGACAAGTCCAAATAGGAAGAAGAAACCACTTTAAATTGCACGAATTGAAAAGGTGCAAAACTTGGTCAAAAAGATTGTGTGTCAAGAAGCTGCTATTTACAGACATCCCCCCCCCTAAAACCTAGATTTTACAATTCGAGAGAGAGAATTTCTTGTCCCAACTTTCACACAGTGCTATTTCAAACCTCTATAACACGTGTGTTAATGATTTTAATAATTGAATTAATTTAAAACGCTTTATGAATATAAACGTCACTTATTACAGTGTTTAGGCCACGACAAAGGTCACCATATTACAGACAGTTTAAAAAGTAATTAAAGGTTTAATTGCGTGGGCAAAGCTGACATCTGTTTTTGTCATTAAAATTTTATTTTGTCATGGTATGTCAAACTTTATTCAAACCTTGGCACTGGGAACTTCAACTTCCCTATATTGCAGCCAAAATGACTCCTAAGGTACACTGATCCCACTGTTCTGCTATTAGACGCTATAAATAAAGAAGGAAGTAGAGTAAAATAATTAAAAGTCGGGATTTCTTGAAAAATAGTTAAGCTTTTCACACAAAAAGCTTTTCTTCTATTCGAGGAGTTATCTCATAAAAGGAGCCCGGACTCCATCCAACTCCAGATGGACAGCGGAAAAATAAGTCTTGATGCACGCTTTAAAAAATAATATTTTAAATCCTTACATTTTTTTTTCAAAAAAGTGACATTCTGAGAAACCAGGTGACACAGTCAAAGACTAGTCCAAAATTGAAAGAGATTGCTATCGGAAGTCTATTTAAAGTCTTTGTTTATTAGTACGGAATAAATTATGTGTCTTTGAACTCCAACTATAACCAGCACTGATGTTTTATCTTTAAACCCATTCCCACGCAGTGACACTTTTTAACACCCCTCAAGAAAAACAATAGGGAAAACAGGGTGGAAATCGAAGAAATTGCTTTTAACAAGCAATTTCTTCATTATCCACAATGTTTTCTATCCAGAAAGCTGAAAAAAGAAATCTAAGATTTCACAAACTTTAAATTTTTGTCTTCAACTCCTTTGAATTTGGAGCAGTCTAAAATTTTGCCGAGTGATAATGGGTTAAAATGCGCTTTGAGAGAGCAGACGTTAGTCGGCCTGCGTCTGCTGACATATTTTCCCCGTAAAAGTGTACTCATTACTGACAATATTGTCACGGAGAAACCATGAATAGAAAACTATATATTTAAAGTAAAAAGCTCTTGAATTTCGTGGGTGCTTCAATTTCTGTTCCTATGGGATATTTTTCTTCGTTTTAACAAGAGAATTATCGGAAGATTTTTGTACGAAAACTTTACATAGTGCTAAGATCAAGATAGCCACCGCAATCAAGGATGTATTGTGTAACATTTCCTTGAAGCAGGGTTTGTCAAAAGGTAATAAAACACTTATCAACTATTTGATGGCATCGGTCAAACATAAATCACTCCGGGGATAATGATGTCATGGGATTTGCTTTTTCTCGCGAATTACTTTGCGTACTTTCCACCTTCTCTTTATATTAAAAAAAAAAACACTCATATATGTTTTTTCAATGCTTTTAATTGCTACCATTGCCTCTCACAAAGTACCACCCAATTGGCTTGTCAGGGGACAACAAGCTTGAAAAGGAATTTAATTTTATTAACATCTTACTGACTACGTATTATAAAATCAACATAATATTCAAGGAAAAGGCCAAACCAACAAAGATAATGAAATATCTATTAGGGCTGAATGAACGGGAAAGTATTTGTATATATTTACCATGCATCGCTTTTTATGGAATGCGTGCAGTCACAATTGTTCAACCACATGAAATGCAGACGTTCCGATCGCGTGGCGACAGCCCTATTTTCTTATACTATCTCGCACTAAATGGGTCAAAAAGTTTACTCGCTACAAAAAGACGTGAAAATAATACAGGTGCTTCCATAAAATCTAGACGTGAGCGCTCTTAAATGAATCCGCACTCGTATAAAATGTGCGTGAGCGCATAAAGTTACAAGTGCACGCATGAAATGAACGTTCTTATTCTACACGTACACGCTCAATATATTAGCACACGTGCTAGCATTTTACAGGTACAACTTCATTATTCATTATCTACGCATGTGCGCGTTCCTTTTTAGCTTGCACGACTTAAAGTTGATTTTTTACCCAGACGGTATACGATATCATACCCCTATTGGACGACACAGCTAGTCCCATTTACATCGAGATACTTAAAAATGGAACAAAAATTTAGGTTCAGAAAACAACTGCCGAAGTAAGAATTTTCGTTACCAATAAAATCCTTGCATATTTCTCCTAGGCTATAAATAGGGTGGAAAATGTTCGCACTTCCAAGATTGTTCCATGGTGCGTGATTGATTGCATGTTTCTAAAAATAAAGGATCTTAGTTCCTCCATGTTCTATAGCACATTGTCTTATCACAGACCACTTATCAAACTGTTGTTGACACCTGATGGACTATTCATTTCCCTTGGAACTGTGGTGTCACATCAAGGGTTATGTATTAAACAGACCGTAAAGGGGGGTCTATTTTTTTCATGTCACTGAATTTTTATATATTTGATTTGTTTGTTTTGATTTATTTCAGTATTTGATCACATATATTCTTTGTTTAAATATTCTGAGATTGCAAAATTTAGAGATCGACTATCAAAATAAAATATGGTATTTCCTTAAAGTCGCCACGGCTCCAGACTCCTGCTAGGTATATCAGAATAGGTCGTAAGTCCGCTGAGGAAAGCTTTGCCGAACAGAAAAAACGGAAATGAATTTCAAAATGATTTAATCTTGCTAACATAAAAATTTCCGTGACCGGATGGTCGATAAAGAAAAACGGTCGTATAAAAGAAGCGTAAAAGAATCGGTTAGGCGCTCAAGCTGCCGCGATAGTAGCGTTAAACCCGATTCAATCAATCAAATAGACCGGATTCATAATCATTATGTGTCTTTAACCAAGAAGAGCTATAGCTTTCGTAAAAAAAGTAGCCGTCCTGATTTATTTTGTAATTATTTTGTTAAATTTCATTTTTCATTTCTGATACTGCAATCTTTTATCGGCTTTCACCATTGTCTCATTTTCGGCTTGCCTTTCATTTCAATCTTAAGTATAACTGATAATTATTATTGTCATAAGACTTCAAAAATAGCAAGTATATTTAAACCTTATTCGATTCTGATGCATTGTTCGTGCTCATTTAAACGGTTTGAATCGTCAATTTGATATAAATCTTCCTTTTCTTTAAAACAAAGTCTCTCATTCTACAGTTTTATAACACTAATTGACACTCGTTGTGACTGTCATTCTCAATAGTATATTCTCGGTTTGTGGGCAAAATGTCGTAACTTCAGCTTTATTAAAGCTGTAGTTATGACATTTTTTCACGAACCGAATATATTACAGCCGAAGCAATAAGGAGAACGGGAGTACCAATTCACGTCATTTCACACCTACTTACAAATGATCACCCCCTGTCCGCTAGCCCAGCTGTCTTCCTTAGATAGGCGCTTACAGATGTCACCATGACATCACTTGCAGTTTTATTATTTCTCTTTTTATGTATTTTAACCATTACTAAATTGCAAAATTCTAGACTGGTCCAAATTCAAAAGAGTTGCATACGACACTTCTAAATTGTGAAATTTTAGATTTTGTCAACATACTGGATTATTTTTTATTTTTTTATTTTTGTGTGTGAGAGTGTGTAAAAGGAAGAAATTGTTTGGTTCAAGCAATTTCTTCATTTTGCACAATGTTTCCCAACATTTTTTGGGGGTGGGGATGGAGGCGTCAAAAGGCGTAATTTAAGTATTTGTCAACATTCTGGATTAAAATTTTAGTGTAACAGGAAAAAATTGCTTTGTTCAAGCAATTTTTTTTTTCATTTTGCACAATGTTTCCCAATTATTTTTATTTCCTTTTTTATGGTGGGGATGGGGGCGTCAAAAGGCGTAATTTTAGATTTTGTCAACATTCTGGATTGAAACTTTTGTGTATAAGGAAGAAATTGCTTTGTTCAAGCGATTTCTTCGATTTGCACAATTATTTTTCTTTGGTGGGGATGGGGGCGTCAAAAGGTGTTTAAGTGTTGAATGCGTTGACTGTGTCCAGTACAAAGTTGGGTTTGTGTGTGTGTGTGTGTGTTTAATTGAAACCATGGTTGAAGACGTAATTCAAGAACCTCGGTGCTATTTGGTCAATGGTTAAGGATTAAACGAATATAAATAACTGCACTTGAAACATTTTTATTTGCAGCATGTTAGTTCGCGCACGTGTTAATAAGTGAGATTAATTTATTGTTTATTGAATACATTTTCACGTTAAATTATGATTTATAACGACAAGTTGCGCGCTTTTCAATTGTAGGCCAAAAACAAATACCATAATTACGGAAAAACTTTCCCCTTAGTTTCCATTATTAGCATGAATGACAGAAAACAATAACGTTTCTATTTTACAACACCTGGTCTTGCTTTTTTTTAAATGTCGACGCATTTCTATAAACGAGAAAGTCTTTCTTTTTCCCACTTTTGCGCCCCTCTAGAAAAAGCGTTTTGAAAAACTTTATGGACAATGATGGAATTCCTTGCGGCAAAGAATTTCATCGTTATCCAGAATGTTTTCTATCCCCCAAAAGGCCAGGATTTTTAAAATTCGATCGTCTAAAAATATCTTTTTCAAACTCTTTAAATTTTGACAAGTCTAAAATGGTGGAAAAGGGTTAAATAATAGTCTTTAAGGCTTTCCGGTGGATTACCGAATGTTCTCGGTGGATTATCATTTGATAATTTCATCGAAAAAATAGTGAATTTAATGATATGATAAACTCGCTGCTTTGAAGATTTATCATAGTTTTCATTCATTCCGAGCTACTGCACGTCTGATTCACTGATTACGTCATCAAGTTTCCGTCGAATACATACCACCATTCACCCAGATTTCTCATGGTCAGAAAAATCGGAATGGATCCAGATGAATCATGGAGAAAGGGAGAAATATTCAGTGTCACTACAGTTCCATTAAGAATGTCTACGATATTGGTACGGTGTCTGTAAGGTATCGCTACGAATCAATGACGATTCCTGACGGCAACGCTACGGTTAATGAGGATTAACCACGATGGCACAACGAATGCTCACGATGCGTGTGCGGTTCGATACGGTACTAATACGATTCAAGGCGGTAGCGACATGAGCAAATCGTGGAGCTCCGTAGCGAAACCGTGATTGATTCGTAGGACAACCGTACACAATCCGTGGTGAATAGTGCGAATTTGTGGTGTCAAAGATTCCCCGACTGGCTACAATCTCTCACGAATAGTCGCGAATACAGCTACGTTGTCCCTACGATTAAGCACGATTCTGCAATGGTTGCGCTACGAATATTTTAAACAGTTTAAAACTTCCGTAGCGCTACCGTTGAGGTTCCCCAACCATCCCGATTCATCAAAATTCACCACTATTCACCACGGTTCTACTACGAATCACCACGGTACCTGGCGATTTTACAAATCGTGGCGAATCGTAGCGGCACCGTAGCTAAAACTCGTGAATGTGTAAACAAGCCTTAACGTCTCTTCCAAAAGACAATTAGTTTGTTAGTTTAGTCAGCACGCAAACCGCGATCATCATGTTTGAAGTCGAGTTTTTAAGTCTATTTCTACACTATTTTATGTCCCCGAGGAAAACATTTTGGAAAATGAGCAAATTGCTTATATCAAGCAGTTTCTGCATTTCCAACATTTCTTTTCTATCCAAAAGACGATGATTTTTAAAATTTCTTCAACTAAAAATTGTTGGATGCAACCAGTCTAAAATTTCGTCCCCTGGTAATGGGTGACCCTTTCCTCTTCCTTCCCTAGTTTTTACGTCCCTGTTATTTCATAATTGATAAAAACATTGCAGAAAGAGAAGAAAAGGCTTGCAACAAGCTATTTCTTCTTTTTCCACACCATTTTCTATCCTACTGGATGGTTATTTTTCAAATGTAATCCATTTTAAATTTTAGTCCGCAAAACCTTTGAATTAGGACAGGTCTAAAAGTTTCTAAAACAGGAAAGGGTTAACGATATAGCGATAGCGGCCAAGCATGTTGCTTTCTTATCAATCAGTGGTAAACTTTCTTGCACACAAAAAAGACACTGTCCTGGTGATATGGTTTTTCATTATGACCGCAGTTGGTAGCGCGTCGGACTGTCAATCTAGAGGTCCCGGGTTCGATCCCCGACGGCGGCACTCATCCTTTCCGACTATTTGTCTCTCACCAATGGGTCGATAATCGTAGACCTATGTGGGATAGCAGCTGGAGGCTAGGAAGGGATGTAATGGTACTGGTGTGGGAAACAACAGGACTCCATTGTTAGGTGCTCCAGCCCCCGCGATATAACTGAAAGATAGTCGAAAGCGGCGTAAAACCCCATTCAATCAATCATTTATCATTATGACCCCTTTATCCTTTCGAATAAGTTTTCGTATATAAATTTCCGAAGCTCTAGATCTTTTTAACAGTAATTTTAAAGGATCTGTTTACTTTTTAAAAATTAATGTAGTATGAATTTATGAAAATGCAAAGATGAATTCCTTAAGACATTTGATTCAGTATATATCGTCGGTGGGCGAGCAAAATGTCGTAACTACAGCTTTAATAAAGCTGTAGTTACGACATTTTGCTCGCCCAAGGACTATGTGCAATTATTACTTATTAAGTAATGTATTTTGATCTACATGTAACAAACATGGATTTTCTATTTTGTAAAGTAAAATCCATCTTATTTGAAACTAAATACTTAACCCTTACCTGTTTTTGGAAGTTTTAGACTGGTCCAAATTAAAAGAGGTTGCATACGACAATGAATATCAAATACAATTTGAAATGAAACCATCCTATTTTGTAGAAAATATTGTGGAAAAAGGAGAAATTGCGTACAAGCAATTTCTTCTTTTTCCACAATGTTTTCTCAAGTATAAAATTGCAGCAACGTAAAATCCCGTGTTTGAACAGCAAAGGGTTAAGTGAATATCGAATTAAAGCTAGTTGTAAAATGGTACTCCTTTTAAAAGCGCTTAATTCATTATCATTAGTTTTTTTTTATTTTGAATTCAAATTTGAGTCACTGTTCTACCTTAAGATATTTTCAACGAAACATATTGAGTTTTTTTTTCTAAAGAATCGAAGGATATTTATAAAAAGCCTATGTAAGGCCCGTTTCCTTATTTAGACTTCTAAAAATAGAGTTGATAAAAAATCGTGCATTCCAACAGAGCCTGTCAGGATTTGGTATGAGAAATAAACGTGTGTCAGATCGTCATTTAGAAGAAATCAAAGTTCGAACTTGTTAGGATGATAGATGGTTTATTCTACGGTTGTTAAATTGAACTTAAGATATCAAAGTTTTATGGACATTCCACCATTGTGTAGGTAATTGAATTAAAAGTGCCTTCAATCACCAACACGTTTGATGCATTCTTTTAGACACGAATTACTGCGGTGTGAACCTGGCCTTTTTATTAAGGTGACCATGATCGGGTGGAAATATGAGATCTCAGTTGTGGTCACCTTGGTCCGAAGTAACCAAAGAAGGTGTTCGAGTGGGTCATACTATTGACTGACCCTTCGTCGTTTAGCAGGATCTGGACAATAGGAACATTATTGAAATATGGTCAACAGATAATGAAATATAATACAGCCTTCTTGGGTACATCGGTTACTATAACCCGTTACTAGGTGGCGAAATATAAGACCGATCTAAATTGAAAGCAATGACATGCAGCACCCATAAATATTTTATTTCATTCCCGCAATTTTAGGCCCAAAAGAAAAAAAGTTTTTGAAATCATTGTGAAGAAACGAGAAATAGCTGGTTGCAAGCAATTTCAGCTTTTCAGCTTTTCTCACAATGTTCACTCTTGCATTTAAAACTCACTTTTTTTAACTAAAATACAATTTGAAATGTCATGTCTTTAAATTTTGACCAGTCGTGTATTTTGATATCTGGTAATGGGTAAATAGATTGAGCAGAGATGAACCAAACTTGTATTACAAAGAAATATGTCTTGCGAGGTTGATTTGCCTGTCTGTATTTAGAAAATCTGATGCTGTAAGATAGACTGGCTGCAGTCGTTTTTGTTTTGGCCTTTAATGCATAATTTATTTTCCTCAAGTATGTCTTTCTAATCCAACTGTATGCCTGTGGCCAATGCTGAACAAACTTCTTTTTGGAGTCAGGGGACTTAATTGACATCCTTGTCCAACCATGGAAAGATTTTATTTCTTTTAAGAAAACCAGCCAGACTAGCTCTACGGATTTGTTACGTTACGTCAGTGAACAAGAAAAGCTATCCACGTGTTCCATTCTTCTGGAAAACCTTCCTAACGACTTACTTTGTGGGATAGGAAATTCCAATGTGTTCTTGCCGTTACAATTGTCTGATTTTATTGAGCCAATCAAGCGAGAAGCGTTGAAAAAATATGGGAATGTGACAAGCAATTTCTTAATTATCCACAAAATGTTTTTTACACCACGATATAGATTATGGAAAGTTAATCAAAAGTTGTCGTCCGCAATTTCTTGACATTTGGACTAGTGTTATCGCACAGTAATGGGTTGATGTAAAAAATAGTTGCACATAAATTTTAACTTCGTCGGTTTTTAAGGTGTCCACTTGCATATAAGACATGGACAATTACTTAATAAAATATAAACAGTGTTACTCTCCTGATGTAAGATAAATCGATCTTATTCCGAAACAGTATATTTTTTCCTTTTTTTTCTCTCTCTCTACATATAGCTTCATACATGTATAAATATTTAAAGCAACAGTGAAAATCTTTGATGATTGAAATGACTAAAAGGTAAACTTTGGTCAGAAAATCGTGAAAACATCAATTGAAACTTGATAAATTTCATTTCTATTAAATAAAAAAGATTCGATAAAGTGTATGTTCCTTTGAAGACAGTTGGTCCAGTGCTTATCTTTTCATCGGTTTAATGACAATCTCCATTTTAATTCATTATTTTACAATATAAACCAATAAAGAGATACATAAAGGTCTTTGCTGTTCCCACTAACACACATTAAAACACAAATAACGGGTCATGACAGGTAGAAAAAGAAGATCATAAAATTGATACATTTGAACACGTCATTTGAAAATAGGCCCTGGGCTAAAAACATATTTGAATTGAATCTATGGAATAGTCGATCTTGAATTTGTAAATCAAAGTACCGAAAGCACTGTAAGCTAGCAAAGCATAATTTTATTGAGTAATCTTTTTTGCCGAATGTTATCATGATCAGAGGAGTTTAGAAAAGCTTTGCCTTGTAGAGTAGAAAACAGTGTTGATAATGAAGGAATTGCTAGTTACAAGCAATTTCTTCACTGTTCACAATGTTTTCCAAAGCTATTTTCTTGAGATGATTCGAAAACGCGATTGTATGGGATTGGGTTAAATAACATGCTTTTGAAGGAATTGTCTAAGATTTGAATAAAAATTATTCATGCGGTTTTATATATAAAGCAGCGACAGAGTTTGCAATATTCCTGAAATAATGACATTTTATTACAAAAAAGTTTTTTTTCCATAAGATATATTTTTGGAATTTGAAATTGAAAGATGTTTACGGCGACATTAAAAAGGTAAATTGAATAATAAGTAAACATTAAAAATATATAGTAGTGCGAGAAATAGATAAATTAATTAAACCAAGCGACTTTACTTTACCTTCGAAACTTTCAATAATATATAATTTTCAATCATTATTGGCGTAAAAACGAGATGTTTGATGGGATCGAGTTTAATCATAGAACGAAAACAGAAAATCGTTGGCTGCGTAAAACAAAAATCTTTAAAAGATTATAAGGTGTTAATCGATTGATCGATCGGTTAAACGATAGGTTTATTGTTTAGTTAGTTGATTGATCGATCAATCACTTAGTTGATCGATTGAATGATTAGTTGATTGGTTATTTGATTGATTGGTTGGTGAACCCATTCCATCTCTGTGACGCTTTTAGACGCCCCCAAGCTATGGAAAACATTGTGGAAAATGAAGAAATTGCTTGTGACAAGTAATTTTTTCATTTGTCACAATGTTTTCTACCCAAAAAGTTGAAAAAATCTAAAATTTCATAAAATTTGAATTATCGTCTGCAACTCCTTTGAATTTGGACCAGTCTAAAATTTTGTCGTCTGGTAATTGGTTAATTGGTAGCTTACCCAGTCATTTATAACATTTCTAACACTAGTATAGACACGAGCTAATAAGGTGCAGTACTTATCGTTTGTCAATTGGTGAGAGGCAATGACGCATGTTGTAAATTTTTGGTCATCTGTCGGAAAGAATTTTTAGGCTAGCCAGGGTTTGAACAGCCTGCACAGGTATTCCGTCTCTGTTTATGTGACCCTCACATCAATGGAGACCATCTGAAAATTGAGAAAATGTTTTCAATCCTGATAATTTGTGTGAAATGTACAGGCTGATTGGTCAAGACTGGCTTTTCGGGAAATGTATACTCTTTTTCGTGATACTGACCCGATCGGATTGCTTTTATGTATTTTTGGTTTATGGATTTCTCCGATTGTTCTTTTTTGCTAGTCACGTTTGTATAAATATCCTGTATGATGGTTATAAGCACAGAAAAAAAATATTCCGCCCTCTTTTTCCTATATTTCTGTCCAAATGAGGTCATTTTACCTATGTCTATTGTCATCAGAAATGATTTCTCCTTTGAAATAGTTTACGATGTTGGCAAACGTAAAGCACCAATAAGTACTTTATACCTGTGGGCGTTACAAAGAATCCATTACTGTCATCTATATCTGTATTAATGGCTGTTGTTAATAGTTTAAATCTGCATCACGTGGTATAGCTTTCTGACCATAGAAACTAAGCAGCAATACAATCAGGGTTTCTAAATATGGTTTACTCTACCATAGTATAATTGTGAGAGGGGTTGCAAATACTGAAAATGGTCTGAACTGGCTGAATAATATGTAAAGCGCGAAGAGTATCCATTTTTTTTATCCCTTTCTTGATATTTTTAGTCATGAATAAAATGACATTTTAATAAAATTATAAGCAGCAAGAAATATGCCACTTAAGTATTGAATAATTTCCTTTTGGGGTTGTTATATGTTTCTTTGAAGAAAAAATACAATGTATATTATTTTGCAAGAGCCACCGTTTTTCCGACAGTACTTGTATCATTTACAAAAAAGACTGTGGTTTGAGAAAGACCACGTACGTTTAACCTGATTTTGAAGTTTCGTGACTTTATCTTCGCTGCTCTGGCATTTGCTAAAATGAGCGTTGTCCCAGAATGCAAGAATACACGAAGAAGCAGCTGAGAGGCCCGTCTGGTTCTTCAACTTGCTCGGTGTATAGCATCGTCACACGGGGCATCGGTCAAACGTCCGATCCGAAAGACAATTAGTTTATTTCTCGATTCTGCTCTTGATTCAATTCCACGATCTCGAGCCGTCTCTGCAAAAGGGGCCCATAATTAAACAGATAAAAGATCATATAAATACCGAATTTCTAATAAAAAACGAGTCTCAAATAAATCGAGAGAGAGGAGGGAGGGGGGGGGGCTTAGAGATATTCGCTTATTTTCTTTAAAAAGTGCTGAATATATTTGTCTTCTAATTATTGTTAGATGTAGAACATGTTTGGTATCCGGTTATCTTACTTACCCAAAATCTATCGCATGTGCTTACCAGGGCCCCGGCCATAAAGCAGTTGGTAGCGCGTCTGACTCTCAACTATGAGGTCCAGGGTTCGATCCCCGGTCGCGAAAAATATTGTCTTCAATCAAAGGGTAGATAATCGTAAATCTAAGTGGGATGAGCAGCTGGAGACTCGGAAAGAATGCAGCGGTAGTGCCGGCGTGAGAAATCCTAGGGATCCATGGTTAGGTGCTTCAGCTTCTGTGATATGAAATAAAGTAAGTGTTTGCCAAAATCTCGAGCCTTTCCAAGCCTTTTTTTTAACAGAAGGACAGTTACAGAAAAAATACCTTATTTGATTTATTAGCATGAAAGGGATTTGTGAAATCGTTAGTCTTAAATTATCCGTCTACAGAATAATGACCATTATAATTATCTAGACTTATGAAAGATGCATAAATGTGGTAAATATCTGTACGGTTTTATTTTCACCTAAATTATGAGCGAGACACTGAGCCATATAAACATTTCATGTCGATTATAAGGACATAAGTAGAAATAATTGCATCAGTATCGTTTGTTATTCAATAAAAGAGGGTTACCCGTTACCTCTTGTACCCAAAGGGGAGTACAATAATATTTAAACCATGTTATTTGGCTCGTAAGTGAAATACAAGTCCATTTGTAAGTGCTTCCAAAATAATATAGACATTTTCAGACTCAACGTCAACTGCTGCTATTTGTTGTTGTTGTTGTTGTGGTTTGTTTGTTTGGTTGTTTTCCTGGGGCTCACACGGGAATTTTGAATATATAAGCCTTTGCGTGATGTTTCCAACAATCACACATTTCCACCATGTAAAGACTCAGATCAGCCTGTGTATCTGCACAGACTGATCAGAGTCTTCACTGCGCGCTCTGTAAATAGATACTGATCCAATGTGTCTAAATGCGATCAGCGAATATTCTAAATGCCCCCAGTGGCTGTCCAGGCGGTTCAATGTCTGTGTTTCACGTACATTTGAAATGCTTGGATTAATTGAATGGGGTTTAACGCCATTTCTATAAGTATTCCAGTCATATCGCGGTGGCTCGAGCGTCTAACCATGGATTCCTAGTATTTTCTCACAGAGGTAATACCACAACATCCTCTCTGAGCCTCAAAGGTTTTTTGAATGGTCGGAAATTTCACTCGCAGGTTCCTATATAGTAAAGAAACTGCGTGAATGCAGAGATCTAAGCGAGCCTACCTGCCTCGCATAAAGGTATAGATCGATAATGATATGAGAAAAGTACCCAAGACAATGGCCTCATAATTTGATAATTGGACCAAATTGAGAGATCAGAACAAAACAACGGCTTTTATCGTGCAGGTACTAAATATCGTAATTATATCTGAACGGCGAACAAATCACTGGGGAAACATTACCAAAATGATGTTACCATTTACTCCCTGATCTTCGTCTTGATGCTTCGCAATGATATACAGACGTTTGCTTAGATTTTTAGCCGTTAATTAACCCATTCCCACCATTTTTTTGAAACGATCCAAAATGAAAGAAGACAATTCCCCACACAATTTCAAGATGATGAAATTTTTAATTCTTTGGTCTTTTTGGGTAGAAAACAATGTGGATAATGAAGAAATTGCTTATCACAAGCAATGTAATCATTTTCCACAATGTTTTTCAAAGCTTATTTCTTGATGGGCGTCAAAACGAGGGCTTGGTCAATCAAAAACAACAATAATAACAAAAACACTTAAAAGCGAAACATATTGTTTAATAATTGAAGGAGTATTGTTTTGAAAACGAACTTTAGTATGTACTACATTACTCTAGTTCAACCCATTATCAATCAACATTTTCGGATTATTCCAAATTGATAGAAGTTGCAGAAAAAATTTCAAATTACACTGAAATTGAAACAGAAGCGTCCAATAGGATAGAAAACATTGTGGGAAAAGGAGAAATTGCTTGTAATAAGCAATTTCAGCTTTTCCCACTAAGTTTTCCGCGGTTGTATTTCTGCAGGCCGCCATTGTGCGGTAATGGATTATCTGTAACATACCTTGTAACCAAAACTTTTTAAAACAGGACCTTAATACCAGAAACATGTAAGATTTGCAGCAGAGAGACTTTTGTTAGTCCGAACTTCGTCGCGCATTCAAACCCATCTAGCATGTAATTTGGGTATGATCATACATCCCAGTTCTTAAACATATAAAAACCCATTACCAAACGATAAAATTTTATACTGGTCCGAATTGAAAGAAGTTGCAGAGGATAGCTAATACTAGATTAAAAATGTCTCTTTTGTTATAAAATATTATACACAATGAAAGAATAGCTTGTTACAATTTCTTGGATTTCCACAAAGTTTTCCCGAGCCTCTTTTCTTAACCTTTCCCGGTTTCCTTTTGTTGTTGTTGTTCTTCTTTTTTTTTGTTGTTGTTAATTTCAGACTGGTCTAATTCTAAAGAAGTTGCAGACGACAATTAAAACGGTTTAGTGCAATTTGAAAAGTATCAAACTCACAGACATTGTGGGGAAATAAGAAATTGCTTATTACAAGCATTTTTTTCTTTTCCCACAATGCTTTCTCAACTATAACATCACGGGGACGTAAAACAATGGATTGGGCAGGAAAGGCTTTTATGAGGCGTCCAAAAGCGTCATTGAATGGTAATGGATTGAAGTCACAGTGGGAACTGGTATAACACTATGTAAAGTACTCATTAGGAAACAACTAAAATCAGACCGTCACCTTGAAAGAACAAATCAGATCCTTCTACCACATTGTCAAGAGTTTTAGCTATTTAAGGCAGTAAACATTTCTCATCATTAAGATAAATTTAGCGAATGTTGAAATTACTGACAATCAAAAGTTGAAATCTTTTCTACAAACATATCTACTCTTTTATATACAGAAAGAGCTTTGAACACTTTTTTTTCTAAGTTTGTCTTTCACAAATATGCGTTATCGAGGAATGAATACTGTGTCCATAATTCATTCATGATCGATAACCTATTGCCAGATGGCAAAAGCTTTGGACTAGTCTAACTGATATAGATGTTTTAGACAACATTCCGAAATGGGCTAATGTTGAAAAACCATTGCAAATGAGGTAGAAAACAAAGCTAGAAAATGAGAATTTTTTTGTTAGAAGCAATTTCTCATTATCTCACAAAGTTTTCTATCATGGTGTCCAAAATCGGGATTGTATTGCAATGGATTCAGAAAGGGGACTCTTGCAACCATACCGAGGATTACTGGTTTCTAGTGTTTCATCAAAACAGACACCTTTTCAGCATGCCCCACTTCTGTGTGGGAAACGGCTCATCATCTATGTCTATAAAACTAGCTATATTAACAAATCGGCGACTTTACTTTCTAATGGCCCTTATTTGTCAAGCAATTAGCAATCAAAGACGGGAGTCTGACTTTTACACCGATTTCATACCTTCCCTGACCCAGCTTTACATTCGACAAACAATGGTCAATAGTGTGTTTTTATGGCTAAAACAGGATGGTGTGTGGTAGTAATATTGACTAAATCGTCATTGTTGGTTAAGAAATACAGACAAATGTTATTGCAGCGATCTTATTATCCTAAGCAACACCAAAGTATTCTCTTGGCCACATAGGTTGATCTTCCCATCACAGACCTTTACATTCTTTTTTTACTGAGGCTTTCCGAATGATTTTTAATACTTTTTTCTTGCTTAATTTTAGCCATTTCCTGTTCAGTCTCTGGTTTCTACGTCCCTGTGTATTCATTATTGAGAAAATATTGTAGAAAAAGAAGAAATAGCTTGTAATAAGGGTAAATCGAAAGGATATACCGGACCCGAGGTTATAAGACTTTGTACTCAACTGAGAATTTACTCAAAATTCAAGTTAGAACTTCAATTTTATTTCAACTTAAATTGTACAGTAACTATTATAAAAAAGCAATTCACCAATATGATAACTTATGTTAAAGCCTTTGCAATAGCATTTCAGCAGAAATAGATCTTTAATTTCAATTTGAAATTTGAGTAAATTCTCAGTTGAGTACAAAAAAGTTTAACCGCGGGCCCTTGTAATATACCGGTAAATTGTTGGTATAATACAGAATATTTAGTCTCCTTGGTTGCAATTAGTTCGCGAAGTCACAAAAATGTATAAAGAATTTCACTAGACCAACAAAAAGTCTAACCATAACGACACTGTAATCTACGGAATACCGCTAGGACCATGGCGTTTTTCTTTGTAGAATTGGATTACGAGTCCCGAGGGTTTGGCGATGAGAACACGAGAGTACGAGACACACCGGCGAGATCATGACAACGAGAATACGACGACGAGAACACGATATCACGATAGTGAGAGCACGAGAAAACCTCGTGTTCTCGTCGTCGTTCTCTCGTATTCTCGTCGTCGTACTCTCGTGTTCTCGTCGTCGTACTCTCGTGTTCTCGTCGTCGTACTCTCGTGTTCTCGTCGTCGTACTCTCGTGTTCTCGTCGTCGTACTCTCGTGTTCTCGTCGTCGTACTCTCGTGTTCTCATCGTCGTACTCTTGTGTTCTCATCGTCGTACTCTCGTGTTCTCATCGTCGTACTCTCGTGTTCTCGTCGTCGTATTCCCGTGTTCTCGTCGTCGTTTTCCCGTGTTCTCGTCGTCGTTTTCCCGTGTTCTCGTCGTCGTACTCCCGTGTTCTCGTCGTCGTACTCCCGTGTTCTCGTCGTCGTACTCTCTTGTTCTCGTCGTCGTACTCTCGTGTTCTCGTCGTCGTATTCCCGTGTTCTCATCATCGTATTCCCGTGTTCTCGTCGTCGTACTCCCGTGTTCTCGTCGTCGTATTCCCTTGTCCTCGTCGTCGTACTCCCGTGCTCTCGTCGTCGTACTCCCGTGTTCTCGTCGTCGTATTCCCGTGTTCTCATCGTCGTATTCCCGTGTTCTCGTCGTCGTACTCCCGTGTTCTCGTCGTCGTATTCCCTTGTTCTCGTCGTCGTACTCTCTTATTCTCGTCGTCGTACTCTCGTGTTCTCGTCGTCGTACTCTTGTGTGCCCATCGTTGTTATTTCGTGTTCTCTTTGTAGTACTCTCTTGTTCTCGTCGTCGTACTCCCGTGTTCTCGTCGTCGTACTCTCGTGTGCCCATCGTTGTTATTTCGTGTTCTCTTTTTAGTACTCTCGTGTTCTCGTCGTCGTATTCCCGTGTTCTCATCGTCGTACTCCCGTGCTCTCGTCGTCGTACTCCCGTGTTCTCGTCGTCGTATTCCCGTGTTCTCATCGTCGTATTCCCGTGTTCTCGTCGTCGTACTCCCGTGTTCTCGTCGTCGTATTCCCTTGTTCTCGTCGTCGTACTCTCTTATTCTCGTCGTCGTACTCTCGTGTTCTCGTCGTCGTACTCTTGTGTGCCCATCGTTGTTATTTCGTGTTCTCTTTGTAGTACTCTCTTGTTCTCGTCGTCGTACTCCCGTGTTCTCGTCGTCGTACTCTCGTGTGCCCATCGTTGTTATTTCGTGTTCTCTTTTTAGTACTCTCGTGTTCTCGTCGTCGTATTCCCGTGTTCTCATCGTCGTATTCCCGTGTTCTCGTCGTCGTACTCTCGTGTTCTCGTCGTCGTATTCCCGTGTTCTCATCGTCGTATTCCCGTGTTCTCGTCGTCGTTTTCCCGTGTTTTCGTCGTCGTATTCCCTTGTTCTCGTCGTCGTACTCCCGTGTTCTCGTTGTCGTACTCCCGTGTTCTCGTCGTCGTATTCCCGTGTTCTCATCGTCGTATTCCCGTGTTCATGTCGTCGTACTCCCGTGTTCTCGTCGTCGTATTCCCGTGTTCTCATCGTCGTATTCCCGTGTTCTCGTCGTCGTACTCCCGTGTTCTCGTCGTCGTATTCCCTTGTTCTCGTCGTCGTACTCCCGTGTTCTCGTCGTCGTATTCCCGTGTTCTCGTCGTCGTATTCCCGTGTTCTCGTCGTCGTACTCTCGTGTTCTCTTTGTAGTATTCCCGTGTTCTCGTCGTCGTACTCTCGTGTTCTCTTTGTAGTACTCTCGTGTTCTCATCGTCGTACTCCCGTGTTCTCGTCGTCGTACTCTCGTGTTCTCGTCGTCGTATTCTCGTGTTCTCATCGTCGTACTCCCGTGTTCTCGTCGTCGTACTCTCGTGTGCCCATCATCGTAATGTCGTGTTCTCGTCGTCGTACTCTCGTGTGCCCATCGTCGTAATTTCGTGTTCTCGTCGTCGTACTCTCGTGTTCTCATCGTCGTAATTTCGTTTGCTCATCGTCGTTATTTCGTGTTCTCATTGTTGTACTCTCAAGTTCTCATGGCCACACTCTCGTTTTTCTCTTTCCAATTTTACACAAAAAAGCGCGATAGCCCTAGCACTATTTCGTAACTAAAGAACAATAACAATAAGGATTTATCGATTCGTAGGAAATTTCACAGAACCAAAGAGCCTTCAGCTCAGGCGATCCTGCCAGATCTCCTTACAAATAACTGGCCTTGGGCCAATGGACTGGCGTAAGTGTCGAACCCCGTTAACTATATCTGAACTTTGAGAAGTTACATGCCTCTACGAACATTTGTACATATACGTTATGAAGTCGTTAACCCATGATCAGGCGGCAAAATTGTTGACTAGTTCGAAAGGATTCGTAGATACAATTTAAATTTTAAGAAATATTAGATTTTTTTCAACTTTCTGGTTAGAAAACATTATGTAAAAATGAAAAAAAATTGCTTGTCCACGTTGCTTTTATTGAGGGGCAACCATTGCTGTGACCAACACCATCCCCTATACCATCCTAAATATAATCCATAAAAGAGAATAATTTTCAAATTTTCTCGATACCATGACGACAGATTTACATGTTTATAATGGCGATGGCCAACGTTTTGGTCAGTAGACAGAGGACGGCCAGACTGACTGACTTTTGTCCATCATTATGGAAGTTTATTGTCCATGAAATTTTCACATGATGATGATGGTAGACATTTATATCTGGAGTGATAATGAATATATCAACACACATTTCCTTTTGTACAGTTTTACTGTTTAAGCTAATTGCGTTTTGAACCTTTGGGTGCAACTTCCGTTCGGTTAAGTTTGAAATCCCGGTAACACATCGACAATTTGATACGAAAGAATTTCCATAGTGGCCAAATAATTATTTATTTGAGTGGCATAGGTCTTTCAGATTTACAACCTTTTTTCTCATCGAAATTTCATCCCTAAAACTTAATGTCTATTTATCATTTGGGTTATATCATATGATATTTTCATGTTTCACGACCAAACTTTTTGATACATTTTGAATATATGTTGTCGACATGACGAAAATTATGATGTGCTTGGAGTCTTAATATCTTTCGAATTTAAGCATCGCGGCTGTCAACAATAACAACAAACAACAACAAATTGATAATATCAATAATAATAAAATCACATACTAATCAACTCATACATTTAGACCGAAAGTAAGCTTTGCACTCGCTTTGCATCGGGCGTCATTCATATGGTGCATTTATGTTGGCTTGGTGACTAAGACGTCGTAACTACAGCCTATTCAAGCTGTAGTTCAAGCTGTAGTTAAGACGTTTAGGTCGACAACCAACTATTTTACCTTACCTTAACCACGACGGTAAAGTTAGAGGGCTAGGCCAGCGGTCCGACAAAATGCTAGATGCGCTTTAACCCATTGCAACAGAGTGACGCTTTTGGACACCCCTCAACAAAAACATTGTGAAAAACATTGTGAAATAATGAAGAAATTGCTTTTGACAAGCAATTTCTTCATTTTTCACAATGTTTCTACGAAGAAAGTTGAAAAAATCTAAAGTTTCATGAACTTTGAATTGTCGTCTCCAACTCCTTTCAATTAAGACTGGTCTTAAATTCCACCATGTGGAAATGGGTTAAATGTATACGGTAAAGAATCTAATTCAATACAAAAGACAAATAAATAAAAAAAATGATAATAAGAAAATTCGAACCTCCCAGGATTTCAGTGAATCAAAGTTCACTTGAAACCTAGTTCTAGGAGATAAGTCTACAACATAAAATAATTCAAAACTTCTGTTCGAGTTTCGTTAATGATTTCTGTACATCTTACAGAAGAGTAGCCATGGACGTTAAGCTAGAGCATTTAGCTAGCTTTGTTCATAGCGCAGTCGGTAGAGCGTCAGACTCCTAATCTTCAATCATGGGATGTCATGGGTTCGATCCCCGGCGGCGGCAAATATTCTTTCCGACATTTGTCTCTCACCAAATGGGTGGATAATCGTAAACCTAAGTGGGATAGCAGCTGGAGGCTAGGAAAGGATGTAGTGGTAGTATACTGGTGTGAGAAATACCAGGAATCAATTGTTAGGTACTCCAGCCGCCGCGATATGACTGAAATACTGTTAAAATCGGCGTAAAGCCCCATTCAATCAATCATATAATCATTTTTCAACAGAAATATAAACCCACAATCAGTGTTCCAGTACTCTGAGCCCTTGATTTTAATGCAACCCTGAAAAAGAAATTTATTCAACATGTCAAGAATTAAGAAGGATTAACCCTTTTCTGTTTAATCCCTTGTTTTTACGTCCCTGTGATTTAATAATTGAGAAGATATTGTAGAAATAGAAGACAATTATTGTAACAAGCACTTTCTTCTTTTCCACAATATTTTCTAGCCTACTGAATGGTTATTTTTCAAATCAAACACACGATTGTCGCCTGCAAAACCTTTGAATTTGGACAAGTCTAAAACTTTGCAAAAAGGAGAGGGTTAACTTGAAACCTGAAAAAAATTAAAACAAAGTACATGTACTGCGCTTCTACCATTGATAATATACATACGATCCGTTATTCAGGAAAACCTGCCTCAGGAAAGACGCTTTAGAAAACATTGTGGAAAATGAAGAAATTGTTTGTAACAAGCATTTTTTTCATTACCCAAAAAGTTTAAAATAAGAAAGTCCCTCAACTAAAATTTATCGTCTGTAACTAAATTGAATTTAGACCAGTCTACATTTTGTCGTCTGGTAATAGGTTTATGTCCAAAAACAGTTGTAAATTTGTCAGCTCTTGGTGTCACGACATTTTCTTTCTTTATTCATTTTCACTTTTTAGTGTTTATTATAAAAAATGAAATACAAAATGATTATTTAGGAAGATTTCCTTAAATTTGTTTGAAAGGTGTTAAACGCAACTTTTAACAGTATTGCAGTCATAGAGCACCTTACCATGGATTCCTGGTAATTCCTTCACCAGTATTACCACAATATCCTCTCCAAGCCTTCAGAGGCTCATGTCACTTAGGTGTATTATCTAACCAATGGTGAAAGACAAATATCGGAGAGAATTTTTACCACGACCGGGGATCGAACCCTGGACTTTGTGATTGGAAGTCATACGCTCTACTAAGGGATCTCGTGCATCTTCTATGCCCCTGCTCATGAAAGGCAATGGTTTTGCTTGTTATAGCGTCACCCCTATTTAGAATACCAGGCAGTTTAGACTTATGAGACATGTTTCCTTGAAAGCGCCCGGACCCTTTCTCTTTGTTGCCGGGCGTCTTGCTTCGATAGCGTAATCATCCATTTAACCAGTTGGCAGCTCAACGCCAGCGCCAGATCTTACCCATTAACTTGGCTTCCAGCGGGATTCGAATCTTTGACTTTCCGCTTCTAAAATGGACACATTTTCCATTGGGTCACGGAAGAGGTTAATCCAATGTTGATGTTATGTCTTATCCATAGATTCTTTCTTCATTATCCACGGTTTGTATCTCTACTATCCATGGTTTCTATCTTAATATTGTTAAGAAAAATTAAATGTCGCTTAAACCCATTACCATACACCCCTCCTCTTTTACGGACAAATGAAATATTCCTATGGAAAACATTCTGGGAAAAAAGAAATTGTTTTGATCAAGCAATTTCTTCTTTTCTCACTATGTTTTCTTACTCATGTGGCACTTGATTTTCAATTCAAACCAACTTTGTTTTGTCGTCTGCAACCTCTTTCAATTTGGATCAGTTGAAATTTTGCTGTTTGGGATTGGGTTAGGAACCGATTCAAAGGTATGTCTCATAATTCCATTTCCCACATCTCTCATGATATTGGCTTTCAATTGAGATATAACCTCAATGCACTTTGTTCAACTTTCCCAGGTGTTTTAAGTAGACGATAACATAGACAAACACATCAATACCAAATGCTAAGTGAGGACAAAACGTTTAAATATAATATTGCTAAATTTACAGATTCCCATTGTAATTTTATAGAGGATTCCCATTGTAATTTTATAGAGAATGACTCTTTTTTTTTTCCAAATCAGGGAATAGGACAAGACTTCAACCCGTAGAGAGGGAATATTATGATGCGATACGATATCTTGTATTATACATTGAGCTACGGAGGAATATCTCGCGAAACCGCAGTATGTACAAATATGTATACAGAAACACATATACGATAATGAGACGAGAGGCTATGGTCAATTTGAAAATATCCGTAAAAAAGAACAGGAATGCATAAAAACATAAAAATCCAGCTACACAAAATGTATGTTAATGTCGGATCGCGCCTGTCAATCAATGGACCAATCAACCAAATAAAACGACCTTTGAACTCCGACATTGGCCGACATTTATATGAAGCATTTCTGTTGGTTATGCGACTTAAACGTCGTAACTACAGCTTATTTAAGCTGTAGTTACGCCGATTAGGTCGCATAACCAACCATTGTATTTTTCATATTTGTTACTGGCTATAGACATTTCATAATAACCCCGTTTAATATCTTGATAGTACTCCTTATTGGGAGCGCAATAGGTGTGGCTAGCGAACGGCCCGACCTACATCAGAGATTTAGTTAATGTGACAAATCGTCGATGTTCTACGAAAACCTCGTAGCTACAGCTTTGAATAAGCTGTAGTTACGAGGTTTTCGTAGAACAACGCTAAATATGGATATTTCAACCTAACCCGGTTGGATTTTGACTAGCGTGAAGGCAACCTTTTTTTGCCGGGTCTTCTACAATGTCGAGACAGACAGACAGACAGACAGACAGACAGACAGAACATATTATTGTTAGACTTGTACAAAGTACATCGTCACATATAAATATATTACAAAGTATATTCTTATATAGGTTTACAAATGAATATTTACATTCATAAATTCTTTAAATAAGAGAATTAACGAATGATTCATAAATAAATAATTCCATATAAAACCGGAAGTAGAATGATGACCTCCTACATTTACGTTATAGAATTTTGTTGATTGGTCATCTATCACGTCGTTTTTACGGCTTGAATAAGTAACGTCATTACTACGCTAACGTTGGTCAGAAATGATATATTTCAGTGTAAGATCGATTTATATTTCATTGAGTAAACAACAAAAGCTTTATTTTCACGAGTGGCGAAGCCACGAGTGAAAATGTAGCTTTCGTTGTTCACGAAATGAAATATTAATCGATCTTACTCGAAAAACAAATGATTGTTCTATTTCTTTAATGCAAAAATTAGACAAAATTCGAAAATTATATGACAAATTTTCTGAAAGCGCGTCATTTTGCACTTGACTGCTATGCAACGCTTATGATGACGTCACTTATTTGGCTCTGCTTGGATAACGTCAGATAGGGTGAAATGAACGAAAGCGGGGCACAAGTTTTTGATAATTTCACTGGATAGGCGGTGAGTTTATCAAATGATAATCTACCGTTATTTCTCGATAATCCAACTGAAAGCATTGAAGAATTCTTCTTTACTTATGTGCACGGCCAAATATTTTGCAAAGTTTATGAAAACTATCTTACTGGAGTGCAACAGTAAGTTGGCGGATTGCGATGTCAATAAAAAACATAAATCGACCAATTAAATCATTCACATGACCGGAAGTGAAATTTTAACTCCGACATTGGCCGACATTTATATGACGTGTATAGGTCGATAACCAACCAGTTTACATTTTGGTATATGTTCCTGATAATTATTTGTTACAAAATATTGCCGTTTTATATTTAAATGAAACTTCCTGTTGGAGCTCAGCGGGCTCATATTCCTGCTCAAATTCGCTTTTTTACGCCATCTCAAGAAAAATAGATTAAGAAATCATTGAGAAAAATGAAGAAATTACTTATAATGAGCAATTTCTCCATTATCCACAATGAGTTCTTAGAATTGTTGTCTGCAGCTTATTGAATTTGAATTACTGAAATTGTGTTGTGTGGGAACTCACCTTCAAGAAATTAGATAAGACAAACGTTGTGGAAAATGAAGAAATTGCTCACAATTTCTTCATTTTCCACAATGTTTTCTACTCAAATTGACCAAACAGTTCAAATTTTCATCGATTCTAAATTGTCGTCTGCAACTAATTTGAATTCGGACCCGTCTAAAATCATATTGTGTAGGAATGGGTTAATCTATCATGAAAGAATCAACAACGTGACATGGTGATCTAAACTGCGCTTTGGAGCTCGGTGGGCGCTGCAGCGATCTATTAACCCTTTCTTACTCAGTCCTGCATTTTTGCCCCCTCAAGAACATAGAATAGGAAAACATTGTGGAAAATGAAGAAATTGCCTATAACAAGCAATGTCTTCATTTTCCACAATGTTTTTTTACGCGAACAGATCAAGAATTTCTATCGTTCATCGAATTAAAATTGTCGTCTGAAACCTATTTGAATTTGGACCAGTCTAAAATTTTGTTGTGTGGGAATGGGTTATCCTATCTAGAAAGCATATGTAAGCAGAATTTTTCTATGGAACAATACAGTCTGTGGGTCTGCGCTAAGGTCCATGTGTCTTTTATCGCTAGGATGGGGTCTAAAAAGCAAGCATGGCGACACGTTGACCGCCTTTGGAATCATCCTTATTTGCTTTGTAATCTGCCATATTTTCGTGATGTTACTTAGTAACGCTTTTCATCAATTCGGGTGTTTTGTCATAAAATTCTTGTAAAACTGTTCATATTCAAAGTTCTAAGACAAGTTGATCACCTCATATCAAAGGTAAAGACGTCTTAATTAACAATAAGGTGTGGTCCATGAGAGGTCTGGTGACCACCTTGTGCACAATAAGCCTACAATAATTGCAGATCAAAGAGACTTGAGGGGTTTATTTTACCAATAATTTGCCATTTCACGTGCGAATTTTTTAGTGTTCATCTTCTCAGATTTTTAAAACTATTGTACTTTAGAAATTGTGTGTTTATACCTAGGAGTTTACGGATTTAATTCATTCCAACACAATCCCGCTTTTTTACCTCCTCAAGAGAGGAATTGAGGAATACAATCTTAAACAGAAAAAATAGATTGTGTCATGCAATATATACATTTTCAGTTTTGTTTTCTACCCAAGAAGACCGTGATACTGAAAATTCTCTGAACTTGAAATTACCGTCTGTAACTTGTTTGAATATGGACCAGTCTAAAATTTTGCTGTATGTTAATGGATTAAAGAAAATATAAAATAATAAAACAATAATTGATTACACCGCAAGTATTTAATCAACTTTCCTATAGTTCTTACGACCACTCGTAAAAGTTCAAATGATACAACATAGGTAAAGGAAAATGAATAGCAATAGCTATTTTATCGTTTGCAACAATAATTCTCACACTAACACATGTTTATTACCAATTCGACTTATTTGATATGGATTTGAAGATCGAATAAAATCAACCCAAATCAATTCAATTTTATTCAGTATAGAATTACAAATTCATAGCTGATAAACATAATTACAAAAACAAACACATGCATGGAGAAAAAAACATGTTACGTTTTCAAGAGAATATTATTATAAAAAAAATACAGGTATACTTTAGATAGCACTGAAGTTTTATTTTCATCAAGTACTGTCATGTTTCGGGTCTAATTTTAAAGGCTGAATAGATGAATTTTGCTACCTTGTCGACCTCGTTTTCGATGCCATAATGTTTTTGAATTTATGTAAGGGAGGCCATCTGCCAAGATATTTACTAAAGAGTTCATTTCCTAATCCGTGATAATTTGGACAAAATGAAGCCGCCCGCTCAAAGATACAAGTGAGAAGACATTTTTTTTCTCAATTACGTACAAATGTGCGAGAGGTTTTTTTTTGTGTGTGTGTGTTTTGTATGTGTGTGTGTGTGTGTGTGTGTGTGTGTGTGTGTGTGTGTGTGTATGAAAATATTCGATATTTTCGGTGTATGTGAAAATATTCGGTATTTTCGGTAAATTAGTATATGTTTTCTTATTGATTGTTAAGATTATTACTTGTTTGATCAATCAGAATATTTTGAAAACTGTTCTAAATCGGCGAAGTTGCATGATACTAGGTAATCAATGGGGAAAGAAAACTAGAATTACGAATAATGCTAATATCTAGAAATTACCAAACTGGAGTGGGAAAAAAAGCCGATAGGGTGTTTGATTGATTTTTATGAAAGGGCAGTAATAAATTTAAAACCCGTCATTTTATTGTTAATAACTCGAACATCAAAAGTCATAAGCGACAACCTTGTTAGCCATGTCACGGGAAAATTGACATCTTAAGTGTCCCACAATTTCTACAAATATTGAACTAAGATATTTTTTTAACGTAAAAATCCTATCCAAAATTCTTCCGGAATTGGTTTCGAGCTGAAACTTGCCAAATAAATATACAGATATTGGATGGAAAAGGAAAATACTGGCATTGTTTTAACCAGTTACCACACCATGTCGCTTTTTGAAACATCAAAACATAGTTTTGGGAAACCTTGTCGAAAAAGGAGACTTTTTGTTTGTTGGCTTTTTAACCTATTTTAAATATATTTTTTTTTATCACAAAATCCCGTATTTTCTATATTCAAAAAAGCGAATTAGATAATTTTTCTAAAAATGAGATCGTTAGCAATAGTTTAAACAATGTTTCTACCCTATCCAAAATATTGAATTATCCACAATTTATTGTCGTCTGCAAACTCTTTAAATATGTATAAGTCTATTTTTTGTCGTCTGGTAACGGAGAGGATGGCCATGCAGTCCTAAAGAATCTGATCAAGTGACAAGTCTACAGGATAGCTGAACTCACCCCGAGTACTTTAGCCTTTCTCTTAGATGGACCGAAACCATTTTTCCTAATGAATTGTCCCTTTGAATGTAACGACACTGTTTATGTGGGGAAAATACTTTAAAACCTTGAGTTAAATATTGTCTCTCCTCGCTTTTGATCAGTTTCATTCGGGGTAATAAAAACAGCTTTAATGTTTTAATTTCGCTACAGGATTCTGCCTAGGTCAAATGATGCGAAAAATTAATCATTTAAAAGCTGTAGGTGGATGAGGCCTAAACAGCCGTTTTCATTCACAACTGTCTGGTTTTATAAACTGAATCAAATGTTCCTTATTAGCCTTTTTTCTCTTTATAGAATTTTAAGATACGCCCTTTGAAAGTATGATTCCTTTAGTCCTTTATTACACAATCTCTGTATTTTACAACCTTCAAGAAAAACGGTAGATGAAACGACGAGGAAACGGAGAAATCACTCCTTACAAACATTTCTTTCATTTATCCACACTGTTTTCTACCTGTGAAAGAGGAATAGCTATCTCAAATTCTATCAAACTTAGATAGACTGCCTGCAACTTTTTTATTTGACGGATCGCTGGTCCAGCCAACTGACCTCCAACAAAAATTTCAACTTGGGTATATTAAGTCAAACTTATTTGAAAAGCGACCAATCAGTAGGGTAGAAAACATTGTAGAATAAAACGAAATTGCTTGTAACAAGCAATATCTTCTTTTTCCACAACGTTTCCTCAAAACACAGGGACGGACAAACCAGGGATTTCACAGGAAAGGTTCCGCGCCCAATCAAGAAAAAATGCTTCATATAAAATGTCGGTCTGGCGGAGTTCAAAGTTAACTTCCGGTCTAAATGAATGAGTTGATCGGTCGGTATAACTTTTGATTGACATCCGTCGGGTAGCGAAATAATACGAGTGTTTTTTTTTTTTTTTTTTTTGTTTATTTGGCGGATTTTGTTTATTTCTCAAAAAAAAAAAATGATACATTCCATGCACCCATTGCCAGAGGAGAAAACCTTGGACCGGTATTAATGGGGAAAAGTTGCAAAGTAAAATTTGAATTTGGTGAAGTTGAAACAAATGTTGTGTCTTTCGTATTAAAAGACATTGTGGGATATGAAGAAAATGCTTGTTACGACGAAATTCTTCCTTTTTCTGTTTTTGACGACCAGAAGCAATTATCTGTAGAAAACATTGTGGAGAATGAAGAAATTGAAAAAAAAATGCTTGATACAATTTTGCTTTTTGACGCCTCTCAAGATAACAGCTGTAGAAAACATTGCTTCATAACTCATAATGTTTTCTTCTACAAAAGACAGCTTTGTTTTTCATCACCCAAAATCTGCAACGCCTTTAAATTTGAACCACGTCGTCCGGTAATGTGTTATAAAACGGAACAAGCTATGTATTTTCCACAAGAGGTAATTGTCCCAAACCAGTAAAATCTTAGCTTTTTTTTATTTCTTTCACGATGTATTCTTTGTATTATTAAATCACAAGACAAAAAGGGGGATATTTTTGTTTTCATTGAGATATGAAAATGAAAACCTAATCACAGTTTTTTTGTTAGCTAGTTTGCTGGAACATTAAGAATATAAAACTTATGATGAAACAACCCTAACAATGCTGACCGTCATTTTTAGGGTTTCACTCAGAACTAGAGGATCGGGATTGTCAATCGAAAAATATATTAGCAAATCAAGCTAAAAAGTTCAAATGAACTTTTAACTCAATCATTTAAGTTAAGCATTTTTTGTTAGTTTGGTTACTTAAACGTTGTAACTACATCTGTATCTGTAATAACTACGTTTAGTTCGCCAACCAACCATTTCATTTTTTCGTTACATTCCACCTACCATAAATTTCTCAAAACAGCGCAGTTAGCTGTCTTTGTCGAACTTTCTATCAGAGGTCATTGAGCAATACTAGAGTACCGTGTCTTATCTACAAGTCACTTACAGTGTCTTGACCCTGGCTTGAAGTCTCACAATCCGTAAATGACCTATAATTACCTTTTTCTCCCCAAAATTCTATTTTCCTCAATAAAACCGCATATTGGTGAGTTAACCTATTACCATATGAGAAAATTGTAGACAAGTCCAAATTGAATGAAGTTGCAGGTGATAGCTTTTAAAAAATTTGTCAGTTTTGTTTGAGCGGCAACCTTTATCTAGAGACATATTCTATGGCCAGTATATTACTAATAACCACATGATTTGGTATTTCATACTCTTAATGTAAATAAGTGTGAAACCATTATTCATGAAGGGGGTACAACTTAACACAGCGATCTCATTTTATCGCAAGCTTTTCTGCTCTTTCTGATTCAAATCAACCCTTCCTGTTGTTGGTTTATTATTATTATTTAATTTTAGACTGGTCCAAATTCAAAGACGTTACAGACGACAATAAACACTGGTTGCAATGTGAAATGAAACTATTCTGTATGGTAGAAGATATTGTGGGAAAAGGACATATTGCATTTTCAAGCAATTTCTCTTTTTCCCACAATGTTTTCTCAGTTATATGATCTCGTCGACGTAAAGTCCCTGGTGTGTACAGGTAGGGTTAAGAGAAAAGGCTAATGTTGAAAAATCGACTGCATCTTCTTTCGTTTTAGAAGCCCCGATGATGAGCCCGTTCCTACAAAATACCGCTTTTTACGTCTCTATAAAAAGAACTTAATAAAAAATTTTCTCTGGTTCATCATTTTATTTTTCAATGGCTGTGCATGTGTGCTTTCCCCCAGGCTGATACCTCAGTCGAATGTAGTAAAGTCGGTTTTGTTAAAGTCATCAGTAGTACCAGCCTAATCCCTCAGCCCACAACCCCGTATTTTGTAGCATCTTAGAAAATAGCTTTAAAAACACGATGCTTGAAAATTGGACATTGTTCATAACATTTTTTTCTATCTTTGTCGCAATATTTCTTTCGGATATGCTAGTTATTTTTCTAGTGTTTTCTTTTTTCAATTTTATACCTTTTCACACACAATCCTTCCTTTTTGCGCCCCTCAAAAAAAAAATTGGAAGACATAGTGGAAAATGAAGAAATTGCCTGTATCAAGCAATTTCTTCATTATCCGCTGTTTTCTATCCAAAACAGCCGAAAAAGTGTAAAAATCCATCATTTTGAAATTGCCGTCTGCAACTTCTTTCAATTTGAAGCAGTCTAAATCTTTGTTGTGAGGCAAAGTGTTAAGCATCTTCTCTTTTCATTTTTGACGGGTAACGCCCCCATAACGGTATAACAGGGTTATCGGATAGGTCTCTGGTAACGTAAGGAATTACTAAAGAGCTAAACATATCTTTATGGTGTTTGCATAATTTATTCATATAAGAATTCTTCTGGCAAATCATTATTCTAAAACATGATATAAAATAGAGAGAGAAAAAATACACAACATTTTATGTACAAATTTGTGTCGAGCTGCAATTGAGACTTTTCTCAGCTTTTCTCCAAGAAAATTCTAAATACCTATAAGAAATCTTACACTATCCAAAATAAAAATAACAGACATATCAAATGGCCCCGCCCACCGACTCCCCCCGGACACGCCCATTGACAGGAAGTACAATTCGATATTGTACGGCGTTATTTTCGAACAGAAAAAGGCTAGTAACACGTAACTAAAAAGAATAATAGTTGGTTGGCGACCTAAACGGCGTAACTATAGCTAGAATAAGCTGCATTTTCGACGTTTAAGTCACCAAGCCAAAATAAATGTTTCATACAAATGTCGAACAATGTTGGAGTTATAAGTTCACTTCGGTTCTGCTTGAAATGATTTTATTGGTAGATCGATTCTTTGATTGACAGCTGCGATCAGACAGTTGAGAACGTGAGCTGCCATCTTTTATAGATAAATCAAAGTACTGAAAGTTCTCTAAGCTAGCAAAGCATGGTTGAATTTAGAAAACGTTTCCTTGTTGGGTAGAAAACATTGTGGACATGGAAGAAATTGCTTATACAAGCAATTTCTTCATTGTCCACAATGTTTTCCATAACCTTTTTCCCAATGCGGAATTGATAGGGAATGGGTTAGATAGTGTGCTTTTGAGAGAGTTCAATACAATTTGAATAGAGTTTGCAATATTCCTGAAATACACTAGAACTACTTGTAATGGCGTAGGCATTTAATGGATTCAGTGGTTAAGCCTCCAATGGCAGTTTCCGCTCCTTGAACTCTGAGACGACCTCAAAATTTCGTCTGTTATCTTAAGCTATCAAAGATGTCGCTTTGCTAGCTAAAAATAGTTGGTGCATAGATTTGTATTTGTTCGATATAATGTACATTTTTATTTTGTCAAGTCATCAAAATAATTATAGGAAACATAAATTTGACGTCTTATACAAGACCTCATACTTGTACTTAAGCCCATTAATTTAACCAATTACAAGACGGCAACATTTTAGACTGGTCCAAATTGAAAGGAGTTGCAGACGACAGTTTAAAGTTTATGGAATTTTGGATATTTTTAACTTTCTTGGTAGAAAAACATTGTGGAAAATGAAGAATTTCTTCAATTTCTTCATTTTCCACAATGTTTACTGATGTATTTTTTCTTGGGGGCGTCACTGTGTGGGAATGAATTAACCAGACGACAAAAGTTCAGTCTTTACCAAGCTCAGAGGCTGCAGACAACAATATCAAGTTGATATTATATTCTGTCTTCGGGAAAGAAAATAATATGGAAAATAAAAGAAATTCTGGTTACAAGTAATATCTTTCTTTTCTACAGTTTTTTTAGACACAAGATGGGTTAACAATCGGCGAATTGTGTGGGTATTGGTTAAGGCTATTTGTATGAACTATAATTTGACGCCTATAAGTTTGTAAGTAATTGAAGGTGTTTTTTTGTTTGTTTTTTTTTTTTTTTTTTTTTTTTTTTCTTTCTTTTTATGATAAAGAAATAAAAGAGTGATTTTCTATCTCTATGGAATGTTTGGGCATGTTTTATTTTCAACAGAAATAACAATCATAACAGCTAATAACATCACAATTTCAAGGTTTTGGTAACTCTGTTTTCTGGAAAAATGGTGTAAGAGGCGTGGTCATTATACCCGGAAGTGACGTAGGCAAACCCGAGTGGAAACTCGGATGTAGCGCACTGGGTAGAGTCGGAAAACTTGGATGCAGTCCACTGGACAAAGAGCATGAAGGGAGTCCACAAGGGCAGCCTTTAAGACCACCGAGACCATGAAGGCTGGGTGTATGTTCGGGTTTAAGTCTTTGAGACAGATTTAAAGCTGGGTCAACAGACGTTACTGTAACTGACGATGTTGGAGATAATCTTTCCAGAGTTGGCGAGGTAGTGTTGCAAGTAAGAGGTCCGGTAAGGGGACTGAGTCCAGTAAAGGCGGGTTTTAAGGGACTTTGTTGGGTAAGCGGTGAGAAAGCTGATGATGCTGGTGGTTGATACATGGCTGATAACGGAAAGCCTGGGTATCCAACTGGGCTCCCTGGGTTGGGGAGAGCGTATGGGTAAGAAGCAGCTGCAGCAGCTAGATAGGCGTAAATCTGGGGATCTGGGGGAATGCCGTAGGGCCAAGTGACGGCCATTCTCTGTCTCTTGTCCTTCATTCTGCGATTTTGAAACCACACCTGAAGATATAAATAGAGATTTGTTGGTAAAATTCTCCACAATTGCATAAATGATTTAATGAATTATTTGCTAGACTTTTTTTTTGGGGGGGGGGGGATATGACGAAAATAAAAGATAACTGATAATATAAGTCGAGAAATACATAAAGTTTTGAAAGGATTTGCTACTGAAAATTAACCCGTGTCATGCTGAACTCTGTATATTACTGTTTTGGCAGGAAGTATAGACAAAGATCAAGCTGCACATTTGTGCAGTCTCATCTTTTTCTAGACCTCCTGATTTCCCCTTTAAAGCTAGCATTAATTTTCTAAAGAATAACCTACCAAAATTAGTGTTTTCTGTGCTATCAGTCCTTTGATTTTAACATAATTTTGAGAGGACTTTATTCAGCATGACAAGGATTAGCTAGGAGCAATAATATAAGCAAGAGCAATAATATCAACCGTGTTGATATTGTATTGGTAGATATCATAACATACAAAACACACAAAAGGTTTTTGATGCCCCGAAGGAAAACCAGCTTTGGAAAACATCGTAGAAAATAAAGATATTGCTTGTTGCAAGTAATTTTTCATTATCAAATGTTCTATTTCCCAAAATTACGAAAACTCTAACATTTCATCAACTAACATTTGACGTCTGCAACATCTAATCAAAATCAGCATCTGGTCCAGTCTAAAATCTAGTTGTATTGTAATGGGTCATTCCATTCCCACTATGTGACGCTTTTAGACGCCCCAAGAAAAAAAAAACTTTCGAAAACATTGTGGAAAATGAAAAAATTGCTTGTTGCAAGCAATTTCTTCGTTTTCCTTAATGTTTTCTATCCAATAAGGTGAAAAAATCCAAAATTTCATCAACTTTAAATTGTCGTCTGCAATTTCTTTTAATTTGGGCCAGTCTAAAACTTAGTTGAGAAAGAAGATAGCTACCTTAATTGTACTCTCGGGTAGGTTAAGCTGTTTAGCAAGCTCACATCGTTTGGGTCGGGACACGTAATTCTCCTTGTTGAACTCCCTTTCCAGTGTGTTAATCTGTTCTTTGGTAAAGGCGGTTCTGTAACGTCTCACATTGTCGAGATTGTTTGGGTCTGAAAGTAGAAGAAAATCAATATAAATATGGTTTTATAAACATATTCTTATCAAACGTTTTACAGTCAATGACACTGAATACAACCTGCTTTTGACCTGAACGAAGTCGGCATTGATTGTAAGGCTAGAGACCAGACCATCTGTATTTGACAGCATCTTATAAGGGAAGTCGGTAGGTATTTAACCCATTCCAACACAGCAAAATTTTAGACTGGTCCAAATTGAAAGAAGCTGCAGACGACAATTTCAAGTTGATGGAATTTTGAAATTTTTCGCCTTTTTGGATAGAAAACATAGTGGATAATGAAGAAATTGCTTGATACAAGCAATTTCTTCATTTTCCACATTGTTTTCCTTAGTTTTTTTTTCTTGATGGGCGTATAAAGGAGGAATTGAGTTGGAATGGGTTAATAAGAATTAGGATGGAAAGAAAATTTGACCTTTGTGACACGGGGATATTAAGTCATGGCGTTCTGCCTGCTACAGTGGGGGAGTGGGGTTTATACGTATACTGTGACAATATCAATAATTCGTGCTAAGCGATGTTCAAATATATCGGATATTTGTAAATTTCATTAGCAAACGTGAAATAATCTTTAATTCCCTTTGATTCGGTTATTCTATGGTTCATTCAACCACTAATACCTTTATAGTATCTTTAAACGAGTCCTTTCATCTGTTTATTACAGTGTTAATCTTATTCATTAAACAGTCATCTTATAACCTTTGTTATAAGGAAGGAGTTTTATATATCATTTGTCGTTATTGCTATAGTCTTTCTTGAATAGTTAATTCAATTGCACGATAAAATGAGCAATAAAGAAAGGCTACATCATTTTCGCTATTCAATCTATCATTTCATTAATCTTTCTAATTATATTTCTATTTAGTTAATCATTTTCATGTTTCAATCTATATCTTCTACTTCAAAACGAATTCGCCCAAAACACTTCTATATTATTCTTTAAAATGAAAAATTCGGAAAAGACAGAGAAAGAGAGAGAGAGAAAAAAAACAGAGAGAGAGAGAGAGAGAGAGCGGAAAGAAAATTGACACACCAATATTTATTACGAAATTTTCAATATGTTAAAAAGTAACATTGTATGCGATATAAATTAGATACATTTCGGACATGGACATTCAAGCATGCAAAGATGTGAAAACTAATTACAAATCTAAACAAATGTGTCTCTGCGTAAATCAACCGTACGCAGAAATGTAACCATGTTTAATGGGTTTTGGCGTAATTCATTATCTAATGACACGAGCCCTAAAAACATGTTTGTAACTATTGCTTTTCATTGCAAGATAAAATAAAAATTACGGTTTGTTCTGTTTATTCGTAGGAGCTTTTTTCCCTCTATGTATGACGTTGTAATACCATCAAAGTAATCAAAGGAAACTAATTATTTCGATATAGAACATATTGAGAAAATGTTTAAACGACGAATAACCTTATATTAAACCAGAAAAAAAAAAGGTTCATTAGATCTTTCACTTAAGTCACCGATTGCGGTCTAACATCGGTTTTCAATAATATTTTTTTTCTGCTATACCTCACTAAAATTGTAAAATACGGGACTATGTATTGTAGAATCAAAAGTTGGTCTTTAAAAAGGTTCTATAAATCACATGTTAATATGATAACATTGTTAAAGTTCACTTCAAATTTAAGATTTAATAAATTATTTTTCTGTTCTGTTATTTACATTGAATTGCGATAAAGCGCCGGTAAGTGCATTCGGGTTACTTTTTAAGTCGGGAGAAATACTCTCTCTTTCTTTTATTTTCATTTTATTATCATTTGTGTGTGTGTGTGTGTGTGTGTGTGTGTGTGTGCGTGCGTGTGTGTGTGTGTGTGTGTGTGTGTGTGTGTGTGTGTGTGTGTCATTTTATTCTAGGAAGTAATTCACCCACCAGTGTACTTTACATGTCATTACCATATTCCACAAGAAACGACGAAAATACGCGAAGATTTTTAGATGACTTCCGCTGAATTGTCAAAGTTTCATGGTGGCTTATCACTTACTGATACCATTGACAAACAATAAAGGATATTATGTTTTGATTCCGCGTTTCTTAAACTCATATTACAGGGACCGAAGATACTAATGACGTCATCAAGGTGCCTTCACGTGCAAAAGACGCACTTTCAGATATTTCATCCGAAGAATTTCAGACTTACTTTTTACCTTAAGGAAGGATAATTTTTGTTTTCAGTAAGAGATCGATATTTTTAATTTCTTTTTTTTTTTTTTTTTTTTTTTCTTTTTTTTTCTTTTTTTTTTTTTTTTTTTTCGTGAACAAATACTATTTTTCACAGAGTTGTTCTCAAAATGAAAGAAATACACGAAAAGAAACAATTACCAAAAGATGTATTCAATCAGGTTTTGCGGTTGTGTGTTTTTTGTTGTCTTTTCGATTTAGTTAGAATAGTAAGGCACTGCTGTTAGATTGTTAACCCATTTCATTAACAGACGCGTCTGAAGTTCTTTGCAATCTATCATTAACTAAGTTTGTTTTCATTAATCATTAATGGAAAATGTCAGTTAATTGCCCAACAATTTGTATTATACGAGTGGGTAAGCAGGAGCAAAGGTGATGCATTGAAACGCACACTGTCACTTTCCTCATACACCGCGATTCTAGCTTCTTTTTTTATCTCTTTAACCCATTCCTACACGGCAAAATTTTAGACTGGTCCAAATTGAAAGAAGCTGCAGACGACAATTTCAAGTTGATTGAATTTTGAACTTTTTCGTCGTTTTGGATAGAAAACATTGTGGATAATGAAGAAATTGCTTGTATCAAGCAATTTCTTCATTCTCCACAAGGTTTTCAAAAGCTATTTTCTTGAGGGGCGTAAAAAGGAGGGATTGAGTTGGAATGGGTTAAAGGACACTCATGGTGAAATTTTTGTATGAGAATCGATTTTTGAAAAAAAAAGAGAATCTTGATATAAGAAAACAATGTGGAAAAAGAATAAAGCTGAGTGCGACACATATCACATTTCTAGCCTTTGTTTAAACTTGAAAAAAAAAGACTATTTTTTTCAAGTTTAAACAGAAGTGACGGTGTAAGCTTTATCCTTTGAAGATAAATGCTTTATCTTAACCCATTCCCACCCAATGACGTTTTTAGACGTCCCGAGAACCAAAGACTTCGAAAACATTGTGGAAAATGAAGAAATTGTAAAAGCAATTTCTTCATTATCCACAATGTTTTCTACCCAAAGAGTAAACAAATACAAAATTTAATAAGCTTTCAATTGACGTTTGAACTCCTTTTAATTTGGACAAGTCTAACATTTTGCCGTCTGGTAATATGTTAAGACGTGTCTTTTCTTTAAATATCGAACCTTCTACAGATATTTCACTATGTTTATTTTCCATTTGTATGAATATAGTTGTTGACCTCTAAAAAGAAGAAGATAAAATGTTCCAATGCCATATGAAGGTATCAATTTGAGACAGACTACATCCACGTTTACATTTACTTTTAGCCGAATATCCATTCCAATTCCGATACTAATTTAAAAAAAAAACACTTTAATTAATTGGCACAGATTTTTAAAAATCTTATTTATTTAAGGAAATGTAAAAATGCAATTTGTCTTAATGAATACCAATTCAATTAAGATATCGTTCATTTCAAACATTACTTTCCCTTTTTAGTTCTTTAAACAAAGAAATGCCAATTCAATCCGGGACAAGCAGTCGATGCGCCAAATGTTTCGGAAATTAAAGGATAATAATAACCAGGAGGGCATAGAGTAACTTAGCGAATTATAAAACCAACATAAATGTATGTATTAAATTACGGTTTATTGCAATTTTAACGCCACTTTATATACAAATCTATTATATGCATGGTTTTTGTAAGCGGAAAAGTAATCATTATGTCTATATGCATTTGAAAAGATAATGACATAATTATCCAGATAAATGTGAAATCCTTCATGTCTCAGACAAAAACTGTTGTCAATGGTTAGGGCTGTCATGGAAAGATAGTGCTATAGCTATTAGCATGTCACCTCCTTACTATAAATGAACTGAATCTTTCTAATTCTCACTCTCTGGAAAAATATATCACAAGAATGCTTAAAAGTGGTATCATTGGCATTCCTGGTCTCTTGCACTAAGATCCTCGCTTATCCCTTTTCGAACGTCATATCAGGTGAACAGGTGTTGGTTTCTTGACAACATACAATATGCGAGGATCGAATCCCAGAGACATTTTCTCTAGTCATCAGTCTCAATATTTACACTCAATTGAAGACTAATTTGTCGGTTGGCAAACAAAAATGTTGTACATACAACTTAGATAAATCTGTTAATATTTACGAATGTATGTCGGAAATCGTCGAACCAGAGCACGTGTCTTATGACAGTTTAACATCTGTCTTATAAAGCATTGTAATGACTTTTTGGCAAGAAACACATACGGGGTATCGCTCTATGGACCCTGGCACATTTGTCTCTTTATAAAAATATCTTTGAAACAAAGTTCGTTTTTTATGTTTAGAGTTCTTATCTGACCGACTATCTATATATTGAGTGTACGAGGGCCAGAGGTCGTAGATAATTCTTTGTTAATCTTTAACTAAATTTGACAGTCTCATTAGCGTTACCAGATACGTTTTTTGCTTTGAGGGATGTTCAATGTAAATTTAGCAGATATTTTAATTCATTTTACATAAGTTCCCGATACATGTGAATTCGTAACGAACGATAAAATACTAAAAATGATTTGAGAGAGAATACAGTTAATGAAGATGATGCATCAAATAGGTGAAAATGGGTGGCTGGTGCAGGTAACTATACTATCCTGTCATTTCTCAAACATGAATAACCACAACTTTCAAGCAGAGTTAATAACTGCTTTTCTCGAGTTTATTTTTCAAAAGTAAATCTGCGTCACTTTTAACATATTTTGTTCGACAACGATAGCCTATCGAAGCCATACGATACAACGAAGTAAAGTCGTTTGAAGTAACACAACTTATTTTGTTTAATCGTTCACTACATTATTCTTCAGTAGAAATCTTGAGACCATTCGGTTTTGGACTCGGTATGATATCGATGATTTCGTAACTTTAATGGAACAATTTTGAACAACCCTCAATGACCTGGGTAAAGAATTATAAGTTGATTGATATAGGGTGTGCATGTTTCGCTCATATTAACCAATAGACGGTGAGTTCAAATGAATATTTCTGCACATTCTAAAGCCCTGTAATCCGAGACCGATCTGACCTAAGACCCTTCTTCGCTCTACTGATCTCCGTTGCTAATTTCATTGTTCTTCGACCTAGAGTTTTTGCAAATCTTTTGTTTAAGTATTGGAACTTATAATGAGACAGGTTAACGAGGGTTTGTCTGACCCCAAGATAAAACACATGTAAATATGGCAAAAACACTATGTTTGGGTTTTTGTCGGTCCAAGATGGCGGTCTATTTCCATAAGAACTTTAAATCATGTCTCCAAAGTAGATTAGACCCAGTTATTCCTGTGTATTGAACTGGTAGTCACTTTCCCCCAAAAGAATTTGAACGATATCAATGAGCAGACTTTTCCAATACTTATTTCTAACCAGAGCTAATGTTGGTGGTTCCCGCTATACAAGATCTCTGGTACATTCTTTACTCAGAATAGACCTTTGTGAATAATGTGACTAAAAAGACGTGGTTGTAAATACCCGGGGTATCTATATGGCTACAATGCTTTGAATTCGAACTTCCATGAACAAGATTTCAAGGGTATAATTTCAAAAGTGATTTGAACAACCATACATTTATATGTATAGTTTGCCTATTCTTTGAATTTTTAAGTGTATAATTCTTGATATCAATGTCACATAACCAGGTTACGAATTCGCCAACCGGACAAAAAAACTTCATGCCGAGGTCTGATATTTGACGACACATTTGTCTCGACCAATCCGATACCTTGTAATGAATTTTGTTTCGACTGATTTTTCTTATAAACTAACATGATGAGTTTAGCTCTGAAATTATTCAGTTAATCTCTGCAACATTCAACACATGCTATTTTATAGTAAATTTTGCCAGCTCATGATTTACGATTCTGTACTTGAGAATCAATTTTTTTAAAATCCAACGGATAGATGTACGTGTATTTGAAATTTCGCAAGAAGCAGCATTTTTGATGAAGCTGTCCATGCCATTATTCGCGTTAGTTTCTTGCTGATCATGTTGTTTTATGCCTAATAAAATCTCCATATTAAGTTTACTTTTAGGATAGAAAAGCTGATTGCTAATTATTATCGAAATGTTTATATTCGTAAGTATTCAAAAGTTAGAATTATTAAAAGTCAAGCGAACATTCGCTTGCTTTAACTTTTTCGACACGATCCGCATTTCCCTGCCTCTCAAATAGGCTTTGGAATAAATTTTAAATGAAGCAAATACTTGCAACAAACAGTTCGTTCCATCTCTGACGATGTTTTCTTCCCAAACAAAAAAAAATCATAATCTCTTACTCTTTAACAGTTTGAATCTGTTTAATTTTTTGTCATCCTGTTATGGATTTATAAAACCGATTTTCCAACCACTTCAAATCAGAAACATTTATAATATCAAAGACTTGTATATGCATATCTAGTTTTTATAATACTGTTTTTCTTCTCTGTTTTAGATTAAATAGTGGCTAATCATTCAATAAAAAAAAATCCAACTAAAAATGAATACACGTTTTCGTTACAAAAGTATTTCAATACGAGATTTACCTACAATTTTTAGATAAAAATTCATGTGTGTGAAACTGAAATGTTTAGGAAGTGATATACATGTATACATATATCGAAAACGAAAATTAAAAAATAATGGACATCTGTTGTGTTTCACGAAAAAAGTTGATCGTGTTATTTTTTTCTGATCTTGACTTATATTTTACTTAAATGTGTAAATAACTGCAATTTGGAAACGAAGGGTAAAAACACCGTTTTTTCTCAGAAACGAAATTTTGTTTATTCCTCTCATTTCGATTCATTTTTTGTTTCGGTAATGGGACATCCTGTAAAAAGTTCTCTATTTCAAATTTGATAATGAAGATAAAATATTGTTTTCGTTGAGATTAGAATATAAAGGTCTTATCGCGCTCTTTGAACTGCAAAACAATTTTTATAACTCTATCAAAACAAATCTCTTTATTTTATAATTATTTATCATCATTGAGGCATACCTAAACCATGAAATTAAGTCAAATAAATAAAGGTGTTATTACTTAGACTTTTTTATATGGAAACCTCTTGTGAAAAACTTGTGCAGTCATTTTTCAATATCTAATTTAGGTTTATTCGTTAACAGTGTACTTACTTTTTATTATATTTTTTTTTTTAAAAATTTCTTTGTGATATGAGCTATATCATTTTGCTAATCAGATGCTGACAATTTTGATATACACATCTATTTATTTATTTATTTATTTATTTTAGACTAAAAAAGAGGATCACAATAATAGGAAAAACATATTGTCTTAATCTGGTTTATGTTTAACACACCCATCTATTAGATTTCATCATTATTATTTATTATTATTACTTTGTGTGTATTGTTATTCAAAGCAGTTCTATATGAAAAATTTTGTAGATCTTAGTATATTGGCCCAATACAAACCATGAAAAAATGACATTTGATTACTTTCACGCTTGCGACAACGCAATACGTTGAAAATACAACATAGATATTGTTAAGAAAGACTAAGATTATTTATCTTTTCCTATTAATTTGTTTACTGTCTCATCAATCTATTTGTTTATTTTGCTCTTTTCGCTACTGTTGAGTGGTCGCTGAAACAAAATGTCCAACTTACTCGCAAACATAGTTAATTTTAAGAAAAGTGTTAACGCTACGGGGGACGATACGTAATTTCAAGTATTCTACCATGTAAATACTTTATAATCAAATAATGAAATCATATTCCAGCGATGGAAATCAGAGGATGAAGCAAAAATCAATCAAAACAATGCTGAAGTGACCTAGAAAGATGGAGCATGGTATGTAAAAGTGAAGAAATGCAAATTTCTTTAGAAATAAAAGTATATATTATACACACTGTAAGATTTTTTTTTATCTAGATTACACGAATGAAATAGTATAAAATGGTATAATAAATAGTGATTGATTTACTTTTAACCAAATACTAGACGGCAAAATTCTGGACTGGTCCTAGTTGAAAGTTGGAGAGACAATTCAAAATTTGCGAATTGTATTTGTTCATATGTTTTTTTGTTTGTTTGTTGTTGTTTTTCAATTTTCTGGGTAGAAAACATTGTGATAATTGAAGAAATTGCTTGTAACAAGCAATTTCTCCGTTTTTCTCAATGTTTTCCAAAGTTTTATAGACGTCAAAAAGCGTCGTTGTGCGGGAATATGTTAAAAGTATTTAAAAGATACTATATTTATACATAAGTTGTTATACATATATTCCGACTTACCATTGATATCTGTTGACTTTGGATTTCTGTAATATTCTTGTTGCTGGTACCCCTTGTCGCCTTCGTCGGAAACATCCGAGTCGATAGGAATCTGTTTTTCGAGACTCGAGTCGTGTTCGGAACCTGTGGAGCAGGGCGAAGATGGGGATGTCGGACAGCTTTGTCGGTCCACCGGGGATGGAATGCTCGGATATTCCGTCGGGAATCCCGGACGATGAAATGGCTTTTGTTGAACAATAACGGGCACTTCGGCGGATCCCTGCACGGATGGTGAAATCATTGTTACCCTTAACTTCAATATGCTTAATACTTCACAAATGTTTGTTGTTTTATCTACTTTGACTTAGTTTAAAGTAGGTTCTGATATCACATAAATTCAAAACTGACTTAGTCCAAAACATATATACAATTCTTTAACTTTACCACGAAAGTAAAAACGTTGCAATCTCAAATCAGAGTTTCACTTTTCAAGCATAAATTCGTTGATTTTCAAGCTTACAAGTCAGCTTATATTTTTATATTTAAGTAATAAGTTACCACACAGTCACAAATTACGAATGATAACCTCAGATGATGCACAGGTTAATAAATCTACCTGAGCTTTTACGACCCATAATTAATTTCAGGTAACCACCAACCAGCGTACAGCGAGGAGGCGGGGCTAATTAGCGCGATCTTCCGATTGGCCGAGGGGGACGGCTGAAGATGAAAGTCAGTGTTGAACGGCGCAGTAATGTAATTTATGCTTATCGTAAGATTTACAAGTGTTTTATCGGATGACAAATAACTAGGCGGGGCTAGTCATATTTCATTTGATATCGACATGTAACACAATAATTACACTGACTGATGTAACTTACCTTCTTGTAAAACATTGTCGGAAGCGGATCAAAGATTTACCGTTATATGTAATCATTACTCTTTCCCGAACTTCAATGTCTCTATTAGGAATTGTCCCGTCTTTCTGACAGAAAACATGATTTGAGATGAAACATTTCGTAAATCAAAAAGGATGAATGAAATCATAAAAAATTAATCACGGAAAATCGTCTCTAAAACGGAGCCCTTCCAAACTGTCCTAAACAAAAGTAAAGTTTAAATTCGGTATGCGTAGTAGCAGTTACATTTTAAATGTTGCAAACAAAATAACACAAAAAGACACAAAACATAACACACAGAATACATAAATATGTGTGTGAAAATAACGGGTCATTACATACATGTTGGATTCTATAGAACCCGACATTGAAAAGATATGAGAGATCAGGGCATAAATAGACAGAGAAGAAAGAAATATTGCCCATATTAGAAGACTGTGGTTTTAGACATTCGCCTTTACGTGCAAAGTCTGAATTTGAGCTTTTGCCATACAGTTTCGTTGATTTTGTTGTCAATAGTTTAAGCATGAATTACACACTCGTGTTACAAAGTTTCGAAAAGAAAAAAGAGCTACAAATAAGCGTGTACTTAAATAGACTTAAAGCAAAAAGCCCTTGTAAAAAGTTAAAAATATTCAAAACTCTTCATCTATTATCAAGTGTTTTTTTTTTATAATGTATTCAAACCATGTTTACTAAATGACGTTTTTTGACGCCCCCGAATAAAAAGGGTGATGGAAAACATTGTGAGGAACAAGCAATTTCCTCAATGTTCACAATATTATCTACACTAAAGGCGAATATTTCGTAAATTCCACCAACTGAAATTGTCAGACTGCATTTACTTTCAGACTAGACCAGTCTGAAATTTTGTTGGGTCGTAATGGGTCAATGTGCTGGCTCTCTGAAAACTAATGAAAAAATGAGATATTTTTGGGGTGGAAAACATTGTGGATAATGAAGGAAATGTTTGTAACATTTTCGTTTTCAACAAGATTTTCAAAGTCTATTTCTTGATGGGCCGGAATGGGATAATCAACTATGTATGGAAAGAACGAAGGTATTGTTCAAAAATATCTCTCGCGGTATTGGATTTCTCGGGTGTGATATTTTGGCTGCCACGACTTCGGTACATGACTGTCGAATTGATGGTCACGGATACAGGTCCCCCCGTCACTGGGGCAAAACACTCAATAGCCATCTCAAGTCTGCCCAGCTTCAGAATTGGATAGAATTAGTTTGAAACCTTTTTTACTCTCTTTCACGAGCGTGGAAACATCTTGATTGTGAATGTTGGAGGGCAACTATGTAAAATTAAAGCTTTCGTCGCAATCGAACTAAAATAAATCAGTACAAATTAAGCATCTTTAGACATGACCTCTGCGACAAAACCAGAGGTATTCTTCGAACTGTAAAGTATCGGGGACAAACAAAAAAGGAGAAAACATATTTTTTCATACTATTCTCAGTATATGTATAATCGAAATGCTAAAATTGCAAATCTGTGATCAGACCGATCTTGCCTCTCCTATGCCGGTCAGAGTACGGGAATCGATAACGACGGAACGATCGAAACTTTTCTTTGTTGTTTATCCGTTTATTGATCTAACAAGAACTACTTATCACCAATATGCTACTGTATTCATGCTGGTAAAATACGGGTAATTATACAGATAAATTACGTTGGTAAATTAATTACCGGTCACATGTGAAGCAGAACGCCAAAGGGTTGGGGTATTAGTCTAGTAGCAGCATGAAAGTGTTGGAGACGAATTTCTTAATACTTTGAGCCATTCCAACACCATGATGCCATTGGACGCCTCTGAAGAAAAAAAAATGAGAAAACGTTGAGGAAAATGAAGAAATTGCCTGGAACAAGCAATATCTTCATTTTACACAATTTTTTCTACCCAGAAAGTTGAAAAATCTAGAATCGCAGAAACATAGAATTGTCGTCCGCAACCCCATTCAATTTTGACATGTCTAAAAATTTGCCGTCTGGTAATGAGTTTAAACTCTTGTCTACAAACCAATTCTTAAACGATAAGATTAAATACGGTCTAGACGGAAAAGAAAAAAAAGCAAAATATGTAAACCGTTACGCGTTTACCCAGTCTCACTCATTCATGCTATTTTTTCGCGCCCCCCCCCCCCCCTCAAGAAAATGCTTTTGAAAACTTTGTGGGAAATGACGACATTGCCTGTCATAACCAATATCTTCATTTCCCACTATATTTTCTGCCTAGAAAGATGGAAGATTTTCTGAATTTCAGCAACTTTAAATTGTACGAATGCCATGTCTTTTAATTTAGACCAGTCTAAAATATTCTCGTTTTGTAATTTCCATGCAGTCAGATCTGGGTAAATCCATGCAGTCAGATCTGGGTCGACACTGTTGCATTTCCAAGCAGGTCCCTGTCAAGCTTAACAGACACATGTTTAATTTGAATGAAGTTAAGAGAAAAAAATATACAAGAAATCACTTCTTTAACCCATTCCCACACAGCAAAATTTTAGACTGGTCCAAATTGAAAGAAGCTGCAGATGACAATTTCAAGTTGATAGAATTTTGAACTTTTTCATCATTTTGGGTAGAAAACATTGTGGATAATGAAGAAATTGCTTGATACAAGCAATTTCTTCATTTTCCACAATGTTTTCATAAGCTTTTTCCTTGAGAGGCGTAAAAAGGAGGGATTGAGTTGGAATGGGTTAACCTATTTCCCCACAAGCCCGCCATTACGACACATGAATTGAAGCTTTGGAATGCATTGTGGATAACGAAAAAACTGCTTGTGACAAGCAATTTATTCATTATCCACAATATCTTCTTCCTCAAAAGACAAAATAAATCTAGAATTTCATCAACTAAAAAAATGTTTTCTGAAACATCTTTGAATTTGTCTAGAACTTTGTCGTCTAGTAGCGGGTTATTCTTAATGATTACCTTAGCAATCGGTTAAATGAATTAATAAATTAATGAATTATTGTGGTATATATGATTCGTTATGGAAAGAAATGATATTTTGAACCTCGTAAGAATAAGAAGAAAGAAGTGCCCATTAAACGAATCATGATCAAAGGGAGATAACTCAATGGTAGACTTCGTTTGGAAATAGAGAGAGGTAGAAACAAAAAAAGGTAGATAGAGACGAAAATAGGTAGATAGACAGATGGATGGATGAAATAGATAGATAGATAGATAGATGGATAGATGGATAGATGGATAGATGGATAGATGGATAGATAGATAGATAGATAGATGGATAGATGGATAGATGGATAGATGGATAGATTGAGATAGATAGATAGATAGATAGATAGATAGATAGATAGATAGATAGATAGATAGATAGATAGATAGATAGATAGATAGATAGATAGATAGATAGATAGATAGATAGATAGATAGATAGATAGATAGATAGATAGATAGATAGATAGATAGATAGATAGATAGATAGATAGATAGATAGATAGATAGATAGATAGATAGATAGATAGATAGATAGATAGATAGATAGATAGATAGATAGATAGATAGATAGATAGATAGATAGATAGATAGATAGATAGATAGATAGATAGATAGATAGATAGATAGATAGATAGATAGATAGATAGATAGATAGATAGATAGATAGATAGATAGATAGATAGATAGATAGATAGATAGATAGATAGATAGATAGATAGATGGATAGATAGATAGATAGGTAGATAGAAAGACACAAAGAAAGATATTGAAAGGAGAAGAGAGAATGGGAAGTACATGGAGAGGAACAGAACAGAAAAAGGAACGGGAGAAAGAATTCCAGATTTGGAGGGGGTCTTTATTAGCCGATATTTTCAATTATAAAATAAGTAGAAAGCTACTATATATGATAGTCTATCATAATGTTTACAATGCATGTGAAGTTATTACAGCAATATCAACAGATATGGTCATAAATATTATGTCACTATAACAACAAGAGCTATGGGATAGCTGTAAATTGAATTAGGTGTTCCTTTCATTAGAATTGCTGACAAGTGCTATAAGACATTAAAGGGCACGTTAAGTACTTTTAAGGATTTTAGAACAGTTAAGACGCGTTTCAAGGGGATTTAACGCGAACCATGTTTAAGAAGATACCGTCTTCTCTTCGAAAGGCGTCATAAAGTCTGTATGACCTGTGTTTCTTTATCTTAGAATTGTGTCTAGTTTAAAAGCTTATTGAGTTCCCTACTAAACAACCACCACGTTTTAAGTCTCAGTTTTTACAAATAAACTTGGATATATTTAAAAGTGCGAGGACTTGATAAGATAAAAACGAATTGAAACCAGCCCTGCAATCCTGTGAGAAAGTGAAAGCGAAAAAGAACGACGTCCTCGATGTTATTAGAAAATATAAGAAAATCTGACAGATCCATTTTCTAGACAAATTGAATTTGGACTTGTCCAAATTCAAGTACATTGTAGTTGTATCTACTAGTGCTTTATCACTTAAAAAAAGAAGAAGAAGAATCTAATGGGGTTGAAAAATATTATGACAATAGCAGATTTAGACAATGTCATGTTCTATCACAAACGTCGTCTTTATCTCGTCAAAATGCGGTATTGTGTGGTAATGGGCAAAATTATATTTTTTCGTTCTGTTTTTTTCCTGAAAGATGTAGGATATTAACCCGTCACCATATATTCTTCGAAAGTTATCTAACCTAGATGAAAAGTGACATGACATGTCGACGATCTGCGACCAAAACATTGTGCCTACAACCATTATCAGACGACGAAATTCTTAACTGATCCAAATTGAATAATTTACAGGCGACATCTCAAATTGCCCTACGAATAGAAAAGTGCCAAAAAGGGTGGCAAATATTGCGAAAAATGAGAAATGTCTAGTTACAAGCCATTCCTGCTTTTTCAACAAAGTTTCTAATGTCGTATTTCTTAACGCCATTGGTAATGGGTAAAACCGATCGACAATACTTTTTATACTACGAAAACACATATTTTACAATGTCCTCAGTGCCCAAACAGTTCAGGTGCTTGACTAGTCATCTAGAGGTCATGGGTTCGAGCCCCACAATTACATGGTTGGGTTCTTGAGCAAGACACTTAATAGCCAGCCCAAGTCTACCCAGATGTATGATTGGGTAGCAAAAGGTTTAAGCTATTTCTCTCTCAGGACATGAAAACTTCTGATTTGCGAGTGTCCAAGAGCGACTTTATAAGCTGAAAGTCTTCGTCGATATTTAACTTAAACAACTTTGTATAAACTAAATATTCTTTGATACATATTTGAATTTGGACATGTCCCAATCTTTCTTGTCTTGAAATTGAGTAAACACAGCAGGATGATATTTGTTAAATGGTACTATTCTGTTACTGTCCGTCTCAGTGGTAGGTTAATTCAGATCAAAGAAAAGTAATAAACTTAGGAATTCCTTTAACGGTAAAAGTGGTGGAATTAACTCATTATTACGTGTGTATCTTCTATTGTTGACCATGGTCATCGTTTAGAGCTGTGGTCAAGGCCCGTCTTTGATCGTTTATATTATCAATTGTGATGACCGTTAAAGTTCTATAAAGTTTTACTTTAATCTGATTATACCCACGTTCCGTTAAGATGTAATTCTTCCAGATGGTTCGTTAAGAAAAGCCGTAAACAAGATGGATTTATTCAACATATCTCGACTTGACTTGACTTCATACAAGGGTGAAAGAACATCGAGTGTTAGGTCTATGAACAAGTACTTTCATTTGTGGTATTCAGGGTAGTGAAGAACGCCACTTAGTTTAACTTATTACCAGATGACAAAATTTTTGACTGGACCAAGTAAAAGAAATACGTACGATATTTAGAATGTGCCAAAATTTTAGAAATAGATGTCAAACGAGGTAGAAAACATTTTGAGAAAAGGATGAATTGCTAAGTTAAAGCAATTTCTTCTTTTTCCATAAAGTTTTTAAATAGCATATTTCTAAAGGCGTTGAAAGGGGGATTGTGCATAAAAAGGGGGATTGTGCGTTACTTGATTAAGTGTAATGAAAGTTTCACTCCGCTCATTACCGCATAATCTCTGTGTTTAAGCTACGAAGTTACATAGCTTTTGAGAACGTTTCTGACAATTTGTCTACATTATTCTACACTTATTTTTGTACTGAAATGCATTTTGATATCATCAGCATTTCTATTCAGTGTCTACTAGTTTAGAAACATCTCGTTAGGTAATAAGATATGCTGCATTTGTTTGAATGAGATAAAGTGCTATTTTGAACGTTTTTTACATTACGGCGAAGATAACCTTCATGTATTCATGTGTTTCCTGGGAATCACCAATATTTATAAGGCTGAGGATATGAAATGTCATCCCAAAAGACATATCCTGATAAAATGCGGCTCCGCCGGGGATCGAACCAGCAACCCTCGACATCTCTCTGATAACGTGTCCGCTATATTACCCCTTCCTGTTTTTCGAAAATTAAGACCTGTCCAAATCCAAAGGTTTCGCAGACGAAAATTTAAAGTGGATTAAAATTCAAAAAAGACCATTTAATAGGGTAGAAAATATTATGGAAAAAGAGGAAATTGCTTGTTACAAGAAATGTCTACTTTTGTCTAAAATGTTTTCTCAATTAAAGAATCACAGGAACATAAAATTCAGGGATTGAACGGGAAAGGGATAATTGAAAGAGATGGTAGAGGACGTTTCAAAGTTAATGTAGTTACCAAATCGACTACTGAACATTGTGAGACAATGAAAAAAATCTCTTGTCACCAGCAAAAACCTCATTTGTCACAATGTTTGTACTTTGCCCTCAGATCAAAACCTCTTAATTTTAACACAAGGTATATTTTAACATATTTCTTGGTGTATGCCCCCTCCTTTTTAAGTTACGGATATGTGAAAGATCATGTAAGCGAAAAAGTAACAATTAATAGAGAAGTAATACTAGTTTAAATTACAACAGATAAAGATATTAGCGCCTGTAATTTGTCGGCACCCTTTAATGATAGCATTAGTTACCGACTTCGTTCCCTAGAGACAATTTCACATGTCCATGTCGTATAATGTAGTAAAATGGGATAATTAAGGTATAATTTGCATACTTTTTTCAATGTGGTTAGCGAAATACTTTTCTAAAATGAAAAGACGAAGCCATCAACAAGGCTTTTCTTAAGATGACAAAGTAAGATTACCCCCCTCTCTCTCTTTCCTTCTTTCTCTCTTTCTCTTTTAAATGCCTAATCATAGGAAAACCATGGTTTCTGTATAAATTCATGCCAGATCTTAGACCTAAGAAAGTATTCTATTTTTCACTTGCCCCGAATGAGCGGGGACCTGTCGTTTTTTTGATGACCCAAATGTCGTAAATACAGCTCTTGTAAGCTGTATTTAAGTCATTTTGACCGCCCACTGAGGGTATGGTTAGGTATTACAAAGAAGAGTTAAACGCATTTCCACACAGTTTCGCTTTTTGACGCCCTTGAGGAAAACAATTGAAAAAAAAAGAAACATATGTAAAATGAAGAATTGCTTGTTACAAGCATTTTCCTTATTTTCCACAAAGTTCTTTACTCAGCAAGTTTTAAATGGTCGTTTGCAACTCCTTTCAATTTTGACCACTCTAAGATTTTGCAGTCTGGTAATAGGTTACCCGCAAATATATTGCGCTCGGATGTACAGTTAGTTGTAGATTTTATAAAACGTGATAAGAATATATGAATCGTGCTGTTTGGAATTCGCTTTATTCTTAACGAATTTCAAAACAATCCCACTTGTTTACGCTTCTCAAAAAATGTCTTAACCCTTTCCTGTTTTACAAAATTTTATACCCATCAAAATTAAAAGGTTTTGCAGCCGACCATATAAAATTGATTTTATTGGAAAAATAACCATTCAGTAGAGTAGAAAATATTGTGAAAAAAAGAAGAAATTGCTTGTGACAAGCAATTTCTTCTTTTTCCACAATATTTTCTCAAGTATAAAATCACAGGCACGTAAAAACCAGGGAATGGACAGAAAAGGGTTAAGGGAAACAGTTTTGAAAGTGAAGCAATTGCTTGTTACAAAGAATTTCTTCAACCTTATTTTCTAACCATAAAGACAAAGACATTCAAAATCCTCTCAACTTGAAACAGTTGTCTGAAACTTCATTGAATATTTCGAACACTCTAGATCTTGCGATGTGGCAATAAGTTAACCCTTTTTGGTGGACTTAGTGTTACCAAGCTTCGAACGTCCAGTAGGCTCTTACATTGGTGTAGGAAAAGTAGTGCCTAATCAAGCCCAATTTATCAATCTTCCATAAACCAGCCGTATATGTAAAAGGGCGTGTTTTGAGAATTCAATATAATTCATACATTGAAAAAAACTCTCTCATATTTTAAAAAGATTCTTCTTAAATCAAGCTGCACCTAGCCTCGGCCTTGTACACAATATAAAGTGAGTGCATGTAATCAGACGGTTGTGCGGAACGCTACAGCTCTCTTCGCAGATTTGGCCATATGTGGCGCCGTATACCGCGGACGCGTGATTTTCCATATTACTTCACATTAAATACATAGATAGACAAGTGGATGCAATTTCAGTATGTTGCCCGAACGTTTAGCCCATTACCAGACGACAAATATTTTAGATTGGTCCAAACTCAAAGAAGTTGCAGACACTTTATACGAGATGAAATTTGGATTTTTTGGTGTGTATTTTGGTTGAAAACTTTGTGGATAATGAAGAAATTGCTTGTAACAAGCAATTTCTTCATTTTCCACAATGTTTTTGAATCATTTTTCTTGGGGAGCTTCCAAAGCGTCATTGTGTGGAAAAGGGTAAAAGAGGTCCGTGGAAGGGTTTATTTTATTGAATGAGCTTATTTAAGCTACTCCTGGGTCATAGAAGATTTAAAAGATATACAGAACCCCTGATTTGTTTCATGTAAGTAATACATTAATTTTGTACTTCGGAATGAATTACTAATCTCATATTGCCTAAGTTAATCAAATGATATCGTAATCATTAGTGAACTCTCATACATCGGAAGAGTTGAAAAGTGTTGATTTTGAAAGCTAGGTACACTTAGATGTAGTGAAATTGGTTTAATGTTACTTTCAGTTGTATTTCAGTAATACCGCTGTTGGAGGTGCACCTAACAGTAGCTTCCGGTCATTTTTTCACACCAGGACATGAATATGAATAACTACAACATTGAAATTTGGTCCATTACATGTTCGGCCAACTTAGCATCATGTTTCCAATGGGGAGTGAAAAATGGCGCTTGTCTTTTTTGTTGTAACAAGATCTGCATAAATAATAGCCTGCTTACAAACGTTTGTGTGGAAAAGACATTTGGTTTAATTGGGTCGCTGTGTGTGTGTGTGTCTCTCTCTCTCTCTTTTTCTCTTTCTCTTTCTTTCTCCCTATCTGCGAAACGAAATGCGATAAACAGTCAATTTTCTGATAAGCTTATTTAATTACCTGTAAAGTGTAAAGACATTATGTTAATGTTACCGGTAACAATAGGTAAAATAACTGGTTTAACGGATCATAGCCATTGATCTATGGTGAAATGTGTTAATTGAATTAGAGGTCGGTAGATATTTAATAGGTACTATAAGATCCTTAAAGGTAAATAAAGTTACGCAACTCAATATTAGATTTTTTCCGAATTGATTTGAAATAGAATAATTAAATGGAAGATCTGTAGTTTTTTTTTATTTCGCAAACGGGCTATTGTAGGAACAAGTTACATGTACTCTGCTTCTGGTGACAATAAATTGTGGTCTGAACATATTCAACACAAAACAACAACACTGTTTTTCAATGTGTGACCATACCATTAGTAAGCAAGGAAAAGAATCCGCAATTAGAAAAACACGTCTTAAACTCGCTTTTATATTTATTATTATCATTTATTTTTTATTTTTTTTTTGGGGGGGGGGGAGAGAGAGGGAAGTGTCATTGCGTGGGACTGGATTACAGTTGCTTTCCAACCAATTTCCACTGATAAACCATTTCCACACACTGACGCTTTTTCACATCCCACAAGAAAATAATTGTGAAAACATTGTGTAAAATGAAGAAATTGCTTATTTTAAGCTATTTCTTCATCTTCCACACTGTTTTCTATCCAGCAAGTTGAAGAAATCTAAATTTCACAAATTTTTAATCGTCGTCTGCAACTCCCTTGTTTTAGATCAGTCTAAAATTGTGCTGTCTGGTGATGTTAAAGATAAAGATACATATAGTGGATAGAGAAGTTGGAACATACGAACAGACGTGGTGTGTGGATTTCAACGTTAACTACGTATCTAAAAGGATTAAAATTAACACAGCAGGGATACAGACATAAAAACCAACATTTTTCCCTTTATCTACCATAAAACGGGACTAAATAAGATCACCGTCTGGTAGTTATTCATCCCTTTGATGTTTGCCGCCAGCTAATTCTTGTCAATGATTTGGAAAAATACCACCATTCATTCGCCATAGTAGTTTTCAAATACAGTATTTTGTGTCCTGGTGAGAGTTTGATCATCAACACTTTGTTGCCTAGCAACGGCTTTAATTGACAAACAAGTGGAAAAATGAAATCAAATATTGAGGAATGACATAGAAGGTGATGTATAATCTTTTTTTTTTTTCATGACAACGAAGAAAATTACGACTTATGTTATAATCTATGCAAAACGTAATCAGTAAAAGGGGGGGGGAACTATGTTTTTCGTTTATGCGGTTTGAAAGGGATGCCATTTTTATAGAAAGGAATATTTTTTCAAATAAATCAAAGCAGTCTCCCCTCATTCACGAGCTTCCTCGGCATTATCTACTACAGGGCTGGGGGATAAAGATGTAATTACCCATCGACGATGGCATTGACCAATCGCGGCTGTCAGTCAAAAAACCAGGCGAGAAATGAAATCATTCATTGAGACGAAATGAGTTTTGAACTCCAACAACGGCCGCCATTTTGTTAACCTTTTCTGTTGGTTTGGCGACTTAAGCGTTTAGATCGACTACCAACTTTTCTTTTACATGTTAATGGCCATTAATTTTGCAAAATAACACCGCTAAAAATCGAAGCTGGACTTCCTGTTGGGGTCAGTGGGCGTGGCCAAAAGAGTTAGTGGGCGGGGCAATCGATTGGTCAGTTGGTTGGAAACGTGAAGCAAAAAGAGTATTTGAGACCAGCACTGTAGGTTTAGACTGGCTCTGTCTTAATGATATGTAATTGTCATATTTTGTTGTTGGGTGTACAAAACGTCGTAAATACAGCTTGAACAAACCCCATGTATCGTTGGTGGGCGAACAAAACGTCGTAAATACAGCTTTGTTCAGCATTTCTTACGACGTTTTGTTCACCTTCTGATGATATATTGATATTCAGTCGAATAGCTTCTATTATTTTTGGTATATAACATAGCATCTTGATCTTCAATTAATTCCCCAAAAGTGAAGAACAGCCAAATGTTGCAAATGAACACACTGACCCTCAAAATCTTACAATACTGCCTCCGATCTGCCGATCAAAGTTATTTTTGTTGTTGTTGTCTACCGTTGAAAAGTAATCGATTTGGTTCGATAAACCTAAAATGCCCCCAAAATTGGTTCGGGCCAGAAAATATGAATCGTTGCGCCGAGATTTTTAAAAACTGGCGTCGCTCAACATCGCATTGCAAGAATTCTTAATGTGTCCTTGGTTGTGGAATCACGGACGTGTAGTTGTAAATTCGCCGACGGAAGTGGATGATCTCTGGCCCTCCAACTGACTTAGTTAGCCACGCCCACTGTATCCAACAGGAAGATTCACTTCGATATCAGACAGCGTCACTTTGCAACATTAATGGCCAGTAAAATGTAACAAAAAAAGAAAGATCGTTGGTTAGCGACCTAAAAGTCTTAACTGCAGGTTGACGGTATAAGTCGCCAAACTATCAAAAATGCTTCATATAAATGTCGGTCAATCTCAAATTGACGATTCGTTTCATATATGAGTACAGATCCTGCCATAAGCCTCCACGGGGACCCTGGCCTGAACGTAATGGAAGACTGCAGCAAGTAATTGCGACTGAAATCTCAGTCGGTTGCAGAGACCATATCCTGCGCTATCGACAAGGAATGTATTCCTATGGAAGGCTTTACCCGTCCCAATGTGCAAACGTTTCTTACAGCGCAAGACAATCTAGGCTGATTACTAGTACACAAAATCGAACCCTGGCCGATTATGAGCATTCACATTGGTTACAAATCTTTAACCCGTTCCAACACGGCCAAATTTTAGACTCGTCCAAATTGAAAGAAGTTGCAGACGACAATTTCGAGTTGGTGGAATTTCGGGGGTTATGTTTTTTTCGTCTAATCGAAAACATTGTGGATAATGAAGAAATTGCTTGATTCAAGAAATTTCTTCATTGTTCACAATGTTTTTCAAAGCTTTTTCTGGAGGGCGTAAAACGGAGTGAGGTTATTGAAATACCAGGTACACTTTAAACCTTACTTGGGATGGGTTTTTTTTCACAATACTTTAATGAAATTCGAAAATGATTTCCTGGCACATCAACTCTGAGATTTTTAGGGGGCTACAACACGTTTGTTTGCGTCAAACTTACTGATTGAAATGATTCACAAATGCTTATAAGCGAATGATCCTTTTGGATATCCTTCTATTTTGTATTTTTCAGATTTACCGTAAACATATTAACCACGAATAAAACCCTTTCATCAAAATAAAAAAGGCAGACAACTCTATTTAGGGGTCAATATTCACTCTGAAAATTAATTTCATAAACAATTCTTTTTTGAATGAGCCACACAGGTGGTGTACACTAACATAACATCAGACTGCATGTGTGCTAGGCTGATCTTAGTTTATACCTCCTACCAAAACAGCCAAATCAGGAATATTCCGGGTTCAGCATGACAAGGGTTAATATATTTGGTTACATTTCGATTAATAAGAATAAAGGTAATAAAAGCATTGTTGACATTTCAGTATGCCATGAGCCTTGTGTCCAAAACATGATCCATAGCTGTAAAATTGGTTCGTGTAGAAGAAAGAAGTACGAAATGCGAAACCTTTAGTCAAGAGTTTGGAATTAGCTTCACCTCGCTTCTCCGGGAGGTCAATACAAAACTGTTTAACAGGGAAATTTGATTGAGATATAAGACGTTAACAATGGGTGGCTCTACACAAAAAGATTGCACGTTTGCAACATAAAGTAGCAACTGCAGCCCGAATAAGCTCGAACAGGAACATAAACTTAGACGTTAAACGTCGTTACGTTGCATAAATCAGTTATGGCCAGTATCATGTAACAAAATAAGTAAATTGGTTAATTGGCGACCTAAACGCCGTAATTACAGTTTCAAAAGCTGTAGTCATGACGTTTAGGTCTCCAACCAACAAAAAGGCTTAACATAGATAGCGGCCAATGTCGGGGTTCAAACTCTGCTCATATAGGAATAATTTGATCGGTCGATTTTTCTTTGATTGACAGTCGCAAATGGTCAGTTGGTTAATTGATTGCAGTCTCCACTTCTATCTGACATGGTACCTCGTCTGAGACATCAAACATTAGATTAAATAGATGTATGACAGAGTACACAAAACAAAAAGATAAAGGTCAGAAGGCGACTTAAACGGCGTAACTACAACTCGAATAAATTGCAGACATGAAGTTAAAATCAACGAAAATTGTTGACTTTTAAGTCGGAGGTCAACATGATACTCTTTGTCTGAACGAACGATTTCATTGGACAATCGATTCTTTAAAAGCGGCGATCCGTTAATTAACCCTTTTCTGGCATTTATCTTATTTCTTTGATTTAAACATTTAATTCAATTCAAATTGCCCGACATTACACAGTGAAAGACCGACGATTTGATATAAGCGAGGGTTCTTTTTGTGGAGCAAAATTGTTGTAACTGCACGTTTTCCAAGCTGTAGTTACAACGGTCTGATCACCAAGCAACGATTTATATTGCACAAAGATTGTCTGAGCAATGAAGCATGATTTATCGTAGGTAGTATGACAAAATATCGTAAAGAACGACTTTAATAATCTATAGATACGACGCATTGGTTGCCAATCGACCATATGGTTTGAAAAGAGACATCAGAAAACCCATTTCGATTTACAGTCCTTTAATGACTGTGAAATGCATGTAAAGTGTAAGTTAAAAGGATCAAATCAAATTATATTCATATAAATTAAAGACTATTCTTTACTCACTGAAAACCACGAAAGACATCGAGTAAGTTATTAGTAAAAAGGGGCATGGTTGCATAGATACAGCGGACTTGCATTTTTTCTAAACCCATTACCAAACAATCACGAGACACAATCATGTACTGAAGACATATGGATGTAAAAAATGCGGAAAAATGAGAAACATTTACCCTTTTCACAATATTTTCTTTCATATTTTGTTGTGTTTATGTGTGCGTCTTTCAGTTCCAATAAAAGATTTCGTCTGTGGATGTGGACCAGTCCAAAGTTTTGCCGTTTAAATGGTTTAAGCAATCAGCTAATATTGCATCTGATCTATGTTCATGTCCATTACGGTCAGTGTGTAGAAATGCTCAGGCTTACCTCACGTGTTCATACAGTCGCTCAATTGATCAATCGATGGCTCCGCCCACTTACTCCTTTGGCCATGCCCGTTGACTCCAACAGAAAGTTCCGCTTCGAGTTTAAACGGCGCTATATTGCAAGTAGCATGTGATAAAAAAATGGTTGGTTGGCGACCTGAACGTCGTAACCTCAGCTTGAATAAACTTTAGTTAAGACGTTTGAGTCGCCCAACCAACAAAAAATGTTTCTCACAAATGGTGGCAAATGGCGGAGTTCAAATGTCGATTCCGGGCTGTTATCGATATATACCTTGATCGACAGCCGCGATTGTTAAATTCGTCCTGTAGATTAGATTGATTATATCAAACTTATCACTAGATGACCATGTTTTAGACTCGTCCACGTTGAAAGAAGTTGCAGACGACCCATCCTCACGAGTGAAGGGATATCGAGATAATCTTTTTCTCTAATATAGATAAGTAGAACGTTCGCTGCCCTTGGTACAACAAGATGCAGACGACAATGCACAGGCTGATCCGAGTCTTTACATGGTACACATGTGTAATGCTTGGAAATGTCACGCTTAGGCTCAAGTGAAGATAAAACACTAAGGAGGAAAATTGTCAACAAATGTTGTGTAAGCTTCCACAGCATCATGAAACGTGTATATTTTAATATAGAGAAAAGACAGAATACCTGTGGGTCCGACCGTACGTTTCGTTCATCGAAGGTAGATAATACAGATCTAACCAACGCTTTTCGTGATCAAAGGGAGATAATGCAGCGACTTTCGCTTAGATTCATCTAAAAATAAAAAATCGCATAGCGCTTGATTGTTTTCACACAGTTTTATTGATAAATATTGTCAACTTTCAAAATTGATGGACCGCTAACCTCGCCCATGGAACTCAAACAGAGGTATAAACGACATTATTTTTTTTAAAATATAATCTACGACATAAATATCATAACTACAGCATAAATGAGCTGAGGTTAAGCTAAAGTTGAGATTTTAAATCGCCGATCTAGCAAAAATGCTTAACATAAATGTTGGGGTTTAATGTTCACTTCCGGTCTAAATGAGGGATTTGATTGGCCAATCGATTTGCTGATTGACTACGGCTATCCGTCAATTCAGACAACATCGATGCGAGAAGAAAGCTAGCCATAATGTCGTTTTTTATCGTTATCAAGATAGGGATTCTAAAATTGATGGAGGAAAACTATCTCCCACTTAACCCAGACGGCAAATTTTAGACTGGTCCAATTTGAAAAGAGTTGCAGATGACAATTTAAAGTTTATGAGATTTAAGATTTTTTCACACAAGCAATTTCTTCATTGTTCACAATGTTTTGAATAGCTTTTTTCGAGGGGGCGCCAGAAAGCTTCATTGTATGAGAAGAGTTTTAAGTGTGCTTAAGTTGGAAATTAAGTGCTAAATGAGGGAGAAAACATTGTGAAAAAATGGAGAAAGTGTTTGTTACAAAGTTTTCTGTACCCAAATACTTCAGAGTGTCATATAATGTAACATTTTATCGCAATTAACCAATTCCTACACATTGACGCCTTCTGACGCCCCCAGAAAAAATGGAAACATTGTGAAAAATGAAGAAATCGCTTGTTACAAGCAATTTTTTCATTTGCCACAATATTTTACCCAGAAAGTTGGAAAAAATCTACAATTCCATCATCTTGAAATTATTGTCTGCAACTCCTTTCAATTTGGACCAGCGTAAAATTTTGCCCCCTGGTAATTGGTTTTTTAACCATTTTTTTGTCTGTTTGTCCGTTCTGTCGATTAGAAAGAGCAAAACTTTCAACGCGTGTGATTTACCTTACGGTTTTAATCTTCTGAATCATTTGACATTATGTTTTTCAAAGACAGTTTCACATCAAAGAATTAAAACGCGATCAAATACACAAACTTTCCACTTGCGCCTATGATCTGGTATATATTTATTACCAAACTTTGTAAATCTAACTCCTAACGTGTTAAACATTGCCCACTTTAAACAGTTTTAAACAGCTTGTCTTGCAAACACGATCATTTGCAGCTAAACAAGGGGAAGATTACCAGTGAACCCTTTCACCACATAACGCTGTTTCCTAAAGATATTAACTAATGTAATGTTGTAAAGAATTTTTATTACGAAAATATCCATCGTCGGTGCTATTCAAAAACTTCAAAACTTCAGAAATAGGTTCGAGTCTGGTCAGATTTTTACTTCTGATTTTCTGAACTAGAATTGTCTTTTTACCTTACTAGGTATTAATTTAAGAAATGAAGAGAATATCTTTTGTTTTCATCGAGGTATGAACCAAAGAATCTGATCGCACTGTATGATCACGCGAAGCAGATTTACCCTTTCCTGTTTTGCAAAATTTTAGACCTGTCCAAATTCAAAGTTTCTACAGACTACAATTTAAGTCTTTTTTATTTGAAAAATAATCATTCAGTAGGGTAGAAAATATTGTGGAAAAAGAAGACATTGCTTGTGACAAGCAATTTCTTCTTTTTCCACAATGTTTTCAAATGTATAAAAACACAGGGACGTAGAAACCAGGGATTGAATAGGAAAGGGTTAATACATTAGTGTTTTTAGGTTCATATTTCAATGAAAACAAAACAAAAAATGTTCTCTTTATTTCTTATAATTTAATTCCACCAATCAAAACAAAACAAATATTTTACTTATCTGAGTAAAAATTTGTGAACCTACTTTGTGCCCAGGCATACAAAATAGTTTCTGGCTAAACACACTTTGTTCCAGGAAGTATGAAAAGGGAAATCCAGCCAATCAAATGCTCGAAGCTTGATAGACGAAACTAAAATAACATTATTAAATTCACAAAGTTTCCGGGAGGTCCCTTTTCACGTGCCGCGTCAAAGTTCTTTCATTTAAAAGGACAAGGGTAACATCAGTTTGTTTTGGAAAGGGGCCGGATCCTAGACGTTGAGAAAACCCGTCGGAAATGGGTCTCTCTTGATCGTTTTACCCAAAAAATAAACAGGACCAAACATTGGAAGGAATGTTTCGAGTATGCAGGTGCAGACTTTAAAAGTACGACCACCTCTTTCCTTTCATCGTGATAAGAAAACTTATAACTTCGTGTTTTGGACGAGAAAGCTTTTTTGCGATAAAATGACAGTAAGTATATGTATATCTAACTAAACAAAACCTGTCGTTTTGCAAAGAGAGTGCCTAGACGCAAGAGCAGTAGCCCAGCCAGGATTTAGCAACTTAAGGGCACGTATATATCACAAAAGGCACAAAGGACGTGCGTGAGGAGTCGGAGAGGTTTGGACTAAGGGTAGAAAGGGCGGACTCCCTGAAAAAATCAAGATTACCTTGGCTGGCGAGAAAACATCGTAATGTGTAATATGTCTAAGGTAAGCTAGGGTCTCGATGGTTCTACCACCTGTAACGAGGAAAAATATTTTTTTAGATTGACAAGGGTTAAAGGAATGGTTGCTTGCGATGAACAGTCCTTTATCGATGGCACTAACTTTAAAACGAAGAAGCTTTGAACATGAAGAGGGGTAATCGTTTTCGAGGAAAAATGCATTTTCAATCTTATTCAAAAGGGAGATTTCATTCTGAAAGCAGTTCTCTATCTTAAAAAAGTGTTTCAAAACTTTTTGATATTCTTTAGGAAAGCAAACTAATTATTCTATTTGATTCTCCAGAACTGTCAAAAGGGGGGGGTATTTTATGAAGGGAAACAACTACAATAATTCAAAATAAAGATCTTGAGCGTTAATCTCCCTTCCTAACCAATGATCGTGAGCATCACTCGAACAGTTTTTTCTTTATTTTCCATAATATTTGTCCAATTGTATCTACATAAGAAAAAGCCTTCGTCCTTAAACATGAAAAATGTCGTAAGTACATCTGTGTTCAAGCTGTAGTTACGACATTTAGCTCGCCCATTGACGCTTTGTTTATTACAGTGAGACCCATTAATTAAAGGGCCAACAAACTATTCTACTTTTTTGTTACATGCTACTGGCCTTAAAGTTTACAAGATAAGTCCGTTTAAATTCGAAGCAAGAATTCCTGTCGGAGTCCATGGGCGTGGCCAACGGTGTAAGTGGGCGGGGCAAGCGATTGGTCATTTGCAAACAGAATGCCATCAGAATGATATCAAAAAAGCCACGCGGCCTTCATTTCTATATTACGAAACATATATTAACGTTATCTTCACATCAGTTCCGCTGGCCCCGACAAATTACTCCAACAGCCCCACCCATTGACTCCAACAGGAAGTTCCGCTTTAATTTTATCGGCGTTATTTTGCATGTAACAAAACAGTGGTAAGATTAGTTGGCGACCTAAATGTCGTAACTACAGCTTGAATAAGCTGTTGTTATGACGTTTAAGTCGCCAAACCAACAAGAAAGCATAACAAAATGGCGACCGATGTTGAAGTACAAAACTGTCTTCTGGAAAACAGTAAAAAGGACACCACAGAAAATATATATTCGTAGTCTTGTTTTTTGTTTGTTTGTTTTCTTTTTTTATTTTAAAATTGATCTCATCCCTGTAATAAGTCGCAGACCGTAGTGGCGAGGCTGAAATGTAACGGTAGACATCGTCAAAGTGAGATATCATAACACCAAACTTGTTATGAGAACGTCTTACCTTGTCCTTAACCAGTTACCAGACGACAACATTTTAGACTGGTCCATATTTAGGGAAGTTGCTGACCACAAATTTTAGGCAATGATTTTTCTTTATCGTGGAGTAAAGAAAACACTGTTGATAACGACAAGCATTTTTTTTCATTTTCCACAATGTTTTCCGAAGCTTTTTTCCCCACGTGAGACATCAAAGGGCGTCATTGAGTGGGAATGGGTTAAACATATACCTATCACCAAAATGAATGGACGTTTAATTCTCTCTTTTCATAAATGTCTGCCAGTGTCATGTTGGACGGCAAAACGATGTATATAATCAGAATTAAGAAATGTCGGGCTCAATTAAGCCACCTTAGACGTAGGTTTCGCGAAGACCGGGATCTCAACGGCGCATTGTGTGTTACAAACAATTTCTCCATTTATCAACAGTATTTTCCATCTCTATTTATGATTTCAGCAGCTGTAACATCTAAAATTTAGTCGTCTGATATTGGGTTTATCAACTTTTTTGTGAGCTGTAGACAGACCAACGGCTTTGTAAATTCTAAATTCCCGTCAAGCTAAATTAATATGAAGTCCTATGTTGTGTTGTTGGTACTCAATAGAAACGTCCCGATATTACGAATCTAATATAGGTACACAAACATGGATTATCTTAAGTTAAGTATCTTAAAGCATTCCCAAACAATAACACTTTATGACGCCTCTTAGAAAAAGAATTGTGTTGTAATATTTGAGTGTACTTCAGGAATCATTCAAATTATGTTGGCAAAAGCATATGTGTATTTATTAACCTATTCCCACACAGTGACGCTTTTGGACGAGCATAAAAGAAAAGCAATTGAGAAAACATTGCGTAAAATGAAGAAATTGCTTGTAACAAGCATTTTCTTCATTTTACACAATGTTTTCTACTCAGAAAGTTGAAAAAATCTAAAATTTCATTAATTTTAAAGTTTCGTCTGCAACTCCTTTGAATTTGGACCAGTCTAAAATTTGGTTGTGTGGGAATTGGTTTTTATCACGTTTGAGACCATTACTCCCTCGAGTTCATAGGCGAACACTCACTGCAATAGTAATAGGCCTTGGTTCAAATCCTAGCAGAGAGGGTCTTACAAGTGTGACGATCAGCTTTATTTATATTATAAAGATAATGTAGATTGAAAAAACAGTTTGGCGGAGTTTTGACAGCGGCCTTCTGTAACCTGCAAATTGATCAAACGCGGCTGTCAATCAAGGAATCAACCGACCAATCAACCCATTTATTCAGCTCGAACCTGGGTTTCCAAATCCGGCATTGGTCGCCATTTTGTTAATAATGTTTTTGTTGGTTTGGCGACTTATTCAAGCTGTAGTTACGACGTTTAGGTCACCAACCAACTATTTTTAATTTTTTTTACATGCTACTGGTTATAAACTTTGCAAAATAACGCTGTTTAAAATCGAAGCGGAACTTCCTGTTGGAGTTAATGGGCGGTGCCTAGCAGTTCAATGGGCGGGGCCAGCGATTGGTCCATTTCGTTTGTAAATCAAATATGACCAATGTAACATTAGACCTTCAATTATCACAAGTATACCGCATTCGTTGAAAAACGCATATTAGGGAAAATTTAAAGTATCGTTTTGCACAAAATTCAATGGACATATCAACGATTACCCGCTGTACTGTGTGAAAATTCAGTTTTGCAACTGACGAAGCGAGATTCGACTTGCTGCCATTAAAAATTGTGTTCATATCCCCGAAGAGGCTCCTTAGGGGAAATGAGTGATGTCTCATCGCAGTGCAGTGAATATGACTTAAAGTCAGGTGCTTATTATCCCCCGCCGTTTCGGCGAAGGGGATATAGTAATGGTCTCCGTCCGTCATTCCGTCAGTATAATAGCTATCAACTTGAAACTTCATAGGTGGATAAATATCATTGAGGTGAAGTGCAGTGCTCAAGAACCACAACTCTTGCTTGCATAATTTTGGAGTTATTGCCCTTTGTTATTTTAAAGACTTAGATTTTGTCCGGAGCATATCTCCGAAAGTATTATAGCTATCAACTTGAAAATTCATAGGTGGATAGATCTTATTTGGGAGAAGTGCAGTGTAAAAGAATCGCAACTCTTGCTTGAATAATTTTGGAGTAACTACCCTTTGTTATTTTAAAGACTTAGATTTTGTCCGGGGCATAACTCTTAAAGTATAAATGCTATCAACTTGGAACTTCATAAGTTGGTAGATCTCATAAGGGTTAAGTGCAGTGCAAAAGAACCACAGCTCTTGCTTGCATAGTTTTGGAGTTATTGCCCATTGTTGTTTTCAAGACTACAATTTTGTCCGGAGAATAACTATGAAAGTATAATATCTATTAACTTGAAACTTAGATCTCGTTGGGGAGAAGTGCAGTGCACAAGACCCAAAAACTTTTGTTGCATAATTTTGGAGTTATTGCCTTTTTTTTTGTTTTTTGAGACTTAGATTTTGTCCAGAGCGAATCTCTGAAAGTATAATAGCTATTATCGAAATCATTGTCAAGAAATAAAGTGCACAAGAAGCCTAAATCTAACTGGCTTCACTTTACTATCGAGCTTTTACGGAGGTGGATGGCCATGTCCGACATGGCTCTTGTTAACCAATCAAATTACAGCAATTTTCTTTGTAGTATGATAAATATTCTTTAACACGTTGATTATTGATCTGATATTTAGTTTCATCTTTTTAAAAGCGCAAATTAAAATAATAACTTATTCATGCACTCGAAGGGCACGACTGCCTTTCCTAGACAGTGAAAATGAATGTTTAAGGGATTAGAATAAACTCATTTTATCGGCAATTATTTTAAACCTGTCATTTAAGAATTATTAAATGGGAAAAGGGGTTATAATGGTGATTTCGCATGTGCTCCGAAAAAGGATTGGGATCAATTAGTGCATGCCACGGACTAATCAGAGTCTTCACTTACGCTCTGTGATATATAGCTATACGGAATCACACGTTGTGTGTGTGGTGTAGTTTGTGTGTGAGTGGGTTTGTGTGGGCGTTTATGTGTGTGTTTCGGCGATCAACTATTATACTAAACGTACTGATTATGTCACCAAGAAACTCAATACCACTAACCTATTACCAGTCAGCAACATTTTACACTGGAACGAAACAGACGTAACAGACGACAGCTTACAGTTTATAGAATTTTAAAATACCTCTGCTTTCTTTGGTAGACAACCATGTTCAAAATTAAAAATTGTTGCTGAATTCTCCATATCCAACGTTGTTTTCCTACTTTCTTATTTTCAAGGTTATATCCATTAATCAATCGATCATAGAGTAATATGTATCCTCATGATAAGGCCAAGTGTGAACCAGATAAAGGTTGTATTGAGGTTAACATCACTTTAATCAGTATTTCAGATGTATCACAATCGAATGTGCACTATGACTTCTCATTACTATTACAGGGAGCAAAGACATAACATTCAATTTGATTAACCAGCTTCTTATCTTTTATACGCAATTGAATAGGGGCGGGAGGCAAATGTCCAATGACATAAGCCATTTCTCGTAAAGCCAGTTGGTAGACTCGGGAACCGTACCCTCGGCTTCAGAAAAGACCGTACACCGTAATGACTGAGCTAGGGGTAGGACCCCTGATGGACTCGCATACTGTTCGATTATTTTACAGAATGTATTTGTTTTGAAGTAAAATAAACAGAGAATAGCTGTGATTGTTTAAGAGATTTGTAACTAATACAATGTATTAGAAACAACCTTTGCACGAGCGTGCCTCGCTTTCGAAGAGGTAGAACAAACAAAGACGGTCCCTACGTATGGTTAATTATAATAGATATGAAAATTCAAGTAAAAAAAATCCATTTAAAACGGAACTGAAAAGGGAATCAATTCGCTTCGTTTGATTTTGTTCAACCTAAAGTAATTTCTTAGACATGTTAAGAGGAATTTTTGTCCTACCTTTTGAGATAAGTGTACTGCGTTTAACCCTTTCCCGTTCAAATACGGGATTTTACGTTCCTGTGATTTTATACTCGAGAAAAAAATTGTGGAAAAAGAAGAAATTGCTTGTAACAAGCAATTTCTCCTTTTTCCACAATATTTATCTACCAGATAAGATGGTTTCATTTCAAATGGCATCCAGTTTTCATTGCTGTCTGCAACCTCTTTCAATTTGGATCAGTCTAAAATTTCTACAAGCAGGAAAGGGTTAAAGCAACGCTTATATTGTCTACGTCATGTTCGATCGCTGCTGTATACATTGCGATCGAAATAAACGGATTGTTTGCAACAGTTTTACACTTATCCAATCACCATGAGACATGTTGCTCGTGTATTATTTTGAAATAAATTATTAATAGTCTTCAGATGCGAACTAGTGCACACCGAACAGATTTGAAAGATAAGACAAAGCTCGATTTTTATTGTTAGTGTAAAGTATTTTCCAGAGTGGATATATACATATATATATTTAGGATATAGTATGGTTTCTGTTTTTTGTTTCTGTAAAAAAAATGGTTTGGAATCCGAAAATTTGACATTTTGAACAATGCAAAGTATAAAACTACTCATCCTGCGCGTAATTGTCCATCGCGACTGTCAATCAAAGACTCAATTAACCAATCAAATCTATCATTTAGACAAGACGTGAACTTTGAACTCCATCATCGGCAGATATTTATGTAAACTATATTTGTTGTTTTTGGGACTTGAAGTTCAAGTTGTAGTTACGATGTTTAGGTTGTCAACCCACCATTTTACTTTTTGTTACATGCTACTCACCATACATTTTGCAAAATAACGCCGTTTAATGTCGAAGTCTAACTTCCTGTTGGAGGCCGTTGGCACTGTCAGCGGAGTCAGTGGGCATGACCTGCGATCCTTTGATATATGGTTCATACCCGATGACCTCCGATAGAGTATTTCGATTGATAAATCAAACGACGTTAGTTCGATTTATTAATGATAAGGGACATGAAATAATCAAAGTACTGAAATACTGATGATGGACGTCTGTTGGCATAGTAGAGTGATATTCTTGTTTGGTGTACAAAATGGCAGTTTTCATGTAGATAATCTTTTGTAACCCTTTCCTGTATAAAATCTTTACGTCACTATGATTCAATATCTAAGAAAAAATAGTCTGAAAAGAAGAAATTGCTTGTAACAAGCAGTTTCTCATTTTCCAACAATATTTTCTCCCACATAAGAAGGTTTTATTCAAATTGCACCCGATTTAGATTGTTGTCTATAACCTCTTCCAGATTGGATCAGTCGAACATTTCAAAATGCGGGAAAGGATTGACTTAAGTCTAGCCTAGCCTGGTTTGTTCAATAGGTAATACAGGATGTTTTTTCTTTTCTAGAGTCCTGAGCACGATTACAAGTTCGGAAAAATGACATTGTTACACAAGTCATTTGTTTTTCATCGATAGAAACTTGTTAAGTAATTTGCCTGTTAAGTTGGCTGAGCAGCTACACATGTGATGACTCAAATTTATTGCTGCATTTGTACATGTTACTGCTGTGAAAAATGACAGGAAGCCGTGGTTGGGTGCACCTACCAACCGCGGTTTTACTGAAATAATACCGAATTCGCTTGAGCGTAGTCTAACTAGCTTTCAAGAACAATACTTTTTTTTTTACATTTCGAGATTATCCTTTTCCGAAGACATTGCAGAAATCTTTAAGATATCATTTAAGAAACTTGAACATCATTAGATTATCAATATTCATTCAGAATTATTACCTGTAAGAAACAATTGAGAGATTTTGTATATCTTTTAAACTCTCCGTGATCCAATAGAAGCCCAAATCATTCCCGCACAATCACGATTTTTTTTCGCCCCTGAAGAATTGCACAAAAGAAAACATTGTGAGTAAAGGAGGAATTGCTTGTTTCCCAATGTTTTCTACCCTATCTGGGCCTTAGTTTTCACAGCGATTCAAATTGTCGTTTGTAAATTGTCCAAATTTGTTGTCGTTTGGTAATGGATTTATAGGCTAATTATACATATCTTTTAATACATGTAATTGTATCACACCCGCGGTATACAACTGGTATGCTGTGTTAGGCAAATTACTCACTATATAATTGAAAGAATCCGCGTTATTGAAACCGTGACCGCCTCTATGCCAATTGGGTTATTGGTAGGTGTTTTTGTATTTAAGAGAAGTCTTTACGCGTTCTACGAATTATATAGAGTCCTCGGATTACGCCTTTTTCAAAATGTACAGTTGTTTTTTGAAAAAAAAATCAAACCTAAATGGTCACCACCTCTCTTCTAACATAGTAACATCCTACTGGATTTTCAAAACTGGGTAACACTGATGGACTCCTACGGTGGTTGGTTGGCGACCAAAACGTCTTGGATAACACTTGCATAAGTTGTAGTTACAACGTTTAAGATGTCAAACAAATACTTGACATACACGTCAACGGTCAACTTTCGCTTCCGGCCACCCAACCATTATTTTTTCATGTTATTAGCCATAAATTTTGCAAAATAGCGCTGTTTAAAATTGAAGTGGAACTTCCTGTTGGAGCTCGATTGCTATGCCGGCGATCCTTGAATTGACAGTTCAGCAAACTGACTTAGCTAGGGATTGTCTACTAGACGAACTCGAATACTTCAGAATTTCTCCTTTGTCATAAGTAGAGAATATCAATTTCATTTCAAGTATACGGTTAGATGGTAGCAGTTTCACATATACCCAATCACTATAAGTAGTATTGCTTATGTATTGTTTGGAAATAATTTATTGAATGTCTCCCGACACGAATTACTGCACTGAAATGATTTGAGAGCTAAGATTAAACACAATTTTTGTACCTTTACAGTGATTTAGAGTGGATGCGCATTCATAGCTTGTGGTGACTTTTTTATTTATTATTTTATTTATCTTTTTCATTCATTTTTTCGGTTGGGGGGGGTTCTCTGGTCGAAATTCCGAAAATTGGATATTTTGAACAATCGAAAGTTTTGATCCTTCTCAAACTTCGCAAAATAGACGGATCGCTGACCTCCAACAAACTAGTACGATTTATATATCAATCGACGTTAAACTGCATTATTTGTGATAATAAACATGAAACAAAGATTGAATGGTGTGCTGACGACCATAACATTGCAAACAAATGCTTGACATACCACGTCAGCGGTCAACATTCGCTTCAGGTCATAGAAATGATTTGATTTAACAATTGTTCTTTTGATTAAAACATTGCTGGCGTTAATACTCTTTGTTTTACAAATTCCCTGACTGTTTAATTCTATTTTACTAATGTTGCGCACGGTAATGCTTAAAAATGTTTGTATCGTCAATATTATTCTGTTTCGACGTATTTCTTTCCGCTACGTTTCTAGCGCATCACGTGTACTTATTGATTATACAGATATGTTGATAATTATTATACTTTTTATCTAATATAATTGACAGTTATTTATTTATCGTCGCTACCGTAGCACATGCCCATATGAGCGACGCCCCCAGAAGACGGTTAGTTGTTACGGGGGATAGTGCAAGGATACGGAAGGAAACTGCTGAGAGCTCCGCCTGGTTCTTAAACCTGCTCGATGGATAGCATCGTCAAACGGGGCCTCGGTTTAACGTCTAATCCGAAAGACAATTAGTTGTGATAGTTGATATGGTCAGTCCATGGCTCGAACCCGTGATCTTGAGGTTTGAAGTCAAGTGCTCTACCAACTGAGCTAATCGGGCTGACAAACAGTGATATCGAGATGAAAGGGTTATTATAACGTGTTTTTTCCAAAGATATCATCAATTGACCAATCGCGATTGTCAATCAAGGAATCAATCAACCAATTAAATCATTTATTCAGCCCGGAATTCAGATTTGAACTCCGACATTCGCCGCCATTCCTGTGAAACAAATTTGTTGGTTTGGCGACCTAAACGTCTTAGCTTCCTGTTTGTTCAAGCTGCAGTAACAACGTTTCACTCACCAACCAACTAGTTCACTTTCTTGTTACATGCTACAGGCTATACATTTTGATAAATAACGCCGTTTAAAATTGAGGAGAAACTACCTGTCGGAGTCATTTGGCGGGGCAAACGGAGTAAGCGGACAGGGTCATCGATTGGTCAATTGTATAATATGGTATATTATAGTATGATACTGTTATTGACGAATAGAGACTGTAAATCAAAAATCAATCGGCTAATCAAATCAATTATTTAAGCCGGAAATGAACTTTGAATCCTGACGTATACTTTAAGCATTTTGGGTGGGTAGGCTGTAGTTACGATACTTAAATCGTCAACCATACTTTTTGTTACAAGTGACCGAGCATAAAGTTTGCAAAATAACGCGGTTTGACTTCTAATACTGTGGGATTCCAATGGAAGTGGCAAGGGTCCAACATTTGTATAAAGATATTTAAAAAAAAATCTGATTTAAAGTTAGCAAGAATTTTAGGAAAATTACCATTTTTAGGAGATTTTGCGTTCAAATCTGACGTTCTTCAAGCTTGTTCCTTAAAATACATTTGTGGAAGCAGTTTTGCTGTTTTTACTAGAACGTTAGTTGATGACTTGATAATACTTCCTACCTTCATGGAAAGATTTTTGCACTTTCCTACGTAACGTCCAGAAGAAAACTGTGTTAATATTCTGTCAAATTTTAGCGATTTTGGACCTTAAGAATGTAACATAAGGGGCCTGAGATCCCTGGTATAGTTATAACTATATATGTGTCCGGGGTCGAATTTACATCTCGATGACGAGGTAACTTATCGGTTATGTAAAAAAAATCGAAAAGATTATTGAAATTCCCGAAAGCCTGATGTCTTGAAAGACGCATGTTCTCTGCCTACAGAAAAGAAATCGGATCGATTCGCTTTGATCTTTTTTCATGTACATCGTATGATAAATTATTCAAATTCTTAAAACCTCGGAAATAATTATCGATTGTGGCGGATCTATTTAAGTTGGAATTTTATTTCTTTATTCATTTTATTTAGTTATTCATTTATATTAGTTCTAAAATATGCGATTTTGAATTTCGTGTCAAAATGACTGCTACCTAAGTTTGAAAACGAATTCCTACATTTGTGTTAAGAATTGCTGTAGGTTTGACGACTTTAACGTCGCTGTTTGTATTGCTGTTTATTCAAGCTGTGGTTTCGACGTTTAGGTCACCAACCAACGGCCTGTAGCTTTCACTCGTACGCCCGATGTCTGCTAAACCACTAAATTGATTACAGTCAGTGAAAAACAAAACAAAACAAAACAAAATTCTGTGACATGGAGCCTTGTGTGGGGATATTAATCAACTATAGTTATAGTCTAGTTTAATTGGAGGTTTTTTTTCTTCTTTTTTTTTTGTTCAAAATTTGTGGAAATTTTGTTTCATGCTTCATTGAAAAAAAGTATGAAACTATTTTTTATTCTTTTTTACAAAAATTAATTCCCTAGGCAATCTGTCAAAAACCTTCAAAACATTCCCTTCTTGGAATTAGATAATATAATATAAAGAGAATATGTTGTTGTTCTTTTTTTTAAACATTCAGGTAAAAAATCTATAAGCCTTATCAAACTTCAAAAGGACATTTGTATTTTAGGGATATATACTTGACCAATCGCAGCTGTCAATCATGGAATATATCGGCCAATCAAAATATTCATTCAGTCCGGAATTGAGATTTGAACTCCGCTTTTTGCTGCCATTTTTATCGGTTTAGCGACTGAAAAGTCCCAACTACAGCTTATTCAAGCTGGTTGCCAATCAACCATTCTACTTTTACATGCTACTGGCCATACATTTTGAAAAATAACGCCGTTTAAAATCTTTCTTTTGGAATCAGTAGGCTTGGCCAAAGGATTAAGTGGGCGAAACTAACCATTGGTCAATTTGAGTCAAGATTGCACGATGCGTTTTTTTTGTTTCTATCCAGTTCATATCTATAAAAAAAGAAAACGTATTCAAGAGATGTAGAGAATATTTTTGTTTTCATGGAGTTATTAAAGTTATGAAACGAAAAATCTAACCACACTATATGAATACACGAAGCGGATTCAAACATTAGTGTGAGTAGGTTTTAGTTTCATTCCTCCATGAAAAAAAAAATATTCCCTTCATCTCTAATAATCTAATACCATCAAGCGAAACAGGCAAATATTTTACTATTCTTTGATACCCTTTTCATGGAACTATTTTGTGCGGAAGAATAAAAATGACTGCACGCTTAAAATTTTGTTTGTGGAGATTTTTCGGCGAATCAAAACGCTTGTTTTCGCTAGACGAAACTAAAAATTAAATTATTAAGGAAACTTTTTTTCTGTTTTCCTTAATTCCACTGAAATTATTTTCCAGTGTAAACTTTTACATTGTATTCATGTACAAAAAAATTGTACACTTTGTTTGTTTAACCCATTCCCACACAATTACTATTTTTGATGCCCCAACAATTTAAATTTATTTTTCTCTATCAGAAACGAGCGTTGTGATTGGTCGAAAAATATTATTCATAACTCTATGAACAAAATTTTGATCACGCAGTGATTTTTTATGCTTCCGCACAAAATAGTCCCGTACAAAAAGATATCAAAATTTGTAAAGCTTTTGTTTTTTTTCGCTCGATGCTATTAAATTATAAGATATGAAGAGAATATTTTTTTGTTTTCATGGAGGTATTCATACAGTGTGATTAGGTTTTTCGGTTCATACCTCCATGAAAACAAAAATTATTCTCTTCATCTCTTAATTGAAATAAGTCTATGAAAACATTGCACATTACAAGCAAAGGAAGCACAAAGAAAAAAAGAAAATCAAAATTAATAAAATTTCATCAATAAATATTGTCGTCTGTGACATCTTTGATTTCGAACCAATGTAAAATTTTATCGTCTGGTAATGTGTTAAAGAATTCATCATCTGTAGATAATTTTGTCGAGTCCCGCCCTGGCTGACAGGTACTTCGCACTCCTATCTAAAATGTCAGTGCTGTTTACAATTGGGATGAAGAGTGTACAAAGTTCTTGTCCAAATAGATGACGATTTTTAGATTAATTCAGTGAACAGCTGTGTCCAATTTTGGCGCGATTTAATGGAATATTTTCTGGGCTGTTAACGTCTTTAACCCAATCACTTATTCTGACACTTTCCTTCAGAGGCGGCCTACGGCGTTTTGTTTGTTGGAATAAGGTTTTACGCCGCTTTCATCAATCTTTCAGTTATATCGCGGCGGCTGGAGCACATATCAATGGATTCCTGGTATTTCTCACACCAGTACCGCAATCACATCCTTTCCTAACCTCTAGCTGCGATCCCACATAGGTCTACGACTATCGACCCATTGATGGGAAACAAATAGGAAAGGATGAGTGCCGCCGTCGGGGATCGAACCCAGGACCTCTAGATTGACAGTCCGACGCGCTACCAACTGCGCTATGACGGCGGCATGGGAGGTAAAGTGTGAAGATAACCTGTGGCTTCTAGCTTTGACAACTTGAAATCTTCAATGTAGCCCTTACGTAATATTTTCAATTATTTCATATGTGCCTGAAGTGCAGATGTTGATCAGTCTGGAAGACATTGAGAAAACCGTTTTACAGACAACATCATGAAGAGTCTGATCAGAATGCGGATGCACAGGCTGATCGGAGTCTTTACGTGGTGCACATGTGTAATGAATCGAAGTGACGCACACAGGATAAATGTAAATTCGTTTTAGCTATTCTTTGCCAAATAAACTCGGCATTATGTCTAACATGTCTAACACTGTGTGGGTGCGAAATAAACTCTCTGAATATTTTCGCATGTTATTCGAGCGAATTACACTGTGTGTAATAGCTATGCCATCAACCGAAAGCCTATGGTAACGTATGTGGCGTAATTTCATTTCAAGAAATTATAATAAAATAGGTTTAATTTATAAATAGAAAATCGAGTTCGTCTCCATAAGATACCAAATCGTTTAAACTCGTCAAATAAAACAGATGGAAACTCGACAAAGCCTCGTTTTTACCTTTCTATAGATAACTCGTTTAATAAACTCGTTGTTTTATGACAACTCGTTGAAAATTCACCGAAGGAAGAGTCGTTTATTAATAAATCTGGCCTAACCTATATTAGAAAAATTAAATTAACATTTTTGTAATTTATTAAATCACTTTCTGATTCTTTGTACCACTCAGCTAAATATGGAACCGATATTGTTTTACTTCCATCTATATGGAAATGTTATTGCAACAAACAGGTTTTTTGGGGCACTCCTCCTAACAAGGAAAGGGAACATTCAGAACTGCTATTTTTTCGCCGTGGATATATATAAATAGAGCTGAAATTAAACTAACCAAATGTAGGGGTTTGACGTTTGAGCAGTTGTGGAAAATTGATTCAAGAGAGTTTTGTGAAAAAATAGGGAACATACGTTGGAATAAAATCATAAACTGTAAGGTAATAAAAACTGGCTAGAGTTCATTTTTATCAGGGAGAGTATTATGATTTTCGCATTTTTCTTCTTTTTATTCTTTTTTTAAACAAATAGAAATGAATTATGATATTCATCTAAATTCGAGAGAGAGAGAGAAAAAAAAGCAAAGCAGAATGATTATGGTACTGATGATAATAATATTGACAATAAAAATACAATTACGTTTGCTTTAATTTGATTTTCTTGACTTCGTATGAATGAATTTCGCCATGTTAGACTCGGGGTTTACGCTGGACTGTCGAAAGGAGATAGTCGCTTAAAAGATTCCAACAGTTTGTTCCACTATTAACAGCATTTAAGCCATTTCGAGGCGGTCTGAGCACCAAACCATGGATTCCTGGTATTTCAAACAAAAGTACTACCACTATATCCTTTCCGAGCTCCAAGCTGTCCATCTCACTTAAGTGCACGGTTATCCATCCACTGGTGGGAGACAAAAGTCAGAAAGGATAATTGCCGCGTCGACGGTCAAATCCGAGACCCCATGATTTGGAGTCCTACGCTCTAACACTGTGCTATAACTGCAGTCAAGAATCCAACAGTAGCCGTTCGAATATTAACCCATTGCAACTCAATCCCTCCTTTTTACGCCCCTCAACAAAAAAGCTTTGGAAAGCATTTTGGAAAATGAAGAAATTGCTTGGATCAAGCAATTTCTTCATTATCCACAATGTTTTCTATTCACAAAGATGAAAAAATTAAAAATTCCATCAACTTGAAATTGTCGACTGCAGCTCCTTTCAATTTGGACAGGTCTAAAATTCCAGTGTGTTGGAATGGGTTTAATTAAATCTAACTTATGAATAAAATATTTTGAAAAGTCAAAATAAGTTGAAGTAATACGCTAGAGTGTTTTGACCATGTATCGCCCGTGAGTTTGCTGTTGTTGTTAACATTTTACCAGAAGGCATTGTTTTAATCTGGTCTTAACCCATTCCAACTCAATCCCTCCTTTTTATGCCCCTCAATAAAAAAGCATTGGAAAACATTGTGTAAAATGAAGAAATTGCTTGGATCAAGCAATTTCTTCATTATTCACAATGTTTTCTATTCACAAAGATGAAAAAATTAAAAATTCCATCAACTTGAAATTGTCGTCTGCAGCTCCTTTCAATTTGGACAGGTCTAAAATTCCACTGTGTTGGAATGGGTTAAATTAAATCTAACTTATGAATAAAACATTTTGAAAGGTCAAAATAAGTAGAAGTAATAGGCTAGAGTGTATTGTCCATGTATCGCCCGTGAGTTTGCTGTTGTTGTTAACATTTTACCAGAAGGCATTGTTTTAATCTGGTCTTAATCGAAAGGAGTTGCAGACGAACATTTCAGGCTTATGGAAATTTAGATTTTTTCAACTTTTCAGGTAGAAAACATTGCGGAAAGTGAAGGAATTGCTTGTTACAAGCAATTACTTCATTTTACACAATGCTTTTTCTCAAATTCTTTTTCTTGAGGCGTCCAAAAGCGTCGTTGTGTGGGAATGGGTTAATGGTCTGAGTCGAACAAAATTCTCAATGTTCAAGAACACAGTTATAAACATTTGAGGCAGTTTCGTTCTAGACCCAAGGAGCAAAGCAAATACGATAAAAGACAATCACATAAAGGCTATATTCCTATTGTATCCACCTGGTTCGAACTACAACAGAAAACTGGAATATGGGAAAATCTAAAAAAGAATAAAGTAAATGATTTTACAGTGGAGCCAAAATAGAATATGAGGAACACAAAGAAAGATAAATAATTGAATAAGGACAAGCCACGGGTAATTAAAAAATTGTCATGGATGAGCAACCTCTTTATTTCTGGCAGCGTTTCATAACGTTACTGTTCTCACGCAACATAAATGGCTTATTTCAAAAAAGATCCTCTAGCCTTCCCCGATTCGAACTACCTGAAATAATTACATTTGATTGATGCGAGTGCTTAGGACGGAATGGTATTCCAGGACGTAAGGTAGATGTGAGGTCAATCGATAATGTGAGGATTTGTCGAGGAACAGCGATCCTCACCTGAACGCCATTCAGTCTTGCGTTTTACCATACCACTCTAGTGTGTAAGAGTACGGATAGGCTAGTGTAATGGGCGACTTACTTGAAATAGGGGAATTTGAAGGAATACAGATTTCCCAACTGGAGCGAATCAAATTTAAAAAAAAATGACGGATTTTGATTTTGTTAGAAAGTTTCGTTTTACAAAAGATTCGGCGTTTTGATATTTATAGAAACAACAGGAGGACTCCCCTTATCTCTAGAGCTGCTACAGTTCTGGTTTCTTTGAGGTTTTGTGCCACAGGGTACTATCAGTATGTAGTTGTGGAGTTACTTGCCTTCTCTCAGACGATCTGAGTGGTCAGCTACTTCTTAACCTTACCCCCTCTTGCAACGGAGTTTACTTTTTACATAAAACCGATGAACCTTAGGTTGTCCTTTTAACAGTTAACTTACATTCCGCGATTTAGATTCATACATATCATCAATTATATATTATCAAAGCTTTTGTGCACAGACGACAGTAGTTATACTGTTATTTTACCTGTAAGTCTGAGCTCCCGTCTCTTCTCTGCTACTCTACTTTTTGCTCTAGACTTCAAATCATCCTAGCATTTTTTTGGCTGTTTCTCCATTCTTTGAGTTATGTTTTGGTATCGGTTGAAATTCTTCGCCATATCGTTCCAGACCTCCTTTTTTCAGACACTGCTTTAAAGTTCTTTCTTTTACTTTCATCGATGTCTAATTATCTGATTTACCAACTGCTTCAGAAGTCTAATTTCATCAGAAAAATAACTCCGTTTCGACGGCGACGGCTGTTTCGGCCGAAGCTCTCCGCTTTTATCACTTTGCCAGAACTCTACTCAACTTATCCAAACTGAAATGGGATTGAACCTATCTATTTTCACGGGATGCCTCGCGATAATGATCATTGGTCATACTGACCCCTGACAAAACACATCAACAGTTACGGCTTGAACAAACTGTAGTTACGACGTTTAAATGTAAAGCCAGCTAAAGTGCTTTATATAGATGCCGGGGGCCAACTTTCACTTCTGGCCTTAGCGGGTGATCTTGTTGATCATTTGATTTTGATAGTAAGCGCGGCGAGACGTCAATTTGTCAAATATGTACAACTCTTAACCCATTCCAACTCAGCAAAATTTTAGACTGGTCCAAATTGAAAGAAGCTGCAGACGACAATTTCAAGTTGATGGAATTTTGAATTCTTTCGTCTTTTTGGATATAAAACATTGTGGATAATGAAGAAATTGCTTGATACAAGCAATTTCTTCATTTTCCACTATGTTTTCCAAAGTTTTTTTCTTGAGGGGCGTAAAAAGGAGGGCTTGAGTTGGAATGGGTTAATGTTTTACAGTATGGAGAAGAAAGGGTTTGTCAAGAACAACTCAAATTCTACGTGCAAGGTGAACAACAATCAAATTTGGAGGGACACTAACGAACTCAAAAACATGGCGTATGCTTCAAGTAAACCAGAAAGTAAGTGAACCACCATTTTTCCCATACCAAGGGTGGCATACAAACTTAGCAATAACTAGATTACGGTCGCTGTCGTGTAACGACGACAAAACGAGACCACACGATACCATGTTACAGCGATCGGTTGTATCTGTCAGAGGTCAATCATTTGCTTCTTCTGCGTGCAAACTTTTTATGGTTCAGAAATACTTCTCGCTCTAACGAAGTTGAGTGGATCGTTCTATAGTAGATCTTGTATTAAGCGACCACTCAAGGGACGACCAAAAAGTGGTCGTTTAAAGGAATGGTCGCTTAATACACTTTATTGTGAAACACGCGAATCACTTATCCGATTGCACATATAAAATTAATACATAATTCTTGCTTATTCCTATGCTTTTTGGACTCATTAGAACCGACTCATTGAAACGATTCTGATGGGTTTCAACAACAAAGTGTTTTGTTAAGATTTTGCTTTATAGAAAAATGCTTTCATTTATTAGTAGATTTTCCTTTTTAAATGGGGATTCCGATTATGATCGATGAATGGGAGTGATCGCTTAATAGACGTAGTCGATCGAGCAAGATCGGCTCTATATATCTATAGAATTACAGAAGAAAACGTTGATAAACCTTCGCTCTATTGCGAACATTTTGAAAATTGAAAACTCTGCGACTTTTAGTAGAAACAACAACTACAACAACAACAACCAAGCTTGTAATACTTGGCTCTTACTATCGAAAGATAAATGTATGTCGTTGTATTGTTGTATCATCCCGTTCATTTCAAGCTGTGGGAGGATAAATGTACGTGGCGAAGGTCGATATTATCATTAAAGATCAAATTGATACTCTTGCAAAAAAATAAAAAAATAACGTTTTTTTTTTTAAAGATTATTTTTCAAATCATCACTTTGGTCTCTCATTTTCTGTATTATAGAAATATAACAAATGATTTTGTATGAATAAGATAGAACATGATCATTAAAACTCTGTTTCTAGTTGTTGCTCCCCTCTTTTATTCATCAAATAATAAAAATATTTGTATTTAACGGAGAGAAAAGATTATCCTCTGTTTTAATAGACGAATTTCAAACCGTAATCCTCGAGAAGTGTATTTAATCCATTCCTAAACGACAAAATTTAAGACTAGTCCAAACTGGTAGAAGTTGCAGACAACAAAATAGGGTGGGTTTAAATCGAAAAATATGTTGTAAAACTCTGAGAAAAGAAGGTAATTGTTACCATCAATTTCTTTTTTACAATGTTTTTCAAAACGTAAAATTGATGGATTGTGTGGTAATGGGTTAAATGTTTTCCATGGCTATATTTCTTCAACACATAAAAAATGCCGGACTGTGTTATAATTGGTAAAGAGGCTTAGTATTTGAAAAAAAATATGAGTGGTGGATACATGTATCAAATCGTTTAGATATCTTTTGAGAGTAGATTTGAATGCTTAGCTTAACAGTTTTGGTTTCAATGTATAGTTCCCGATTTTCATTGATTCGATTCACTGATGGCTCTCAAATTCATTTTTTGAAAAGATTGTGCTCTGAAAAGACGTCTGTCAGTTTTATTACATATGGGTTCAGTTTAATCATTCTCTGGTTACTACCGTTTTTTGAGGTTTGTCTATCTGGAGAAATGGATTAAAATATTCCAAATATACAGATCATTGGTAATACCCACTTAACTCCGACAGAAATTTGACTTAGACTCTAGACAACGTTATTTTGCAAGACATATGACAAGTAACAACAAAAATTATAATAATATTTGGTTGACGACCTTGACGTCGTAAATACAGTTCGAGAATGCTGTAATTACGTCATTAAAAGTTGCCTTACCTACGAAAACGGTCCACATAGAAGTCAACCTATGTAGGAGTTCAAAGTTCATTTCCGGTCAAATTGTACAATTTGATAGGGCTATCGATAGTTTGAATGACCGTCGCGATCAGTCAATTACCAATGAAGGATGTAAGTTTCGTTATACAATATCACAAAGTCCTTTCTGAAAAATACAGACATATAAGCCTGTTCTGGGCATTTCTAACAGAATCACTTGAGCTCCAGGAAAAGAATAGGATCAGCCCACGCCCACGTTCTGATTAGAGTTCACTGTGTGCGTTAATATGTCTGTATTTTCCGGAAGGGACTTTGTGATATTGAATAACGAAACTTACACCCTTCATAGGTAATTGACGGATCGTGACTGTAGATTACTTCTTATTCATTTTTAGCTCCACTGGCTGAAAGCCAGCGAGCTAATGTCATGGCGTTGTGTCCGTCGTGCGTCCGTCCATACGTTCGCACGTCCGTCTGTCCGTAAACGTTTACTTTAAAAATCTTCTCATCAGAAAGTACTGAACAGAATTCAACCAAACTTCACTGAAATGTTCCTTGGATGACCCTTTATCAGATTCCTTCAAAGAATTTTGATCGGTTGAATAACATAGGTTTAATGGCCGGGGCTAATTTCCATATATAAAAATCTTCTTCTCAGAAATCAATTGATGGATTTCAACTAAATCTACAGGATGATCCTTGGATGACCTTTTATCAGATTCCTTCAAAGAATTTTGATTGGTTGAATAACATAGGTTTAATGGCCGGGGCTAATTTCCATATATGGTGAAAGCTTTAAAAATCTTCTTCTCAGAGACCAATTGATTCATTTCAACCAATTTTTTACAGGAATGATCCTTGGGTGACTCTTTATCAGATTCCTTCAAAGAATTTTGATTGGATGAAAAACATGGCTTTAATGGGCGGGGCTAATTTCCATATATGGTGAAAGCTTTGAAAATCTTCTTCTTAGAAACCAATTGATGGATTTCAACAAAATTTCAGCAGAATGATCCTTTGGTGACCCCTTATTAGATTGCTAAAAAGGAATTGATTGGCTGTTAATATTGCTTTAATGGATTGGGCTTATTTCCATATATGGTAAACAGTGAAAAGCTAAACTCTGCATGATTGTTTCAACTAAATTTCTCAGGAAAGATAAATAAATTCAGGCCGGTGGAGCGAATCAGGCGCTGAAGCGCCTCTAGTTTAGGATCATTACATAGTTTTTATGTCCGTACTTCACGCACGTGTGAAATCTTGGGAATGTCACCTTCGTTCTCAAGTTTGTTTCATTGAAAATGTAAGAAGGCTAGTTTAAAGTCTCAATCTATTGCTAGGTGTGCGTAAGCCTACCCGGAAGGCTGAGGTGAGTCTACAGAGGATGGGCAGTCTGTCAGTGGACTGGACAGAGTTTGAAAGGGTTTATGCTACAGGTGAATATGTTTAACGAAATCTTGTACATTTGTGTGCTTAATTCTTTTCATTTTAAACAGTGCATAATTCTGTTTCTGTAGGAGGTATAGATAAAGACCAGTCTGCACATATGTGAAGTCTTACCATAGTCTTCAACACAAGTGTCCATTTCAAGCAAGAAGTGTGTATAATATTTTTTTCGAAGCAAATATTGACTCACAACACCACTTCTTCTAGTATTCTCAGCCTTATGAGTTCCATTGCTCTCCAGAATTAGATTAATTCAACATGACAAGGGCTAAAAATGCCTTAGTGTAAGGATGGCACACCTTTTCAGGAATACACACTCTCATAAATCAAACCCAAAGTCCACATTAAAAACATCGAACAACCAACGATAAAAACTTATCTTATATCTTATTTCCTGATTCATCAAACAAAATCTTGAATTCTTTTAAGTTTGCGAAATTCCCAAGATACGAGAGTCTGTATTTTCATCATACAACCTAGTTTCGATATATGCGTGCGTCTGTAAAGTCAAACAAGTTCACATAATTATTTTTCTTTTACTTTAGAACTTGGGAGAAAAGCAACCCTTGAATCGGTCTCATCATAAAACCATAGTGTAAATAATCTGTCTATCTCTTCACAATCCCTTATATTGATTACACGTGCAAATATAAATCTGTACTGAAAACTGAAATATACATATAACCATTAGCTATACCATTCTGTGATAGCCATGTATTTCTATAGAAAGCAAATCATTCATAGGTGTCTAGAAAAGTCGTAACTACAGCTGAAGTAAAGCTGTAATTACGATCTACTGGTCGCCAATCGCCGATATGCACTTTTAATTTCTATGGGTAACCTACTGTTTTTTCTTGGCGATTACACCAAAAAAATAATTATTTTGTCTTTGCTTGTGGAAAATGGTTTAATTGTTCTAGAGGGGTTTATTCACCTAGATTTAGCAGGAAAGAATGGCGAGGACAAACTCCTGAACCTTCTGGTTGAGATCTCGAAGATGGTCGTGAAGTATATTCAGTCAGAGAGGGACGAGTCCGGTAAGGTGTTGGACTTTAACCACCCTCACCAGCTAAGAGAGATCATGGACCACTGTCTTAATGTAGATGACCAGCCGAGAGACCTGGAACAAATTCTTAGTGACTGTAAGGAGACATTAAAGTACTGCGTCAAGACAGGTCAGGGAGTTTTAGTGTTTTTGGTAACAGGTTTTTAACGCCTTTTCTACTGAAACTAAGAAATTATTATGAAGTATATACGTTGTTTTAATACTGTCCAGAAAATGATTTTCGTATGAGAGTATGATAAAGAAAAAAAAATCTAAGCTATATCTAACACTTGATACCGACCATTATTTTGCTCCCTGAAAAATTCAAGATTACTTCGTGTACTTCATGAAATGGGCCCCTGAAACCACAGTTCTCAGAATAAATAGAACGCTTTGAAGTGTATACTGACAATGAATCCTGTTTTAGGTTTATCTCATCGATTACAATGGCACCTTCTGTGATGGAAAACATGTTTCAGTTTCTTTTACAATAACACCCTATAAAATGCCTACGAAATTCGAGAATAAAATTCCTTCAACGACAGATAAATATATACTTAAAGAGTGATCAATTGTAGATGAGAAGGAGGCTGACAAAATTGGTGAATAAAATGAATGAAAGAAAACAACAACTTATTGATAATTGGGTGTAATTCTTAACAAAGTATTGTCGATTTTGTAAGGTATCTTCATTACTTACAGCACACCCGAGGTTTCTGAACCAACTATCCACTGGTCTAGATGTAGTTGGAATGACTGCTGAATGGATAACGGCTGCTGCCAACACTAACATGTAAGATGACAAGCATTAATTTCAGAGTTTTTTGGAAGCATGGGCTATAAATTAGCAAGACCAATTTGACAACTTAGCCAATTCTTCCCGAACACTTTTGAAGGAATTTTTTGTGGATTCATGCGTAATTGGAGGGTTATTCATTATACGCAATGCCCGTTTGTTTTGCAAAATTAATCTTTATGAATTTTCTTCTTGCAAAACAACCATTTTTCTAAGGATAAGACCTTTGCTGTCGCCGGTGACATGATCCATACTACTAGCCGCTGGGATGGTAAAAACATGTAAAAATATGGTATTTCTCCGGTTTGTGTGTGTATGTGTGTTTAGACCGTTGAAGTCCGATTCTAGTGAATGTGTACATGTTTCTCCGTTAAGTATATTACCTAGGGTTAACTGCCTAGGGAGAGCAATATAATTCTGAGCGACCTTTCTTTCAAGTTTCCTTTCACCATCTTGCAAAGTTTCTCGACAAAAACCTCTCGCACGTTATTATGATTTGACTTTGCTCACCATTATTTTGTCTAATGCTACAGGTTTACCTACGAAATAGCTCCCGTGTTTACTCTGATGGAAGAAGTGGTGTTACAACGCATGCTAGGGATGATTGGCTGGGTTGATGGCGACGCCTTATTTTCTCCAGGTAAGGTGTTGGCTTTTATTTAGGTGTTTATTTTACAGGGAAAAACTGTACAGAATGTTATTTTCTTGAACTTGAAGTCTCTAGAATAGGTGAAAACTTACATGAAAAATCAATCCTTATTAAACCATTGAAATTGACCAATCGCGTCCATCAATCAAGGAATCAACCGAGTAATCAAATAATTTATTCAGCCTGTACCTGAGCTTATCAACTCCGTTTCCTTTACTGTTAGGTTGGCGACTTAAACGAGGTAATACAGCTTATTCAAGTTATTACTCTTTTGTTACATGCTACTGGCCATATTTTTTTTAAAACTAACATCGTTTAAAATCGAAGCGAAACGTCCTGTGGGCGGAGCTTAGGGAGTCAGTGGGCGGGGCCAGCGATTGGTCAATTATACATCAAATTATTATCAGCATTTTTGACTGACTGTACTTTTGAAGTTTCTGTCCATTTTCAGATTAATTAAACTGCAAAAACTAATTTTAAGTAACTTACATCAGGTACGCAATATATTTTTGAGAAATATTTTTTTTATCTATCTAGATTATCCCAACCACAATAACGTAAACATATCTTGCTTTGTCATTACCATTGACTTTCTATCTGTTAGTCTTTCTGGATATATGTTTTTTTAATACTTAAGTTAGAGATTTAACATTTATGTTTCCTCAGAACTGTCAAAGTTCTAATATTAAAATTTTGCATATAAATAGCTTACATCAATATACTTTTTATGAAGGCCAATAATCCTAAGTAAAGGTAAAATTACAACTCTTTTTCCTCAAATCTTTATATGAAATTTTAATCTGTAAAATTGTCATTGTGCTGTAACTCAAAACATATTTAAGTTTCATTGCCTATTATTGCCATAAATGTTACTCTCAATGATACTGGTCTGATTTTGATCCTCCCCTCAATGCCATATGAACTGTTCACGGATAACAATTAAGATCAAACTTCTAAAAAAAGCATTAATTAAAATTTCACTAACACACCTGGATTCGAACTCGAAGCTTGGACTTCTCTCAGATATCGAGTCCATCATCCAACTCACTGGCCCACGCAACAGCCAAAAATATTTTTTATAGTCTGTCCTAAACTTGCAAAGCTCAAGAATGGTTTCCTTTAAGCCAATTTGAAAGTAACTTCTATTAAAGCTTATCAAAGTGCTGTAAGCGCTGTAATTGGTCGTCACTGGACAGACAGTTGCGTTTCGGCTTTAAAGTTAGGGTAAAAACAAATTTTTAGAATGTGTTAAAAATGATGCGCTCTAACACCTGCCCGAAGAGGTCAATATGCCTTATATATAATACGACGAGAGAATTATTTCGCCACGTGACTCATTTGTTTACATTACTCTAGACTTGACGGCTTATCCCAACTATGCTATCCCTCGATATATACATTGGTAAGGACAGGCTGGCATATTTCTAAATAATCGTCTTTGTTCTATATAAAAGCTGGTATATAGCTGATTTCAAAACATTCGTTGACATATGACCTCTTCAGTGCTTCATACTCTTTCATATGTCAGTCCTCTTAGACCAAAATTCATAGGCCATGGATGCTGAATTTTTTAGCTATTCTAACCAGAGTAGTTGCACCGTCGTTTTTCCACATATGAAAAGGACGGTTAGTTTGAGTTCGCCCTCATCCGTTTGCCGTCCTCTGGAATATGAATTCAAGGTCGTAGACGGCTGAATCAAGCGTAAATGCAGGACTCATGGAAAATTAAACATTTGAGCATGTCGATCACTATTGTGCTCTTAAAATGCTGCTTTCGTATCCGACTAATTTCTGTAAAAGAACTTCTATTACACATTTCAGTAAATTTCAGTGAGGTCACCCCTTACCGAACAAAGGTATTTCAACTTAAATATTTACGTGGCAGTATTATCTATTTTGACGATTCCTTCACTAGTTGCTTCTGATTCATTCGGCGAATGGGTTGGTAGAATGACATGTCCACTGTTCAACCCTTTATTGAACACAATAAAAATGAAACCTTTACTAAATCTTCAAAGAAATTCAGATAGTAGCAACAATCGAAACAGTTTGTTTACAAATTCGTCTTTACTGTACGCGTCAAGCTGGGCTAGAGGCAGTTTGGGAAACTGGAACGAGACAAAACCACAGATCTATTAAAACTTATTGGCCTTGCGACCAATTAAAAATGAGACCTTGCGAATTTGTCTAGACAAAATATTTTAGAGTATCAGACTACTTTATCACAACAAAGCTGATGATTGTGTGCCAGAAGCAAATATGATACCAAGTCTCCAAAGTTTCATTGTCACATTTTATAAAAGATTCAATGTTACATTAAAAAAATTCAACGTTTGGCAAGTTTTTTTTTTGTGTTTTTTTCCAGTCCAATTTACATTCATCCAAATGTTAAACACAGACACACACTTGTTAAGGACGAGTCCATGCCGGTAAAATGTAAAAAAACAGTGAGCATGATCTCATGCGCTCAAATCAGGACTTGGGATTAAGATTTATGTTGAAAAATGATGTATATCTTAAAATATCAGACTGTTTTTATGAAGACAAGTCTCAGTCCAAAGTGTCCAAGCGCAAAATTAATCATATTTGCATGTCTTTTCACTCTAAATGAATATCTTGTCTGTACCAGATTTCACCAAAGTGGAGAAAAGCCTGTTTCAATAAATCATTTTTTTTTCGTAGGTGCATTCTTTAACATGCACTTGACTTTGGTTTGTTTCATAAATGTTTTGTATTTTCATAGCCTTGTAACAAATGCCGCTTATACCTCTAAAAGAAATAACACTATCGTATTATAATGATTTAATTCATGGTTTCGTCTATCAAAAACGAGCGTTCTGATTGGCCGAACAAAATATTCATAACACCACGAACAAATTTTTAGCACTCAGCCATTTTGTGTGGATTCGCACAAGAAAGTTCCACAAAAAGTATACACAATTAGTAAAATATTTGCCTGTGTCGCTCGCGTATTCATGCAGTGTTCTAAGTTTTTTCGATTCATACATTCTTGATAACAACTAATATTCTCTTCATTCCTTTAACAACATCATTTCATAGTAATAACCATAACCATAACTGATGAAACAATTACAACTATGATAATATCCGTTTATAAAATTCCGATTTAGATTTCGATGCAATCTAGAATGAGGAATGTTGCTATAAAATAGTCTGTCCAAAGCTCTTTATCCAACCAAGTAGCATTTTTCTTTTTTATTTATTTCATCTTATTTAGTCTATTCTAAAACTAAGAATGGGTTTTCTATACGTACTAAATTCAATTTAGATTATTCTTTGGATTCACTAAACTAAACCAATTTGGAATGTGAATGTAGGCCCTTGGTAATGTTTTTTGTTGTACGTCAGTATATAAAGTATCTTTGAAGCTATTCAAGCTCTCTCGTTAAAACTTTGCACATGTATACAGGGACATAATTCAACGATTGGCAATAATTCATTACTCTAACATACATTTTAGTAAAATATGACCCCAACAGTGCTTGTTAAACATTACGCGCAAGATATTATATCTCAGTTACTACTCAAGCTAATGGTTTAATTTTTTGCTTAACCCTTTCCTGTTCAAACCCGGGATTTTACGTTGCTGTGATTTTATACTTGAGAAAATATTGTGGAAAAAGGAGAAATTGCTTGTTACAAGCAATTTCTCCTTTTTCCAACAGTATTTTCTATCACATAGGGTGGTTTCTTTTCAAATTGCAACCAATTCTCATTGTCGTCTGCAACCTCTTTGAATTTGGACCAGTCAAAAATTTGGAAAAACAGGAAAGGGTTAAATTCCTAATGTTATAATCAACACTCTATGCATATTTCCATTACTTAAACAGTTTTATAGTAGAAATAATTGTTGGCACTATCCAGCACAAAGAATAATTGAATGTTCGTGCCCTCTACAAGCCGAAGTTAAAATTTTTGAAAAAAACAACAACCCTTTTATTGAACTTGATAGTGTCAGGACACATAAACGTATACCCGTCAATGCATGTATCAATGTAAAAAGTGTCATTCTGCTAATTTTCTCTTAATAATGCTTTTAACTGCCTAAACATTTTGTGGCATTTGTCTCATTTTCATCCTGTAGAGTATAGAAATTAAGTAACATATATACATGTACTTTACAAATAACACTGTAACTGTTTTTGCCTTGATGTCATATGAATAGATAAATTTCATTTCATTTGATGCCAAACTATATTGTCTTTATTGAACCATAAAAAATCTGTAAAAAATCAAATTAATATCACGTACAGGAATAATGTAGGGGTGTTTAATACTTTACAAGCAATAGAAAAAAAAAGACTTAACTCTACTGCTTCCCTCCGTAAACCTCTGTCATTAAAGCATATCTAAGGATATAAGTTATAAATTTCTTTAAAAAAAACTTTGCACGCTTATTTAGGGATATAATCAACTCTTTAGGCATATAATTGTTTCTCTGACATTCATTCTAGAAAGATTTTGACCCCTGTCAACCTAAAAGTTACGTGCAAACTATCGTGTTCCTGTTGATGTTCGAGGTAATGGTTTAAGACTTTGCGCATGTTTTAATGTTACTATTTTACAACTATAAGCAAAAACCCATTATTCTGACGGTTCTATAGTAGAATTGAGTCCCTAACGGCATCGAATTATTGATACTTTCTAGAACAGAGAATAATTGTGTAATCGGATCCACTGCAGGCCAAGGACCAATAAAAGTACACCAGTCCATGAATAATTTTTGAAAAAAAATCTATAAACAGAAATCAACTTTTTCATTTCATCATCATAAACATGAATTATGTCGTGGTATATTATAAGAATAAATACTTTACTTTGTCTCTCGTCTCTGAAACCTCTGCCATAAGAACACATTTCATGATAAAACTTATAAGTTTCTAAAAAAAAATCATAAATAAAGATAAGATTTGTCACCAAAAACAAGATTCAGTCAAAACCTTAGTTGCGTACTTTCAGCAGACAAAAAATGCACTGTATAAAACAAACATAGAAACTTGTTTATACCTTGTCTAAATTGTAACAGAAGCACATAGTGGATTTGGTGTAGTGGTAAAGTGCTAGAATTCGAAGTCTGGGGTTCTCATTCTCCAGTACGCTGGACAAGACCTTAAACCTAGGCATTGTCTCCAAATTATCTCAGTTGTTGAGTTGGATGTAAAACGCCCGTCTCGCGCATTTGCTTCACTATTTCTAAGGGACCAAATACTATATATAATATTTCGCATTATACCTCTCAAATATGAGAAAGTTGGTATAGGTAGCAGATGGCCTTGTCTGTCTTCGACCCTTGGATTCGGACAGTGGATACTCTAAATATTCATTCATAAAAAAAATATTTTAGCTTCCGCAATGGTCTCGGATCAAGCACTGTGTTATACAGTTTCGCGTTAAACTTACTCTATATATATCAGATAGACAAAAGTAAAGTCAACACTCATCAAATATAACATAACATTGGCAAATAGTGAAATTAGCGGTTGATTTTTCGGTTTCATTGTTGTAAAGCTGTATTAAAGCATAGAAATTGTTGATTGAAATGGCTTAATCATGAGGCTAACAGTATTCTAAGGACAACCGTAAATTGGAGAGAATGCTGTCGATTTGCCCGTAATAAGCAAGGGAAGGAACTATTAGCCCGACTTTTTTGTTGATCAGAATACAAGTTACTTCCCTTAGATAATATATATATATCCCTTGTTTCTAGTCAATAAAGCTAGATAGGTAATCGTCATACAATGAGACCAATCAAGCTTAATTCGATTCAACTTACATTTTTTTCTAGGCTGGTCACTGTCTTAAACCAAAATTGCGTAAATATATTTATTCCCGTCTTCTTACTTCTGATTTAAGTTTGTTATTTCTCTCATACTTCTACCATGCGTAGTTATGTTTTCGAAATAAACAGGCCCTCGAACTTTTCTTAACGCACATATGGTAAGAAATGACCAATCGCCTATTGACTCCCCTGGCCCCGCCCATTAACTCTGACGCTTCGATTTTTAACCGCGGTATTTTGCAGAATTTATGGCCAGTAGCATGTAAAAAGTAAAATGGTTGGTAGAGTGACCTAAATGTCGTAACTACAGCTTGAATGAGCTGTAGTTGCGAAGTTAAAGTCGACAAACCAACAAAAAAGGTTAACAAAAAATAGCGACCGTCCGGGCTTAATAAATGGTTTGATTGGTCGGTTGATTCCTTGCTTGGCAGTTGCAATTGGCCAATCCTCTGACTTATTTATAAAATAATCGATATTATCTTAATCCTAAGTAAAATGAGCTAATCTCTTTCAGAAAAAGAACACTGGCTATTTTTTTTTTTTTTTTTTTTTTTTGAAAGAGATACTGGTCTGCTCTTCGTCTGAAAAGACCAGCTCTTCTGTTCTAGACTCTATTTAGATCAAGTTGTCCAAAAAGCCGAATCCTATATATCAAGAATGTACTTGTGCCTATTTGTTGTTATTACGTTACATTTCGTAAAACATTGATTCTTTCAATTCCAGGTGGAGCCATTTCAAATCTTTACGCTCTATTGTGTGCTCGTCATGTTGCCAATCCTAGCCTACGGGAGACAGGGATGAGTGGTAACGTAAACTTTGTGGTGTTCACTTCTGAACATGTAAGTTAATTTGTACTTGTGGGTTACTCAGAGCTACAGATAGAGAGCGTAAATCGTATTTTAGATTTAAATAGTTCATCAAGGCTTCCATACGCCCTATATTGTAGGTACTCGTGTGAATCGTCTCGACGAGACAATTCAAATGAGTACCCACAATATAGGGTTCCGTTGAAAAATAAGGATTTTAGAATGCTGTCACTCCCTCTTTCCTTGATCTCTACTACTACTGTTTTTTTTGCCTATAAAAATAAATTGAACGAACGAATTGAAGGGGTTCTCATGGCAGCATCGTAAAATAAATATTGAAAAAAAATGAAGATTTGATCTCGGAGTGACCAACTGCCGGTACCTATTCATAGATAACGTAGAAAGGAAGACCAATCTAGACTTGGAAAAAGTGCCAAAAGAAAAGGCTCCACCGAGTTTAATCGTGCAGTTCCAGCAGTCTGATAGGGGTCGTTACTTTTCGATCTTACCGTATGTCTTTTATCGTCTAACGAGTCACATTAATTTTGCGTCTTACATTCATATGTTTAATCTATTCCAACAAATTGATGCCTTTTTCACACGCTCAAGAAAAAAGCTTACAAAAACTGTCAATGGAGTATGAACAAAAGCACTTAATCACACTAATGTATGGATCCACTTCGCTTACTCATACGGTGTGATTAAGTTTTTAGGTTCATGTCTTAATGAAAAACGGAGATGGGAGACTGTAAAGTATGTTTCCCGGTGGTTCACTTTATTATTTATCTATCAGTATTTCTAGAAAAATATACATCGATGGCTTAGAGCAAAAACATAGTATGGCTCTATACAATGTATAGAGCCATACTATGATTTTGCTCTAAGCCATCGATATATTCCACACAAAGTCGAATCCCTTGACTCGACCTTCGGTCTTGTGAAATATCAAAATTTTCATCCGTAGCTCAAAGCAAATACAAAATGTTGTATCGCATTCGTAACATATTCACTATACTATAGTCAGTAGTCTGTATTACGGATTATATCCAGTTTGGTCTACAAATCTTGATACAGAGATCAAACTTCACAGTATCCATAACACAGATATCTTGATATTTATGGCCCATAAAAAACGACCATTTCTTCGTGAAGTCTATATGTGCATTATACCTGTCTTTTTTCACTAACTTATTTGATGATATTCTAGATATAATTTACCAAAATTTAAACCCTTTGATATCATATAGTTTGAACTTTTTTCACCAAGTAAAGCCAGAATTTTTTTAGTAGAATTACTATATGTAGATGTAGATTACTAGATGTAATCAGCAATTGTGTTAGTTACAAGGATTGTTGGGTGGATACCCGGACTAGCATCATGACGTTTGGGTTTGTATGTTTATTTAATAGGTCTACCGCTCTCATAGGGACAATATTTATCACAAAAAGGAATCCTGAAATATTCTCTAAAATTGTTTACAGATGCCTTTAACACTACTTCTAGATTATGCTATGAAAAGTTATGTTGCCAACATGAAATAATTTAGAAATGTATTTTCGTTTTTTATTTGGCTAAACTTTTCAAAGCGGGTTTGTAACCTTTTCAGAATTTTTTATAGAGGTATCCGTAAACGATGTTAACGCATACTTCAGGATTCTCTTGAGAAATGTTTCCCCTACGAGCCTATAGAGGCTTTAACCCTTTCCTGTTTTACAAATTTTAGACCTGTCAAAATGCAAAGGTTTTAAAGACGAAAATTCAAAGTGGATTTAATCGAAAATAAGCATTCTGCACGGTAGAAAATATTGTGAAAAAAAGAAAATATTGCTTGTCACCAGCTATTTTTTTCTTTTTTACATTTTTTTCTCAATTAAAGAATGACGGGGACGTAAAAAACAGGAATTGAACAGGAAAGGGTAAATAAAGAAGGTCGGCGGTGTGGCCAACGGTCCGGCTACTTCTGAATTAGAACTAAAATATTTTCATAACGATCATTTCTCAAGATCTATGATTAATGTCTCTAAGAAGATAATGGACTGATCTTGTGAAATTTTACATGCTTTTTCTTATCCAGTTACTTCAGAATTGTGATGGTCAAAGACGTTATGTATGACAATCATTGTTTTTGTTCGTCAAACATATCGCATGTGAAGTTCCCCTTTTCTAGCTCACCCGAGAAACATTCTTTTTGAGCTTTTGGACACCTGAAAGCCCGTCTTCCGTCGTCGTAGGTTCTGTGTCAAAAACTTGTTTATACACTAGACAAATCTTCCTGCTTTTATAACTTATATATTTAAAGCTCATAGTGCTTTTTTCATATGGCCTTGAACTATAACCAAAATGGTAAGTACGGTCAAGTCTTAGAAATACGTTTACCCCATAGGGGCCGCATTTTTGGCAATTCTTCACCAAACTTTGTTTGAATCCTTATATTGAAGGTCTCTCAACCCTATCGAAATTGTGTAGCGGTTGGGTCAAAAATAGATTATCAAATCTAACAAAAATCGGGGTGGGGAGTTGTGCTGGAAGCCATATAGTTGGCACAATCCTCACTAAACGTTATTGATGATCTCCTGAACGTTATTGAAAATGGGTGTGGTCGAGTTCGAAAAATATGTCAGTAGGTCATTTCTTTGAAAAATCCTGTATATGCGCTAGGAACCACATTTTTGCCTTATCCAAATGAAACATTGTCAGACTGTTTATAATGATTTATCCAATTGAGAATGGATAGGGTTTGATAAAAAAAGTAGGTCTCTATTTGAACAAATTTTTAAAATTCTTGTTTAACTGAATGGATGTTTTAGATTCTTAAATGGGAGACAATCTATCAGATTATTAGCTGAAGGGATCTTTACATATTTAGTAAAATTAAGGGGAGCAACTATTCGGATCCCTTTCCCCCTTCTCCTTTGAACTGAGATACGGCAATCAAAGGAGTAATATTTTCCTTGTTAGAAAACTAATTAAAAGGCAAACATTTTTAATTAGTCCGAGTAGAAAAATAATGTTTAAGGCAAAATTAATCGTGATGAAACTTGATCATAATTATTGTTGGAGAAGGAGGTTGAAAATGGAAAGGTTCTATTGAAAAAACATAGATTTGTTTTGTTTTAGGGGTCAGAATTTCGGCTATTTTTTGGCTCATATGAAGCTTGGTCAGAATGATTGTTATATCTTAAGGATGACCCTAATTGAAAGTGCTATCTTACGCTTAGAACAAGGGAAAAGACGCTCTAGGGGTCACAGATCTGGCTAATTCTTTATGAAACTTGGTAAATTATTAATCTCATCATATGGATATCTCATAAACAGGACCCTACCATTTGAAACAAACAGTAGGTCACAAGGTCAGTTTCTTGGTTTTTTTTGGGTTTTTTTCTTTCTTACTCAACGCCGCTTTTAACACTTTAGTCATATCGCGGAGGCTGGAGAAACTAACAATAGATTCCTGGTATATCTCGCACCAGTACTACTATTACACCCTTTCCTAGCCTCCAGCTGCTATCCCACTTGGGTTTACGATTATCCATCCATTGGTGAGAGACAAATGTCGCAAAGTATATGTGCCGCCGCCTGGGATCGAACCCATGACAACCCACGATTGAAGATTGGGATTCTGATGCACTATCATCTGAGCTATGATAGCGGCTATTTTTGATCGCTTGTGTCATAATAAAAGGGCCCGCTTTAAAGTTTTATGTTTCTTTGTTTAAATGAGAACTCAGGTGAGCGACCCAGAGCCTTCTTGACCCTCTTGTTTCTTTACACATTGCAGCAAATATAAACTTCTAGGACGATATCTAAAGGGAAAAAACAATACTTATCTTCGTATGTTAACAGAAAATGGCCCAAATATATAAAACTATGACGATACGTTGTATATGCGCGGACGCATAATGTTCTATCGAATTGTCAATAGCATTAGGAAGGCCCATCAATTTTTGCGAGTTCATTTAAAACCCCACTCGTTACCAAAGTGACTGTAAACTCAATACTGTAACGATAATTTTTTTTTTCTAATATGTGTATAATGTTTGTAATAACGTCAGTGCCATCCTAAAAGAATATGTTGTTATTTTCAACGAAAGGGTCGAGAGTACAATAGTGATACAGCACCGACACTCTGGTGTCTGGAAAACCCTCATATTCTTTGAATAGTCAACCTTGAAAAAAGAACAAGAAAAACCTAAAAAAAAAAAAAAAAAACACAGACAAAAAACAAAAAAAAAAACAAAAAAAAACACCAGAATATGTTCAAGACTATTAACCCTTGTCATGCTGAACCCGGAATATTCCGGTTTTGGCAGGAGGTGTAGACTAAGATCAGACTGCACTTATGTGCAGGCTGATCTTAGTCTACACCTCCTGCTTGTACTTTTCCTGCCAGAGTTGTTCATGAAGTTGATTTCTAAAAAAAAATATTAATTTTTGAACAACAAGTTCTATCAGTGCTTTCAGCCCTTTGATTTGACAGCAATCAAGTAAGGTAATTTATACAGCATGACAAGGAATAAAAGTAAAATGTCACTTGTTTGGATAAAGAGTTTTGGACAGACCATTTGATAGCAACAATCCTCATTATAAATTGTATGGAAATCTTAATAGGAAATATAGAAATAGATATTATGTAACTGTATCACTATTTATTGTAATCGTTATTACTATAACGTGATATTGTTTAAGGAACGAAGAGAATATTATTAGTTGTATGGATAAAAAAAAACCCACAAAAAAACCCATCATGCTGTATGAATATGCGAATACAGAATAGCTGCGTGCTTACAGTTTTGTTCATGAATGTACGGACAACTTTTTCGGCCAATCAGACGTCTCGTTTTTGATATACGAAACTATAACTTAAATTATAAGAGTATGAAGGTGATATTGCGGGAATACGATCAGGATAATGCGAGAGTGCGAGAATATATTGCCGAGAACGCGATACAGTACCACGATCTTACCATCGTTCCATTGTCTTACTACCATGGAATTTCGTACTCTCCAGTATTCATCAGAGTACTCACGTACTATCACGATATTGTCATCCTGCTATCGCAATTTCATGATGGCACGCCTGCTTTCTTATCTTCGTACTTTTGGGTTATCGGCATTGTACCCTTGCGTTATCGCCAGACTATCGAACCATCGTTAGCGTAATTTCGCTCTAATAGTATCGTACTATCTCAATAGCGTCATCGAGCTGTAGTATTCTTGTCTTTCTATGTGCATGCTAAAAGAACCATTTTAGTCAAGATATAGGAATGTGTGTATTGAATGCTCTATATGAATTCATAATAGCACGCCTCGCAAGGATGACTTGAACTTGGATTTGGTGGTTTCTAGGAGACACTCACATCGGAGGTTGAGATTACGATGACGATATCGTGATAGTACGATTGCGATATATCGCGAGCACGATGACAATAACGTGAGAGTTCACTTACGATTACGCGATAGTACGAGGACAGCAAATATTAATTCGAGAGTTCGTTGACGTCATTATACTCTCTAATCTTCGCGATACTGGGATCCTATTTGTGGTCCTAGTCTCTTGATATCATCACTGTAACATTGCACTCTCGCGTTTTTACCATCGCACTCTCGATAATCGCATTAAAAAACAAATTGTTTGTCCTAGCCCAACCGTTTGTCTGCAATAACGATGCTTATTTCGCCGAATACTTGTATGATTAAGAAAGTAATGCTAGCCTGGATATTTACCATCAGAACTCGTTGATGTGAACCTTTTTTAAGAAATGATCTCGAGGTTTACTCTCGTTTTAGTCCCACTTTTCGATAAAGAAGGCAGCTATTCTACTAGGAATAGGTTCAAGACATGTTTGCAACGTAAAGACAGATTCAAGGCAAGTTGGATTTACCAGATATTGTTTGTCTCACTTCTTTTTGGAAACACAATCCTCACCAAAGCAATTTAAAGTATGCTTATCTTCAAATTGATCTATCATACTTGCTTGGTGTTCTGTAACAAAACTGTACAAGGATTTTGATTGTATACATTTTATAATGAATCATATTCCTTAAATAAAGTTTTAGGAACGTGATTATTAGCTAGCAAAGCGTCAGTTTTGATAGCTTAAGTTAACTGACAAAATTTAGAGGTCTTCTCAGAGTTCAACGAGTGCAAACTGCCACTGGAGGCTTAACCACTAAAGCCACTGAATGCCTACGCCAAACAAGGTAGGAATATTGCAAAATCTGCCACTGCCTTTTATGGTATCATGAATTAACTTTATTCAGATTGTAGACAACTGCTTCACAAGCATCCTATTTAACCTAATCCCACTCAATAAAGTAGCTTTTGAAACATTGTGGACAAGCAATTTCTCTTTTGTAACAAGCAATTTCTTCATTGTCCGCACTGTTTTCTACCCTACAAGGCAAATGTTTTCTAAATTCCACCATATTCATGATACTCTTTGACGAAGAAGATTACTTAATAAAATCATATTTTGCTAGCTTATAGTACTTTCAGTACTTTGATTAATCTTGTCATTAGTATTTTGAGTCATTACATATTTCATGTTCCCCCAGATACGCGAGTTCTGAAATACTAACCTTGTTAGGATAATTAAAAACAGTATGTAGGTGTAATAAAAGATCTTAGAATTTTAATATTAGTTATTATTCACAGAATGGCTTTCATTATAAGAAAAGTAGACTTACCTATTGTAATATGACATTAAGATAATAATAGGCGCTAGCGGCTCTGGATGCTTCATAATATGAATTGAAGTAAAAAATATTCATCTTTATTGTTGTAAAAATATTGCCTTGTTTCAGGGGAAAGATGATACCTTCCGAGCTAGAACGAAGCATTAAGCAATGTGTGTCGGACAACAAAGTCCCTCTGTTGGTAAACGCTACATGTGGAACCACTGTTCTTGGAGCCTACGATCCGGTCAAAGAGATTGCCGACATTTGTCACGAACATAGAGTTTGGCTTCATGTTGACGTGAGTTGATAATCAACAACCACTCTTTTTGTCTTTGTGACTGATTTTAACAACCTTAATTCACTCTTTTCGCAAATGTGATTTGATGTGAGTGAATAATCCCAGTTTTTTTCTTTTTGCATATGTTATTTGTTGTGCATTGTTTACATTTTATAATACACATTTATTAAAATGCGCCGCGTGCCTGCACTAAATCACTTTCTTTCCTCTTAACCATTATCAAACGATTTCGAATTTTGCCATATTGAAGAATTATAGTATTTGAAAATATTGTTTCGGAAGAAAAATGATTTCCACACGCAATTTCTACTTTTTTGACAACGTTATTCTTCGAATTTGGTCAAGCCTAAAATAGTGAAAATTAATTAATGATTTAAAGATACGGAGCAGCAAAGACACCATTGATCCAGAAAATCTGCCTAAATGACGTTACTTTCTGACGTTTGAAAATTCCAATGTATCAGTGATGTCATAATCGACGATGTTTTTGCGTCTCCCACCTATTCCACTATATCCACTGACTCTAACAGGAAGTTCCGTTTTGATTTTAAGCAATGTTATTTTTCAAAATTCATAACAAGAAGCATGTAACAATAATAGTAAAAAGGTTAGTTTGCGAGCTTACGGTCTTGACTCCAGCTTCAAGAAGCTGTATTTACGACGTTTAAGTCGCCAAAAATGAAATGATTTATATAAAAAGTCAGCCAATGTCGAAGCTCAAAGTTCACTTCCGTTCTAAATGATTATTTCTATTGGTCGATCTATTCTTTAAATTTGGACTTGAATTTTATCGTCTGGTAATATTAAGATATTATCAATGTTTGAAACATAAAGATAGTTTATTCTATACGTGTCATTAAGAAAGTTTTGCCTTGATAACAGAGGAATTATATTTGTACAACTCGTCCAGGATAGACATGTATATATCAATATGATTCAAATATAAAGAATTGTTTGTTTCTGTAGCTTAGTAAGACCAAAGCAGCCATGCTTGGATAAACAACACATGCAAAGAGACGTTTTCATGATAAAAGATATATATTTAACCATTTCAAACCCTGTAATTTCATTGTTTGGAAAACATTGTAGAAAAAGAAGAAATTGCTTATGACAAAGAATTTATCTTTTTTCCCAACAATGTTTTCTACCCCTTTAAATTTCCGTCAGCAAAACCTTTGAATTTGGACAGGTCTAAAATTTTGCAAAACAGGAAAGAGTTAAGGTATAATCTATATTACGTGGAAACCTTTTATATGTATAAATATATGTACATATATCTTTTCAAGGGAGCGTGGGGTGGAAGCGTACTCTTTTCTGAAAAGCACAAACACTTACTTGACGGTGTTCAAAGGTAAGTTCCTAGCAAATGAACCCGAAAAATTCATAATACTTAAGTTGGATGGAAGAATTTACTGTTGTCAAGCGAGTGTGACTCTCGAGGGAATCCCGGAAAAACGATATTTACATGCAATTCAGGAACATACATGCGGCTTGTCTCACGTCATTGTGTCAAATAAGACCTCTGTTGTTCTTGGTGTTACATAGACTGACAAAACTTTATCAAGCTGTAGTTATGACATTTTGCACGCCCAACGACGTTAAAATAAATGAAATTGTTAGTTGTAAATTTGCAGCATTACTACCAAACAATCCTCCATTTTCTCTGTACTCATTTTGGAATGTCCTCCACGGAAAATGGCCTTTGAAATTTAAGCAATTAGTTTCTAATTGCTGATTAACGTAACATCAGAGTACTAAACAAAAACCACAACAAGATACGAGATACTTGTGCCAGATGTTTGATTTCGTTTAATAAATTCTTAATAGATGTTTCTACCACAAGCACTCCAAGTAATAGATTGGATGCCATTTGTAAGCTTTGTTTCTTTGAATCTTAAATTTTAACATACGGAAAAAATCATATCAATATCAGAAAGGGGACAAACAGGTGGTGTAGACAAAGATCAGACTGCACATATGTGCAGGCTGATCTATGTCTATACCTCCTATCAAAATAGGAATAGTCCAAATTCAGCATGACAAGGGTTAAAGTATCATTTTACACGATCCCTGACATCATTTACATAGACAACGGACAAATCGCATGATGTGGCTAGCTTTGAATAATTTATGCATATTTATTTCGAATAATTCTATCCGCATATTGAAGGGATTAATAATAGTACACGAAAGTAAAACGAGTTTTTAAAAACATTTAAAAGCTGTAAAGGAGAGATATGTTTCTTTTTATATTTACTTATTTACTTTTTCGCGTATAGGAATTTTGTTTTTGTTTTTAAATCCTTTATATATCTTCTGACAAAACCTGCTGCAAACAGGTTTCAAAATTACATTTTTTTCATGTATACTCACCTATTGTCCCTCTTCCATAAAAAAGATAAAAAGAATGCCCCCATGCGGTCCCATTTGGAATCAGCCATGGTATATCCTAATCTACATAAAAAACAACAGGAAAAATCTTCAAAACTCCTCTCCTGACCCGATCCGAGAGTCATTTCGACGCACGCGAATAAAATTTGAAGACCCCCCCCCCCCGCTCTCGATTTGGAATGATAGATTGAATTGGGTTTAACGCCACGTTTAACAGAAATATCAGAACGGCTAACCATAGATTCCTGGTATTCACCTATCGATCACGGATATATTATAGACTACTTTGTGCATAAGTGCTGTTAGATAACCTCCCCCTTATTCAGAACTGCATTAAATTCAAAGGCCCGAAGGCAACGGAAGCGTCAATATTTATTTTGAAAACCAAACCTATAAATAACACCTGCATAAAGGGAAAAAAGGGTGATATAGACTAAGATCAGACTGTAGTGTAGGCTGATCTTTATCTACACATCCTGCTAAGAAAGGAGTCTTCCATGTTCAGCGTGACAAGGTTTTAATCAATGAGCGTGTGAGCGGGCTGCATATATTCATCAAAATTAGCCGCACCTTGCGATGTGTTTCTTTGTTTATGTAAATGATTTAATGTATCGCGCTAGAATGATATTCTAACATGGCTTTTCACATGAAAAATCACACAGTTTGTGTTTGACAGATTATTTTCTTGGAAACAAAATACAGGTACACAAAAACACTTTGCGGGTAAACTTTTAGAATTTATTTCAGATCAATTTACCCGAACGGTTAAGATTTCTGACTGAGTTTATGTCACAACCTTAAATGTAAATATAGCGAATTTCAAATTTCAAATGCTTCTTACTTTTTTAAAAAAATATTTAAAGACAAAATGATGGATGGGTAGTAAATTTGAGTTCAGATCACAAAAAACTGTGGGAGAAATTCTCCGAACAACAATAATTCGGTACCAAATAGCATGCACAATTTCATATGTACACAAATATTATGAGAAAATTTCAGAGCAGTACCTGTCACACTCTGGTAGTAATGTTACGAACGACAATGGTCCATTACATATTACAAGTTCAAGGGGAGATAATTTGGGACCATTGATAGTAGGGTGTTTAAATATGATTTCAATAGCATAACTACAAAAGTATTGTTGTAGGGCAAAACTATGAGAGTGTTGATCAAGGTCACACAGTAATGCAGTGTAATGTACTCAGATTCAGTTGGAGATAATTCATCAAGCCAGTGATGGAGTAATGCTACAATAAATGATAAATCGGTATTAGCTATTAGTTCAAAGGGAAATATTTCAGCAACCAATCTCAGCATGGCAATGAAAATTCCATTCGCCCAACTCTTTACTTCCAGTATCAAAGTGTGTTACTTTGAGTTCAGTACATACATGTTGGACTAATCTCTTGACAACAATAATTATGTTAAATTCATAAGTTCGGGGGAGATAACTCGCCAACGTATGTAGAAATTTCTGAGTGGTACTTGCAAAACTGTAGCAGAAAAGCTCCGGAAAGTTTTTTGTCCACGGTCAGGTGGACAGGCTGACAAATAGCCTTGGCGATTCCACTATATACATATACCCCAACTTCATTGTAGGGGGTGTAAAATCAGACCAAGAGTCTTGGCGTTCTTATTATTAATCAGATGTCTATTCTAGACCAGGTTAAATCAATTGTCTTAAAATTCAAGTTACAGATAAATGACAAGAGTGTATTAAGCCTACTTTTTAGATCCCATCCGTCAAATATCATGCTTTTTGGTGACGCCAAGTTAATGCCATATAGAGAGTGATTCTACATATTTAATGGCTTTTTGTTAAGTAAAACCAGGAAAACTATGTGGAAAACGCAGGTACCAATTTGTACGACCAGAGTCTATCATAATAAATACCCACCTATCTTCGCCCAGTGTTTCAGAATTTATTATACGACCACTTATTTGTTTCAGGGCTGATTCAATGACATGGAATCCGCATAAGATGATGGTTGTCCCCCTTCAATGTTCCGCTGTGTTCTTGAAAAAGAAGGTAGGAAGACTGCATTATTAATGAACTACTGGAAATAAGAAATAAGACTCATCCTAGAGCGACTATCTACCCCGTGTATGAAGGAACAAGTGAAATTTGATAATCCTGACTGTAAATCAAAAAATCAACCGTTAAATAAAATCATTAATTAAGACTGGAAATGAAATTTGAATTCTGGTATTGGCATATATGTGAAACATTTTATTGTTACTGCAACTTAGTGTGCGGGACCAGCGTACGCTAGCATGTAGATTTACAAATTGTCGCATATCTCTCAAGTTAAATATATTCAAGGCATTTTACGACCCTCCCGGGGAAATGTTACAAGTGTGTCTTAATTATCGAATTGTGAAATCGATGATTACTCATTTAGTCTCAATTGAACACCTCCACGCAGGCTATACAACGGCGTAATGATTACATTTTTGTAATTTTATTCCGGTCAATTCAGACACATGACATATTTTCGAATCATGTTGTTGTAAGGGGCTGACACGAGCTCGGTGTCGAAGAGGATGTTACATAGTTTAAGGAAAGTGAGCCCTCGCATTCTTTCTGTCACGGATGAATGATAATCAATTTCGTGAATTTACATACTAACTTTAAAAAAGTCTTCTGTTCCCTAGCTAGGGTTGTCTGTAGTGCTTATATAACTCGACAGATTAAAATCATCTTGAATGTATGTAATTGACCAACCGCTGGCCCCACCCACTGACTCATTTGACCTCGCCTTTTGACTCCGACAAGAAATCCCGCTTCGATTTTGAAAGTCGAACTTTTGCAAAAACTACGGTCAGTATCATGTAACAAAAAAAAATCGTTCTTTTAGGTCGCTTGAATAAGCTGTAGCGACGACGTTTGGACTAACAAATATTGTAAACAAAGACGGCGGCCAATGTCAGAGTTCAAAACTCATTTCTTGTCTCAGTGAATGTTTTCATTGGTCGACTGGTTATTTCATTGAAAGTCTCGATTGGCCAATTGCGACAACTGTAAAACCTCGCACATGCGAGATTTTGGTGACCATGGGATTCCTTAAAATCCTATCTTAACATTATTAATAATTCACCTGCTATTACAGGCAGACCTAGTAAATATGCAGGAGACTGCAGTATTTCAACAAAAACTGTCAATTACTCTGAAAATCATTGAAATTTGTCAAACTTTCCCAACCATCCAATCAATCATGTTTTCGTAAATCATGACGTATTGATAGAGAAATATTTTGTCCATATGAATCAACCAGAAAACTTGTTTGTTTTTGTACCTAAGACACTGGATTTATTTAACAGTGTTTGTCTCTCACCAATGGGTGGATAATCATTTACCTAAGTGGGATAGCGACTGGAGGCTAGGAAAGGATGTAATTCTTGTACTGGTGCGAGATAAACCAGGAATCCATTGTTATGTGCTCCAGTAACCACAATATAACAGAAAAAGTGTCAAAAGCGGTTAAACCCCATTCAAACAATCAAACAAATTATTTAACACTTTTTGAAAAAGAATCATATGTTAATATAAGTACATCTAGCAAATCACGTGGATCTCTGAGAAAACTTCCCAATGCACTGTTCATCTAAACTTGCTTGAAAAGTATACTTTTTTGATTTGTCGGTTTCACAGGACCAATGGTATTTTACATGTTGTTTAATTTTCCAAGACCTGATTTTAAAAACGTTAAAAAAAGAAACGCTATGATATTGCTTGATACCGACATATCAGGCAGCTATTTGTAAAATTCATTGAGTGAAAATAAAAAAAAAACATAGAAATAAAACCAAAAAAAAACGTGATAAACTGTAGTTACGACGCAAAACCAATTGAAATGCTTGACGTAAATGTTGGAGTTCAAAGTTTACTTCCTGTCATAATTAAAGATTGATTGGTCGATCGACCTTTTTATTGTCGTTGGTGATCCGTTAATTGGTTCTGAACGAATCATTTAACCCATTCCAACTCAAGCCCTCCTTTTTACGCCCCACAAGAAAAAAGCTTTGGAAAACATTGTGGACAATGAAGAAATTGCTTGTAACAAGCAATTTCTTCATTATCCACAATGTTTTCTATTCCAAAAGACAAAAAAAATTAAAATTCCATCAACTTGAAATTGTCGTCTGCAGCTTCTTTCAATTTAGACCAGTCTAAAATTTTCTTGTGTTGGAATGGGTTAAGAAAAGATACATTGAAACAGTTATAACAGTTATGGTTGTTTCAATAATAATCTAAACTTAACATGTTGACAGGCTAGTAATTACTATTGCAGTGGACGGACAAAACTAGTATTTTTTATTAACCCTTTCATTTATTGCAAAATTTTTGACCAGTCAAATTTGAAAGAAGTTGCAGACGACAAATAAAAGTGGGTGCAACTTGAAAAGTAATCAGCCTACAGGATAAGAAATATTGTGGGAAAAGAAGGAATTGCTTGTTACGAGCAATTTCTTCTTTTCCCACAATGTTTTCTCAAGTATGAAATCACAGGGAAGTAAAAATCAGGGATCGAGTAGGAAAGGGTTAAGAACTTTTTCATAAGCTTTCTCATTGGTGTACAAGTTACAGTATAGTGAGTGATAAAAGATCGATTTTGAATCTACCTTTTATAGACAAAATTGACCTTTCATCTCTCACTATAACGTGTACATCTATAGTGGAGTTTGTCTATTTTAATCAGAAAAACAAAGAAGAAATTGATTATGTAGCTACAGATATTGGTGAAAATGTTGTTTTCTAAACCCGCATACGTCTTTTTCTTAATTATTGTGTTTAGGTAGAGTGTTCTGATCTCCGAAGAACCAATCTTGAAAAAGTGGAAATGTATAACTCTAAATAACGATATGGAGGATAGTCGCCCAGTTATTTTTTGACATTTGATTATTTTTCAGCCATGTGGAAATTAATAGTAATTGCGGTCGTTCAGTCACAATTTCGTTATTGCTTGTTCGAAGATTTTTAGCTCGGCTGTTTTAGGAGAAAACCTGGGGTATTGCTATACCCTTGTCGTCGTCGTCGTTGTTGTTGTTGTTGTCGTCGCCGTGCGAAAACTTTGACATTTAATGATATCTCTGGTTCTACTAAAGACAGTCACTTGGAACTTGGCACACTTGTTCACTATCAAAAGAGCAACCTATACTATCAAGGGGGATAACTCTAGATGTATTTTGTCCAGTATCCAGCACCCAACAGCCGAGCGAAGGCACCCGAAGGCAGTGCTCTTTTTTTTTTCAACTTTCGGATTTAAGTGTTTTTTATGGTTAGTCTTATCGGTTTTAAACAGAACGACATTTACTAGAAGGTCAGTCGTTTTAAATTGTGCTTATAGCAGCATTTATGTAAAATTTGTTCTACACGAACCAGTTGTAACTCTAAACGCTGAAAAGAATTAACAAGAAATGATTCACAACCGGGAACTGTTTTGAGACAGAAAAAAAATTAATAATAATATAAGGCAAGCGAACATAACATCAATCGATCAAGCAAATACTCAATAAGAACTCACTATGATGTAAAGAAATATTTTCAGATGAAAGGATAACAATGTCTTTGATATCTAAATAAGATGACATTAAGGAAATGCTTATTTCCTGCCATGAAAGGAGATGTGTAGTAAGAGACAAATACGCTAGCATGTCACACTGTGATTATTAACATAACGGATATCGCACTGGTTTCAACTGATAAGAAACTGTCAAGGAAACCCCTTTGTTTGTTTGTAAGATTGTCTTGATTACGAACTTTATATGGAACTGAAATTAGATCCTATAAAATTATATCGTTATCAAGATGAAGGACTTGGGCCGTTTTCTCTTAGAATTTGCTTCAAACATACATGAGTGCAAAACAGAAAACCGTCTACGGACCGTTTGCGCAGCGCTATAGCGCAGCTGGTAGCGCGTCGGACTCAATTATGAGATCCGATCCAGGCCGCGGCAGATATCCTTTCCGACATTTGTCTCCCACCAATTAGTGGATAATCGTAATCCTAGGAGGGATCAGCAGCTACATGCTCGGAAAGGATGTAGTGGCTGTACTGTTATGAGAAATACCAGGAACCCATGGTTAGATGCTCCAGCTGCCGCTTTTTGGAGAGCATTTTCAATTTCCAACTTGATAAAATCCGTCATAATGTTTAATAAACACAGATCGTTTGATGAACAACCCACAATAGAATGTGGATGGCGACCAAAAGTCGTAAATCTGTAGTCACGAGGTGCTAGTCACCCAAATAAAAATTCTTAAGACCACTTTTCTTAAAAGATACTAAGTTATCTAAACTTACCATATCGATAAATATTTATTTGTTGATAAGGGATGCTTTAAAAATTCGCGTGAATTAAAATGTTTTTCTTTTTGTTTCTTGCTCGCAAAGCGTCAGTTTTGATAGCTTTAGTTAACGGACAAAATCGTGAGGTCTTCTCAGAGTTGAACGAGTGCAAACTGCCACTGGATGCTTAACCAATAAATCCATTGAATATCTTCCCATAAAAGTAGTTCTATGTATTTCAAGATTATTGCAATTTCTGCCATTCATCTCCTAGGTATATTTAGCTCATCGGAACGTATTGTGTTCAAAATGAGTCCGACAAGAGTCTTCGCTTTGTGCACTGCTTTGTATGACCACAGGAATTAAATTTATTCCGATTGTAGAGAACTCCTTCAAAAGCATGCTATTCAACCCATTCCCACCCAATCCCACTTTATAAGCATCTTAAGAAAAAAAGTTTGGGAAACCATTGTTGACATTGAAGAAATTACTTGTAAAAAGCAATTTCTCCAAAGTCTACAATGTTTTCTATCCTACAAGGCAATGATTTTCCAAATTCCACCAACTTGAAACTACTTTCAATTTGAACCAGTCTAAGATTTTGTCATGTTGTAATGGGTTAACTCCTGGGTTAATTCAACCTCGTTATTTTATCACAATTTCCCTTGATAAAGAAGACGACTGAACGTTACCATGCTTTGCTAGCTTACAGTACTCTCAGTACTTTTATTATTATAATGAAAGGTCTGTCAGAATGTAACAACACAATGTAAATTTGTAGTATTAAGTAATGTTGTGTCAGTCTTTATGTGACCAAATAAAAGTTGATTAGAAGTTTTGCTAATGCCAAATTTGGACCCAGGAGAAAAAAATGACTGCATTTTGTGTTTTTGGAAACCAGAAAAACATATTAAAAGAGTAAGAAATCAGAAATACAGACGATATTACAGCGACCTATGTAGCAAGCAACAATTACTGTATCTATTCAAAAGTAAAGAAGATGGTATAGTCAACGTATTTTGACTTCAAGAATGAGATGAATTTTTGTCTAGGTTAAGACTAGCTTTAACCCATTACAACAAGACAAATTCTTAGACCAAATTTCAAATTGAAATAAGTTGCAGACGACAGTTTCAAGTGGATTGAAATTATTATTATTATTTTATTTTTTTTATCTTTTTGGATAGAGAGTATTGTGGATAATGAAGAAATTGCTCGAGACCAGCAATTTCGTCTTTTCCCTCAATGCTTCCTAAAGCTTTTTCTTTAGGGACGTAAAACGGAGGGATTGTGTGGGAATGGGCTAAAATGATTGTTTAGAGTAAATCATCTCCAATTTCGATAAATACAGGACACAATTGTTGCGATAGAATGGCGATATGAATATAAGCACACTGAACTTGGTTCAAATCAATTTACCTATATCTCTGTCTACGTAAATGTATCTTGAGCATGGGTCTGTATATATCATTCCTAACCCTTTCCCATTTTTTTAAGTTTAGACTGGTCTGAGTTCAAAGACGAGAATGAAAGTTGGATTCAATTTGAAATGAAACCATCCTATGTGTTAAAAAATATTGTTGAAAAAGGAGAAATTGCTACAAATAGTTACAGGCAACTTTTCCTTTTTCGACAATGTTTTCTCGGGTATAAAACAACAGCGACGTAAAATCAAGGCTTTGACCAGGACAGGGTTAAATGAATTCTCTTCTGATTGTGCACATTTGAAAGACAGATAGACTGCGTTTATAAAGCTGTTATTTTTTGTTAAATAGACCTTTATTTGTCATTAGACTCTATCTTCAACATGCGAGTTTGTAAAATTCAGGGTATCCTCGAATCAGCGAACCAGCTCCACGCAGATTACCTATATCAGAAGGACAAGTTGTACGACACAGCCTACGACACTGGCGACAAGGCTATACAATGTGGCAGACATAATGACGTGTTTAAACTTTGGCTGATGTGGAGGTCGAAGGTAAGTTAGTTTGGGATCTGTTTTTGCCGTGCGTGTCCCATGTACTGCTGAATAATACCAGAAAACGAAAGGGAAGACTGATATTAAAAAAAAAGAATTATTATTTGGACACCAATCTCTTTGATGTTGGTTTGTTTGTGTGAATGGTGTTTAACGCCGCTTTTTACAATTTTTCAGTCATATTTCGGCTGCTACAGCACCTAACAGTAGATTCCTGGTATATCTCGCACTAGTACCACTATTACGTCCTTTCCTAGCCACGAGCTACTATCCCAATCCAGTTTACGATTATCCACAAGTTGGTGAGAGACAAATATCAGAAAGATTATGTGCTGCCGCCAGAGATTGAATCCTTGACACTCCATGGTTGAAGATTGGGAGTCTATTGCGCTACCAAATGCTCTATGACGGCAGCCCTCTATAATGTTTGTAAACACACAGACAGCATATAAATTATTTCTACCAAAATCGAAATAGTCAGATACCATCTAAATAAAGGATACTTTAGTCATACCAAAACTGAATCTTTAATATTTTGCTGAAGACTGGTTTAACTCTGTCCTCTTTTGCAAAATGTTAGACCTGTCCAAATTCAAAGGTTTTGCAGACGAACATTTAAAGTGGATTGACTTATTAAAATTAACCATTTAGTACGTTAGAAAATATCGTTGAAAAAGATGAAATTGCTTGTTACCAGAAATGTCTTCTTTTTCTACAATGTTTTCTCAATTATAAAATCACAGGGATGTTAAACAAAGGGATTGACTTGGAGAGAGTTAATATACAAGCTTAGTTTCTAAACAGACGCCAATATAAATTACATAGCGAGGAGGTAATAACGTATATAAGATTATGGTAGGCCTGATACCAGACACTTTTGTTAAGGAAAACAGTGATATCTTGCACTCAATTTCTTAACAAAACAAATGTGTGTGTTCCTCAGATCTGCTTCAATGCATTAACTCATTACCAAACAATCAATTGTTATGACTCGATATGAACAAATATGCAAAGAAAGTGGTATGAAAAAGGAAATGATGCACGTATCAAAAATTTGTCTGCTATTAGACTGCCTGGCTGATCGATTAATTTAGATGATTTTGCGCGATCAGTCTTGCCACGTTCCTCTTGTTCGAGGAATTAGAAACATCTGTGCTTAAAGCTTTCAAATGGAAATAAGTTAGTATCAGCTCATTCAATGTTCAATGCCTAATATGGGTTTTATTTTCACACTTTTAATGCTTTCTGTAATGCCTTCTGTAAACTCTTTTAATTTGATATGTCGTCTGATATTGTTTTAAGAGACTGAAGACCGACGTTAATTATGAAGCGAGTTAATACATAAACAATACTAGTTATGATACGAACAGACGAGGTCAAATATATATTTTATATTCTACATGTATCGAAGCAGTAGTTATAACGTTCGCATAATGAAATAATCTACTCTTAGTGCAAATATTTCAATTAGGTAACCCAAGTGCTCAGACAATTTTTTATTCCCTTTCATATAGAATTTGTGTCTGCAAACCTTCGATAGTATACTTTTTAATCCATGTATATCTGCGGGAGTTGTGACTCGTTTGATACCAATAATATTACCAATTAGTTGAAGTTTTGCACTAAAGCTAAAGAGTTAAAGGAAATTTCACCTAAATAAATTGACATGCTACAACAAATATAAGACAAGAGGGGTGTAAACTTTTTTCTAGATCTATTTACTGTATTAGAAGTTCTTGATGTATTTTACAATGCTTTCACCCAGGGAGATAGTGGGTTTTCAGCGCAGATCGACCACAACTTCGAAATGGCAAGGTAATTTTTATTTCAAAATAGCTCCTGTCTTTGTCTTCCGCAAAAGTGAAGTAAAGAAATGTTACAAAAGGCCTTTTTCTTAACTCAACTTGCTAGATGGTTCGGGAGAAACTATCATTTAAAAGAACTGTTTACAACAGCCAACGAACGCCAGCATGGGAGACTATACATCGCTTTTTGAGTTTTTGTGCTTAAAGAAACAAGTTTCACTTTATTTATAAGTGTATTAACTATGAACCTTTAATTTTTCGTAAATTCAAAGAAAAGACACGAAAAGCTAATTATTTTCTGACTTTTTTTTCCATTTTCGGATGAATTAACTGAGAAATGGAATGAAAAGATACATTAACTGGATGCGAACGAAGTTTGACTCGACAGAAAAAGAAATGTGTATAAGCCATGGAATGAACTGTTGCAAGTATATAAAGGAGGTTCAACTTGCTTTATGTCCGTTCATTGCCGGCGATTAATGAAAAAAGTCACGAGATGTTTGTTCGCATATAATTAGCTTACCATTCCATGAGCTATTCTTATGTTTACAGTGAAAAATCATTGATATCTATAGTAAGACAACTAAGCATTACATTCTACATGATAACATCGTCATTATTTATTATAAACACGAGAAAACTCCGGTTTTGATTTCGCATATATTTTATTGACTCGTCGTGTTGACAAAAATATGTTTTACATGAATATTATCGGAAACGTATTTACATTTTTAAATTTTTGCAGGTATATGTTACAAAAGCTGAAGTCAAGGGAAGATTTTAAACTTGTGCTGGATGAGGTAATATTTCGAATTCATGTATAAAACTGGCGAGGACCTTATTTCTTATATAAAACCACGCCTATGTAAATGATTCTGACACACGGCTAATACTATTTATCAAGGCATGCTTATATTTTGAATGGTAAATGCCGCCGCTCCCATATTTCGCTTACGGTAGTTCAACGTCATCTGCAAAGGTCAAGGTTATTTGTCGAGCTAATATTTTAACATTGATTATTAATTCTAAGTGTCAAAGGTCATATTTACAAAAATAAATTGTTTGTTTGTTTGAATGGGGTTTTACGCCGCTTTCAACAATCTTTCAGTTATATCGCGGCGGCTGGAGCACCTAACAACGGATTCCTGGTATTTCTCACAGCAGTACCACCATCACATCTTTTCCTAGCCTCCAGCTGCTATCGCACATAGTTCTACGATTATCGACCCATTGGTGGGAGACAAATAGTCGGAAAGGATGAGTGCCGCCGTCGGGGATACAAAAGTAAAGAAAACAAATACGTGTTTTACAAACTAGTCTTGTTTCATATTGTGACCTATATTTTGGCAGAGGAATTATAGAAATGCATTTCTATGCATAAAAAAACCTTAACATTTTTATGGAAAACTTTTCTAGGATAAGCCTTCGTTGTCATTTTATCATGAAATATGAATAATGGCAGGTGATCAGAAATGTACATATACATATACGGTATATTATCATAGTAGGTCGTTATCGTAAGATGTTGGTGCAATTATGTTTAGTGAAAAAATAGATGTGGCAGGGAAGGCTTATCAGATTTATAGAAATGATGAAAAAAAATTTAAAAATCTTCGTTACCTCAAACGTTTGGTCGATTTGGACCAAACTTGGCAGGAATGTTCCTTGGGTGATCCTTTTCAAAACTTTTATGTGAAAATTTGATTTGCAGAATACTGTGGCTGAGGCTTACCAGACTTTGGAAAATCTTTCTTTAAAAATCTTCTCCTCCTTAACCATTGGGACAATATTGGACTAAACTTGACAGGAATATTCCATTAATGACCCTGTTCAATTTTTAAATAAAATCTTGATTCCCAAGAATAAGCGGGCATGGCAGGGCTAGCTATATCAGACTTGGGGAAAATCATTCTTAGGTGGGCGAGGTGAGGGCCATTTTGATCTACGTGTTGATTATATCTACCCACTCATGAAGTTTCATGACTTAACTTCACATACTTTCTGAGTTCAAAAATAAGTGCGAAAATAAACAAAGGTCAATAACTCAAAATATGATATGCACAGTTATGTTTCCTGTACTTATTGATAAGGACATCTACCCACCTGTAAAGTTTCATGATTCTACTTTGTTTACTTTTGAGTTATGCCCCGGACAAAAAATTAAACAAAGAGCAATAACTCAACAAATATGAAGTGCAGAGTTACGGGAATTGAGTACTACATTTTTCTTTAATACACTTTATATTTATATAAAGTTTCAAAATGGTGGCTTAAATTATTTTTGAGTTGGGCTCCAAACAACATTCAAGTTGAAAAAAGAAATGAATATGAAAAAGCAAAAACTCTGGAAAATGATGTACAGAGCTATGATTTTTATAGTCAATGTTTCTAATGGCGTCTAACCACTTGTAGAGTTTCCCTTTTCTATCTTATATACTTTTTGTTATGCTTTGGACATAAAATGACAAAGAGCAAAAACTACAGAAAAATATGAAGATAATTTTGTTTCTTGGGTTATGCTCCGACCAAAAGGACAATAATAATTTTATATGCAGAGTTACGGTACTTGTACATAGCACTTTTCCCATGAGACAAGAGTTTACCTCTAAATTTTCATTATTCGAATTGGTGTGTGTTTTTTTAGCTCACCTGAGCACGTAGTGCTCAAGTGAGCTATTGTGATCGTCTTTTGTCCGGCGTCCGTCCGTCGTCCGTCGTGCGTCGTGCGTCGTGTGTCGTGCGTCGTGCGTCGTCCGTCAACAATTTCTTTAAACGACATCTCCTCCCAAACCACTGGGCCAATTTGAACCAAATTTGGCAGAAATGTTCCTTAGGTGGTCCCCTTCAAAAATAGCTAAAAGAATTGAAATCCGTTAAAAACTCTGGTTGCCATGGCAACAAAAGTGAAATTTTAAAAAAATCTTTAAAAATCTTCTCCTCCTGACCCAGAAGGCATAGAGCCTTGATATTTTGCATGAAGCATCAGTATATTGACCTCTTTCAAAATAGCTAAAATCATGATCCTCGGATCCCCAAGGGCGGAGCCCCGGGGGGGGGGGTTATACAGAAATAAAGAACGAATTTTTAAATGACTTCTCCTCCCAAACCACAAGGCCGATTTGAACCAAATTTGGCAGAAATGTTCCTTGGGTGGTCCCCTTCAAAAATAGCTAAAAGAATTGAAATCCGTTAAAAACTCTGGTTGCCATGGCAACAAAAGTGAAATTTTAAAAAAATCTTTAAAAATCTTCTCCTCCTGACCCAGAAGGCATAGAGCCTTGATATTTTGCATGAAGCATCAGTATATTGACCTCTTTCAAAATAGCTAAAATCATGATCCTCGGATCCCCAGGGGCGGAGCCCCGGAGGGGGGGGGGGTTATATAGAAATAAAGAACGATTTTTTATATGACTTCTCCTCTCAAACCAAAAGGCTGATTTGAACCAAATTTGGCAGAAATGTTCCTTGGGTGGTCCCCTTCAAAAATAGCTAAAAGAATTGAAATCCGTTAAAAACTTTGGTTGCCATGGCAACAAAAGTGAAATTTCAAAATAATCTTTAAAAATCTTCTCCTCCTGACCCAGAAGGCAGAGAGCCTTGATATTTTGCATGAAGCATCAGTATATTGACGTCTTTCAAAATAGCTAAAATCATGATCCTCGGGTCTCCAAGGGCGGAGCCCCGGGGGGGGGGGGGGGTTATATAGAAATAAAGAACGATTTTTTAAATGACTTCTCCTTCCAATTCACAGGGCCAATTTGAACCAAATTTTGCAGAAATGTTCCTTAGGTGGTCTCCCTTAAAATTAGCTAAAAGAATTGAAATCCGTTAAAAACTTTGGTTGCCATGGCAACAAAAGTGAAATTTCAAATAATCTTTAAAAATCTTCTCCTCCTGACCCAGAAGGTGTAGAGCCTTGATATTTTGCATGAAGCATCAGTATATTGATCTTTTACAAAATAGCTAAAATCATGATCCTAGGGTTTCCAGGGGCAGACCCAGGCGGGGGGGGGTGTATAGGCAGGAAGCATCAGTTCATAGACTTCTTTCTTATTTCTGAAATTATAACCCATGGAAAAAGTTTTTTCCTTCTTTCAAATCAGCACTAAAGCCTTGGAATTTGTAATTTAGACTTTTGGATCCCCAGGTTCATAGTCTTTATATGTAATTGTGGCCCACTTGTCTCATAATCCTAACCTTAACATGAAATTAGACTCATGAAAGAAAAAGAGCCTTTATCTCAGGTGAGCGCCCCAGGGCCAACGGCCCTCTTGTTTAATAATTGATACAAAAAAATTGTGATCTACAGACCGAAAGACCGTCAAGTGCAAAGCAATAAACCTATTCTTCTTTGAAGGTTGGCATAATTTTCATGCTTAAAGCGCACAATATCCGGGACACTTCAGATTAGCTCCTTTTTTGGTTTATCTTTTGACCAATAATGGACATTTCTGATCTAGCACTTTTCAGACTTCTTTCAACGTGGGGTACGTAAAAAGACAACTGTAAATAACGCCAAAGAAGTATTTATTACTTCATCTTTTTGTATCGATGTTTTCAGAATTCTTTTCATTTGTTTTTAATTTCACTTCTTATTTCAATTCTCAATTGCGAATCAATTACCAATACAAGCCTGAAATTTTAATCGACAAAACCAACTTAGGCTTTCTCGTCGGATGCGTTGAACAACAGTGCCATGAGATGTGATGATAACAAACTTAAAACACTGTCACGAAACATCATGCTTAACGTCGTTGCGGAGAGAAAATTCTATGAAGGTAAAATGTCCTCCATATATTGTTAATGTTAAGATAAGTTGTTTTTTTTTTCAGTGAAGTGTTTTGGTGCCCGTCATGGTATTATTCTTTATCTATAACTTGATTCAATATTAGTACATATAATTTCACTGCATTACTCGTAATATTTCACGACAGATTGAAGGTCCAAATGTATGCTTTTGGTATATCCCAGCCCATATAAGAAGTATAAAAGAGCCCAGGGACAAGAACTTCCAGTTACACAAGGTAGGTCTGATGAGGAAGTCTGGTGTTTAATATTGCTCTAAAGGATACTGAAAATATTGTATAAAGCGACCACTGAAGGGACCAAAAAGAATGATCGAAATACGCTTTGTTTTGATTTCATAAAGAAATTATTACAGAAGTCTCGCTTAATCGTAGGCTGTTGGAACTCATTAGAATCGTCTCAGTGAGATAGAAGATTCTAATGAGTTCTAACAACAAAGGAATTTGTCACGATTTTTTTTAAGAAATGATTTTACTTCTAAAGTGATTTTGCCGTCAGAATAGGGATTTCGATTATTTCGCTTAATGCAAGTGACTGCTAAATAGACGTGGTGGCTCGGTCAAGATCGCTTCTACGTCTGATATCTATAGGAGAACTCACATATGTGATAGCTTTTACCAGAGGGAGGTTTGTCTCTTCGTTTCCCAAAGTTTACGACCAATGTGCTTCATGTCGATTGATAAGGTTCTTTTTACAAAAGATGAAACCAATCAACCTAGATAAAAAAACAACTAAGAACGAATTAAAACCATTGTGACACCCTCGGGTGTAAAGAACTACCTTGGAAATCAGTAAAACAAATTATGGAAAAAGCGATTTGGATTTAATCTAGCAGACGTGAAACAGAGATAACAGTTATAAAACAAACATTTAACACTTGTCATGCTGAATTTTACCTTTTGTGTAGAAATATATTGAATTCATGGAACGGAAGACACTGACAGGCTCTAATTGTTAAAATTAATATACAACCCTGACTTGAATAAGTCTTCCTGGAGGTATAGACTAAGAACAGATTGCACATGAATGCAGTCTGATCTTAGTCTATACTTCCTGCTAAAGCAGGAAAATTCCAGACTCAGCATGGTATGAGTTAATATGGTAGAATGTTACCTGTTAAAATACTGAAGGTCCTGCAATAGCGAAAATTTTTAACCTATAGTCAGATAAGGCTTGATACTCCTTTTTGTTTCAGATGGTTCCCTTAATATTCTTAAATAGCAAAACAATAGATGTCGGCATGTACCTTACAATAATCTACTTTCTAACGACAATACATGTTAGGACTGAATACCTTAGTTTTGTCTTTATCCCATTCAATCAAACAACTGACAACACCTTAAACCATCTAGTAAAAGATATAGCATCTAGTAAGGAACCAAGTGGGAACCTGAATTTTAGGTGGGACCAATTATCGACCTATATCGCGCCATTATTACGTTTAAGGTCATATACGGGTAGCATTTGGTACACAAGTACGCCTATTTAGGACCTTTTTTCTTTCAAGATCGACAAAAGCATAAAGGACTCATTTATCTTCTAATTGGGACCTACATAAGTAGCACGTGGGACGTACATACACAATTCAACAATACAGCACATATAGCCTGACAACAAAAACTCACAGAAAGCATGTGAATAAATGCATTCAGAAATAAAAGACGCAGCACGAAAACCCGTTAAATTACCATTGTACTCATAGAAGATATATAAAACAAGATATATAAAAAAACTCAACTGTTTCCCAGTTGATATATATTTCATACATTAGTTGGAAATTTTGTCTAGATACTTTGAAAGGTAACATAAATTAAATTCAAAACACTTTTCAAACATTTCTGTTTCCACCGTTCTGTTTACTCTCAGCAGAATGTCTTTCGTCGGGGGCCATATGGGTCCTTCATTGATGGTTAAATACACGTTATACATTCTATGGACCAAGAAAAGAATATCTAAGAAATAAAAACTTCAATAGACATGTATTTATTCTATTTTTTGTTATGATTATTTTCAATGTTGTTATGGTTTTTGATTTTGCAGTTTTATCACTTTTATTAGATTGACACGAATACTTTATTGGTCCAACAATGGTTCCATGTGGGCCTTTTATAGCAGTTTCTGCACAAATGGAACCCATATTACCGTGCTTACTTGAACAAGTTTTAAAAACAAATGTTTCGAGCGACAACTTTTCGACGCTCACATAGTTTAATACAATAATACAAGTTTCGGAACTGTAATTGCAGTTGACGGCAAAGTTGAAGGCATTGATGATGGAAAAGGGATCCATGCTCTTACAGTACCAGCCACTTGGGGACCGGCCCAACTTCTTCCGAATTGCGTTTTCAAACCCAGCAGTGACCACGTGCGACATTGACGCAGTTATACAAGAGTTAGTGAAGCTTGGGGAATCATCCGATTAATCCGTATGAGAAGAAAAGACTAAGCCCTGAATTCGTATATCAAAATTTACATGTACTCACAAAGATGTGATTGATCAGGCTGAAACCACAACTTTTTTTTCTGCTAGAGAAAGTTCGGCTTTCAGATAATGGTGTAATTTACAAATATTATTCACGATTAACGAAACGCACTACTTATTCTAATATTATATTTCGTGATACAAAACGATTTTCACGTGTACTTTTAATTAATTTGAGCAAAAGTGTATAATGCTATAAGCATTGCTTCGGAGCCTCTGAGTTTCAACGTTTCATTCAAAACCTCTCGTAAATACTTGTCTCCTAACCGTCCCAATCTGCCCTGGTTACTTTTCGAATGATTTTCTGCATAGCGGCGACGAATGAATTAAATATTTACTGTTATATATCTAGTTTTCGACACTAGAAAATTTCTTGTTTAGATCATAAATTGAGTGCTAAATAGGTGAAAGGTCCGATATCAATTGAAACCAGTCGATGGAAAAACACTGGTATCGCCAAGAAGTCGTAACAAATAAGAACAATTGTATGGCTAAATGATGCATTGCCATCAGACTCTCTCGATGCCCATGACCTTGCGTAATGGTTGAAAATATCATACATAGGCTGATATATATGTGGTCATGTCTAACAAGCAATTGCAAATAACAGACAAAAACAAGCAAACGTAAACCAAAGATCAGCCTCATCTACCGTCTTCATTGTTATGGTATTGAATTGAAAGCTAAACGTTTTAACGCGTCTGTGCGAAGCAGATATTTATCCAAAATGTTCAAAATGTCAAGAGAAAGGTCAATTCATCTATGCGGGTTTTTTTTATCCTTTTGATATATATTTAATGTTAGAAAATTGCAAACAGATTTGAATATTTCAAAATCGAAATTTTGTCAGAAAACGAATAATTTATTCTATAGAGATTGGGATTATAGAGGTATATTTTACTGTCTCATAGGAGAAACAAGTCATATATTTTAAAGTCCATTTAGACAGCCCACACAAAAACATAGCGAATTCTAACCTTATCATATTGACATTATATTTAATACAATTCGTGCTTTATTTGAACAGAGTTATGCCCTTTGCAAATTTAGCATTGACTATAGGTGATCACAGACTTGTTTTCCAATCTTTTCTACAGATAGACCTCTGTCGTAAGGACGGAGTCGTTTATCCGTTCGAGACATTTAAACGACGACTGGAATTGTGATCGACTCCCTGAATTTAAAAACGCCAACATTCAATCAAATATTGCAAACAATGATAAGTTCGCTTAAAGAAATGCTGGTATTGATGTAGGCTTTTTCGCGACGTTGCAATTTCGTGGACTAAAAGTCATTTTGATCTGGCCTGATTAAGATGATTGACCGACTATAAATTTTTCGTCATTATAGTTTGTGTAATTGATACTTGGCAATCGATGATTTGTTGCATTTTACATCCCATGGTATACGTTAGACCTTTTATGACAAAGTGTGTCTAACATACCAGCGAAAAAACTCAAGTATTTTCATGAATCATTTTGTATCGAAGTTAATGTGAATTTGGCCGATGGGACATATTTTCCATAAAAAGTATATATACTTTTTCCTCCAAAAATTGAAAGTATAAGTAAAAAGGATTCGGGAAAAAAGGGGAAAAAAATCTGTATTCTATAATCTAATGCATTTCACACGAGTAAGAAAACGAAGGTAGAGTTAAGCTTTTCCTAAAAATGGTATCCATATTGAAAATTACGTTCACTTAAAAAGCGCTAAACAATCTTCGGGTCTCTTACAGCATGCAAGCAGTCCAGCCAGTACTATTTTGATTGGTGCGTGCAATACGTGCACGTATGAAACTTAACTCTGAATTATCAAAGTACTGAAAGTACTGTAAGCTAGCAAAGCATGGTTGAATTTAGAAAACATTCCCTTGTTGAATAGAAAACATTGTGGACATTGAGGAAATTGCTTGTACAAGCAATTTCTTCATTGTCCGCAATGTTTTCCAAAGCTTTTTTCCAAGTGCTTAAAAAGCGGAATTGATTGAGAATATGTTAATAGCGTACTTTTGACAGAGTTCACTCTAATTTGAATAGAGTTTGAGATATTCCTGTAATACATAAGAACTCTTTTGAATGGCGTAGGCATTTAACGGATTTAGTGGTTAAACCTCCAGTGGCAGTTTGCACTCGTCGAACTTTGAGACGACCTCAAAATTTCGTCTGTTTACTTAAGCCATCAAAGCTGACGCTTTGCTAGCTAATAAATCATCTACATAATTGCATTGAAATCATAGGACTAAAGGTACTACGATAAACAATTCCAGGTTTACATTTAGTTTGAAAATTTATCCTATAAACGACTTTGACTTAAAAGGGAGAAGCAGGTAGTGTAGACCAAGATCAGACTGCACATATGTGCAGTCTGATCTTTGTCTATTCCTCCTGCCAAAGAGGGAATATTCCGGGTTCAGCATGATTAAGATTAAGTTTATCAAAGATCTTCGATTACTAGTTACCGTTTTATGCAGAGATACGCACGCTAGCAAAGTTATCCTTCAGTTTTTGTGAAATAATCAATATATCGATTTATTGTTATTCAGTGTTGTGATTTGTTGATTGTAGCAATTAAATATTGTACGTGATTCAAGCTTTTAGATTATCAATCGATCAGAATATAGTCGTAAAGACTTCCATAAACGTATAGAACAGGCAGAAATTAGAGATTAAGATCATAAACTGAAAGGTGAAGAGAGATAATTTGCCTTACAGAGAAATAATAATGGAGCTAACGTCTGACCTACTACCATAAGGCAGTCCAAACTGCGGACTACAATTTAAAGTTAATGACATTTTTAGTTTTTTCCATTTTCTTTGTAAGACTATTTTGGAATTGAAAGCACGTTCTTCTTTTCAAATAATAATTTTCCAATCGTTTTCTTAAGGGGCGTCAAGAGGGTTATTGTGTTCGACTTGATTAGGTTTGTCACATGACATTTTATTCCAATGCTTTGCCCGGCTTGTCCCATTTTCTCCTCGAGAACGAAAATCAAGGCAGTGCAGCTATGAAATATGTAACAAGCTATTTTACCGGTACTACTCAACTGGCTAATATTGAAAGTACAAAAACAAACTTTATCAAAACAAAAAAGCAAGAAGAGAAAAAACAATAACAAATGAATAAAAAGAAAGCAATAGCAAAGAAGCATTGTCATAGACAAAAAATAATATCAACCGCAATTACATCCATCTACAACAGAAGTATCGATCGAAATAATAAATAAATACTGCTACTTAACCTTTGTTTGTCTAAGTTTTAGACTTGTTTAATTTTAAAGAAGTTGCAGACGACAATTAAACATGAGTGTAATTTTAAAAGCAACCAACCCACAGGGTAGAAATATTGTGGGAAAAGAAGAATTTGCTTGGCACAAGCAATTTCTTCTTTTCCCACGATATTTTCCCAGGTATAAAAATCACTGGGACATAAAACAATGGATTGCGCAGGTATTGTGCAGGTAAGCGTTAACCCGGTTTACAATATTCTTTTGTTTGCTTGCTTTCAAACTATGTAAAGTTTAGATGCTAGTCCACACGTTTCTTATTCGTAAAGGCCCATACTTGACGCTATACTTCCGTAATTTGATAATCTCCTTTTATCGAGTTTCTGCAGTTTGGAACTTCTGCTGGTAATATGCGTTTGACCTTTTATAACACATCCGTAGGGGGTCATTCCGGTTATAAGAATTACCCAATTCTCCGTAGTATAGAGAGACAAAGGAATTAATTACAATCCAATTAACCATAATGTTATTAAAGCAGTGCCAGAAGGCAAACAAGAGACGTGTCATAGAAAAGTAAGGCATCAGGCATTTTACAGAGTGTCCGAAATTTTAGAGACGGTGACACAACTGAATTAAAAATTTCTTTTGCTACGCTGGCGTTATTTTGTAAAATTTATTTCCAGGAACATGCAACAAATAGACTTGTTGGTTGGAGACCTAAACGTCATCTCGACGTATAAGTCCCGAAACAAACTTTAATGGTTAACATAAACGTCGGAGTTCAAATTTGTCTTCCTGTCAAAACCAATGATTTAATTGGTCAAAATACTTGTTTTTGATTGGCATTCGATGTGTTGTGTAAAGAGGGTAATCAATAAGCGATTATGTTTTATAGGATTAATCCAACGTGTCGCAAATTAACATTAAAAGATGAGGCTTTGTAGAGTTTAAGATGGTGAGAGTAATAAAAGTTAGAATTTTATTAATACCCTTGTTACTGTTATCTATTTGTGTAATGTGATAAGACCTGCTTCTCTCGCAATAACACTGTTCAGTTTATTTGTTTTGTTTTAATCGATTGATGATGCTATACGGTAAAATGATTGTAACATTTCGACTATAAAGTAACTTGATTAAATACAATTAAATAAGAAAGGCCTGTTAATTTTTCAGATAAAGGTTGTAACTGGAAGTCCTGCAGAAATATAGTTTATAACTAAATATAGAAAGTATTAGAAGTCGAAATAGCCAATTTTCGGTAGGAAGTTATTATGTAGAAAATGTTGATAGATTTGATTGATCGCTGGCCCCTACTATTGACTCCGCTGGCCTTGCGAAGTAATTTTTCAATACTAAACGGAATTTTGCAAAATTAATGTTCAATTATACGAAGAGTGGATGGTTGGCGACAGTCGCAAAACCAACAAAGATACTTGACATAAATGTCGCTCAATTTTGAGTTCTAAGTTCACCTCCGTAATTTGCAGGGTCAGCTTTACCTAATAAAAAACAAACATGAAACACTTTTGTACAAACATGACTGAGTCAGTCTCGGCGAGACCAGCCATGTCACATTGTAAATGCACAAATATTTAGTCAGAGCACTGGATGTAGCGTTAGCTAGCAAAGCATGATTTTCTTAATAATCTTCATTGTCAAAGATTATCATGATATATAATTTCAAGTTGATGGAAATTAGAAACTCTTTGCCTTGTAGGTTAGAAATTTTGGGGTCATTGAAGAAACTGCTTGTTACAAGCAATTCCACATTGTCCACAATGTTTTCCAAAGGCTTTTTTCTTGAGAAAGGAATGGGTTAAATAGCATGCTTTTGAAGGAGTTCTGTACAATTTGAATAAAGTTAATTCATGTGGCGATTCACATAGTGAAGACTCTGATCAGCCCCTATTTGAACAAAATATTTTTAAGTGAACCACAAATACATAGGAGATGAATTTGCAGTAAGAATTTCGAATATTCCCTAAAAATACAAGAACCATTTTTAAGTATTTAGTGGCTAAGCCTCAAGTAGTAGTTTGGACTCGTTGAACTCTGAAAAGACCTCAACATTTTTTCTGTTGAATAAGCTATCAAAGCTGGCGTTTTGCTAGCTACAGAAGGTAGGATACGGTAGAGGTCAACGAGAGGCACTTTCTTTAGAAAAGACAAGAGTAATGATTCTAAATGCATTCTACATGCATAAAATTTGCACAAAGAAAATAGTTTGAGTAAGAGGACCAGATTCGATTATTTCCACTCTTCACAGAAAACTACTTGTAGCTTGATGTGTCTCAAATAATTATCGATGGTGTTTATTCAGGAATATGCAGTAATATCGCAATTTTAAGTTCGAGAAATAGCGCTGTTTTATACTGACGAATTAATCCATTCAACCAGTCCATCAAATAATTAAAGATCGACGATTTACGAATCAATCTCCATTCATAAACAAATATCGTGTACGAAATTGCAAATTTCTGCCGATTCCTTGTCAGAAATCCACTTAAAACTGATTGAAGTTCCCTGAATTACGGCCTATTAATGCAAAACCTTGCACAATGATTAATTCACAGAACAGTTGAAAACAAATTAATTTGAAATAGAAAATTCTCTCTCGGTTTAAAATTGAACAACCATAAACAAATTTTAAACGAACCAAATTAGTAGTAATACTTCAATTCCAGAATAGCTTTTTAATGCTGATTACAACAGCGAAAGTCAATATAGCCAATCTTGCTCAAGCTACCACCTCTATTAAGAGACCACTTTCATTAAGAGACCACTATCAAAAACCACTTTCCGAAAAACAAAGGATCTGCATAATTGTATGTTTTTGCTGATATAATCATCAAAGCTTAATCCTATGTTTATAGATCTCATTAGAATCGTCTCAAATCTAATTAGTCCATTGAAAAAGGATCGAGTTTAATTGCTGCAATGATTTATGTATGCAGTGGCACCGATCCCTAATACACGTAAATGTTACAACAAAGTGAATTAAGCGACCTTTCTCTTAAACCGTTACCAGACGGCATACTCTCAGACTGGCCCAAATTTAAAGAATTTGCAGACGACAATTCAAACTTTATAAACTGTTAGATTTTTAAACTTTCTGAGTAGAAAACATTGTAAGAAATGAAGAAATTGTTTGTCACAAGCAATTTCTTCATTTTACACGATGTTTCATAACTGTTTTTCTTGAGGTGTGTCCAAAAGCGTCACTGTGTGGGAATGGGTTAAACGACCACATTTTGACCGACCCTTGAGTGGTTGCTTAATATAAGGCTTAATGTAATATTAAGAATGCTGCTTGGGACTTGTATTATAATTCAAGAGATTCTTTCATCGGAAAGGTAGAAAGTGGCGAAACACGTTTTGAATATCTTTTGATCTAGTATCATTTTGGCTTCATTTCAATTTCAATGAATCATTTATCATTGAGATTATCAAGTTATCAGAATTTATTCAACTGTAATGGTTTTACTTATAATAAACATATTTGTAGCCGTACATAATCGCACTCAACAACAACAAAAAAGTATCAACAATGTATAGAACTGATACAGATATGGTAGATGGCGTTATTTTCACGGTAAAATGATGTCACGACAAAAATAAGTCTAGAATGATTAGGAAAAAACCGTTGATTTTTAGACGAATTTCGTAGGATTCTTTTATCAATCTGTCTAGGCTGTTACGTCACTTAAGACTGTTACGTCATTCTTTATGTGAACTGATAAATAAAATTATGGCCACATTTTGGGAAACCTATCTGATTTTCTTAGTGTGTGTGTGAGTGTTTTGTTTTGTTTTGAATTGCTTTATTTATTTATTATTATTTAAGAAAACAGTGTTACCTTTACTTTCATGTTCGAGCGTTTACTTTCCAGTGACTTTTCATGTCTACCGTTTTAATTTTAAAGAAACTCTAAAACTTACATATTTGATATTGGAACCAACATGGTGGAAAAGGTATACATTTTAGACAGTTTCAAGAGACTCTAAAATCTGCGATTAATGCACTCAGAGATTTAAAAAGTTTCAGCACGGCCATCCTATTCACTGCAAATATAATCATTGCTGGGCGAAGAAACAGTAGCCCTTAACCCATTATAAGACGACTCAATTTTAAGGCCGCCGTCATAGCGCAGTTGGTAGCGCGTCGGACTGTCAATCTAGAGGTTCCGGGTTCGATCCTCGACGGTGGCACTCATCCTTTCCGACTTTTTGTCTCCTACCAATGGGTTGATAATCGTAGACCTATGTGGGATAGCAGCTGGAGGCTAGGAAGGGTACTGGTGTGAGAAATACCAGGAATCCATTGTTAGGTGCTCCAGCCGCCGCGATATAACTGAAAGATTGTTGAAAGCGGCGTAAAACCCCATTCAAACAAACAAAATTTTAGATTCAATGAGTTGCAGAAGATAATTTAAATCTTTGACATTTTATTTTATCTACTTTCTAGGTAGAAAACATTTAGTGAAATGAAGAAATTGATTATTGGAAGCAATTTCTTTAATGTACACAATGTTTTCCTAACTCTCTGTGTGTCTTTCTGTGTTTTCTTGAGGGGCGTCAAAAAGCGTCATTGTATGGGAAGGGTTAAACGTGTTACAACAGTTTTTGTGTGTGAGGGGGATATTTCGACTGTGCTGTGAAATAGTATCCATGGATAGCAAATTCGTCAGGATCAGCGAACCCCATATATCGTCCATCAGCATTAGTAACCTAAGCGATGCTGAACATCCATACACTAAAAAGCACGACATACTTTCGTCATCGACCCTTCAATATTAGTACTTACCAGTAGAAATGTCTAGGTCAAGGAATCAATGACTAGTCAATTAAGAGATGAAGAGAATATTTTTTGTTTTCACGGAGGTATGAACCGAAAAACCTAATCACACTGTGTGAATACGCCATGAAATAAAAAAATATTCTCTTCATTTCTTATAATTTAATAGCATCGAGCGAAAAAAGCAAAACTTTACATATTTGTGCCTTTTTGTACGAGACTAATTTGTAAGCATACAAAATGGCTGCGTGCTCAAAATTTTGTTCGTGGAGTTATGAATAATGCAAAAACTTATAATTTAATAGCATCGAGCGAAAAAAGCAAAAACTTTACATATTTTGTGCCTTTTTGTATGGGGCTATTTTGTTAGCATACAAAATGGCTGCGTGCTCAAAATTTTTTGTTCGTGGAGTTATGAATATTTTTTTCGACCAATCAGAACGCTCGTTTTTGATAGATGAAACTAAAAATTATTTTTATTCCAAATGCTAGGACGTTCCCTGCTTATGTATTTATTCGTGCAAGGTCCTCTGAGATAATCTTCGTGTGTCTTTCTCTGAATCGAAAGAGCCAATGGACACTAAGAGTTGTTTGACAGACTAATGGGTACGTCAGATAGTTTAGACACATTAGTTATAATGTAACATGGAGCGTGTATTCCCTGAAGGCCAACTTGTTTATTCCAAGTAATATATGATGTAATTATTTTTCTGTATTACTTTGTAGTCAGGCCATTGGCATTGCATAGAAGATGCTTCATAAAGAACTATCCGGGTTCATCTCAGATAGAGCTTTGAAATGATATATTTATATCAACCTGATATTACGTTTTCTTGGCGAAATTGTACTTAACAAGTTAAATTACTTGCGTTTTATTCAGTTTTTTTTTAAAATCTTGTTATCTATTGATGCAATTGACCGATCAAATAACCAATCGATTTATGAAATCATCCATTGAAACTAGAAATGAGTTTTGGACATTGACCGCCATTTATGTTTACAATTTGTTTATATGTTTACTGTTAGTTCGGCGACTTAAACGTCGTTAGTACATCGCAAACCAAACCATTCTTTTTAGTTACATGCTACTGGCCATAATTTTTTTCTAAATAACGCCGTTTAAAATCGAAGCGGGACCTCCTGTTGAAGTCAATGGGTGTGGCCTAAGGAGTTAATGGGTGTGGTCAGCGATTTGTCAATTTGAAAGTTTCAATAAAAGTTTTCGAATATTTGGTTTCATTTTTGTATTATTGCAACTATCGTAATGCCTCTCGGAGCACTCCAATGTGTGAAACCTTTAATCAAAGTGGGTTTCGTTGTTGTTGTTCTTGTTCTTGTTTTTTATATTTTTACCATTCCCTAAATCCCTGCAACACTTTTAATTCTCAAATTTTCAATTTAAAAATGTAAACATTGACGCATGCACATGTCTTTTTTTACATTATTCCAAATTGATTTATACGAAATTGATAATATAGATTATTCTCAAAAGCGAGTACGGCGACTCCATTTTGCTGATTATTTTTTATTTTCTTATCAAATCTTGAATGAGCAATGTAATCATTCTTTTGAATAGTTGTTTCTTATTTATTCCTTCTACCATAAATTCACAAAAATCAATCATTATCAAAACATTTCAATTTCAAGACGTTAACCCAAAACTGTTAAATATGTTTCAAAATACCTTTCAAAATAAAGAGAAGTATCATATTTCAGAGTGCATTGCAATTGTCCCATAAATTGTAAACATTAAACAAGAGGCCCATGAGGGCCTGAGACGCTCTACTGGTTATCAAGTTTTCCGTTAAAGAAATCTGATATTTAAGGAAGTTAAATACTCAAAGAAGAATGCATAAAGAAAAAAATAACAGGACTTTATCCCTTTTATCATTTTGAGCAACAATCCTAAAGGCCCCCTTTCCCGTGTTTCATGACAGATGCACTCCATTTCCAAAAGAAAGTTACCTTATGACCCTACAATCATCCTGTGAAATTTTCATCAGAATCTGACAATAATTGTGGACTTTATCACATAAACAGGATTGTTTTGAATGAAGATCCATAAGGCCCCTTTTCCTGTGTTTTCTGATGGATCAATTTCGTTCCAAAAGGAACTTTCCTTACAACCCTACGATTGTCCTGTGAAAGTTAAAAGACAATTTAATAATGATTGTGATCTTCATCACATGCACAAGACTGTTTTGAATGATCATCTGTAAGGCCCCATTTCCTGTGTTTCGAATGCCACAAATATTCCATGAATCTTTGAAGAGAATCCGATAAAACTGTTGACTTTATTGTGTTAACAAAGATATTAAAATCAAGTTCTCATAAGGCCCCTTTTCGTGATATTTTACTGTTGGTCTTATCATTCTGTGAAAGTTAAAAGTGAATCCGATGAAATATGGGGACTTCATTATGTTTACTAGAATATCTAAAAAAGAAAAAATCATATGGCCCCTTTTTACATGATACTTGATGGATTGTACCCAGTTCTGAAAAGAACCATTTAAGTGATTGTACAATCATTCTGTAAAATTTTGAAGTGAATCCGGTGAAATCAAGGGACATCATTGTGTTAACCAGAATATTTAAGAAAGTTTTATCATAAGGCCCCTTTTTATGTGACACTTGCCATAATCAAATCCACTGTCAAAATCAACAATCGTAATGATGGTACAATCAATCATGTGTAATCTGTGGAATTTATTGTGTTAATGAGTTTATAGTGAAATCTTCATAGGGCCCCTTTTCCCATGATACTTTACAGAACATAGGGCCCCTATGACAAACCAAATTCCAAAAGGAACAATTCTAATGAAGGTACAACCATTCTTTAAAAGTTTAAGAGAATCAATGAAAACAGTGTACTGAATTGTGTCAAGAATGTTTGTAATAAAATTTTGATAAGGCCCCTTTTCCCGTGAACTTAACAAATCAGACCCAATATACAAAGGAACAATCCTAATGATAGTTTAGAGAAAATGATAAAGACTGAGGACTTTATTGTGATAAGAATGTTTTGTAATAAAATTTTCATAAGGTCCCTTTTCTTGTGTCACTTAACCGATCAGACCCAACTCACAAAGGAACAATCCAAATGATGGTAGAATTATTCTATTAAAGTTTAAAGAGATTCTGATTAAGACTGAGGACATTCTTTTGTTAAAGAGGATTTGGTAATAATTTTTCATACAGCCCCTACTCCTATGATACTAGACAGAACAGACCCAATTTGGTAAGAAAAATCCTAATGATAATACAAACATTCTGTGAAAGTTTGAACAGAATCCGATGAAAACTGCGGACTTTATCTTGGTGTAAAGATTTATTTTTCCTGTGATACTTGAAGGATCAGGTCTCATGTCAGCATCAACAATCATTATTATTGCACAAAGATTCTGCAAAGGTTTGAAGAAAATCTAATGAAAGCTCTGGACTTGGTTACAAGGATTAAAGATAACATTCTCAAAAGGCCATTTTTCCCATGATACTAGACAGATCAGGCCTTATTTGAAAAGAAAGAATCCTCATGATGGAACAATTATTCTGTGAAAGTTTAAACAGAATCTGGTGAAAACTGTTGACTTTATTGTGGTACAAGGATTTTAAAATTAAATTTCATAATGCTCCTTTTTCTTTGATACCTGATGGATCAGGTCCAATGTCAACATCAACAATCATTATTATTGCACAATTATTCAGTGAATGTTTAAAGTAAATCCAATGAAAGCTCTGGACTTGGTAACAAGGATTTATAAATGAACATTTAATAAGGCCCCTTTTTCCCGGGTTTCTTGACAGTTCAAACTCTGTTATGTAAAGAATGATCATTATGACCTTTCAATCATTCTGTGAAAGTTTCAACGAAATCTGATCAAAGCTGTGGGCTTCATTGTGATAACAGGGATTTTTATTGAATTCTCATATAGCCCCTCTTCCCATGTTACTTGATGGATCTGAACCAATTCCAAAGGGAACTATACTTACAAAAGTACATGTATATTTATTCTGTTTGAGTATAAAGACAACCCTATGAAATCTATGGACTTAAAAGCATTAATTAAGAATTTTTTATTTGAATTTTCCTAAGTCCCGTTTTCCCATGTTTCTCGATGGATCATACCCAATTTAAAAGGAACAATCCATATGATGGTACAATCATTCTGTGAAAGTTTGAAGTCGATCAGGTGAAATCTTTAGCCATGATGTGTTAACTAAGATTTTTTTATTATATTTTCATAGGTCCCCTTTTCCCATGAAGCTTTATGTATCAAACCCACTTCCGAAAGGAACAAATCATTTAATGTAATAATCATTCCGTTAATGCTAATAGAGAATTTGTTGAAAACTGTGAACTTTATTGATTAAGAGGATTGCTTTATTAAATTTTCATAAGGCCCCCTTTTCCCGTGGTCCGTGACTGATCATACCCAATTTTGAAAGAAATAATCCATATGATGGTACAATTATTCTCTGAAAGTTTGAAGTCGATCAGGTGAAATCTAGGGCCATGATGTGTTAACTAAGATTTTTCTTATTAAATTTTCATAGGTCCCCTTTTCCCATGAAGCTTGATGGATCAAACCCACTTCCGAAAGGAACAATCCATTTCATGTAATAATCATTCCGTGAATGCTTATAGAGAATTTGTTGAAAACTGTGAACTTTATTGATAAAGAGAATTGTTTTAATAAAATTTTCATAAGGCCCCCTTTTCCCGTGGTCCGTGACTGATCATACCCAATTTTAAAAGGTAAATCCGTATGATGGTCCAACCATTCTGTGAAAGTTTGGAGAGAATCCGATGAAAACTGAAGACTGTAGATTGATAACCAAGATTTTTGAAATGAATTTTAATAAGGCCCCTTTTCCAATGTTTCTTCACGGATCATACACAATTTTAAAGGAACGATCCTTATGATGTTGCAATCATTTTGTGAAAGTTTGAAGAGAACTCGATGAAAACTGTGGAATCTAATTTATTAATGAGGATTTTTCATTAAAATTTTTAAGTCCCCCTTTCCCCTGTTTCTGGGAGGATCATACCCAATTTCGGAAGGAACAATCCTTGTAATAGTACAATCATTCTGTGAAAGTTTGAAGAGAATCCGATGAAAACTGTGGAGTCTAGAGTGTTTACGAGGATTTCTTAATAGATTTTCGATTAAATTTTGAATAGGCCCCATTTTCCGTGTTTCTTTGAAGATCATATCCACTTCCGAATCGAACAATCCTAAGGATGGTACAATCATTCTGTGAAAGTTTGAATAGAATCTGATAAAAACTATGGACTCTAGAGTGTTTACAATGATTTTTGATTAAATTATCATAAGGCCTATTTTTTCATGTTTCTTGGCGGATCATACGAAAATTCGAAAAGAATGATCCTTATGATGGTACAATAATTCTGAGAAAGTTTGAAGAGATGAAAACTATGGACTCTAGAGTGTTAACGAGAATTTTTTAATTAAACTTTAATAAGGCACCTTTTCCCGTGTTTCTTGACGGATCGTACCCATTTTCGAAAGGAACGATCCTTATGATGGAACAATAATTCTGAGAAAGTTTGAAGAGAATCCGATGAAAACTGAGGAGTCTAGAGTGTTTACGAGGATTTCTTAATAGACTTTTCGATTAAATTTTAAATAGGCCCCATTTCCCGTGTTTCTTGACAGATCATATTCACTTCCGAAAGGAACAATCCTTAGGATGGTACAATCATTCTGTGAAAGTTTGAATTGAAACTGATGAAAACTGTGGACTCTAGAGTGTTAACGAGGATTTTTAAATTAAATTTCATTTAGGCCCCTTTTCCCATGTTTCTTGACGGATCTTACCAAAGTTCGAAAGGAACGATCCTTATGATGGCACATAATTCTGTTAAAGTTTGAAGGGAATCCGATGAAAACTGTGGACTCTAGAGTATTAACAAGGATAAGTTTAACTGACGGACGACGGACGCACGCACGGACGCCGGACGGGAAAAATCCATCGCAATAGCTCTAGTGGCCTTCGGCCAGTAGAGCTAAAAACTGAGAGAAAGGCACAGAAAAGGCTTAAAAGCCATACCCCTTTGAATTAAGTGAGGTTTTGAGTAAACTTGGTTTCCGTGGCCCCCACCCCTCTGTTGTGATTTCTACACAGAGAGACAAAGTGTCTTCAAAATTTCATCTACTTGAAATTGTTAAGAGCAACTCCTTTCAATTTGAATCAGTCTAAATCTTATAGTCTTGTAGAGCGTTAAACGGTAAATTACAAATTAATAGCTCTCAACAGGGAAAATCTAAGGCGAAAATTAAAAGTTTCATTAAAATTCTTTATACAAATGGATGCTTTTCTTGTTAATATCGACATAAAAAGTTAACTACAACGACTGTTTAAAGCAAACATTTTGATCTTGACCTTTTATGCACAGGTCATTCATGTCAAAGGTATTGATGAAAGTGACCCTCGTATCAAAAATAGTCTCAGAAAATGTTTTGTCTCAGAGTCAAAAATACACAGAGCGTAATATTACAAGACATTAAGGACCTTTTTGCCATCCTCACGCGTGAAGGGATATCGAGATCATCATTAAGTAGAACGTTGGTCGCCATTGGTACGGCAAGATGTTTTTTGCATGAAATAGCTCAATACAATTAAAATGTTTGTATATATATACATATATATATATATGTATATATTTATATATATATACATATATATATATATCCGAAGTGACTTGTTGGTAAACAGGATGTGCAGCCAGCGATCCGTCATTTTTTACATCTTGTCTTGTTTTTTTATTCTTGATTTGCTATTCTAAAATGATTTCTGAGAATACTTGTGAATACATGTAATTCAATACGGTCATTAAAGTCATTAATTGTTATCTTAAACATAACTTAACGTTCATTCATAAATGACACTTCTTTAACTTATAAACAACAAGGCGTGGGTATATTTTGTTTCACTAGTTGAGAAATGTTATGATTGCATATAAAACATATAAATTGATTGATTGATTGAATGGGGTTTAACGCCGCTTTTAACAGTATTTCAGTCATATCGCGGCGGCTGGAGCACCTAACAATGGATTCCTGGTATTTCTCACACCAGTACTACCACTACATCCTTTCCTAGCCTCCAGCTGCTATCCCACTTAGGTTTACGATTATCCACCCATTGGTGAGAGACAATTGTCGGATAAAACATATAAAGCAGACTGAAATGCAGTAATGAATCTTTACAAAATTTACACAAATATACATCTTATATCTATTTGAGCAAAAGATATGTCTAACTTTTACCAGGTTTGTACGTTTTTGTGTGTGTTTGTGTGCGTGCGTGTGTGTTGTAAATGGTCATTAACGTACAAGATATATTGGGATGAGTAAGTGATATCATTAGAAAATAAATGAATTTGTCAAGTCAATTGTGCATAGTTGTTTTTCAACAAGATTTTCTGTCATGACCATCAGATAGAAAATGCTATCTTAAGTCAAATTATATGAGGACATCGTGTTTGTATCCGATTCCATTCGTTGTAATATAAAGATCATTTCAAATAATTTGATATACAATTTTTTGATAATTCAAATACATAACTAGAGCTAAAAAACAATGTATACAATTCTTTGATAATTCAAATAAATAACTAGATCTAAAATAAAAAACAATGTCTAGGGAGTGGGCGTGTATCAGAATGCACTTCTTCAAAGGGTAAAGAAGGTTAAATCTTTCTTGAATTTTGATTCATTATAATCACAACGTATCGAGAACAACGTTGAATAATTTAAATTAAGGTTGGTCAAGATTCAAGCGGATAGATTGGCTATTTTTTTCCATACCTCTAGAAACAAAATTTTGAAAACAAAACTATATCTTGTATGCTTGCGCGCAAGGTAGACCCTAGAATTGTACCTAATACAAGTAAAATATTTGCTTTTTTTGTGTGTGTTTGATGGCACTAAGTTATAAGAGTTGAAGATGACTTTTTTTCAAAGAGGTATAAACCTATGGCTATTCAAACAGTGCAAGGCTTTGGGTTCATACTTCAACTAGAGCAAAAAATATTTCACTCCATTTCTCAAATAATATCAACCGACTAACACAAAAATCAAAGCCTTTCTCGTCCTTTATCATTTTCCATCCCAACGTTTGACTTCTAATCACCCCTTATAGATCGCAGTACCACTGAATTTTGACAAGCCTTTATTAATTTATTTATTTATTTAATCATTTATTCATTACTTCTGTCTGGTAAAGCGTCAAATAATAATGTTTAAAAAACTAGGGTTACACTTCCATAAAAACTTATATTTGAATACTGAAATCCAGTCACTATTAATAATTGTGTGATAAAAAATATCTTAAATAGCATTGACATTTGTGATGGAAAGAAAGCTTACAAAACATTAGTATTAAAAACCTCAGACAGCGCAGATGTTATTAATAGATGGATGGGAGTGTGTTTATGGCTTCCTATCAATGCTAGCACTTGTGTAATTGTAGGAACAAAACAAAAGGATGTGGGCATCAACCTTTTCCTGTACAAACCAGGGATTTTTCGTCGCCGTGATTTATACTTGAGAGAACTTTGTGGAAAAAGAAGAAATTGCTTGTAATAAGCAATTTCTCCTTTTCCCAAAATGTTTTCTAACCTATAAGATGGTTTCATTCCAAATTGCATCCAACTTTTATTTTCGATTATCTTCTGCAAACTTCTACAATTTGACCTCACTGACGATTCAAAAAACGTGAAAGAGTTAACTGATCCATATTTTAAAGGACGGCGGAGTCGGCCATGCATATGGACCCCCAACAAGGGGGTTCGACTGAGGTTTCAAACCACGTTAGTTTGCTTTATATATATGGTTGCGAACACAAAACAAAATTGAATCGTTGATTGGCGACCTAAACGTCGTTACTAAAACTGGATAGGCTGTAGTTACGATGTTTCAGTTGCCTGAACCAACGAACATGTATGGAATGAATGTTGGAGTTCACCATGATTCCTCTTTAAGAAACTATAAGCCATGTGACAATTCTCTCCCTTCTTCAAGCGCAGCATATCGTCGTTGACATTCTAAAACCTCGTAGCTACAGCTTGATCCAAGTTGTGGTTACGAGTTATTAGAATGCCAATGGCGATATATGGGGTAACATAATGATTCTATCGAGCGCACTTGTAGTGAGCTGTTAAGGTTGATAGAATTGGGTTTAACGCCACTTTTAACAGTATTTCAGTCATATTGCGGAGGCTGGAGCACCTAACAATGGATTCCTGGTATTTCTCACACCAGTACCAGGCGGTAAGCTGTTAAGGACTAGACAGTTTAAAAAAGGTCCGGCACGCATAGTTTCCGATTTGTCTCATACTTTCGGAATTTATTAAATACAACGCACAAAATAAGATAAATCACATATCATTCTTTTGAAAAGGCAACGGCATTTTTCCCCAAAATGATAAATATTTCTGTGGTAAATTGTCAAACACTGATTAACAAATATTAGAAAGGTTATTTTTGAAGGAAAATTCATTTTGACAATACATATTTGATTAGAAACGTTTAATTACAGTTTACGGTTTATATGATTGACTAACTTCGAGGCCACTGACCCAAAGTATACCAAAAATACAAATAAACAACTACATATGTTTGAGCCGATGGGAGATACGCTCATAGTTCCAAACTTTGATTAAATCACAAAGCCCCTATCATAGTGCAGCCCAAATGTAAGCGGTCGACATAGAAATGTATTTATCTGAGTACACTATACCCATACACACAAAATGAACATTTTGTATATAATAATTTACATGGTCACGTCTAGTGATGATTATAATAATGCATTTTATATTTTGCCTTACTATCGGATAACGCCAACTTACTAAATGTGCTTGTAAACTGTTAAGAGAAAGTAATGGGGATTTAAAATGTTAATTAGATTTATTACATCTTATTTATCTAACAATAAAACACCCAGAACAATTACTTTTGCAATATTCCATCCCAGTTGATGTTGCTGTTATAAACTATTCAATTCTTCTAATATTGTTATGATAAAATATTTGAAGCAACAAATAAAGGACATTATAAAAACTATATCTTATCATGCTTGCAAATCTTTTTACATGTTTAAATTTATGAATTTCTTACTCCTCCTACGGGGTATACTTAACATGTGTGTATAGAATAGTTTGTTATGTATAGTTAAAGTTTATACGGTGAAGCTTACATATATATTTATTGGTAGGTTCCAAAATTTTAGACTTGTGCAAATTGAAAGGAGTTGCAGACTTTAGTTTACAGTTTATGAAATTTAAGATCTTTTCAATTTTCTAGGTAGAAAGCTTTGTGTAAAATGAAGAAATTGCTTGTTACAAGCAATTTCTTCATGTTACACAATGTTTCCAAAAGTGTATTTCTTTAGGGGCGTCGAAAGCGAAATCACGTGACAATGTGTTAAATTAATCTTAGACAAAAGTAGACGTCTCAGTCAAAATTAATTCAGATGTTCAGATTTAAGACAAATTTTATCCACATAAAGGCTCCTCCATTTAAGGATTGATTTTAAATGTTTCAAATGTATCTTGTAGTGAGAAGATGTTCTTTATGAATTTAAGTTCGAGTAAGTCAAAGGTCAGGTCACACTTGATGGTCAATTATTTGCAAACACAATTATTCGTACCTTATTTGGTACATTTCAATATGAAATCAGATTAATTAATAGTTCAACATAATAAAAAAATATTCTTTGAACCAATTTCGTTAGGAGAATGTCAAATAAGGTCTTACATTTGGTCGTCCTTGGTCAACTGTTCTAGCCGTATCAACTAATATATATGCATAACATATGTGACTGCAATACTGCACTTGTCCTCGATATCGATCTGATTACTGAAGTAATGGAGTGTTAGAGAATTGACCGATCTCTTTCCTCGCCCTGTGATCTCCGACAGGAAGTTCGACTAAGATTGCTAACTGCATATCACAAAATATAAACGCGAATTAGATGTAGTTACGACATTTAAGTCTCCATACCAATATTTGCTTAGTATTAGTGTTGTAGGTCAAAGTTCACTTTCGGGCTAGATTAATGATTTGATTGGTCAATTGATTTGACAGCTGCAGTACGCCATTTCAATGAATATTCAATAAGTATTACACGCTTATATAGTGACGCTTGCCTCCTGAGTGTGACCTTGACTTCGAACCTAACTACCATAGACACTTTTTTTTTATTTTATTTATTTTTCTTTTTCCATTTTTTATTGTTTTTGTCGTTTTGAAAATGCATCAATATGTGTGAAGTTTGTGGTGACCACATGAATATCTTAACCTAATTTTGTTGTTTTAGGTCTCAATATGACATTGACTTTGATTGATTGACAGAATATTTACACAAGACACATCGATTCTGGGTTGTGAGAAATTTTATCGTTTTCGTCTTATCTTTTACTGACACCATAATCATAATGCAAGATTGTTTTCTTTTTAAATTCAATACAGTATTTAAGACTTCAAGGCCAGCAATCGATATTTGATTTTTACTTTGAACTCTAAAAATGTCATTAACCTGGAGCTCACAGACCAACATCTGCACTGTCTCATTGCTTATGACCCATATATGCGAGAGTCACGGAGCGTGCATTACCTATAACCTTTCTTTACCTCAGACCTTATATGTTACATTGACCTTTAATTCACAGACAAAAAAAATGTAAGAAACACATTGTCTGGTGATGATGAATAATTCTACAAAGATGTATGACACAATTTAGTGAAGACACAACTATCATACCAATATAAACCTACTACTCCTTTGTATGATCTTGAACTTCGATTTATAGACAAGTGACATGTGTCACATGATCATAAATGATTATTCGATGGTTTTTAAGTTGGAATGCGGAGCAATTCCAACTTGTATTTAACAAAACACGAGACAATTTCATTTCGGGTTTCTTGACAATACACATCACGTGATCTCTTAGATATGAATTCACCTCAGGTTACTTCTCATCTCAACTTGCCACGGACAATCCGTTAGTTGTAGCCGAAGACAATAATATGGCACATGTAAAGGACGATATAAAAAAGCGTTTAGAGACTCCTAAACATGCTTTAGTTTGCTTTAAATTATTGAAAAATAAGGTAATAATCAGCGCCGTAATTTGTTTTTTGTAATTCGCCATCCCGTGTTTGGTAATCACGTGATCTCAAGTGACCATAGATAGGCAATGTTTACAAAAATGGCTGAGGTCGCAAATGCATTTTTACAATAATCACGCCGCCAAGTTCTTAAAAACATTCTAGAGCGATTAAGGGGGGGTCGTAGGCATCAAGCAAATGCGATTATTGTGGGATTTACAGCTTTTACTCAATAAAAATCAAATAGATGCAAAACGAAAGTAGAAGATTTTGAAAATTAGAATGTAAACATATCAACTTCCGGTTTCTACTTATTAACTAAATAATTACGCTTTATTGCGTCGTTATTTACAAGTTTAAATCAATAAAAACACATCAAACCTTTAACAGGTGTCATCTAGCTTTCAGTTTGGTCCTTTTTATTCAAGACTTTTCGGTTCTAAAGCCGAATAACGAATAAGGAAATCGCGCGACTACAGGGCGCCGAAGATAATTTGATACTATCTTCATTATATTATAGGAATCTTTAGGAAAAGGGCAAAACTATCATGTGCAAACAATAACGTTACAATAACGATTTTTTTCTTTTTAATTTTACTCACAACGATTTAAATCTTCTTTTTTCCTAAGTCTAAACCGATATTTCAAATCGATCACCCTGAAACAAGTTTCCGCGCATTTCCACAAATTACCACGTATACTCATAAACTTGAAGTGAAAATATACGTGAGTTTAGTATGATCGTTGCAGAATTAGTCAAGTTGAGGGTCAAATAATCATCGAGGTCATTGATTTCTTACTTTAGAAGCTGTTTTTCCCTGTTTACAATATTCTAAAGGAGTTCACGTATTACACTTGATCAAAAGGAGAATGTTATGCTTGAAATTTATAATTTTGCTGTACGTGACACATTCCAACACGATCAAATTTTAGACCAGTCCAAATTCTAATAAGTGGCAGACGACAATTGTAAGTTGATGAAATCTTTAAACTCCTGGTCTTTTAGGACAGAAAACATTGTGGATAATGAAGAAATGGCTTGTAACAAGCAATTTCTTCATTTTTCACAATGTTTTCCAAAGCTTTCACAGTGAGGGTCATTTAAAAGCGTCACTGTCTGGGAATGGACTAAGACAATGCCAGCTTTTGATTTCTGTATGTGGATTTATGTTTTGTGCGTTATTCACGCACATATTGACATGAATGGGAATGCTGGTTTAAGTTTAAAGGAGGGAGGCTTCCTCGGAAAGTAATAAACGAATTTGAACCGAATTCCACTGTTATGACCCTCTCAGCGCATTCCTACTTCTCAGTACTTTCAGTCCTGTGATTTGAAATAGCAGATGTCAGAGTTGTGGCCAAGCGTACAACAATTGTTACCTTTGACCCTTGACAAACAGACCAGCATTTAGCAATTGTCATATGAACTTGTAGTGTTGATAGAATCTGCAACGTTATTTGTAAACGCCTGTTTGGGTTCTTAAACAGATCGCCTGGCTGCAAAGCGCCCATCTTTCTTAGGCTGACCATGATATTTATTAAACAGTATTTGACAGACTGATTATGAGGAAAATTATGTTGTAAAATATGTAAACTGTTTTTCGGACATAAACATTTTTAATATATATGATACTTTGCATTGATAATAGAAGAAACGCGAATTCTACTAATATATTTGAAGGGGGGGAAGATAACCATTTCAAAAAGGTTTTCATGACAACCAGTAAGAATTTAAGAAATGGGGATCAGTGGCCGTGGTGCTCACTTGAGATATGGCTCTTTTATTTCAAGACCTAATACTAAGTAAGTATGAAGAAGACCTCCTTTAAAATTAGACTACAACCAACTTATGTTGAAATGGCAACCAATACTTTCAAAAGATTTCCAATCTTTTATTAGTAATTATTAAAATTGGGTAACATAAGGGACATTTCATTTTCAATGTTGCAATGATGCTTCATGCAAAATATCAAGATTTTACGACTTCTTGTTTCTGTATAGTTTTTTTTTCTTAAACTCTTGTTGTCATGGCAACTAGGGCTTTCAACTGATTTCAAATATTTTATTAGTAATTATCAAAAGTGGGCAGGCAACCTAAGGGACATTTCATTTTCAATGTTGCAATGATGCTTCATGCAAAATATCAAGATTCTACGACTTCTTGGTCTGGGGAAATGATTCTCTTATTGTCATTTCAACTGATTTTGATTATAGAAATTGGCCCAGTGGTTTGGATGGAAATGCTTTTCAAAAAATATTTCTTTATTTCCCCGTTAGCCCCACTCAAATGAGGCTCCGCCCTTGGGCACCCGAATGTGATGATTAAAGCAATTCTTAAAAAAGGTCAATGTACTCATGCTTCATGCAAAATATTAAGGCTCTTCGCCTTTCGGGTCAGGCGAACATATATTTTTACGTTTCAGTTTTGTTGCCATGGCAACAAGAGTTTTCAAAGGGTTTTAATTCTTTTAGCAAGTTTGAAAGGACACCACTTTAGGAACATTTTTGCCACTTTTGTTTAAAATTGGCCAAGAGGTTTTTACAAGAAATATGTCGTTTAAAAAGACGCACTTCGCAAGACGAACGTCGGACTGAGGACAATCAAACTTCGTGCCCATGTGAGCTAAAAAACCTTTTTGGTCCTGTACTAAGATGCACCAGTTCCACTTATCATTAAAATAAATTACTAGACGTGGCCTCGTGTTTTGTGTGCTTACATGGAATTGCTCTTAGTATGATAAGTCGATGAATTAGCGTTGGTCCGTCCTAATTCATCAGGACTATAAATCCTACATTTAAAGTCGGGTGTCAGAATAACTTGGCACATTAGCTCTCTGTCATGTGCTACTAGAAATAATTCTAAGTAATATCAAGGTCTAGATCACAGGTCAATATCAAATTACTCCTACGCTTGGGTATGGACGTATAAATAATTGTTCACCATCACGTAAGGGTTTCTCTATCAATTCTAATTTTTCGGCAAATATAATTTGGAGAGATTGTTCTCCGTCACGAGTAGAGATGTCATTTAAAAATGTACTCGAGGGGTATTCGGTAAGTCTAAGGTCATGGACACAATGCATGGAAAACGTTTTGCCTAGGCCACATCTCCTATATAGATTAGGTCAGATTTTTGCAGGGCTCGCCACGAAATAATTTTTGAGCGTCATTCTACTTTACGAAGGTCATCGTATTAGTTCTCCTTCTAAATTTGGCCCCTATATCTATTCGTCACCATTTTGCTAATACTACATAGTTTCAAACATAAATATGAGAATTGGTTTGACTGGAGTTTAAACAAAAGTACTGAAAGTATTGTAAACTAGCAAATCATATATGTGTCAAGTCATCTTATTTGTCGAAGGTTATCACGTTAAATAAACTAGGACAAACTATACGGGGGATAACCCATGACAACTTGACAAAATCTTAGACTGGTTTAATTGACAGAAATAGCAGATGACAAGTAGGTGAAATTTGGAAAAACTTTTCCTTGTCGGACAGAAAGCATTGTGGACATTGAAGAAACTGTTTGTTTCAATCAATTTCTTCATTGCCCACAATGTTTTCCAAAGCTTTTTTCTCGAAATGCTTAGAAAAGTTGGACTGGGTGGAAATGGGTTAAATAGCATGCTTTTTAGGGAGTTCTCTACAATTTGAATAAAGTTAATTCGTTTGGCCATACAAAGCACTGCGCACAGTGAAGAGTCTGATCAGACTCATTTTAAACGCAATATGCTCAAGTAAGCCAAAAATCCTTGGAGATAAACTTGAAGGCAGAAATCGCAATATTCCTGAAATACATAGAACAACTTTTTATGGATTAGGCATTCAATGGATTTAGTACTTAAAATCCCAGTGACAGTTTGCACTCGTTGAACTCTGAGATGAACTCATAATTTTGTTTGTTAACTTAAGCTGTTTTCTTTGCTACCTAAAAGGGTGTCGTTTCCATAATGCGTGCTTACGAAAACTACAGTTACAATGCTTTTTCTCAACCTTCGTTTGTGGAACAATAGACATGGACGAAATTATTTCAACAGTGTAACTGAAGGTAATTTTAACAAAGTCATGAAAATTGATTGAATGTATCGCTTATGGTGTAACAGCCTGATTTATTGTTCCCTTTGGAGCAAAATGTCATTTTCCCTTTGTAACTTGACATTTAGAAAACCTCTGAAAATTTGTCTGGAACTTGAGAAATAACCCCCAAATGGTTACATGTCTGGTCAGGAATTTGAATAAGCCGATATTTTATTATTCAACTCTGATTCAGGGGCTATATTTACCTTCAAAACAAATCAATAAATAGCAAGACGCGTCTTCATACGGCATACCTCGTCCTAATGGTTGCTTAAAGATGCTTAAACATTAAGCAACGAACACCTTTATTCACTTAAACCCACAATTTTACACTAAGCAAAACTTATAAAATGACACTTGAATTTTCTAACGTTTGGACTAGTAAGTACCGCGCGGTTATAACACAAATGCTCATATAAGATACTTTAACCAATGCCAGGTAAGTCCGCATAAAATTTAAACGGTCTATTACAGGATTAGAACAAGAAAGCGAAGAGGCCAGTTAACTTCCGTTTCAAAAGTAAAAAAAATTGTTTTAATCATCTGAAGTTTGTTTGCAAGCAATGTTTTATCATGGTCTATAGAAGAAAAATTCAAGCAAGGCTTTTCACATCCGCGTATTGATTGAAAATCGCAAAATCCACCAAATGACATTTTTGAAATTGATCAATCGTTGTTAGGCCAGCGATTTGTCAGTTATTCGTTTGTATCTTTTGTTGGGTGTATAAACATGATATGGTTAAGGTATATAAAATAATGCAATTTATGTTAAATAGATTGAATTTCAAGACCATAGGGTAACCGCATGTCTTTGAAATAAAATAATTTCATTTGTTTAGCGTACTTTCAAAATTCCATGGCCAAGGTTGTAGGGAAACAGAAAGTAAGGGCAACTTTTAAGTTTTAGAAAATAAGGTCAGAGGTTAGGTACATAGGGACGTGATAATTCCTCTTGAATGATAATTCCTCTTGAATGAAAGCGTCTCACTTCTTTTCTGTTTTTATAGTATTGATGTTAGGGGTGTTAGAGATAGAGACATATAAGAAGAATGTTAGTTTTTAAACGAGGGCCAATGGGTCACAAGGTCAGAAATGAAAGTATATCATGTTGGGTTATTACGTATGAAACTTAAATGACTATGGTGTAATGAATTAGAAACACGAGCACGATTCAATTTTCTTGATAAATTCGGTTAAAGATAAATGTGACTGGGCCATAGGCCTTGATGTTAGATGAAAGCATATTTCTAATGCGATTGCCCTATATGAAGGCACTTTGAAAATATAAGCTAGGTTAAAGCTTAAGTTTAAGCGTTTGGTTAATGTATTTAACTAGGACAAGATCCAAAGGGGGTGTTACTATATCGAATGGCAGCCAACGCCCATATGTACGTTTATGAACGATATGCGCTCCGTTGCAAGACATGTAATGCTTATCCCAAGTGGGACACAGACGGCCGACTCAAATGCTTGCGCTGGCCCTGACAAGTATGAACCTCCCCATTTCCTCGTTGAAGAAGAAAAAGCCAGAAGTTGATAACAAATCGAAATATGTATGGGTATTTTGTACTGAACTTATCTGCAGTGTATTTCTCATTATCATTCATTCGATGGGTTGTTAGCTTTAAGAATTAAACACTGTACAAATTCATTATTATAATAATAATGATGAAAGAGAAACCTAGAACTATTAGTACCGAAGGATATGAAATTCTAAAAAGTGTAGGACACGAAAGAACGCAGGGAGTCAAATATACAACTAAGCAGATAGAAAGACATGTGATTTCCGCCATGCCCCATGCCCCTTTCTGTACAATAGCTCTTTTTTATAACCTTGAGGTAACCATTATGTGAGAGGGACTAATTCCTCGAAAGAAGCCATCCCTGTCAAAACTGATTCAGAACACGTCAGATGTTTTCTTTTATTGACACTTGTTTACGTTAGACTTTCCCCTTTCATCTCCAAAGTCCCTATCTAAGTTTATGTATCCAATAATCAGTTTCTGAAGCATGTACAACTTCAGTGAAAAAGTACTGAGAAATAAAAGAGCATGTTACAAATATGATTCTGTTATTTAGCCCCGTTTTCAAATCATGTACAGTCAATTTTGCTCAAGAGACCGTCTCAAAATTCATCAAAATTCTTCAAAATTGGAAGATTTTATTCTAATTTAATTATGATAACTAAATCCTATGTTGTCGGGTTTCAGTAGACGAGTCTAAAGAGTTCTATCAACAAAGGATTAAGCGAATAGCCTTCAATAATTTGTGTGTGCGGTCAGAGTGATATTAGATATATGTAGACCTCCCCTTTGAAGAGCATAGCTTCATCAAATTTAAAATGATCGCGTTTTCCAGAGAATGTGAACATTTGTGAGACTTCTGAAGAACGTTTGGCTACAAATGAGATTTAAGTGGAAATTAAGCTATAACGAAAAGATTTTTTTCCATGACGTAACCTAAAATAATCGATCCGAGAAAAGTACGGTTCATTATCAGAAAACAACTCAATCAATTTGGTTCAGGTGTTTGTCGATTGACAATTGGATAGAAGGACGGGTATTAGATGTATAGAATACTGTTCCCGTACAAACTAAATTCATTGTCATTTTTACAAAGATTCCACGTTGTCTGACAAAATTTGTCTATATCATGACAAACGCCCTCCCAAGGGCTAACAGATCTTGTAGGGGGTTTAAAGATCTACTTTATATTATATTTCTTTGAGTGTATAATATATTATCCGTTATACAGGAAAACCCATCTCTATGTCAAAAAAATCTGATTTAATCAATTGCTTTTTCTTGTTAGAAAATGCGATATTTCACATATGAAAATAAAACAAAAAAGGCCAGAATCTTAAAAAAAAAAGGCAAAGTTAAAAGGGTTTTGTTAGATAGGGTTTGACTTTTGACAAAGTTTCAAATTTTAGGATACCGGATTCTAATAAAAATAGAAATTTAGTTTGAAAAAAAAAAATAAATCTGCAAGCAAAATTGCATAGCAAAAACTCATCGTAGATTCGAAAATACATCGTAATTCATTATAGGGTATACACTTTGACAATTTCGCGTTAAATTGCGTAACGAACTATGTAGATAGTGCTATGTAAGCCTTTGCGTGATATACTTTATTAAAATTTCGCGTGATGAATTATCTAGATACTGCTACATGAGCCTTTGCGGGACATTTCCAACGATTTCATATGTGAGTGAGGTACAGGCAGTCTAGACAGACTGGGCGTACAGTCAACCCATTTAGAATCGTCGCCATTTTCTATGGAAGCTATGATTCAGTATCTATTTATAAATCAATTGTTAGTTTCGTCTATCAAAAACGAGCGTTCTGATTTGAAAAAGAAAAATCATACCCCAATGAACAAGATTTTGAACACGCAGCTTTTCTGTATCATTCCGCACAAAATAGTTCCAAACAAAAAGTATCAAAATTTGTAAATGTTTGCTTTTTTCGCTCGATGTCATTAAGATGTAAGAAATGAAGAGAACATTTTTTGTTATCATGAAGTTATGAAACGAAAAACCTTACCTCAATTATGTATGAATCCGCCTCGCGAATTCATGCACGTTGATAAGTTTGTTCTTCTTTTTTCGTGTTTTTTTTTTCTTTTTTTTGTTTGTTTCAGACCTCCACGAAAAAAAACTATTCTCTTCGTGTCTTAGAAATAGCGTATAGTGAAGACTCTGACCAAACTTTTTCGGATGCATGAGCTGGTCCGAGTCTAGACATGGCGGAGAGGAGTTATTGTTGAAAACGCATCAGACTCCTAATCATCAAAAATGGGATGTCATGGGTACAATCCCCGGCGGCGGCACATATCCTTTCCGAGATTAGTCTCTCACCAATGGGTGGATAATCGTTAACCTAAGTGGGATAGCAGCTTGAGGCTAGGAAAGGATGGAGTGGTGGTACTGGTGTGAGAAATACCAGGAATCCACTGTAAGGAGCTCCAGCCGCGCGATATGACTGAAATACTGTTAGAAGTGGCGTTAAACCCCATTCAATCAATCAACAAATCACCTAACATGTTTGACTTGAAAATCCGTTTCTGTTTAACATTGATTTATCGTAGACAATGATTTATCGTAGACAATGATTTATCATAGACAATGATTTATCGTAGACTGATTCAGAACACGTCAATTAAGATATTCTATCTGAAGACCTAAGCTTTCAAAACTGATAGGTGTTAGGTGTCGACTGACGAATAAACTGCATTCTTCATTACATTCAAAAACGTTCGGTCAACATTCCTTTCAATTAACCCATTACCAAACGCATGAATTAAGACTGGTCCAATTTGAAAGAAGTTGCAGACGATAATTGTAAGTTGATGGAGTTTAAAAAAATCTTAGATTTTTTAGAAAACATTGTGGATAATGAAGAAATTACTTGTAACGTGCGATTTCTCAATTATTCACAATGTTTTCTTAAGGCTTTTTCTTGAGGGGCGTAAAAAGGCTAATTGTTACAAACGTCAAAAATGCCTTTGTATGATGAGCATCTAGAGGCGAGAGATAGATTTTTTCGGGGAGGGGGTTGTTTTGTTTTGATTTTGTCTTTTTTTTTTTCTAGTAAACTCTGTAAGCTCATACGTATAGGTAGAAGCCCAACAAGTGGCAATTTAAGTGACCGGTTTCTAGAATTCTAGTTATTTGTTTTTGGAACATGAATATTTTACGCTGAAAAGAGATAGAAATATAATGTCAGTTCGTACATAGAGGGCCCAGCCATAGCGCAGTCGGTAGCGTGCCAGATTCTCATTCAGGAGGACCCGGTTCTATCTCCGGTCGCGACAAATACCCTTTCGGTCCCCGGCCGTGGGAATATTTGTCTTCCACCAAAAGGTAAATAGTAAACCTAATAGAAATGAGGAGCTTGTGGCTAGGAAAGGATGTAGTGGTAGAAATCGTCTGAGAAATACCATGAATCAAGGAGTCCATGGTTAGATGATCATGCCAACGCCATATGACTGAATTACTGTAAAAAGTGGCGTAAAACCGCATTCAATCAACCAATCTCTCCAAGGGAGTAAACGTATGGAACTTTTGCGAAGCGCATTAAAATCATGTTATTTTGTTTCCTGGTAGAGTTGACGGATTGTTACAAGGCACACAAATAAGATATAAATTAATGTAGAAAATTATCCGACGTAGATATCATTTTGGGCTTCTGTATAAATGTAGATTATTATAGTTTCGTAACACAATCACAATGAAAATGTTAATGGCGATCTTAGGGATAAGGTTGTTGATAAAAGTCAACGGGTATTGAATCTAACCATGCCTTCCTATAATGTTCTATGAGTAGCATTCTGTCTTAGCCAACTCCTGCTCATATGCCCCATTCCACTTAGACAATGACGAAAACTATTGTAAGTTGTGGGGAAAATTGGCAAAACCGTGGTTGTAACGAACGACATAACGAATTGAAACCACAATGCCTTCACGAATGATATATCCCGATTTAGCAAATTGAGGGTCCATAAATGCAAAAGATAAAAATAAAAGATATTTAGAGGGAAAACTTAGTTTAAAAGAATAAAAGGAACGTAAGTTCGTTTCCATGCTGTAAGATTCCACAGAAAATTTCATACAACATCACCCTTGTTACTGAAAACTGAAATTAATTTTAGTTACTTATAGGATATGTCTAATAGATGATTCACATTACTTATAATGTAGCATTGGTTATATACTTCATTCAGACCTACTTCTTTTTTCCCTTTTATATGTAAGATAATTATTTGCCGTATTATTCGGTAGTCGAGACAATCTGATGTTTTCAACCCAAAGAGGTTAATGAACTTAAACTTTCATCAACAAAAGATTGTCGTCTACAACATCTTCGAATTTGGACAAGTCTAAGACTTTGTCGACAGGTAATGTGTTAACTGTTCAAATACATTGTGAAACGTTGAAATAACTCTTGTGTTTTCATTGAAATATAAATGTCGTTTTACACATGCATTATGGTGTGTTTTCTTTATACTACAAGTACTTTAGTTTTGACACTGAAAAGCCTTTTTACGAGATAGACATTCGACCAGAGGAGGGGCTGTTAACTTTTTTTTGTTGATCTGTTGTACCTTTTATATTTTTCTTGTTATTTACAATTATTTAGGAGTTACTATGGAAGATAGAATCACAAAAGGTAAATGTCTTAATGTTGTTAAACGCCCAAATAATTTTCAGAATTCCTACATTGGGTTAAACAGAGGTAAAAGATATTCACCCGAGCAAGATATACAGAAAAGAAATTATATGCAATATTTTGTATATTTTATCTAATTGTTGTTCTTATTTCTAATGTAACTAAAATATCGTCTGCATCCTGTGTGAATTGGCCAATCAGGGATGTCAATCAAATAGTTCCTTTAGACCGAAAGTGAAGTTTTAGCTCCGACATTGGTCGTCATCTTTGTAACATTTTTATAGGTTTGCGACTTATTCAAGCTGTAGTTACGATGTTAAGGTCGCTAACCAACCTTTCTACTTTTTTGTCACATGCTACTGGCCATAAATCCTTCACATTTTGTTTATAATCGAAGTGAAACATCCTTACGGAGCCGATGGGCGTGGCCAGTTGGGTTAGTAAGCGAGCCCAGCGGTAGGCCCATTATAACTAGTTATGATTGTCTTGTAAAGAGTCATTTTGAGTTCAGAATAAACTTGGGGAACATTTCTTCACTGAATTCATAAGTAATATAAACACATGAAAATAAATATCTTGAGGGATTTGACATTTATGAAAGAAGGAACACTTACTAATCATCGACATTTAAAAGAAATGACAAAGCGTATTCTATATATAGAAGATGGATGTAGGTCTATGGCTTCCGGTGCTTCTTCTTCTTTAAGTGCATGACTTGTAGTTGGGGGTTTAAGGCAAGCTTAACATAAACAGTATATATATCCCGGTAATGTAACGAGCACTCTTTCATTTTCATGGTAAAAACGTTATTGTGCAATATTTTAGTCACATAATTTCTATGAATAGAATTCCAACGCTATTTGATCGATTCCCACATAATTCCGCTTTTTTACGCCTCCAAAAAGAATTTTCATGAAAACAGGCAATTTCTTCATAATCCACAATGTTTTCTCCATTTAAAGAAAGGGATGTTAGAATTGCAATTTCTTTCAATTTGGACATGTATAGTATTTTCTAGTGTGGTAATGGGTTATAGAGAATAGGTGGTTGGTGTCTTGATATGGAAAAGTTTATCCTGTTACCATCTTCAAAAATGATTTCGACTGAAAATATAATTTAAGTTAACCTCTCTCCCCCGAACATGGTGCTTTGACCCAGGTGGGATGAGGGCATCGGGGTCGACATTTAAAAAAACTCGCACAATTTCATTTAGAATAGACATAATAAGAACGAATAACAAGAAGATCTATAACTTAAACCTTAAACAACAAAGACATATCTTGATCATCGAATATGATTTGCCTGGATTTGTCGATCACTCAAGTTCTAACATGTCGTAGATTTTCTGACGATTCGTTGTTAAGCAGCAAAAACCAAACCCAAAGCGGGCGCCACCCTGATAGAATATCACAGGATGCACAAAGCTTGAGATTAATTGCCTAGCCGCGACTTCTTAAAGTATTCTTACTCAAATAATATCCATGCTTAATCCTCTAAATCCTTTTATGTTTTAAAATCCTGCTTTCTGAAGTTCTGTGTATGCTTCCATGAAATAATAATTGCAATTCTTCAAAATAGAGTATTTTCATTGGCCCAAATCGTATCACGTGATCAAATCAATTGCACTTTATACCTCGATAAAAGACAGAACTATTTTCGACAAAAATAGAAACAAAACAAGGTCAGGGATTTCCGATATTGGAAATTCACTTCCAAGAAATACCCAACTTGTTTTGTTACTATTTATAGTCATTACCCTTTGAATTTCGATTACCTCTAATTCCTTTATACTTCCATGGATTTTCAATAAATAGATAAACAAATAGTGTCCTTATAACAATTATAATGTTCGTTTTAAACATGAAGATTTCGAAAACTCACCTTTATTAGCCGTAAATCCTTGATGTCGAATCGGCTTCGCTACATCAGCATGCATCGTGTCCATGTGGTAGGTTTATATTTCTTGTCTATTACAAAGCATCTATTCATAATTCTAACTGTTATTGACCCAGATATCATAATTTACAGAGTTTAAAGTTAGTATTTGCTCATAATAATTCCAAATAAATCCAACGAATGTTCGAATTTCCATTTCAAAAAACCCAAGCCACGAAATAAAATGTCCGCCGTTACAACGACTCGAGCGATAAACTGTGTTAATGTATCCATACGCCTGTCAAAGAAAAAGTAACTCCGCCCACAGTTCGTTTATTTGTTTTTATTTTCATCTCTCTATCCGTATCGGATTTGAAAATAGATGTATTGCAATTATATGGGCCGAGTGTATTTTTCACTGCGTTTATTGGAGTATAAAGTGCAATTAAAAAAAGCAATTGCACTTTATACTCCAATAAACGCAGTGAAAAATACACTCATCCCTTTAAACAATGCCTGCGTCATGTATTGCGTCATCTCTACGTCACCGATGTATAATTCGACCGATGAAAGTTGAGAGTCGAGCATAATGTTTTTATTTGGACATAACTTTTAGCCGAGGATTAAAACATTTATTGCTTAAAAGTAAGCTTTAGAAAGCACCCCTACTACTGCAGAAGTAGTTCCGGTCGGTCACATGATCAAGTGACATGATAAAGCTTATCACGTGACCATTTGACCTGATATCAACAAGTTTATCATACCCCCCTTTATTAGGCAGTATTTATAGCAGGTGACAGGATAAAAATATGTACACAGTACCAGTTCAATAAAATGGCAACGAGTATAGGAAATTACTGACATGCCCTAACCGAAACCGAAATTTATGCAACGAATATATTACCTTGGGATGAATCTTTTCAAGAGAAAAGTTCAGTGTTTACGAGTAATTTCGCCTATACTAGGACAATGAAATGCACAACAAATAGAAGCAATATTTGTATATATCAATATATCAAATTAATGATTCAATAGATGATAACACTGTCTCGAAACCGCTAAAGACACACTTTTCTCGTCAAAGTTCTTTATGTTACAAAACAAAACATCTCATTTTCGTGCTTAAAAGTATGAAATATTATTTGTAGAAACATGCACATGTAAATGCATTCGATTTCTATCCAACTCCCGAGTTTTCTTCCTTACAGAAAGAATAAAGGGCGACGACTCCGGTGTAGTGTCAGTTGAAATATGACAAAAACAACACATTTACGCCAAGTAAAGACTCAAATCAGCCTGTGCATCCGCACAGTCTGATCGGAGTCTTCACTCTGTGCTCTGTAGATAGATACTAACCTAAAGATTCTTTAAGCAATCAGCGAATATTCTAATTCCTCCGAATGGCTGTCCAGAGTGCTCTATGTGTGCGAGTCACGCACATGCAAAATTGTTGGAATTGTCACGCATAGGCTCATTTGGCTTTTGATGAACAACATATATGCAAAATGTCGGGAAATTTAGGCGATGCATAAAAGAGATGTCAATGAAAATCAAAATTTGAAATAAGGTCAGATTTTCCGTGACAAAGCATCGAACCCAAATACCGAGAAATAATACATCGGCTCCATAACACGTGGAATTACAATCAAGTTTTGTTCGATAAGGCTCAAGGTATTTGGAGAAATCCCTTTAGACGGACGGAAAAAGTGGCGACTATATGCCCGAAGAGCAAAAAATAATGTCGTTTGCTGTCTAGGTCGCACTGTTTTGTCAAAGAGCGGTTGATGTGGCTGGCGATCCGTCATTGGATGGTTCTCAGATAACGGACACTCCAACCTAATCACAAACCATGTCGGACCCTGCTGCTTGAGAGTGAAGTCACAAATGTAACATATCGACTAATTAAAACATTCACCGCCCTTTTCTTTTTAGTCTTTATTCGCACATATACAAAAATGGAGTGTAAAAGAAGTGCCAAAGCCAACACGTGTTCAAAAAGACCTGGTGTAAAGATTAAGATTATTATACAGTCAATAAATTGACTTGTATATTGACTTTTGTATAGGCTTTATTAACCCATTCCCACATGGTAAAAATTGAGACTGGCCTAAATTGAAAGAAGTTGCAGACGATAACTTAAAGTTTATGAAATTGTAATTTTTTCAACTTTCTTTGCATAAAACATTGTGCAAAATGAAGAAATTGCTTGTTACAGGCAATTTCTTCATTTTACACGTTTTCACAGTTCATTTTCTTTAGTGGCTTCCAAAAGCGTCACTGTGTGGGAATGGGTAAAAAGAAAAACATTGTGTTTTACTACTGGACAAAAGTTTAGACTGGTCAAAATTTAAAGGAGTTGAAGACGACAATTTTAAGTTGGTGGTATTTAGAAAAGCGTTGCCTTTTTGGGTAGAAAACATTGTGGACACTGAAGAAATTCCTTGTTACAAGCAATTTCCTCATTGTCCATAATGTTTTCCATTGCCATTTTCTTCATAGGGAGATAAAAGTCGGGATTGTGTAGGAATGGGTTAACCAAGTTTGAAAAACATTTTCAGGCACATTAGTAGAAAATGATTAAAGGAAGTACACTTTGGCCACAACAAATCCGAGTTTTTTTTTTGTGAACGTATTTGAATATAATTGTCGTGAAGGTTTATTAAAATACAAATTAGTGTGTTACAATTTGAAAAATAGCCATTTAAATGAAATCACATTACTTTTCCTTTAACGATGGATTGAGATGTTCCTGGATCTTGAGATTACAGGCGCCCATTTCATAATTTGAATTATTGCATCTGCATTATAGAATATATTTTAGGAGTTAATGTATTAGCAGAGTATGCATTATTTTCGTTATAAAGCTATCTGATCGAAAAAGAAATACCTTACACCAAAAGATTATTTTCCTTATAAATCTATCTGATCGAAAAAGAAATAGCGGAATATATATATATAAACTTCGATACCCAGAAATTAAAGGCTAAGTTTGATTCTAAAGTCTCATAATTTGTAACCATAAATCGAATATCGAATTCTAATTCTTATGTAAAAGAATTTGTCCTGATCGTATCAGTATAGGCGACCTTGGCGTGTAAGTCATATATGCACGGAGGTCTTAACATTTCAGGATTTTATCTTTAAATACTTCACCCCTCAATATAGAATTTAGAATCCAAGGGGTCAAATTATAGATGGTTAAACATAAAGACTGCTAAAATCTAGAAAATCTAGAAAACCCTCCAACTCAAAACAATAAGGCCTAGATTATTTGATTTGGTTTGTATCTTCTCGAAAGGGACCTTAATTAATTTGAAAAACGCCTTCACTGTAACCAGAAAGCATAGATCACTGACCTTTATATGTACCATACATCCTAGCGTGCCTCTACAAAGTTTGTTCTGGTGATTCCCCTTTTGTCATAATTTCGCTTCGAATCAACCTTCAAGTGGTCCAAGCCATGATAATGCTTTTTTGACACGATCAGGTAAGATATTTGGTCAAGGTATCAGTAAATGGACATGATTATACACTCAATGAAGGATTGCTGGCCCCGCCTACTGTCTCCGCAGACCACACCCACTGACCCTTACAGGAAGTTCAGCTTCAATATCTAATGGCGTTATTTTGCAGAATTTGTGGTCAGTAAAATGTAGAAAAAAGTCGAATGGTTGGTTGGTGACCTATACGTCGTAACTACAGCTTTTCATTTTTTCATGGGAAAACTACAGTTTGTCAAAATGACATTCCTAGGTCCAATTTGATCTTTAACAAGTCTACTCAGGTGAGCGCTGAAGTTTTATTGTTCATCTCTTGTTCTATTTTAATGTGCAGTACAGCAAATATAGTTGGACTTGTTTATCTATGGCTACTACTTCAATATTTAGCATGCACAAAACAAGTACCTTTTATTGACGGATCGCTGGCCCCGCCCACTTAATCCGCTGGCTATACCCAATGACTCCGACAGGAAGTTCCACCTCGATATCAAACGACCTTATTTTGCAATATTTTATGCTAATAACATGACATAAAAAAGGTTAAATTATTGGTTTGCTAGTTTAACGTCGTAACAACAACTTTTTCAAGCTGTCAGTTCGATGTATAACTCACCACACACACACACAAACAGCTTCACATAAACGACAAGTAGGAGTTCAAAATTTACTTCCGGTCAAAATGAATTATTTATTAGGCCATTTCTTTTTATATATTAATTGATAATCGCAATTGGTTAGTTGAAATTCTCTATAGGGAAAACTCTTTTTTGAGAAGAATATTTTTCTTTGAATTCTGAAAGCCTTTAGGTTTCTCATAATATCGTTGTAAAATTCAAGCCCGGACAGTTTGCAGTAAAAACCAGAACGGTGAAATGATGTCAACCCTAGTCTACGACTGTGTGACTTTATTTCTCAAGCAGACAATCTTTCCTTGAAATCTGAATAGATAAATAAGTAGCTCCAACCACAGAGTTTTAAATGAACAATGTTGACGAATCCATTTATATGCAATATGAACGAATGAACGGCATTGTACACAAGCGCAACGCGTTAATAAAAGCGGATGAACTTGCCAAGTTTCAGGTTATTTTCAGCTAGAAATGCAACGTTGTGGAAGATAAGAATAACCAATACTTAAGATAACAAGCTCAACAACGCGATCTCGAAACTGATATGAATAAAAATAGCTTTAACCAATCAAATTATATTTCACACATGGTAACGTTATCAATTGTTTTGGGCAACCAAAACGTTGTATCTACAGCTTAGTTACGACATTTTCGTCACCAAACAACGATTTGCCCTTTACTTTATTCCCCCGACCATACATCATACAAAATAATGTCGTTTATTACCTCTGTCGAACGGCCTTTTTGAAAGTGAGTGGGCGTGGCCAGTAAACCGTCATACATGATCAGAACGTTTTTTTCAACCCTTGTCATGCTGAACCCGGAATAATCCTTTTTCTATTATTAGTTGTTTATGAATTTGATTTCTTAAAGAAATATTGATTTTTTAACAACAAATTCTTTCAGTGATTTTAGCCCTTTGATCTGACAGCAGTTCAATAAGGTAATTTATACAGCATGACAAGGGTTAAGTTTTTTTCATATATTTATCTATTTTCATTTCATTGGGAGGGGGGGGGGGTAACCCTTTCCAGTAACAATAAAAGATTGTACAGGAAAGGTATTTGCAAATAACCTGTGAAAAAAAAATAGGAGGAAATATAAAAAGGAAGATAAGGTTTAAGTCTGAATAAATCAAGAAAATATCTTAAAATTCCTCAGGTCGCAAGATGAAAGATCAGTGGAAAATGACTGAGTTGCATCGTTTCTGTTTATCAAAAATATGTAGACCAAAGAAGGATAGTAAACGAAGCAAATCCTGGAGGTGACCTTAGTAATGTGAGTTAATCCATTTTGGCAGAACCTTAATCATGGTGGCATTAAGACAAGTCGTTAAACTAATATCAGTGCTGAACCAGAAGCCAATCGATTCCTTTATCCCCTTACATTGCAGAAAATTACCAAATTCTACTAAGTAGCAAAAACGCCGATTTAAGTTACTACAATATAGACCTGTTCTATCTGTTATAACCTGCATCTTGCCGTCCGTTCTCATTTTTATTCATTTCATTGCCAAAATGCCAGTGGGATATTGTCAAGGTCTGGTGTCCGTTTGTCCGTGTGTCCGTGAACGTTTTCCGTAACCCATTCCCACATAATGGCCATTTTGGGCACCATTCAATAGGAGCATTTTTATCATTTACACAATGTTTTCTACTAACTTTAAATTATCGTCTCCAATTCTATTCAGTTTGGACTAGTGTAAAATTGTGCCGTCTGGTATTTGGTTAAACATATTCCTCACAAACAACAAGATGGATTTTAACGGAAATTTGCAGGAATGTTATTTTGGGGAGTGTCTTCTCGAATTCCTCGTAGAAAATTTGATCAGATAATAAACATTATTTTCATTGTCGGGCTCACCTCACAAAAGATATAAAAGAAAATTTGTATGATCTTTGATTGATGGGATGGGGTTTAACGCCAACTTTAACAGTATTTTAGTCATATCGTGGCGACTGAAGCACATAAGCGTGGATTCCTTGTATTTCTCCAACCAGTACTAACGCTACATCCTTTCCTAGCCTCGAGTTGCTCATCCTACTTAGGTTTACGATTTTTCACCGATTGGTGGGAGACAAATGTCGGAAAGATATTCGCCGCGACCGGGGATCGAACCTGGAACCGCGTGACTGATATGATTGTTCATTACATAGACCTCTCTCAGATTCTAGAAAGATATTATGATCAGATGAATAATATTGGATGGCTTTTGCGTGCGGGGCTTTTCGGTATTATGATTATACACATTGGATTCTCCTTTGACTGAATAACGAACGTTGCTTTATTATCCCTACATTATACATGTATAATAAAAACGCAAATAATGTACATGTAATCGCTTCGATTTAACTTTAATAGACCTGCAACATTTCTCATACGCAGGTAACAGGGTCGATTTAATTTGTGTAACGCCTAATATAATGCTTTGGGTTTTAGATTTTCCGGTACAACTTTTCTTGAAAGTGTATTATGCTATTAAACGAGTTTCATAATTAGGTAAAAAAAAAGAGATGCATGTCTGTTCATTTATCTGCGTGTTTCTAGAAAACTTAAATAAGTTTTGTATAAATCCACAGACATACATTAACCCATTCCAACACGGCGACACTTTCGGAGGTCCCTCAAGAAAAACAATTGGGAAAACATTGTGCAAAATTAAGAAATTGCTTGTAACAAGCAATTTCTTCATTTTCCACAATGTTTCCTACCAATAAATTTGAAAAAATCGAAATTTCATCAACTTTGAATTGTCGTCTGCAGTTCTTTTGAATTTGGATAAGTCTAAAATTTTGTCGTTTGGGAACGGGTTAAACTAACACTTATCATGGATAAAGTAAAAAGCATACCCCAGGTCGTACACATCGTTATGAACATGACAAACTTGACTGAACGCTGCCCCCGCCCACTTAACCCTTTCCTGTTTTTTTGAAATTTTAGACTGGTCCAAATTCAATGAGGTTGCAGACGACAATGAATATTGGATACAATTTGAAATGAAACTATCCTAGGTAGTAGAAAATATTGTGGAAAAAGGAGAAATTGCTTGTTACAAGCAATTTCTTCTTTTTCCACAATATTTTTCTCAAGTATAAAATTACAGCAACGTAAAATCCCGTGTTTGTACAGGAAATGGTTAATGCTTTGGCCACGCCCACTAACTACGGCAGGAAGTCACTCTGCGATTATAAACGTCGAAATTTTGCAAATTTTATGATTAGAAGCATGTAACAAAAAAGTAGAATGGTGGGTTGGCGACCTAAACGTCGTAATTACCGCTCGAATAAGCTGTAGTTACGACGTTTAAGTCGCTAAACCAACACAAGTAATTCAAACAAATGCCGGCCAATGTCAATTCTTAATTTAATAACTAAATGAATGATTCGATTGGTCGATATATTTCTTGATTGCCACCGCGATTGGTCAGCTCTGGTAGATCCTGTAATCCCGATATATTTGGTCGCCATATAATTATCGTTTTAAGCCGTGAATGTTTGGTCTTTCACAAAAAGGTCATGTATTTTGTGACCCCTATTTTAACCCTTTCCCGTTCAAATACGGGATTTTACGTTCCTGTGATTTTATAATTGAGAAAACATTGAGGAAAAAGAAGAAATTGCTTGTAACAAGCAATTTCTCCTTTTTCCACAATTTTTTCTACCACATAGGATGGGTTCATTTCAAATAGCATCCAGTTGTCATTTCATCTGCAACCTCTTTCAATTTGGACTAGTCCAAAATTTCCAAAAATGGGAAAGGGTTAATATACAAATCGCGGCTGTAATTCAAAAAAATGGATTGATGGGTTCACTTGAATCGTTCATGTATAGCGGAAATAAGCTTTGAACATACCAGTTTATATTAAGCATTTGTGTTGGTTTGACGACTTCTAAAAAAAATCGTGTCTATAACTTATTCGAGCTGTAGTTACGAGGTTTAAGTCGACAAATAACGATTAATATCCGTAGCAACACATTTTATAAAGTCCTATTGCAATGTCGGAGTTCAGTTGGCGTGGTCAGCGATCCATCAAAACTTAATTCAAAATGATATGATATTTATGTGTATCATTGCCTTTCATATTTTCATCCATTCTTGAGCCATATTTATATTCATACTTGTGAATTTCTTTCCAAATTTAAATTCGAATCAGTTTTCTTTTGTAAACCAAAAAAAATTGAGAAATAATTAATTAAAGGCAACACCCAAATGTTTAACCTATTCTCTCACGATAAAATTTTAGACCAGCCCAAATTCAAAGAAGTTGCAGACAATTTAAAGTTGATGAAATCTTTAAAATCTAAGTCTATTGAGGTAGAAAACATTGTGGATAATGAAGAAGTTTCTTGTGTCATGCAATTTCTTCATTTTCCACATTTTTTTTCCAAATCTTCATATTGCCAGGCGTTTAAAAGCGTCACTTTGTGGGAATCAGTTAAGTAGATTAATTTGCACTCACTTCCCGTTATTGAAGTAATTTTCCTAGCGATTTAATGTCTTTTTTCAAAACATTAAATTTCATTGTTTTGGAAATTCTTCAAAGTTCGTTGTGTTAGAATAATGATTCTAGATTCGCAAAAAGTCTTCAAAGATCGAACTGACTATCATGTGCAACCTGTGTGGTTACAGCAAGATCGACACTTTTACACCACCAGGATACCCGCTTTTTGCCCGACGGGTCGAATGTAGGAAAGGTAATTTAGCTTTCAAGGTTTCCTTAACCCAATAACAGACGGCAAAATATTAGACTGGTCTAAATTGAAAGAAGTTGCACATGATAACTTAAAGTTGATAGATTTTTTAAAATGTCTCATTGGGTATAAAGCATAGCGGAACATGAATAAATTGCTTGTGATAAGCATTATTCTTTTCATTTTCCGCCAAATTGTCTTTCTTGAGGGGCGTCAAAGCGTTGGATTGTTTTGGGTTTTTTTTATATATATACATCTATTCATATATACTTTAAATGTGATATGAAAACAGAATGCAAGAGAAAATGTATACATACAGGGTAAGAAATGTTTAATCAGTAACCAATGTAATATTTTCATTGGCGTATACTAAAAACTCCATGTTTCTCAGCTAGCGATTTCAGTAAGAATGTCACATTCGCACAGTTTCTTGAAATTAAGAATCCAATAATTCTCAGGAACAGTTGCAAGTATATGTACATCATCTCACGATCCGCATCATGTTACATGTTAAATAATGGTTTGAAAAAAGTGAAATAGAATACTAAATTGGATTTGATTTTTCGGTTCATTAGAACAACTTTCACCGCTATCTTTATGATACGCATCGCTCACGAATAATAAAGATTGTCCTTTAAAGTGAAAAGAACAAAACTATTTTCAAGTAAGTAATAATAGCTTTCAATGAGTGGACACTATTAAATATACGCATGTATTTAATTATTTCACAAAATAATGTATTAAGCAATGATACACCCTTGCCTTTACAACATTTGATGTGTGACCCGTTATCCAGGAAACCCTGCCTAATTGACGCTACTTTATGGCGTTTGAAAATAAAATTGTTTTGATGACATCTTTGGAAAACATTTTTGAAAATGAGAGAGGGAGAGGGGGAGACGGAGAAAGAGGGAGAGAGAGAGAAAGAGAGAGAAAGAAAGAGAGAGAGAGAGAAAGAGAGAAAAAGAGAGAAGGAGAGAGAGATAGAGAGTGAGAAAAGAGAGAAAAGAGAGAAAAGAGGGAAAAGAGAGAAAAGAGAGAGAAGAAAGAGAGAGAGAAAAAAAAAGAGAGAGAGAGAGAGAGAGAGAGAGAAAGAGAAAGAGAGCCTTGATAACGGATTATACATATTTAAAAAAGTCTTTGCTAAAAATGACAATAGAGGAGATAATTAACAAGAATAATAAATAATGATGAGTCACTTTAATTCTGGGTCTTTTGATATCCTTGTCTAAAAATACAATGTTATCAACGATTTGTAAAATGATGGTATATTTTAATAGCGTAATAATTAAATTTTTAGTTTCGTCTATCAAAAACGGACGTTCCGATTGATCGATAAAAAAAGTCAAAACTCTACGAACAAAATTTTGAGCACGCAGAGATGTTGTATGCTCCCACAAAATAGTCCCATACAAAAGGTATCAAAATTTGTAAAGTTTTTGCTTTTTTTCGATCGATGCTATTAAATTATATGAAATGAAGAGAATATATTTTGTTTTCATGGACATATGAACCGTAAACCTTATCACACTTATGTATGACTCTACTATGCGTATTCATAATACAGTATTATTAGTTTTTTCGGTTTATACATCAATGAAAACAAAAATGTTTTCTTCATCTCTTAATTGAGTTCTAGAAGCTTTCTTTAGCAATCGGCACATTACCCTACATATTTCTCATGTCAATTGTCACAAAGATAATAACAAGGAATCATATATGCGAAGTGTAGCGTGTCAGCGCAGAGAAACAGAAACAAATTACTTTCCTAATGACTACCACAAAATATCGATTTTTTTCGTAAACAAACAATATTCTCTGTATCAAAGCGATGTATATGGTATTTAGGTTCTTATTATCGTTAAGGTCAACTCATTTATCATGAACAATTCAAACTCCCATGGCTGTATGTGCATTCCTGTCACGAATCGCCCGATGTCACGCGAGAATAAATCAGTTCGATTAAGAATTCAATGACAGCTGTCACGAACAGACAGCGATGAGCGAACAACAGTAAACACCCATAGAATTAAATATGAATAGTGTTTACACTAATACGTTTTTTTTCTCGTTGATCCCAATGGAATAGAACTTTTATTCGCTGAAACTTCTCAAATATTTTTCTTTCGTTGAAAAACACTCATGGCTAACTTTAAAACATAGTATGTTCTTGCTCCAAGCCCTCCCTATCTTAATTCATAACGCAATGAATGAAGGTATTCGCAGTAAGATATTCTTGCAATTTTTAGTATAATGCATGACTTACTACTATAAGCGATTTATCGATTGAACAAATCTGTATAATATATGACTTACTCTAAGCGATTTATCGATTGATCAAATAAATCGCATTGAACGAAAATGTTGGAGTTCAACAACACAGTCCTAACAATATATGGTCTTACTAAAGTCCAATCAAACGATTTTTAAAAGAAATGACACTTTTCTACAGAATTTATCACAAAGCTTAAAAATGTATATCGTCTTTACTCCGTTTATTTATCGTCGCTATCGTAGCACATGCCCATGTGAGCGACGCCCCCCCAAAACGGTTAGTTTTTACGGGGGTTAGTGCAAGGATACAGGACGAAACTGCTGAGAGCCCCAACTTGTTCTTTTACGTGCTCAGTGGATAGCGCCGTCACACGGGGCCTCAGTTTAACGTCTCATCCGAAAGACAATTAGTTTGTTAGTTTATATGGTAATCCCAGGGCTCAAACCCTTAATCTTGAGGTTTGAAGTCAAGTGCTCTACCAACTGAGCTAATCGGGTTGTCTTTACTGTCTGTACTTTAGGTCAACCATATAGAGGGTGTTAAGTGCCCGGCCATGAAATACCAATGTCATCAAACAGATAACGAACCCAATTTTGATATACTATTTATGTAATGACATATCATTGTCGTATTAAATCGACGAAATTCTTACTTTATAGATTAAAGTATTACGAGAATCATTTAATTTCATTTGTAAAATGTTTTCTTTGAAGCTTGCACCATGATTATGGGGTTCGAGGTTACGAAAAGACGTAACTATGCCTGCATTAAGCATTGTATAATTATAATACTAGTGTAATATCACTAGTGTAGTATCAAACTACTCTACGGGTTTATTTCACTTTCGTCTCGTGGGTCATATTATAAAGAAACTTTAAGATTATTAAGTAACAAATGATAAGCATCTTCATCGGTAAATAACCCCGTCATATACGTAGTGAAAAGAAAATACGTTCACTAGTTAAATTCACATGGGGCTTTCTTTTGTACAATGGTTGTTTTGATAGTTTCAGAGCTGTTTGTAATGTATGTTTTACGTTGAAAAGATCTGATATTAAGCTTAATCTCTTGGGGTTCGACAAGAATATTTCCCGTGACTATAGATTAGGACTTTAGCCTTTCTCTCGGCGAAGCTTTATATTCCAAACCCGTTGACGAAAAAGAAATCATTCCTGGAAGCTAACCAATTCTGAACTGGTAAGTCGCTAAAACTAAGGCTATGTTTTTGTTTCTTATTTTGGTCGATCGTTTGTTTTGTTTGTTTGTTTGTTTTGTGTGGGAGTTTGCTTTTTTTAAGGAAAAGTGGCATTTAAATGAAAGAATATGAATATCAGCATTTGAGCTTAAATCGTAATTTGGCGCTTTTTGAAAAGATTCACCTGTAATTTAATTTTAAGTTTCCCATGTAGTAAAATAATTTTGAAATATCCGAAAAAAAACTTATCTTTAAAGTTATGACATTCAAAGTCATTTTTAAGACATTATAAAATAATCTATTTTCATTATTACAATTATCTTTATCAATACTATTACAGTTTAAGTATTTCCTGTTCATTTCCTGGAATTTACGTCCTCGCGATTTTATAATTGAGGATAACCTTGTCAAAAGAGAAGTAATTGCTGGTAACAAAAAATTTCTTCTTTTACCACAATATATTCTTCCTTACCAAGTCGTTATTTTTTTTCAAATGAATCCATTTTAAATTTTGCCTGCAAAACTTTGGTGGAAAGTATGCCTGTTTTGAATGAAATTAAATGCCGACTAATGATCTCTAAAACTCCTATCTGTCAATGAAAAACGAAATCCAACTGAATATGCTGATAATAATTCTGAGACTGATGTTTCATGCATCTTCGTGGAATCGGTATCATCTCGGTCAGTGCTTTGAATCAAGCCTTTGGTGCACGCCATCATGGCATTTCTACTTTGGTGAAGTCCTGAATTTCTTTGAAGTATTACTTTTGTCTCCAGTAGTGAATACGTTTAACAAAATAAGTTCATTTGGTAGCAAGGTAATGACAAGTGCAATCACCCCAAAGCTCTTGATTTTGATAAACGACTAGACAACCATTCGTCACTAGATCAAAAGATAGGCACGACTTCATGATTTGTCGAATTGGAGAATTATAAACTAAAAAGTAGTTTTCATGGGTTAGGTAAGCAGTCGGTGGCTCGAAATACATGGTTGGTCTTTTACCCAAAAAGGAATGTATTTTGCATTTTGCGAACTAAAAGATCTTTAAATTGCAACCAAGGCCAAGGCCTTGAGAGGGATGCAATTTGCAAGGAATTTTTACTGGTTGGTATGAGGGGCTTTTCATGTACCTCAAATCTGAAGTTGAAGATTATGGAATAGTAAACGAATTTTAAAACAGACGAATTGGGTTTTCCACACGTTGTCAACGCTTGTCGCGTTTTAGCATTAACTGGTACAAAATTTGTATACCAGACTGTTCCGAGTTCCAACCCACAAATAACTTTTATGACATGATTAAAAGCAAAGTGGCAATTATGCCCCAAAGTGATTATATTCCTATGCGGAATGTGGATTTAGACGGCTAAAAGGATGCCCCTTTGTGCTGTCACAAAGAATGACTGGTTAGACAGTGTTGCTTTCGTAGAATTTGTCCTTGATAGTGTCGATTATAGTTATAAAAAAGAAACTACATTTTTTATTCTATTATTTATAGATGGTCACTCTACCCATTTGAGCCTACCCGATGCTGAGTTTTGCAGCGCTTATGATTTTTCAAAACTTGCATTTGCCTAATGCTACTTGTATTCTTCAAGCTTTAACAGTTGAAAATGCATGCAATGGCTTCCATAGGGATGATTTGTTTCCATCAATTCAACCCGTTGGGTTTTGAAAATATAAACTATCACCATCTTGTACGGTACCACTGGATACTGATGTTGATCCAGTCTCCATTCGTTGCTCTCTATGTACTATTAATACAATGAATATCTGATGTGATATCTCATGAGGAGGTTGATACAGAAGATACTCAAGTCCTGATAAAATATTGGTCAAGAGGTAGAGCTACCCGGTGATACCATGTTACAATCAAGAGAGATTGAAGTCTAGAACCCTATTGATAGTCCCACTAAAGAGGCACCCGTTTGATAAAAAATGAAAAGCAAGGGATCATGATAATGTGTCTCCAACATTATCCCGGTTTTCAGTTCCTGGTGCAGGGCATTTGAAATATGTTGTATAAATAAGACAAAAACCTATAAACGGCTATATCTTGTACAAAGGCACAAAGAATACTATTTGAATAAGAGTCTTTTAAAGAAGCAGAGCAAATGAATAACGGTGAAGAAAAGAATGAAAGAGGTACCGTGAACTGAAAAAGAAATAAAACGAAATGAAAAAGTTGCAAGCAATAAATGAATGAAAAACGAGTTTTTCTGACTCTAAGTCTGAAGTAGATGATAAAATACCTATGTTGACATAACCTAAGATTACTTTGATGTCTTAGATTATTTATACCCATACCCAACATGTCTGTTAAATTCCGGAACAAACAATTATTGGAATACCTATAAAACATATAATGTGTGCCAATAGACTAGGGGAGGGGGTGACGGGATAAAGAATTTATTTGCACTGAGAATCCGTGAAATATCTTTTGTTTAATGTCAATTGATTGGTGATTAACTCATTATCATGCAATCCTTCCATTTTGATATGCTCACGAAAAAGTCTAAGGAAACAATTGAACGAAAGGACTTGTTTATAACAATTACTCCTTTCCGTACAACATTTTCTGTCCTATTTGACACAAGGCTTTTCATTCAAACACACTTTGAATTGTTCTTTGCAACCTCATCAATTTTGGACGAGTTTAATCAAAATTATCCCAGATGTTGACAGTTATGTTCTGATTTGCGGTATTATTGTTGACATACAAACTAGTTGAGAGTTTTTATCTAAAAAATGTATATAGGCGTTGTTTATTACGGAAGGGATCGGTTTTATTAATTTTCAAATTATACTCTACATTCAAAAAACGAAAGTCGACATCCACGTAAAAGACAGTAGCTCCTGTAATGCTTACTTATTCGCACCAAATCGAATTAGTGAACGACTGCCAAATAGGGGTCCTTCAAGGTTCGATAATTGGTTCGCTGCTCTCCTACCAGTGGAGCAAGTTGAAAAATGCGTTTATAGACTGGTATATAGATATTTCTACATATGCAAATGAAACGATTACAATGCATTCAATGATTAAATACGATACTTCGCAGTTAAGCAGATTTAATTAGTTAACAGATACAAGTACGTGGCCTCTCAGTTCTTTCGGTGCTAACAATTATGTTGTGCTATTGATACCCTAGTATACCGTCTCTCGTATTACAAACGGTGTTACATACATGTGGTTTCCATAAGGTGAGAGTTTGTAGGACAAAACCGGTATTTCAAATCACATGAAGTGAAAATCTATGTGATCGCCTCCATATTGTTTCATCGCTGATGAATAAAAATAACTTCTTTCTGAATGTCAACAATGAATTGAATGTTAGCTTTGATTTCTTTACCTTTTATCATTTAACCTTTTATCTCACAACCACAAAATTTTCACGCACTGATGAAATAATATTCAAGAAAACAAGTACATGTAATTAAATGAAAATAGTGATTTTGGTAAACAGTAAAAGGGTCATCATTGATTGAATTGGATTTGACGCAACTTTTAATAGTATTTCAGTTATATCGGGGCGCCGGGAGATTCCTGGTAGTTCCGACACCAGTATTACCACTACATCCTTATCGAGCTTCCAACTGCTCATACCACCTAGACGTACGATTTACATAATACATGCTGGTATTATTATTTATTATTTTTGTGCAATTTTCCTTTCACATAGGACATCGTTTTTCTGTCTTGTCCATAAATCAACATCTATAATTTATGTCTTGACAAATGATGGAACAAATTTTACAGAATATAATTTAATACGGTATTCGATTTAAAATCACAATGAGAAAGAAAGCACATCGCTTTTTTCTTTTATGGAGGGCAGTAAATTGACGGATCGCTAAAGTCAATCAAAGAATCAACCAACCAAATTTATTATTTAGACTGGAAGTTAGCTTTGTACTCCAACACTGGCAGAAGTTATGCCACCTAAACAAATATATTTGCCGTTCTGGTACATGTTATTGACCATAACGCCTTTTAATATCTTAATAATTTAATTGTTAGTTTCGTCTATCAAAAACGAGCGATCTGATTGGTCGAAAAATTTAATTCATACCTCCATGAACAAAATTTTGAGAACGCATCCATTTTGAATTCTTCCGCACAAAATAGTTCACTACTTCGCGTATTCATACAGTGTGATTAGGTTTTTCGGTTCATACCTCCATGAAAACAAAAAATATTCTCTTCATCTCTTAATTGACACTTCCTGTTATAGCTCAATAGGTGTGGTCAGCGATACGTTATCTGGTTCCTGTAAGAAAGCTGGGGTTATTATATTCAGGGGTCCTGATTTATTCTTGCAGCAAAAATAAAGCATTGTTTATGGTTTTATAATCATAACCTAGGAATAAGATAGGTGTCATAGCGTCTTTAGAAAATTACTGCATGAAAACTTTTGATTTCGAAAAGCAGTAAGAACTCACTTTGTTCCAATCAAGTTCCTTGGCAATAGAAAAAAAAAGCGGAAGTAATTATCGTGCCTTCCAAAATTGAACGAAGTAAACATTTTTTATTATTATTTTTATTTTTTTCAAACATCCGAGCTGGAAAGGAAAGCTCGTTAAGCTTGACGCTTGAAATTCTAGCACGACTTGCACGCTCTCTGTTATAATTATGATATTTGGAAGCTGTCGAGCTATTTCCGATGACAAAATGATAAAAGACAGGATTGCATGCAAGTAGCAATCCTTCACACTATAGAATATTTCACATATTTTATGTGAGAAACTTCAAAACTAATCACAAGAGGATTTTGTAAAGATTTCAGCGTCATTTGTCTTATTTTACAAGTTGCGGTCATGTTTTAAAGGCTTGATGGTACTACTAACAGAATTGAGTGGAGAGTAAATATGGGAAAACTCTTTTTATTATCCAACAAGTGTATTAAATGCCATCTGCGTGATCTGAAAATCGATATTATCCATTTATCTTCTGTACAAACATTGAAATGACTCTGCATTTTCGAAAAATTGAAAGAACCGTGTGTGATAAGTTTAGAACTGTTTACCTTTTCTTTTTATCTCTTGCGGATATATTCCAGGATTGTTAAAGGAAAACCTTTGAACGATAAAAGAGTCATATTAAGAAATAACATCACTAAAAGACCACCCGCAGTGCTTCGATTGAAAATACGTTAATACATATTTACATGTGATGTCTTCAAGAAGAAAGTCGATCGAATTATGTTGCTTTAGGTTTGTGAACGTATACAAACATAGCGATCGGATTGTTAAAGTATAAACTTCGTAAAGTAAAAAATACAGTACCCATCCCCCTTATAACATCATAAAAGAAATTGGTAAACTCTAAATTCAATTTTTTAACAAAAACTACGGCATAACGATTCAAGTAAAATTGTTATAGATTCACTTTTATACCTTTGATAATGTGCGTAAGATCGGTTTTACATGTTATTTTGCTTTTAAAGATAAACATTATTTTGACATGTATTGAAATTGGGTAACTCCTTTTCTTTCGGTACATATATGACTACTATGTGTTCTGTTTTATCTAATACATGCATGTGTTATATGTTCTTGTTGTTGTTTCAGCTCTTTAAAACACTGCCTTTTCGTGTTTCGTTTCTCCTTATCAAACGGAATGCTTCTACAAGCTAGTCAGAAGTCGAATTCTCGAAAATTGACGTTCGCAAATGACCGATATTTTTTTTCTTAAGATTAGTGTTCTAAGTGCAAATTATTGCGAGTCCACATTGGCAGTGTCCTTGAGCCTACCTGACAATTTGTTTTATAAATTGTAATTATTACATTCGAGTTATGGTTCGGACCAGTAATCAAAGCTTGAGATGTGTATACATAAGATATATAACCTGGGCAGTAAAGGGTTGATGCTCAGATTATCGGAGGTGTCACTTTCTACCCAAATCCACTGTCGATTATGCGCATATCTGCCAAAGTGTGCGCTAGGGAACACAATCTGCCCACAATAATTTTCATCCCGCTTTTGAGGTATTGTAACGATATATTTACATGTATATATCGTTATATATTTTATACACGATCAAAATGCTTCGAAGGGATCTGATAAAGCCCATCCAAGGATCCTTCCTGTTAATTTTGGTTGAATTATGTTCAGGACTTTTTGAGAAGAATTTTAAAGTAAAAGTTGACGGACGGACGGACGACGGACACCACATCATGACAAAAGACCGTTGGCTTTCAGTCATTGAGGCTAGAGAGAGAGAGCTAGAGAGTGAGAGAGAGGGGGAATGGAGCGTATAGCCAGGTTCGAACTAAGAGGCTCTCGCGTGCGTTGCGAGTATTTTACCATACAGACCAATTTCGTTATGTAAATATGCGCTTTATAATCTCCAGATAAAGAGAGCGAGAGTGGGCGGTCGTTTACCAGGTTTACATGATTATGTACATCTTTCAAAAGCGATATGTAGACGGTGCATCCTTTGGTTAGAATTCGGAGGTAAAAATATACAGACACATCTACTTTCTTTCTTTCCATTCACTCATCAAGTTTTGATAATTTTGCCAAATTCAGAACGCTCACACGTAAGTACTGTACATCAAGCCTACAGCTTTCAATGAGTAATATCTCGCCTTCGTCCTTCTCGTCTCAATTTGGGCGTATTGATTTATACTCGCAGTCATGTACTTCGCCCGGATCCGATCTACTTCCCATGTGGCAAGATATTGTATCTATTGCGTTGGGTGTTCTTACATTTGTACATTAAACTCTGCACGGGTTGAAATTTTTCCGTGGTAACTTTAGCCACAGATTGCTACGCAATCTCAGGCTAAAAATGACCCCGACATAGAACTTAGTTTCATTCAAAATTCATAGACTATTTTTCCGGATTGCGGTTGAGCGGGTTTAAACACAAATTAACATTCTTTGACTTTCGGTGTCTCTTACTATGAAAGCATGCAATAAGAAGATTTATAAATTATATGCCTGTAAGTCGGAAAGGATCATAGTTTGATGCTGCGGAGGGATAATCTGTTTGGAAACGAGGATCTTGGTTTCGAATCCCTGGTAATGAGGTTCAGTCTTTGGGACAGACGTTTGATAGTAATGACCTAATTAGTGACACCCAGTCTAAGAAATATGGTAATCTTTTATTAAGACAATCCTTTATTTGAAAGGGGAAGATAGGTCCATGGTACTATGTCCATTTGAAATCGTAGTCATATACATATTCGTACCGTTACCATAGCTTATAAAGTTGAAAAAAAAGAGTTTTTTTAATAAGAATCCGTGTAACCTTGACCTTTGATTGAAAGGCATAAATTTGATAAGAATTTAGCCAAAACAGTGAGCATAAAAGTAGCGAAAAGTCACATTAGCGCAATCTTACATCTAATGTCATGATCTTTCTCTGGGTTATCGAAATATTTGAAACAAGATTGAAAAATTGTTAGATAATTTATCATCCTAAAATAAGAAAGTTGCTTTTAAAGCCAACATTTGGCAAATTGTGTTGAGGAACACCAAATACTACGAGTGCTAATTTGAACCATACCTCTGCAACTATCCCTCACGTGGATATCCACGTAAATTTAAATACGCAGGAGTTGTAAACTGAGATCGACCATTTTTCACATTCTGTGACATATATTTCAACAGTTTGGTTATGACGTTGAACTGTGGATGATTTGTTAATGTACAAAACACCAATAAATATCACATAAACTTTACATAAATCAGCCGTTTTTTTTTTTTTTTGTTTTTCTAAAAAGGACCTTAAACAGACTCAATTTTTGTATTACACCAGACGATGCGATGATGCCATGTGCAGCTGCAGGAGCCTACCCTTATGATGAGTCGATTTGGAAAGAATTGACCAACAGTTTGGTTATGACGTTGAACTGTGGATGATTTGTTAATGTACAAAACGCCAGTAAATATCACATGAACTTTACATAAATCAGCCGTTTTTTGTGGGTTTTTTTTTCTAAAAAGGACCTTAAACTGACTCAATTTTTGTATTACACCAGACGACGTGCAGCTGCAGGAGCCTACCCTTATGATTAGTCAATTTGGCAAGAATTGACCAACCGCTGGCAATGCCCTCTAACTCCTTTTTGCCATGTCCACTTACTCCGACAGAAAGTTCCGCTTCGAAATTTACGGCGTTATTTTGCAAAATTTATGGCCAGCAGCATGTAACAAAAAAGTAGAATGGTTGGTTGGCGACCTAAACGTCGTAACCATAGCTTGAATAAGCGGCAGTTACGACGTTTAAGTCGCCAACCCAACAAAAGATCCTAACAAAAATGGCAAACAATATCGGAGTTCAAAACTCACTTCTGGTCTAAGCGAATGATTTAACTGGTCGACTGATGATTTGATTGACATTCGCGATTTGTTAATTAGCGTATAACTCTTTTCGGCTAGTAGGCCTTGTTGTTTCCTATCATAGGATTATTTAATATACGTGGCACTCCAATTTACTCTGTCTTATCATTGCGTTTTTCTTACCTAAACACATCCAGTGCAATGGGTTTTTGTTCTGATTAGAACGTTTCTTTTGACATATCTCTCCCTGGCTTCCTCTCTCATAACAGGAAACAATTTGGAAAAATATTTCATTACTATGCAATGACCTCAACTAAATTAACATTTGACAAACTGCTAGAAGCACGATTGTAAATGCGTCACAAAAGGAAAATGTCACGTCAATAGGATAGGCAGGTCTAACAAGGCCATATATTGGCTGAAAGAACAATGGCTCGAGCATACCTTTAAGCATAAATATTTACTTAAAAACATACATTACTATGTAGTACAATTGACCAATCGCGGTTTTCAATCATGGAATTTATCGATCAATCAAATCATTTAATTTGAGATTGAACTCCGACATTGACTGCCATTTGTGTGAAGCATTGTTTGTTAGTTTGGCGATATACAGATTAATCAAGCTGTAGTTACGATGGCAACCAACCGTTCTACTTTTTTATTACGTGCTACTTGCTATATTTTTTTGCAAAATGAGGCCATTTAAAATCGAACAGGGACTTCTTGTCGGAGTCAATGGGCGGGGCCAGCGATTGGTCAATTATTGAAATGATCAAAACCTGTATATCGCAAATTTTCGTAAATGCAAATTGAATCTGTCCTTATTTCAGTATAATTCAATGGTAAGCTTCATTTATCAAAAACGAGCGCTCTAATTGGTCGAAAACATATTCATAGCTCCATGAACAAAATTTTGAGCGGTCAACTACTTTGTATGCCTCCGCACAAAAAAAGGTATTTTATTCATCCCTTAAATGAAACAGAAGGTGCAATGCAAAAGTTGAATAATGTAAATACATGTACTATAATATACAGAATTTGGGAATGTTACCGCTTACAGTTTACTTTTGTTCACCTTGCAATGACAATGTCATGCACCTATCCACTGATACTTTACAATGATCAACTTCGGATAGATATAGATATCCCTGGTGTGACGTTTGCAAATGTATCGTTATCTCTGACTTGCATTTAAGCATCTGGTCGATCAGAGCATTCCTTCTCAAGTAGTATTGCAGGAAAAAATGACCAACAAAACCTGAAAATGAAAGAAATACTTACTTTAAAAAAAAAGAATAAATCATAGATCATTCAAAAAGATGTTCCATGTTTATTTATATATCATAATTGTATTTGTCACTCTTGATGTTTAGCGTTGATATTCGAGCAGAAAACTCAATCAATGTGCTTATTTTCTTCTATGAAATAAATTTATTTAAGTAGCTTGTTATTTGACGTTTTTTTAGTTACTATAATCAACATATGATCGGATCAAGTGGGCCAGCGTATTTATTATGTCTAGATATTCAACCAAAGCTTCAACGGACTACAATTTTGCAATATTGTGTATATATCCGTCTAACCCGTTCCCATACAACCAAATTTTAGACTGCTTTAATTTTCACAATGTTTTCCAAAGCTATTTTCTTGAGAGGTGTAAAAAGGAGTGCTTGTGAGGGAATGGATTAAGCATGTGTGATACAACTGCCATGGCTGTAAGAATTGATGCTCAGTTGCGTTACCAAATCTATACCAATTTCCATGGCACCGTTTCTCTGCTTCCATTTTGCCTACATTTCTGGACTTTTCTGTTCAAAGAATTATATGGCACACAGCCGATAGGTACGATGTGAAATAACACCACAACCACGCTTAATGTTGTACCAAGGTTAAATGTGTGCAAGTATAAAGTTTCAAACGTCGCATTTAACAAGTTAAATCCTATCTTTAATAACCGATAAAATCATAACATTACCTCATCTTTCAGGGTTTTTATTTTCTATCTTATTCATGTTGTAAATATCGTGACTCAGTGTTCTGCACTTTACTGAAGATGTGATGAAATATTTTGGACGGGATAAAATAAACTAGCCTCGTATTGTCTTGACTTTTGGTTTTACAGGATCAGATTACCAATAGGCCTACTCATACGCAAGAATGTGTTAGGTTGTTCAGAATAGACCTTTTCCTTTCTGTACATATCTCTCCTTGTCCTCGTAGTCAGTTGTCGTGGCCACTTGTCGTTGGGCGGGCCAGCGATCCGTCAATTTACTTTGCAAATTCGAAATACCAACATTCATTTTGTAATGTCATTAAAACTAAGGGAAACATGTTACTACTGCATTGGTAATCATGGACGTAAGTCTTTTTTTCAGCATGATGTTCTCTTTTTAAATGGATGGTACTGCATTGAAGAGTCGGTCTCAACACAGAACACAGATTTTGCTTCCTTCAAAACTTGCTGGAAACGGAAATACATGATAGACAGTATTTTAAGAATCTGCTACAAATTTTATTTCATTTTTTCTGTCTTAATGACTTTAGTTATTTATTGCCTAAGGAGCATTACAGAGTTTTATACAGACGGAAATAATTGACCAATCGCAGAATCAAATCAACCAGTCCCGGAACTTTTAACTCCAACACAGGCAGATATTTGATTGAATAATTTTTGTTAGTTTGATGACTTGAACGCCGTAACTACAACTTGAATAAGCTGTAATTACCACGTTATGGTCGCCAAGCAATCATTGTACCTTTTATCATCACATGCTACTAGCTATGCATTTCGCAAAATAACCGATTTAAATGGATCGGGGCTTTCATTTGGAGTCAATTGGCGGGGCCAATGGAATAAGTGGGTGGCGCCAGCGATTGCTCAATTGCCTATACGAGAACATGACCTGTTTGTTATTTTGCTTGACGCCACTTCGAACAAAATTTGAGTTATATCCGAAGTTAACGCCTGAGCATCACCAGTATAAGAGTTTTGCCTATGAAACATCTAAGACAATTGACCAATAGCAACTATTAATCAAGGGATCAATTCACCAATCAAATCATTCATTCAGTGCGGAATTATTTTTTTAGCTCCGGCATCTGCCGTTATTTGAAAAAAAAAACATGTAGAAGGGTAGAAAATATTGTGGAAGAAGACGAAATTACTTGTCACGAGCAGTTTCTTTTTTCTTTTCATTTTTTTTTCAATGTGTTCTCAATTATAAAACCACAGAGACGTAAAATCAGGGATTAAACAGGAAAGGGTTAAGGGCATTTGTCAGGTCGGGCCAAGGACCATATCACTTTCGAGAGTTTCGTGGACTCGACTTTCGCCTGGTCACCCTTCTTGTTAGGCATTATAATTATCTACAAACACTATCTTTCCATATAACCCTTTCCTGTTTTTCAAAATTCTGACTTGTCCAAATTCAAATAAGTTGCAGACGACAATTAAAAGGGGGTGCAATTTGAAAAGTAACCTACAGGCCAGAAAATACTGTGGAAATGTTACAAGCAATTTCTTCTTTTCCCACAATATTTTCCTCAAGTATAAAAACTCAGGATCGTAAAATCCAGGGATTAACCAGGAAAGGGATAAGACCGCATTAGGAGTTTTCGAATTTTATTCACGCGTGCTACGTGTAGAATCCTTCCTCTGAAGTACAAATGGTGCTGAACTCATTACCAGATAAAAACATTTTAGACTTGTCCAAACTCAAAGAAGTTGCAGACAAAATTTTTTGAGTGATGAATTTTGTATTTTTTGTATTTTGGGTTGGAAAATTTTGTGGATAATGAAGAAATTTCTTGTAGCTAGTAATTTTTCTCTATGCAATTTTCCACATTGTTTTATAAAGCATTTTTCTTGAGGGGCGTCCAAAAGCATCATTGTGAGGGAATGGGTTAAAACGTTAGGTTTTTTTTAAGCATTTCATCTATACTACAACTGAATATTTGTTTATATACTATTGCATGCGATTTAAAAACTACCTATATTCAGCGTTAGTGCATAAAATACCTTCAAAGGAATCCATGTAAACGCCAGGTTTGTAACGAGAATGGTCATCAGTATAATTATTTCATTTAATGTTGACTAATGGAGATCCTTTCGTTGTTCCAACAGTTCGACGAGCTTGACTCATTACCAGACGGCAAAATTATAGACCGTTCCAAATTGAAACGAGTTGCAGACGACCATTTAAAGGTCAAAGAAGTTAAGATTATTTAACTTTCTTGGCAGAAAACATTGTGGAAAATGAAGATTTTGCTTGTTACAAGGAATTTCTTCATTCTACATATTTTTTTCGAATTTTTTTTCTTGAGGGGCGTCAAAAAGCGTAAACTTATTAAAATAATACGTTTCATTTACCTGCCATCTTTAGATGGTCTATTTAGGTGGGGAGGAAAAACGATGGAGAGCAGGAATACTGCTATCCTGTTGTTTGGTAGATTTCTGTTGCAAAACGGGCATTTTTTTTCAATCACAAATGCAATCAGACTCAATTTCTCTTGAAGCCCGGGATTAAAGAACAGAACTCATAGAAACAACAGCGCTACCAAATCCCTTAGCTTTCTGCGAAACATCGTGGAAATGAGATGTAACTCTTTAAAGAAAATTCAGTGATATAGTCGCCATTGTTACATGTAGTAGAGATGGTAATTCAAACAGTGAAAGGGGGCAGTATTTTTACAGTTATCGATAGTAGGCAACAGTAATAGCGTACCTACAACTTTCTTAACCTTTTCCCGTTTTTTGTTTGTTTTTTTTTTTTTTTTTTTTTTTCAAAATTTTACACTGGTTCTTTTTGAAAGAAGTTGTAGACGACAATTGAAATAGGTTAACTTTGAAAACTTACAAGGTTTTAATTGTTTTTGTACTTTCACCCGTAACAAGTATACAAAATCTTAGACTGGTTCTAATTTAAAAATTCACGCACGACAATTCATATTTGATAAATTTTTTAAAAATCTTTAATTTGGGGTAGAAACAACGTGAATAATGAAGCCATTTCTCCATTTGTCACAATATTTTAAGCCTTTTCCTTGAGAGCTTTAGCAAACCTCTCTTAATTGTGACATCATCGTATCATTGGAATTTTCCCAAATAATAAAGTAACGTGTTTTAGGCAAGTACTCTCGAATACCAGATGTGGTATTTTAGTTAACAGACACAGTTTTGAGGTCTTCTCAAAGTTCAACGAGTGCAAACTGCCACTGGTGGCTTAACCACCAAATCCATGGAATGCCTCCGCAATAAAAAAATAGTTCTTATGTAGTTCAGGAATATTGCAAACTATATTCAAATTGTAGAGAACTCTGTCAAAAGCATGCTATTTAATCCATTCCCACTCAATTCCGCTTTTTAAGCACCTCAAGAAAAAAGCTTTGGAAAAAATTGTGGACAATGAAAAAATTGCCTGTAACAAGCAACTTCTTCAATGTCCCACAATGTTTTTTATACCCAACAAGGGAAAGATTTTCCAAATTCAACCATACTTTGCTAGCTTACAGTAATTTCAGTACTTTGATTCTTATATTAGCGGAATTCGTCAAAATAACAACAAACAAGAATGAACGCATACTGACAGCTTCATATTGATGGATACAAATCGAAAGACAAACGTGGAGACTTGTCACGTGACACAACAACAGAATAACATCTAGGACCCGTATGTTGAGCTCTTACAGTGTATTTAGGATATTCGCTGATGGTCTAAAGAAACTTTCCGTCATTGTCTATCTGGTTCGACTGTGTTAAAATGTGTCTATCCCAAAAACAGTCATTGACCTTGATAATGACCTTGAAACTAATAACTTTTATCGAAGTTTATCAATAAGGACAGTAGTTGAACCCGCGAAAAAAATGTGATTTTTTTCTGTGGCATTATACCTTATTGAAAGAACGATTCAAATGGCATGACCTTGACATTTACTTGGCGCGCATGCTCACGATAACCGATTGCTAGCCCAGCCCACTTGCCTTCAAGATAAAAGTTAGGTAATATACGCAAAAATTTTTAGAATATGTGTCAATAATTTAATTTTTAGTTTCGTCTATCAAAAACGAGCGTTCTGATTGGTCGAAAAAAAATATTCATAACTCCATGAACAAAATTTTGAGCACGCAGCAATTTAGTTTTCTTCCGCACAAAATTGTCCCATGCAGAAAGGGTACCAAAATTTGTAAAATATTTGCCTTTTTCGCTCGATGCTATTCAATTATAAGATATGAAGAGTATTTTTTTTTATTTTTTTTTTTTTTCATGGAGGTATGTTTCGCGTATTCATACAGTGTGATTAGGGTTTTCGGTTCATACCTCCATGAAAACAAAAACATTCTCTTCATCTCTTAAATGGTTAAAAAACAAAAGTCAAATCGTTAGAACCGATAAGTCTGTAATTATCTGTATATGACGTGAAAAGAAACCAACCACACTCAAATAGAACTACGTTACGGCCTTTGCTTTGTTATTTAACGAAAATATTTTTTAGGATCTATGACCAGTTACATGTGACAAACAGTAAACGTCTTAACTACTACTACTGCTATTTCATTAATTAAATCGTCTAAAGAAGGGTTTAAATAAAAGGGTTCGTGCTTCATTCTACAAGTTCTTTCTTTTCCCGTGACGAATTCTTATTGATATAAAAAACATATCACTATAGTACATTTATCAATGACAGTGGTACAATTATTATTAAAATTCATCTTAATTATTTGCCAGTCCATGAAGCCTGAATCCATGTTATGAAAAAAAAATAGATATACAGTGAATGAGAATGTTGTCCCCTTTGGCGAAATATGGTTGATTAATTGGGTCATATATATTTTGGCCCAACCTTACTTGTCAAAATAAGACAGAACTTCAGTTAAAATTCTCATCCGGAAATGACCTGATGGGATTATTGGATATATATTGCTTTTAAACTATGTTGTTTCTTGACAACTTCTCTGTGCTAATATTGTAAAGCTCTTGGTGTAAACGGACAAAAAGCATAGAGAAATGGACCGGTCATTACTGATTAAAAATCTACTTCTGTATCTATATACCAGCGTACATCAACATTTTTATCTAAATTTCGTTAAGAGCTCTCTGAACGGTTGAGATATATGTATCCTCCTATTAGAGTTCTTGTAGTGAAAATCTTAGTTGAACTTGCCATTTAGATTGATAAATGGGTACCTCTGCTCACAATATCTGACTCGTTTCTTTGAAAATTGCAAAAAAAGAATAACTTACTTTTTTATTTTTTCATCATAATATGTGATTATCGAGTACCCCGGCTCACGATATCTTACTCGTTACCAAGAACATAGGGGGTGAAAATCACTAACTCATTTTTTTTTCTATTTTACCTCAAAACATATGGAATTATATTTTACCGATTCGTATATGTTATTCTATTGTTGTCATAAGTCACGTATTACAAAAAGATAAAAATACCCACCAATTCACGTCAATACACAATTATCATAAGCATATCTATATTTATATACAGTTTTATTACAGTGAAGCAACAAACAGCAAAAATAATTACTTTCTGTTTGGGAATATATACTAATCATTACTTAACCCTTAACATGCTGAATAGAAGTCTCTACAGAATTGCATTAAAATCAAAGAGCCGACAGTACTGGATGCAATCCTTGTGTGTCAATAATTCTTTTGACATTCTCTTATTTATAAACACATCTGGCTTAAAAGGGACAAACATGAAGTATAGACTAAAATTAGACTTCACATATGTGCACACTGGTCTTTGTCTATACCAACTAGCAAAATAGGAATAATCCGGATTCAGCATGACAAAGGTTAAAAAATAAGACCCTTGTAATCAGACCGTTATTAACTAAATGCATTAAGCACATGTGAACGAGAATATATGCAATCCTTAAAGATACTTTTTTTTAATTTTTCAAAATGCAGTTTTTCCACATTATTCCGATTTTCATAATTACGCACTTTATGCGAAATTGACATATTAAAAAAAGAAGTATAATCGACACTTAAGAGGTTCCGTAAGAACGCGCTAAATTTGTATGCTTTCTACATAGCATTGTCTTGTACCGTCGATCGGCGATCAAAATAAGGATACTAAAAATCTATTCAGGCTATAGTTACGATATTTTAATCGACCGAACATGATGTAAAAGAGACAGATGTTGTTCACGGTTACCTAGATTAGTTTGGTAAAGATGCACGATAGAAGGCCCGAGTTATTATCCGCCATGAGATAAAAAGGGCCATGGAGATAATTGCCATAGCTAATCCACAATTTGTCGAAGGTCACAGGTTAGAATCCCATGTCTCATGTTATGCAGCTGTGTCGTTCAGGAAGATAAAAAGAGTCCAGATGAGTCAAAGTATGTCACAAATATTATAAATCATTATGTACACAAATAAATATTTCTATGAATTATAACGGCATCACAAGTTCAATAAACAACTTTAAACTTAAACATGAAATATATTTCGGCCAAATGTTCACTAGTTGACCTTGTAATATCACGATCGAGATTTTCGAAAGAATGAATTAACTGTTTATCAGTGTCAATTTAATGAAGAATTTTTTTTTTAAAGAAAAATTACGATCAATAGAATAAATGGAGGACAGCAATGATTTTTTTCCTTTTCATTCCCAAAGGATTCAAAATGAATTGCAGTTTGCATTTTTCTGATATTTTCTTCTTTTTACAAGTCTAGAAATATGTTGTCTATTAGCAAGGTCTGTTTTCACAAGGCAGTCTCTGGTCCAGTGAAAGCAGTTTTTCCATTCTCCGTTGGTAAGGTCATGTATTGAGAACACTCCTTGTCTACCGGCATTGGCCCTCCTTTGAACATTCTCTTAAATGTTTCCCTAAACTGTCGGCTCATGCCACAGTAAATAAAGAAGTTCAGGGGGTAACTCAACAAGATGAAGAAATTTGACATATATGTCATTATGCCGTACACATCCGGTGAGAAGAGTTGAAGGTCAAACGTGTTGTCAGCCACGTAAATAGTCATGATTATCCCTAGAGGAAATTCAACTAGTAGAAATAACCCCACGACCGCAACGAGCATCAGTGTTGTACAATTACTCTCCTTTAGTTTTCGAGACTCACTTTTCTTGTTTTGTTTTAAAAGTTGCATTCTTCTAACCTGGGCCCTCCTCATGGCGAAGATCAACAGGCCGTTAAGAAGCACGAGCGATATACACGGTACCATATGCATGAATATGATACGAAACCAGAAGTACATGTTGTTGTACATGTCAATATGGTCCATCATCCACTGTGTGTTGATGAACGAACAGCCCTCAATCGTCGTGTTGGTATGAATTTTGGAAATCACGTTCATCGGTACCACGTTGAAATCGACGAACTTTGAGAAATGCGAGAAGAAAGCCACAAGATAGACGATAACGGTTGCTCTAATTACATTTGGTATGGTGCACCAGGTTCTGGCTTGTAGCGAGTGGCAGATGTATATATATCTCTGGACAGCCAAGCCGACTGTCAACCATATGGACGCGGTGTGGAATATAGTTGGGATGTTTTCATACAAAACTTTGTACGGGTAACACCAACCAACCGGTACGAATTCTTTATAGTTTCCTAGAGTGAAGAAATACACAAATATAGGTAATGGTATGACTCCTGTTAGCATGTCGCTCAATGCCATCGAGGCCAAGAGGACATTAGTGGGTGAACGCATGTGTTTCTTTAATAGCACGACGATCACAAGCGTATTGGTGACGACTGTCATAAGAATTACAATCGGCATTATATAACCATTAATGAAAACACTGTATTTTGACGGAAACGTTTGAAATAAGTGGAAAGGTATCGGGAACATGTCCGACCCATTATCGGGCCCGTAATCTGAGATATTCATGTCTTCGAATTCTTGGTAATTCATTGTGGTGTTATCGTAGGCCATGTTCATTATGCATTAACGAATCTCCTAGGAATTACTTAACGAGTTTTATTTAGTCCCGTGTCTTCGTTCTGTCTTTGACCTGTTGCCTGAAAATAGAATAAGATTTTTGTTAACCCATGGTCATACATGTCTACTTTCTTGAGAGAAATTAAAGGCGACAATCAAACTGTTGATACTTCAAAATTTGTCTAGGATGTACCTAACATTTCTAACAATAGGTGGGTCGCGGATGCCAATCAAAGAATCAAATGACGAATCAAATCTTTTATTTAGAGCGATAGTGAACTTCGAACTCTAACAAATGCTGACATTTAAGACAAGTAGTTTTGTTGGTATGCCGATCTAAACGTCTAAGATTCAGTTTACTCGAGCTGTATTTAGGACATCTAGGCCTCCAACAAACCAACTTTTTCGTGTCATGTTAAAAGCCATGAGCGTTGAAAAATGAAATCCCTTTGATATCGAAGTGGCACTTCCTGTCGGAGCTAAATGGGCATGACAAACCATTCCTTAAATTCACCTATGCGTCAAGCATAATTACTGCGCGGTCATGACAATCACTCAGTGAATTACACATATTCGCTGATCCTGTTAAGAAGCTTTGAACCAGATCTGTCTTTATAAGAGCCTCCTGTGTGGACTTTGATAAGACTGTTCGGATACCCAGGCTGATTCGAGTCTTCATTTTGCGAACAGGTTGGACTTACGGATCGCTGCTGTCAACAAAAAGCCAATTGGCCGATTAAATCGTTCATATACACCAGAAGTGAGTATTCCCTATTACACTTATGCAAAGGATTTTCGTTGGGTTGGCGGCTAAGACACCTCGACCCCATTACCAGACGGCAAACTTTTAGACTGGTCCAAATTCAAAGGAGTTGCAGACGACGATATAACTTTATGGAATTTTAGATTGATTAACTTTTCTGAGTAGAAACATTGTGGACATGAATAAATTATTGCAATTGTTACAAGCAATTCCTTCATTTTACACAATGTTCTCCCATTTGCTCTTACACAATGTTTTCCCAATTGCTTTTTTTGAGGGGCGTCTAAAGCGTCATTGTGTCGGTAAAGGTTAACTACATCGTGTTATATAATTGTATTTTCAAAGAGTCGGGAACCTAATTGATCAAGTTAAAATTTTATAAGTATCAACAGTTTTTTTTTCTATATATTTTGATTCAAAAGAGGTGAGCTTGGTAGGTCACCTTTATTCAATTTACGTGATCCAATTGGACTTAAAATATCTAGAAAATCAAATTGTTCGGTCAAAGTTAAATGCAAAGATAAAATTAAAAAAATGATCGAGAAAGGGAACCACCAAGTCATTTTCACAATACCGATAAAAGGGACACGTCGTTGGTGTTCGACAAAAACCTCTTAAATACTGGTTATTCCAAGCTGCAGTTAAGAGGTTTTCGAAAGAAAACCGTTGATATAGGTCATTTCTGACGTTAATTGTGACATTTATAAAATCCGATCACATGACGTAAGTAAGATCAACGAATGATCTACAAAGGCCAGTGCTAAAACGACCATGATATGTTTTTTAGATTTACTTTGCGCGTAGGCTTTCAGAAGGTGTGAAACTAATCAATCTTCTTGATCATTGACCTCCATAAAATAGATTGTATTTGTCTGGAGGGATTAATCACGGATAACGATTCCAAATGATCTCGATAGGTGAAACAAAGACCCTTTTCAAAGACTTGAAACGAACAAACAACACTCTACTGAGAGAAAAACCAGGCTACATCCTGTCACTATATGTATCCGTTTTTCCAGACAATATTACTAAGTTTATTCTGCTACAATTGACCAACGCTGGCCACGCCCACTTACTCCGTTGACCCCGTACACTGGCTCCAAAAGGAATCCCGCTTTGATTTTTAAAGGTTTTAGTTTGCTAAAGTTATGGCCAGGAACATGTTACAAAAAAGGAGACTAATACACATGCTTTAACCCTTTCCTGTTTTTCAAAAGTTAAGACTTGTCCACATTCAAAGCAGTCGCAGACGAAAATGAAACGTGCGTTGAATTTGAAAAATGATAAGCCTACAGAGTAGAAAATGTTCTGGGAAAAGAAGAAATTACTTGTAATAAGCGATTTCTTCTTTCCCACTATTTTTTCTCAAGTATACCACAAAATCCAGGGAGTGTACAAGAAAGGGGTTAACATAATTTGATAAGCTATACATTTCATTTTTTATCCCATTCCCACATATAGATTCTTTTTGACGTTCCTAAAAAATCGGAAAACATTATGTAAAACGAAGAAATTGCTTGAATCAAGCAATTTCTTTATTTTACACAATAATTTCAAACCAGAACGTTGAAAAATCTAATAATTCCATAAACTTTAAAATGTCGTCTTCAACTGCTTTCAATTTTGACTAGTCTAAATTTTGCGAGAGAAAGTATAGAATATAGAAAATTGCTTTGTCTTATTTCTCAGATGAAACTAATAAAAGTGTTTGTATTTCATAAGCCAAGCAAAATAACAGTGAAAGAGAAGCGGCCGTTAAAGACGTAGGCAATATATGCGTAAAACGTCGTACACAAATCGCAAAGGGTAGGACAAACAATTGAGCATTTCTTGTCTTGGAAATAACTTGAGTCAAAAGAAGAGAATTGATTCCCTTTTAAATTCGGGTTTTAATAGATTCTTTTGGGTGCGGTTTCATACCTGTTATAATAATAATATAATTATTTATTTGTTTGTCCTACGTTTTGGAAAGCGAGGCGCTGCTAGTAAATTTGGATGACAATTGAGAAGTGCATAAAATATTTGTCTTATTAAGTCATCGATTTATATGTATCATGGTATGTAAAGAAAATACCCGATCGTAAATAAAGTAACTTTCTTTATGTCGTGCGCTGTTGACGGTTTCTCAAAAAATGTGTCGTTAACCCGCCCGATTAGCTCCAACGGGAAGACCGACTTTGATATCATACGACGTAGCTTTCCAAAGTTTGTGGTCAGTTACACGTAATGAAACATAGAATGGTTGGTTGGTGACCCTCACGTCGCAATGAAAGCTTCAATACTTTGTAACTACGACGTAAATATCGCCAACTCAACAACAATAGTTCACAAAAATGGCGACCAAAGTCGAAGTCAAATTTCACTTCCGGTCTATAAGTTCACTTCCGGTCTATATGTATGGTTTGATGGGTCTTTCGGTAGTTATTGGCAGTAGCAATCTGCCAATTGATACTTTGGTAGAGAAATTTTATTCCCGACTGCTTGAAGAGTGAAAGACATACAGTATAGGACCTATAAACGAACTGCGTCTGAAAATCAAATAATCCGTTGACATTGGTCGCCATTTTTGTTAAGCTTTTTTTGTTGTATTGGCTACTTAAACGGCGTGACAACAACTCATTCAAGCCATAGTTACGACGTTAAGGTCGCCATCCAACCATTCTACTTTTTTGATACATGCTATTGGCCATACGTTTTGCAAAAATAACCCAATTTTAATCGAAGTGGAACTTCCTATTAGAGCCATTGGTTATGGCCAACGAAGTAAGAGGGCAGGGCCAGATATTGGTAAATTTTGGGAAATTTTGAGATCCTTTTCCTTCATTTAAAACTTTATCACATTGTATGAAGTCGAGAGGCAGATTCTTAATAGGTTTTGGTTGCCACAGTTTAAACAAAAACTGCGGTAACTCTTCAGTATTTATAACTTAGTAAGGCACATCTCATTGAGCGATGACAAATACTGAAATACTTCACCACTTTTAGTCACTTTTGCATGGATCTACTTTGTGCATGAACAAAATTTTGAGTACGCAGCCATTTTGTATGCTTCCACACAATATAGTTCCATACAAAAAGTATGAAAATTTGTAAAGTTTTTACTTTCTTCGCTCGATGCTATTAAATTAAATGAAATAAAGATGCTTTTCTTGTTGTTATTTTCATGAATGTATGAACCGAAAACCCTAATCACACTTTATGAATCTGCTTCGCGTATTCATACATAGCCTGTCTCCCAGGCTGTCAGTATGTGTGGGTTTGAAACTAAGATAGATCAATCATGCAAGTACATTTCATTCCTTAGAATTACCTCCCTTACGTCTCACAAACTGACTCTGATCAGCAAAACAAAGAAAGATAACAGCTAGAGAAAAGAAACTTTTCAACTAAAATACAAGTATCAGTGAGACAGGGTGCGAGTCTAATCCATGCAGTGTGAATAGTTTTTTCGGTTGATACCTTCATGAAAAACAACAAAAAAAAAAAGATATTCTCTTCATCTCTTAAATAATCTTAATAGACACAACCAAAATGAACTATGTAACAGTACCATGTAAAAAGTACCATTTCTTTAACTAGTCATTGATAATGATTACATGAACAGTCTTTGAATGATAATCCATAGATGCGTCTTGAAGGAAGTTGAATTTATAAATTAAATATTATCCTAGTTACAAAGACTTTCAAATGCTTGATACAAATCCGATACCAATCCCTTTTAAGATAAAAAGAAAACAGTACTCCTCGGAAAATATAGAGAATCAATAGGGATAGGCTTTAATACGGAACCCCTTAAGTGACATTCCTAATTTCATTTTCCCTTCCAATATGCAAATTATTCAAATTATTTCGTAAATATGGAATGCTTTCGAAAGTAATTCGGAATTATGAAATGTTATAACGTAATTACGAAATTCTTTTTCGTAATAATGAAATGTTGATAATTTGGATGATTCGAATATCAACAAAAATTCTGGATTGTCACTTTAGATAGTCCGTACTCTTAAGCTATTTTTACTTCAGAACAGCCAGATGTATTTTGTGTCAATTTTAACCCAATGTAAAGCGAATGGATTCCCTAGACATTTCTATATGTGTTATTAAAAAAGATAGGTGTTGAAAGGAATTCCGATCAAATCGGCTAATCCAGTCTCTACGGGTCTCTTATCCGGTTTATTTGAGGGCGGCTGGAAAATGTGTAGATTCGTTAAACTAATACAATAAATTTACGTGGCTCGTAGATGTTTGAACGGGCACCCGTCATGTCGATAACAATATCGTTGTTAGGTGAACAACGATATAAAAATCCAAAGACAGCCGAAAAATGGTCACGATCACATCGTCGTTGGGCGTACAAAATGTCGTAAATACATATATTTTCAAGCTGTAGTTGAGACATTTTGCACGCCTAACGCCGAATTATTCTTTATTTTTGTTACATATATTCTGCGTGGTTCAGTGTTTAGCGTGACAGCTCGAGACGAATCGAAGGTCATGAGTTCGAATATCCGACTAGCAGAGTTATTGGTCACCCTACTGCCCGATTCCAGTAGTGCTGATTTATGCACCCATGAAGCACGTGATACAAGAGCTTTGCAGTTATTCCTCTTATACGACTGATAGATCATCCAAAATGGCGCCGACCACCATAAAACTTCCTTTACCACAATTTGCTGCTGGCAGACGTAAATAAAACGTCTGGCGTATAATCCAACGGCGATGATGTGTAACTTGACGGAGACGGACTTGCGTCGACATTCCCTTAACCCATTCCAACACAGTGGAATTTTAGACCGGTCCAAATTGAAAGAAGATGCAGACAACAATTTCAAGTCGATGGAATTTTAAATTTTTTCACCTTTTTGGATAGAAAACATTGTGGATAATGAAGAAATTGCTTGATACAAGCAATTTCTTCATTTCCCACAATGTTTTCCAAAGCTTTTATCTTGAAGGGCGTAAAAAGGAGGGATTGGGTTGGAATGGGTTAATGCAGGTTAAAAAGTTAGAGTATATAGCTTGTATACCGAGAATACTTAAGAGACCGATAACCGGTAATTGGTTAAATTGATTGGTTGATTGAATAGGTTTAACGCCACTTTTAACAGAATTTCAGTCATATCGAGGCGGCTGGAGCACAGAAAATGATTCCTGGTATTTCTCATACTAGTACTATCACTAAATCCTTTCCTAGCCTCCATCTGTTATCCCACTTAGATTTGCGATTACCTATCCATTGGTGAGAGACACATGTCGGAAAGGATATGTGCCGCCGCCAGTATTTGGTTAAAACAACACAGTAGCCAATTTTGTGATTCTAAAGGTTTTGTTTGTAAACAAGTGACATTGTATCCCCGGTGAAGTTTACACTTTCCTCTTTCCTTATTTCTAAGGTATATTTATTTGGATGTGGTTCTATAACTGGCCTCAACATTAACATTAGCTGCCTTTGTAAAGTCTGATTTTGTTTTCGTTGTTGTTGTTTTCGATGTTAAACTTTCCTGGGTAATACTTAATTAATAGTTTTCCAATGACATGTTAATATCAAATTTTGAAGGTTGTCATTTTCTTAATTAGTTACCACATTTTACCACATTTTTTCCCTGTTAATACCGTCATCAATTATTCATTTTGACAGCATAATCATGGTAAGTTTTCCAAATACGTAAACTGATATTTAAAGTTAGAAGACAGTGCAAGTCAATCGATTAAGGGTTTTAATTCCCTACAATATTTGATGGAATGCTTGCCTCGCATTCTGAGCATCGGCAGGAAGTTCCACTTAGATATCAAACTTAGTCAAACTGTAGTTGCGTCGTTTAACCCTTTCCTGTTTTGCAAAATTTTAGACCTGTCCAAATTCAAAGGTTCTGCAGACTACAATTTAAGTCTTTTTTTATTTGAAAAATAATCATTCAGTATGGTAGAAAATATTGTGGTAACAGAAGAAATTGCTTGTGACAAGCAATTTCTTCTTTTTCCACAATGTTTTCTAAAGTATAAAAACACAGGGACGTAAAAATAAGGGTTTGAACAGGAAAGGGTTAAATCACCAGAACAAAAAAAATCACTTTACTTATATGTCGGACAATGGCGAAATTCAAAGTTCACTTGTCATAGAGAAGAGAGTTTATTATAGGCCGACACCGATCTGCGTCAATTTGTCACAGAGAAGAGAGTTTATTTTAGGCCGACACCGATCTGCGTCAATTTGTCACAGAGAAGAGAGTTTATTTTAGGCCGACACCGATCTGCGTCAATTTGTCATAGAGAAGAGAGTTTATTATAGGCCGACACCGATCTGCGTCAATTTGTCACAGAGAAGAGAGTTTATTTTAGGCCGACACCGATCTGCGTCAATTTGTCACAGAGAAGAGAGTTTATTTTAGGCCGACACCGATCTGCGTCAATTTGTCATAGAGAAGAGAGTTTATTATAGGCCGACACCGATCTGCGTCAATTTGTCACAGAGAAGAGAGTTTATTTTAGGCCGACACCGATCTGCGTCAATTTGTCACAGAGAAGAGAGTTTATTTTAGGCCGACACCGATCTGCGTCAATTTGTCATAGAGAAGAGAGTTTATTATAGGCCGACACCGATCTGCGTCAATTTGTCACAGAGAAGAGAGTTTATTATAGGCCGACACCGATCTGCGTCAATTTGTCATAGAGAAGAGAGTTTATTATAGGCCGACACCGATCTGCGTCAATTTGTCACAGAGAAGAGAGTTTATTATAGGCCGACACCGATCTGCGTCAATATTCACATAACGAAGGTCGAAATGTTAAAGTTAAATAGATTAAAAAGCGGGATTTCTAATAAGTAACCGAAAAAAAATGTGATATCAACATAGCCTCCAAAGCACTTTCTTGCATTCCGGTTCATCTCCCATTCAACTCTATGATGGGCCCAGTAAATAGTCCGCAATTACGTTATTATTTCGACACATGGTGGCATCTGGCGCAACTGATTTCAACAATAACATCTTCCGTTCCTAGGTTCGACAAGAATCAAATCGCAGAACGAAAAGTCTGCGTGGAGATTGCCCCAAAAGGTGATAATTTGCTAGTTTTACACAAATACACTTGAATGACTTCGTATTTGGACTATACTGCTTATGGTTGGATAAAAGTATACATATAAAGTACAGAGGCAATTGATTGATTGACGCAACTTTTAACAGAGGTCCAGTCCTATTGGAATCGGTATTTCTCATGCCAGTACTATCCGAACCTCCAGCTGCTCATCTCACTTAGATTTACGATTATCCGCCCAATGGTGGGATACATATGACGGGAAGGATATTTTCCGCGACCGGGGATCGAACCCTGGACCTCGTGGTTGAGAGTCCGGCGTAGTACAGACGCGCTATTGCCGAGGCCAGTAAAGAGGCAAACATGACAAAATAAAACAATTACATATAAAGGAGACACTTCAACATATTATACAACCAACCGCTTTCTGTTTAACACGACAAGGTCGATTATTGAGTGGGATTACGGCAAGCATGTAAAATACAATTGCAGATGAGTATTGTATGGTTACTTAATTTCACAGCTCCCTGTAGATGGTAGCCTCCCAGTCTAGCTCTCTTGAGTGACAGGCAGCCTCTTTCAGGGAGACTTTTCTTCAAATTCATCAAACTATGCATCAAATTCACAATATTGTCGATCTTTTTTTTTATATATAAGAATATAATTCAAGATCATATAAATATTCCATTCATTGAAGTTAAAGAATGTTGCGTAAGTAACAATACAACAAAAAGCCAGCTTCGATCATTTCCCTTTTCCTGGAAAGTGCGGACAACAAAGACGACTGATGATGTTCGGTATTCAATGAATTCATTCCGTCTTTTATCTAATAATAACCATCTAAAGATGGATGGAATTCATTCGAAAATGTGACCCGTCGCAAGAAAAAGGAGCTCCTTGGAATTTTGTACACACACAATCGCTAAAATAGAGATAGAAAATAGAACACGTCTTTCAAGGATGTAGTTTTAAGAAAGAAATTAAACTTAGATATAGAATCGACAAACCACTTGCCCGACCCACTTTCCCCGTTGTCTCTGCCTATTGACTTTGACTGAAAGTTCAACTTCGATTTTAAATACGTTATTTTACCAAATCTGTGACCGGTGGCTTGTAACAAAAAGGAGAAAGGTTGGTTTGGCGACCAAATCGACGTAACTACAGCTTGAATAACCTGTAGTTACGACGCTTAAATCGCCAAACCAACAAAAACATTAACAAAAATGGCAGTCAATGCCGAAGCTCAAAACTCAGTTCTGGTCTAAATGAATAATTTTAATGGTCGGCTGGTCAATCAATTGACAGCCGCGATTGGTCAATTACCATTCTACAATTTCAATAAAGCTACAAAAGGCGGAATGTTTTTACCCTGTTGAGACTGTGCGGATGACGAGGGTCGAAACTGTAGGCTCCTCCCTGGTGGTCTCGTTTCCTAAACCGGTTCAGCATGATACAAATAATTACCTAAAATAACTATCTAAAATGTTGTGGTTTTTTTTAAAACCTTTCCGAACAAGTAAATTCTAATCTAATATCACCGATTCGAAAAGTTATGAACATCTGGGTAACCGAATGAAGCAGTTCTGACCTTTATTACACCTTAATTTATCCAAGCTGTCGTTGCGACATTTTGCTCGCCTAGTCTATATGTTTGGTCTTTGTAGCAAGATTTACCATGAATTCAAGTATAGGATTTTCGGTTCAAAGAGCAGGTTGGCTTCACTTTTATACCTACTTTTGACCTTTTAAAATCGTGCACTGAGCGAACGGCGTCCAAAATGTCGTAACTACAGCTTATATAAAGCTGTAGTTACGGCATTTTGCTCTTCCGCTGTCAATATGTTGTTTCCTTTTTGTTAAAAGCGAGTTATCGTATATAGGATACGTTCCTATGTGACTGGTCAGTATTGAATAATACGAATCATTTATGACCATAGCTTAATCAACATTTACCAAATTGAATAGTGTCCCGCGATGAAATAATCATCTGAAGAAGTTATGTAATCACGTTGCGGCCTACTTCAACGATTATTGTGTAAGTGGCAGTAAAAGGGCGCCATCAGCCAGTAAAATACAATCCTTAATCGTTAGGTGTAAGAGAGGAGTTCGTTTTTGTAAATAATCTGGTATTTGGAATAATTCATAAATCATGTTTTGCTGTTGTTGTTGTTTTTTTGTTGTTGTTGATGATGCACGAGTAATTATTCACAGGGTGGCAATAATGGCACATATAAGTGGTTTCTTGCTGACTTTCAGAACTTATTTAAAATCCAAATACGTAGGAAAACTGTTTACACAAGATGCTTCACTGCTCAAAACTTTGAAATAAGACTTCATATCAAAGGACACTCATATCAATGTCAAGTTTATATTATTAGGTGTGCCTTGTGTCAGGTGCATGAAGCATTTGTGTTTTGTAATGCTCTGTATTAGGTGGCGCAAAAATGATAATGTCGACTTAAAAGACGCCCCAGTATAGATTACCTCAGACTTTTTGTGGCCAAAACCTATGTTGCTGGGTAGCAAATTCTAACAAAACAGATACATGGCATAGAGAAAGATATTTAACTTGATTACTTACAAAAATTTTTTTTCGAAATTTTAGAAAAAATAAAAGCTTTGTTCGAGACAGGCCCGAACAACTCGACTGAAGTCATCAGCCCAAAACTGACTGACGGAACTTTGGTGTGTCGTTTTGATTTTAGACTCTGGTTAATGAAAGGCCGCGGTTACGAAAAGAAGGGGTAGACTGGTCATTGCCAAACCAATAAACCGCGAGAGAAAAAGTTTTGTAATCAGACACACACGCGCGCGTGCGCGCGTATGCACGTATACACATACCCAATTCTAAATTCTTTTCAAATTTTCGAACAGATTTTTTGTTTTAGAAATGCGAAAAGGTTTGATAATAATAAAAACCGTATAGACGAGAGGCTTTTGCCTGTCTCACGACAATGCATATATGCATATATGTGCACTGGTTCAGTTTGTCCTAACAACGGAAAAGGGGGTTCAATTTTTACAGATCCTAGCCCCCTTGACTTATTCTTTTTTCTCGTGTTGAATAATTTTCTATACGGACGTCGCTAATTTAAGTAAACGGAACGTTTAATTGCGTCCCATAACTCGGTATAAAGAACTTTTAAATAAACATCTCGCACACATAAACCACCTTGATAGTTCGGGGGAAATCGTTTTAAGCTTATATATCGTTTCATGAATCTGTATTTTCTATGACAAAATTTTAAAATCTGTTACGATTAAGAGCAAATAGCCTGCAGTATACGACAAGGATACCTGTGTCACGGAAATTTTCACTCAATTTTAAGACAGCTAACGCCCGACTAGCAACTGAAAAATTGCATCTCTTTCGTGTGACTTTTAACATACGACCGTATCAACAAAGTTGCTTTTCTATTAACCCTTTTCATGCTGAACCCGGAATATTCCTGTTCTAGCAGGAGGTATAGGCAAAGATCAGACTGCACATAAGTGCAGTCTGATCTTTGTTAACACCTCCTGTATGTCCTTTTGAAACCGAAGTTGTTTATGAAATCGATTTTCAAAAGAAGTATTGACAACTGAACAACAAGTACTCCCAGTGCTTTCAGCCCTTTAATTTTTATACAATTCTGAAAAGGATTTTATTCAGCATGACAAGGGTTAAGAACAATAAAAGATTACGCCTACATTCCCCTCATATATCATCCCAGCTATATTTTCTGAGTTGTAAATAGAATTCCTGCGGATGATAGGCTTGTAATCTGAGAGGGGTTTCGGATCCTGGGCACGCCACTTGTCACGTACATGTAAGTATGTCCTAGGAAAAAAACATTTAAGAGTCCGAGCCAGTACTTGTGATGCCCAGGAAGCACACGAATAAATATACTTCGACGTGGTATAACTGAAAAAAAGAACCGACTACGGGTGCCTACGCTCGGCTGTTTGGTGTTGGATAGTGGACAAAATACATCTTGAGTTACTCCCTAGATAGTATAGGTTGCTCTTTTGATAGTGAACAAGTGTGCCATCTTTCAAGTGAATGCCTTCAGTAGGACAAGAGATATCACAAAATGTCAAAGTTTTCGCACGACGACGACGACAACGACGACAACCACGACGTCGTCACCAAGGCTATCATAATACTTCGGGTTTTCTCCGTAAACAAGCGAAATAAGAATTATTCAAGTCGGCGTTAAACAAACAAACACAATCAAACAAATAAACAAACAGACGGAATGATAAAGGTGTAATACTACATGTATTCGTAATATCGTTCATGTTTATTCTTATATAATATATTTAAGAGATGGAGAAATATTTTTGTGTTCATGGAGGTATGAACCGAAAAACTTGATTACGCTGTATCAAGCGTATTCATACATAAGTTTTTAAGTTCATACCTCCATGAAAAACAAAAAAATATTTTCTTCGTTTCTTATGATTTAATAGCATCGAGCGAAAGTTCAAACACTTTACAAAATTTGAAACTTTTTGGTATAGGACTATTTTGTGCACAAAATTGTGTTCATGGGGGTATGAATTATTTTTGCAACCAAAAAGAACGGCCGTTTTGGATACACGAAACTAAAAATAAATAAAAAATATCATTGTGTAATAAATAGAAATAAGTAAACTAGGAATGTTTATGAAATAACCATTACACATTTGATGAAGCCAGACAAGATGTCTAGTCTTTAGAACTATATAACAATCTATAGGCTTCTTAACCCAATACAAGTAGACAGAACTTTAGACTGGTCCAAATTAAAAGAGGTTGCAGACAACATTTCAAATTATTCTTAAATGGGTTGAAAACAATAGGAGGATAGAAAACATCGTGATAAAAGTAGAAATTGCTTATGACAAGCAATTTCTCCTTTTCCCACAACGTTTTCCGAGTTTGTATTTGTACAGGTCGACAGAATGCGCTATTGTGTGGTAAAGGGTTAGACAATATCTATAAATCAAGATTTGGTTCAAAAATGCAAGAGCCGCCGTCATAGCACAGTCGGTAGCGCATTAGACTCCTAATCTGCAATCATGGGATGTCATGGGTTCGATCCCCGGCGGCGGCACATATCCTTTCCGACATTTGTCTTTAACCAAGGGGTGGGCCGCCGTCATAGCGCAGTTGGTAGCGCGTCGGACTGTCAATCTAGAGGTCCCGGGTTCGATCCCCGACGGCGGCACTCATCCTTTCCGACTATTTGTCTCTCACCAATGGGTCGATAATCGTAGACCTCTGTGGGATAGCAGCTGGAGGCTAGGAAAGGATGTAATGGTAGTACTGGTGTGAGAAATACCAGGATTCAATTGGTAGGTGCTCCAGCCGCCGCGATATAACTGAAACTAAACTAAAAACTAAAACTAAAACCCCATTCAAACAAACAAAACAAAGGGTGGATAATGGTTAACCTAAGTGGGATTGCAGCTGGAGACTAGGAAAGGATGTAATGGTAGTACTGGTATGAGAAATACCTTGAATTCATTGTTAGGTGCTCCAGCCGCGCGATATGACTGGAATACTGTTAAAAGTGGCGTTAAACTCCATTCAATCAATCAATCAATCAAAGATGCGACGGATTAAGAAGGTACCAATACTCCAGTGCGATGAACTAGCAATTATTGCGTCCAAATGTTTTGAATGGTCAAGCGAAAATAGACCTGTCTAAATAAAAAGAATGAATTATCGATTTTTCAGTTTTTAACCTATTCCCGCACAACAAAGTTTTAGACAGGTCCAAATTGAAAGAAGCTACAGACGACAATTTCTAGTTGATGAATTTTAAATTTTTTCGTCCTATTGAATAGAAAATATTGTGAAAAATGCAGAAATTGCTTGATACAAGCAATTTCTTCATTTTCCACAATGTTTTCCAAAGCTTTTTGGGGGGCGTAAAAAGGAGGGATTGTGTTGGAATGGGTTAAATGACATTATCTATTCATCAAAATGTTATCAATTCGCAAGTCGATTTAGCCCACTATGGTGAAAATAATAAACACTTAAGGAGTCCCTCTGAAATAAGCTAACTATAATAATAAACCATCTTTTAATTGCAAACTACGCGGGGACAAATACGCGTCAAAAGCTTTTTTCCATTTCGAACTGTATAATCTTTATATGTAAATCACCGCATTGACGACCGAATCGTGGAATGAAAATCGTCAAAAATAATGTCAATACAAATGCTTCAATCTTGTTCAGAGTTTGAAAACTACCTGTTCCTAAGGGTGGTTTTCGGGCGGCGATAATATCACTTAAAAGTTGTTTTAATCCCTGTTTTTACGTCCATGTGATTTTTATACTTGAGAAGCATTGTGGGAAAAGAAAAAAAACGGTTGTCACAAGCAAATTAATCTTTTCCCACAATATTTTCTACCCTGCAGAATGGTTAGATTTCAGATTTCATTCATTTTAAGTTGTCCCAGCAACTTTTTTCTAATTGAACAAGTCTAAATTTTGAAAAACAGGAAAGGGTTAAAGCGGCCTTATCGAACCCGGTCAAAATCCCATAGTTTCCGTGTTATTAATGATAAGAACCTTGCGATTTGGCTTCTTTACTTTCTCCAGCTACTTAAGAGATAAAGAGATTTTGTTGTTGTTGTTGTTTTCATGGAGGTATGAACCGAAAAACCTAATCACACTGTAGTAATACTCTTCAGTTCTTACAACTTAATAACATCGAGCGAAAAAGAAAACAAAACACAAAAGCTTTACAAAATTCGGAACTTTTTGTTTGGGACTATTTGGTGCGAAATCATACAAAATCGCTGCGTTCTCAAAATTTTATCCGTTGAGTTATGAATAAATTTTTTCGATCAATCAGAACGCTCGTTTTTGATAGACGAAACTAAAAATTAAATTATTGGGCCATGCCTTTTGTTGTAAAGTATTTCAGAACTCAGACATTCTCAGTCATAGAGTAACATTCACTTCATGTTTTTGTACCATATTTGACAGGATATTGATTCCGACGCGGAATAAGCTATATATTGCATTCGGTGATTTGTATGAGAAATTCTCACCCTAATTGTTCGTACGACGATGTGATAAAACGATGTTCGTTTCTCGAACAATACGGACGCCCTAATAAACCATAATTAGGCAGATTACTCCGACAATAGAAAATAAAGGACAATGACTGACCGCTGGCCATAAATAGAAATCTGTAAATTGGAAGGGTTATCATATACTAGACCCTTGAATCCAGTCTAGATATGCTCATTAACCCTTTCCCGTTTTTGGAAATTTTAGACTGGTCCAAATTGAAAGAGGTTGCAGACGACAACGAAAATTTGATGCAATTAGAAATGACACCATCCTATATCGTAGAAAATATTGCGGAAAAAGGAGAAATTGCTTGTTACAAGCAATTTCTTCTTTTTCCAGAATGTTTTCTCGAGTATAAAATCACAGAAACGTAAAATCCCGTATTAGAACGGGAAAAGGTTAATGTATCTAGAAGGGAATTGCCACTCCAGTTAGCTCTCTAAAACCCTCGTAGGTGTCTAGCCACACTTACGATAATTTTCCTTGTTATTCTATTGACCCATTACCAGACGGCAAAATTTAAACTAGTTAAAATTGAAGGAAGTTGCAGACGACATTTTAAAGGTCGTGGAATTCTAGACTTTTTTTAACAATCTAGGTAGAAAACATTATGTCAAATGAAGAAATTGCTCGTTACAATCATTTTCTCCATTTTACACATTGTTTTCCCAATTGTATTTCTTGTGGGGCGTCTAAAAGCCTTATTATGTGAGTATGTGTTAATCCAATAATCCTGTCAATTAACCAACCACTGCCCACCCCTCTTGCTCAATTTGAAGCGCCATTAATTCAAACAAAAAGTTGCACTTTGATTTAAAACGGGTTTTGTTGTTGTTGTTGTTGTTTTTCAGAATTTATGGCTAATAACATATAACAAAAAGGTAGAATGGCTGATTTGAATTGGCAGTAGTTTCGACATTTGTGTCGCTAAACCAACAAAAATGCTCCGCTTTAACATCTCTAAATGCCAAAGGTCAGAGTTAATTTCAAGTTAAATGAATGATTTTATAAGTCGACTGATTATTTGATCGATAGCCGCGATTTGTCAATTGACAAATCGCGACTGTCAATCAAATAACCAGTCGGCCAGCGGAATCATTTTTTAGACCGGTATTGAATTTTGAAGTTTCACACTGGTAGTCATTGCTAAGCCTTTTTGATGCTTTGGCGTCTCAAATGTCCTAACTACAGCTTATTCAAAATGTAATTGCACCGTTTAGGTCACCAACCAATTATTCTACATTTTATTACATGCTACTGGCTACAAAGTTTGCAAAGTTTGTTTTTTGTTTGAATGGGGTTTTACGCCGCTTTCAACAATCTTTCAGTTATATCGCGGCGGCTGGAGCACCTAACAATGGAATCCTGGTATTTCTCACCCCAGTAAGTTTGCAAAGTAAGGCTGTTTAAAATCAAAGTGGAACTTCCTGTCGCAGTCAATGGTCGGTTCCAACGGACTAAACTGGCGGGGCTAGCGATTGATCACTGAATCACTGATCTTGTCCTGATACATTAACCCTTTCCTGTTCAATCACTGGGTTTTACGTCCCTGTGCTTTTGTATTTGAGAAAAAATTGTAGAAAAAGAAGAAACTGCTTGTGACAAGCAATTTCTTCTTTTTCCACAATATTTTCTACACTACTGAATGATTTTTTTTTCAAATTAAATCCAATTTCATTTTTCATCTGCAAAACGTTTGAATTTGGACAGGTCCAAAATTTTGCAAAGCGGGAAAGGGTTCAATTAATTTAATAATTATATAATTATATGATAACTATCTAGGTTTAAAACATTGCGGAAAATGAAGAAATTGTTTAATACGAGTAATTTCTTCATTTTACACAATGTCTTCCCAATTGCTTTTCTTGAGATGCGTAAAAAGGCGTCATTGTGCGGGAACGGGTTAAATAACACCGTTGGACGTACAGGGATAGTGTGTCCATGTTGATCTTGTAATTGATAGATCGCTTACCACGCCCACTAACGTCCGACTGAGGAAAATTGCGAAAATTCTTTTCTAAAATATGTGGAATCAGAGATAAAAACGGCCAAATAACTTTGAATAAGCTGTATTAAAACCGATTCAAAAGCAAAATAAAGATTTTATTTTTGACATAAATGTCGGCCAATGCCGGAGAGTAAACTTACTTCCGCTGTAAAAGAACGATTTGATTGGTTAATCGAGTGTTTGATCAATAACTTGTTTCAGGCTGAAAGCCTGATGTTGACAACGTTCGGTCGATTTTTTTTTCTATGGAGTTGCTGTTGTTGTTGTTGTTGTTGCTTTAAACGCGCTACCATGCATTTTGTAAAAGAATATCGCTGATCACCATTCCAACACAGTACCGAATTCTTACGCCTCTTGTGAAAAAAGCTTTTGAAAGCATTTGGGGGAGGGGGGGAGAAAATGCTTGTCACAAGCAATTTCTTCATTTTCTACTATGTTTTCTACCCTAAAAGACAGCTAGGTATCCGCCTATATATCAACTGGATGCATATATTTTTCGTAAGTCTATATATATATTTTCTCTATATGATTGAAGGTGCTAAAATTTCAATCCAAATATTAAGTACGAAAATGATAAGGTGTTATTATTAGAACCGCTTCGAAGTTAATTAAATCGAAAGAAAGTGGAAAACGTCTTTTTCAAAACAAAACCGAATTGAAAAAATAATTGAAAATCGGTAAGCTACTAACGAAAATTGAATAACTCGATTATTCCTCAAGGAAACGGTGTCTGTAGCCAAAACCAATTAACCATACTATAATTGTAAAATAGTTTCTGGGGTATTCTCTTTTTTAATGCGGGCGCATCACTATTAAGGCCCCACATTCTTTTTGATGACTTATTTTGATGGCCTCATAGCGCAGTTGGTAGCACGTCAGACTCCCAATCTTTAATCATGACATGTCATGGGTTCGATCCCCGGCGGCGGTACATATCCTTTCCGACGTTTGTCTATCACCAATGGATGGTGATCGCAAACCTAAGCGGGATAACAGTTGGGGGCTAGGAGGGGATGTAGTGGAAGTACTGGTGTGAGAACTATTGTTAGGTACTCCAGTCGCCGCGATATGACTGAAATACTAAAAGAGGCATTAAACCCCGTTATATCAATCAATCAACTTTTTGCTTATTTTGTACTTTTGTATAATGTTAAATAAAAGCCAGAGCTTAAAGTTGTATTCATTTTGATATTTTTATTATAATTATTATTATAATCATCAATATTATTACGCATAAGAGAGGAAACATCATTTAACCTTTTTACCCAAAACCTTTACAACTTGCTGAAAAGAGCTTTAGTATAAATGGATATGACAACATGTAAATACTAATCAAAACATTTTCGAAAATATTCTATAAAATATAAGAAATATAATAAAAATATGATACAATGTATATACATTATATAAATAATTCCATCAAAGTGTTGACAATGTTTAGGTTAAATTAAGATTGGTGCATTCGATTTATGCCTGGGAATAAATGAATAATTTGTTCTTTTTAAATTATCTCAAATTATGGCAGACAGACAGACAGATATCTTTATTTATAGATTTGTACAAAGTACATCATCATATCAAAACATAAGTACATAACATGTATATATGATTAATAGAAAGTATGACATCTCTTATAATATTTACATAACCATTCATTTTTTACATAGGGTACTACATTATTTATTATATAGCATGGTGAAAATATCTTTATGTGAGTTCCACGTTACCAAGCATGTTTGGCTCTATGCAATGGAATGGAGTGTAAAAACCGTCGATAAACAAAACGGTTGTCGCCGTGAAATGATATATCGATCTCTCACCATTATTAGTTGCAAAGATTGCTATAATAAAATAACGTGGAGTTAAAGTAACTATTTCGCTTCGGGTTGTTGGTGGTGGTGGTGATGGTGGTTGTGGCACTGGTTTTGTGTTTGTTTAAATGATGAGTTAAGCACATCTTCCCAGATTTTGACCAAACTTCATAGGAATTGAATCAGTAAAATTGATAAGCAGACATCGATGGAATTCCACCCTGAAAGGTCATATCTTTTTTGTTTGTTTGTTTTGTTTTGTTTTGTTTTTCGTACAACAAGGCACAATAAGGACAATATACACAAAAGTATGAATAAATTGACCAATCGCGGCTGTCGAGCAAATAACCAGTCGACCAAACAAATCATTCATTTAGAACATGTTATTTTGTTTCTTGGCTTGGCGACTCAAACATCGTAACTATAGCTTATTAAAGCTGTAGTTACGAATATTAAGTCGAGAACCAACTGTTCTTTTTTTTGTTACAAGCTACTGGTCATAAATTTTGCCAAAAAAGGCTGTTTAAAAGCGAAGGAGGACTTCCTTTCGGAGTCAATGGGCGTGGCAAACGGGGGTTATTGGGCGGTTCCAACGATTGGTCAGTTTAATCCTTAGAATTGTCCATATTTGAACGAGAGTTCTAACGTGTAATTACTGTACTGAAGTAAATTAGAGGCGTTCAGGACTAGCCAATTATTGTGAAGTATGTTGTAAAACCTTGTAAATTGGTTAATTGAGTTATCTTTCCCGAGATTACCTTCTTAAGCTGCAAACTAATCAACACGTCTTTCTTCGTAAAATTCCATTTTAGTTTCTCCATTGTCCTAGAGGTGTTTCAAACGAGAAAGTACATGTAAGGCATTTTCTCTAGTTTCTAGAATATTGATTGACGAAATAAAGGATCGCCACTATCAATCAATCAATTAATTGACCAATCAAATCATTCATTTAGAACTCCGACATTATGTTAAGCTTCTGAATTGGTCTGGTGACGTAAACTTCGTAACCACGACATTCAAGCTTTTGTTACGATGGTTCGGTGTCCAACCAACCATCTCGTTTTTTCTACAAGTTATTGTCCATAAGTTTTGCAGATAACGCCCTTAAATATATAAGTCGACCTTCCTGTCGGATGTCAGTGGGCGTGGCCAGCGGTCCGTCACATTTGCGTTGATATAATAAGGATTAATAAAGAAATAGAGTTATAGTTTGGGAAATGGGGCAAAGCCTTACATAGAAAGGGCCTTTCGTATTATGAAAAAAAAAATATTAATGTTCCACAACAGGCTTTATATCATTCGCGAATTTCAAAAAGAAATAAATCTCGGCGATTGATTTTTCAAACTTTCCTAAATACTTCAGTGTATGTTTAAGTAATTTCTTGAACAGTAACACTTTTATTGATTCGGCGACTTAAATGTCGTAAATACAGCTTAGTCAAGATCGCAAACAAATCATTTTACTTTTTTCTTACAAATAACTGGCTTTAAAATTTGTGAAATAACATGATTAAATATCTAAGTGGAACATCCTGTTGCAGTCAGTGGGTTGGGCCGGCGATCCGTTTATTTATTTATTTATTTATTTTTTTTTCTAGTCTTTATATTTCCACCGTCATAGGTACCCTTGGTTTATACATTATACTAATTCATTTAGTCCGACTGCGACGAAAGCTTTAAGCTTATAGAGTCGCTCTCAAACACGCACAATCCAGAACATTTCGCGTCTTTGAAAAAGAAGCAGTGGCTGAACCCCACTGCTACCCAAATTTAAAAGCTGGGTAGATTGGGACTGGCTATCAAGTGTCTTGCCAATGAACAAGTATAAAATGACAGCTACTACATTAACGGTATTGTACAGGAAAGGGTTCCACGTGATTTTGTGGCCCTCGCGTTAACGCAAAGAAAATTGTATGTATCTTGTCACGCGGTATTTTATTTCCATCTCTATGTAAGATTTAGGTAACGGAGATTAAATCGCGTGTGACGCGGATGCGGGGATAAGATTTGGCTTGACGGGCTATACATCGTGTGACCGTCACACAAAAACAAACCATTCGGGAACACCGCGAAATAGATATTTGAAAATGGTTTCAAACCTAGCATCACTCTCTTGCACTCGGTTCATTCCCGATCATCTCTGTAATGGGCTCAGTCCGCCAATACGTCATTATTTCATCACATGACTTCGTACACCTTTTAACCCATTTCAACACAGCAAAATTTTAGACTGGTCCAAATTGAAAGAAGCTGCAGACGACAATTTCAAGTTGATGGAATTTTGAATTTTTTCGTCTTTTTGGATAGAAAACATTGTGGATAATGAAGAAATTGCTTGATACAAGCAATTTCTTCATTATCCACAATGTTTTCAAAAGCTTTTTTCTCGAGGGGCGTAAAAAGGAGGGATTGAGTTGGAATGGGTTAATCACATGACTTCGTACATCTTTTAAAAACGTTCGCATGAATAACAAAAGTAGTTCGTCGGTTAACTGGTAAATTATCCAGTATTAATCCACATATAATGTTTCTTGAATCATATTTAACCATTTTATTTCTTGCGAATCAAAAGAAAAATAATATGTCTTCCATATCTTGGTTTGACAAGAATCTTGTCATTTAGCCCATTGCAGAGGCGTCTGGTGAGCGTAACGAACGACAACTCTGCGTGGAGATTGACCTAGCAGATGTCAATTGGAGCTTATCACAAAATAAGGTAGATTGGACATCGAATGGAAATTTGCTCAAGGGCAAAATGATACGTTGTAAGAGTGCATTAAAAGTGGCGTAAAACAAATCCAATCAACTAATCAATCAATTTAAAGAAGAAATTTTCCGAGAAAATGTTGGGCCCCTTTATTACCTTTCCAATCTATTAACCAATTCCCAAACGACAAAAATTTAGACTTTGCCGATTTGAAAGAAGTTGCACACGACAATGTAAGTTTGTGAAATTAAGAAAGAATCTTGGTCTTTTTGGTAGAAAACACTGTGAAAATGAAGAAATTTCTTGTATCAGGCGATTTCTCCATTATCCTCCAACTTTTCCAAAGCTTTTTTCTTGAGAAGTGGGGTAAAAAGCCGAAATTGCGTGCGTTTCTCAGCAAATCCTTTCCCAATAAAAGCGGATTATTGCTTTATTGTTTTGTTTTGTTTTGTTTTGTTTTGTGTGTGTGTTTAAGTAGCAGATATCGGTAGCCCATTACCAAACGAGAAAAATTTAGACTAGATTAAATTCAAAGGGGTTGCAAACAACCGTTCGAAGTATACGGAATTCTTGATTTTCAACTTTCTAGGTAGAAAACATTGTGGAAATGAAAAAATTGCTTGGACCAAGGAATTTCTTTTCTTTTTCAATATGGTTTCCATGGCCCTTTTTCTTAAGGGGCACCAAAGAAGGTTCTTGTGCAGGATTGGGTGAAAGCAATGAAAGTCAGCTGATAAAAAATCTTGCAATGCGAAGGGACAATAATCGCACAGCTTATGTTTGCTTTCAGGGGCTGTTATATTTGGGTCTTCTGTATGACATTTTAACCAATCACCAGACGGCAAATATTAAGACTTTTACAAAGTGCAAGGAGTTGCAGACGACACTTTAAAGATTAAGAAATTTTTGGATTTTAATCTTTCTTGGTGGAAAACATTGTGGAAAATTACGAACTTGCTTGTTACAAGTAATTTCTTCATTCTACACACTGTTTTACCAATTGTTTTCTTGGGGGGTCAAAAAGTGTCACTGCGTTGGAATTGGTTAAACAATTGAGGGATCGCTTTGAGTCTTTATTTGGCTCTCACCATTTACCACGGCGGCACTCATCCTTTCCGACATTTTGTCTCTCGCCAATGGGTCCATAATCGTAGACTTATGTGGGATAGCAGCTGGAGGCTAAGAAAGGGTGTAATTGTAGTACTGGTGTGTGAAATACTAGGAGACCATTGTTAGGTGCTACAGCCGCCGCTATATAACTGAAAGATTGTTGAAAGCGGCGTAAAACCCCATTCAAACAAAAAAAAATTCACCATCCATTGACGGATCGCTGGTTGTGCTAAATGACTCCAGCAGGAAGTAAGTTCGAAAGAAATATTAAACAGTGTTATTTTGAATAAAAAAATGGCCACGAAAAGTAATAGTTGGTAATTGTAGTAAACGACACAAAAGTCGTAACTACAGCTTGAATAACGTTTATGTCGTTGAAAGAAAACAAAATCTCTAATATAAATGTCGGATTAAAACTCATTTCATGTCTAAATCAATGATTTGATTTGACAATCGACCTTTTTGATTGATACACGCGGTCTGCATGCCTTTAATGGCGAGAGCGAGAAAGGAAAGGAAAGCGCTTTGCTACCCAAAATGTAACCCTGGTTTCGTTGTCCCATTTTCACTTTGTTTTGTGACAATACTGTCTTATTTCCCATTTGTTATTTCTGAGAAATTTACTGATATGACTTCTCTGAAAAAATAATTGTCTTCGAGAATCGAACAAGCTTTAGTTCCTGGTCACTCCTCATAAACATATCTCAACAGACAATTTATGTAAAACGCAGCTGTTTTCACCGTAATTTACGTATTCCTCGACTCTTAAAATTATTTTTTCATCTCGCTTAATATGCCCAGATTCGAATTGAACCAGCGCGAATAAATGAACAAAAGTGAAATACAAAAGTATTATTCTATTACCGACCTTGTAACAAAAAATATTTGTTTTAAATCATTACCAGACGACAAAAATTAAGACTGGTCCGAATTGAATGAAGCTGCAGACAATATTTCAAAGTGTGCTAAAATTTTGGAAATAAAGACCAAAATCAAGAATAAAACACTGTAAAAAGGAAGAGTTTGCCTATAACAAACAATTTCTCATTTTCTCACAATGTTTTTTGTATCTATATTTCTTTAAGGCATATAAAAACTGGATTGTGCGGTAATGGGTTAAGGCAATTTTTCGATAGAAAACAAATCAAGAATTCTTTACGAAGATTGTAGTGGCAAACCAAATGAAACACGAGGATGCCTTCTAGTCAAAAGTGTTCAATATTTTTTAAATAAAATCGTTCGTAAGTACTTTGACACAGCAGTAGTTAAGAGTTCGAACAATTTTGATAAAAACGGTAAAAATAAAACACATTTAGACCTATTTAAACATTGTTAATTACAAATTCCAAGGCTTTGGGCAAAGTTGAAAACCTTTTCCTCCTTCTGGATCCACGGGGTTATAATTTCAGAAATAAGAAAGAAGTCAGTGAACTGATGCTTCATGCCTATACCCCCCCCCCCTGGGGCTCCGCCCCTGGAGACCCGCGGATCATCATCTTAGCTATTTTGCAAGAGGTCAATATACTGATGCTACATACAAAATATCAAGGCTCAACGTCATCTGTGTCAGGAGGAGATTTTTAGAGATTATCTTAAAATTTCATTTTTGTTGCCATGGCAACTAGAGTTTTTAACATACATCAATTCTTTTAGCTATATTTAAAGGGGACCACTTAAGGAACAAATCTGCTAGATTTGGTTCAAATTGACCCAGTCCCATTTGGGAGGAGATGTCAGTTAAAAAATATTCTTTATTTCTTTATTATCTCCACCCCAAGGGCTCCGCCCTAGGGTCATGATTTTAGCTATTTTGAAAGAGGTCAAATTCTGATGTTTTACGCAAAATATCGAGGCTCTACGTCATCTGTGTCAGGAGGAGATTTTAAAGATCATTCTAAAATTTCACTTTTGTTGCCATGGCAACCAGATTTTTTTTACGGATTTTAATTCTTTTATCTATTTTCAAAGGGGACTACCTAAGGAACATTTCTGACAAATTTGGTTCATATTGGCCTACTAGTTTGGGAGGTCAATATACTCATGCAAAATAACAAAGCTCTACGCCTTCTAGGTCAGGGAGAGAAGATTTTTAAAGATTATTTTAAAAATTCACTTTTGTTGCCATGGCAACCAGAGTTTTTGAGAGGATTTCAATTCTTTTAGCTATTTTTAAAGGGGACCGCCAAGTGGTTTTGGAGAAGATGTCGTTTAAAGAAATTGTTGTCGGACGACAGGCGAAGGACGGACAAAAGGTGATCACAATAGCTCACTTCAGCACTTCGTCCTCAGGTGAATTTAAGAATAAACAAAAAGTAAGGACTTGTTCAAACAACCTTTCAAATATTGTGAAAACAAATGATTACTGAGTGCAGGAATAAATACTTCGTAGATATGTTCATAAATATTTTTTGCCAATTACTTTCTACAGTTTTTATTACGACGCGTTTCGAATTCGGATATAAAATAGCAAATCCCTGCATTAATCTGTCTTAAACATATAAAGTGTCACCGGATTTTTAGAGAGAATAAGAAAATTTACATGACGTGGGCGTCCCACAAGGATGCGGATAACACGAGAACTTTCTGACTGTTATCCTTGTTTTCATTCCGCATGTTAAACATCTGTGATATTGTCATCATTACGTCATCTATGGAAAAGATGGCCTACTGGGGTAACCAACAAAATTTTAGATTGGTTCAAGTAAAAAAGATGTTGTAGACGATAATTTAAAACTGAAAATATTTGTTTTGGTGGGTAAAACACATTATAGATAAAGACAAAAATGCTTGGAACAAGCATCCACTACATTTTCCACATTATTTTCCGTAGCCCCTTTCTTGAGGCGGCGTTAAAAGTGCGATTGTATAGAAATTAGTTTAAACATTATAACTGCTGCCTTTTATAAGAAAGAGAAGAGTTAGTTTTAATCAATTGGCCAATCGATGGCCATGCCCACTTACTCCCATTGACTTCGACATGAAATCCCGCTTCGAATTTAACAGGCGTTATTTAAAAATCTAGGAGTGTCTAACAAAAAGTAATATAGTAGGTTGGCGACCTAAACGTCGTAACTACAGCTTGTATAAGTTGTAGTTATGACATCTAAGTCGCCAAACCAACAAAAAAGATTAACATAAAAAAGGGCAATCTCGGAGTTGAAAACTCATTTCTAGTCTTGATGAATGGTTTCATTGGTCGACTGGTCATTAGATTGGCAGCCGCGATTGGTCAATTGATAGACCACGTAGGTCAATCAAAGAACCGATCGACCAATAAAATCATTCATTTTGACCGGATGTGACCTTTCAAATCCAACATTGACAGAAATGTATTTGAAAGTGTGACTAAAACGTTGTAACTACAGCTTGACTTAATTTAGGTCGCCAACCAACCATTTACGTATCATACCTACACCTCGAAAAATCACAATCTTGAATCCAACTTGAAAATTCCTTTCTTTATCCAGAACTAGAATTGATTATACCACGACTTTAACGAAGAAGATTCTCGTGAGAGTTGGCCTGTGTCGAGATAATGAACTTTATCTGTGTAGTAAGGTCTTACTACGGCACAATATGACATCTAGCCCTGGAATTCTCTAATATAACGTCTATGGTCTGCGAAAACATTAAACCATTATATCGACACAATGTTTGTCCCATTCCTGTATAATCAGACTTTTAACGCCCCTCAAGATAAATGCATCGGAAAACATTGTGGAAAAGGGAGAAACTACTTGTGAATCGTATCTACATCCTGTTTACCCTATTTCCATGCAATCATGCTTTTTACGCCCCTCATGTACATGCTTCAGAAAACATCATGTGAAAAATTGGGAAAATGCTTGTGACAAGCAACATCTTCGTTATCCTTACCCAAAAGACAGTGATTTCTTTAAAATTTCATCAATTTGAAATCGTTGTCTGCAACTGTAGACGTTAGCTGCGTAATCCTAAAATTATCCTGTGGCAAAACAGCATAAACAAAAAAAAATACACCCTAATTTTTTAAAAGTATCATTTGTGGGTGAGGGAAATAATGATGATAGCTCCTTTTGCTTCTTTTTAAATATCTAGATCGAATAAGTTGTCGAAACAAGAAAGTTGTAGGAAAGTTAAGTTCCAAAAAAAATAATATGTTTTTTGGTGACATTTAAAAAGATTGGTTCATGTTTTGGTCCGTTGTTTCAGAAATCAAGTTTTTTGTTCACGACCATGTTCTCCTTTGACCTGATTTAAATTGCACTGCAACTCAATGTGACTCCTGGTCTGGCGAGTACCATCGAGTTCTCATTGAATAGTTCACAACATCTACAAATGTTCCAACCAATCATTTAATTATTCATTTGACATTGATCCAGTGATTCAACGATATTCAACCGTATACAGAAGCCTTTTACATTTCTCTGTTATCTTTGAACCATTATATTTTTATCGTTTCGAATTTTACATGAACGTGAACTTACTCAATTTTAGCGCGCTAAATGAATTCAGCTGGCGATGCGCCTAGAACCCCATTCGTTCATTCATTCATTCATTCATTCTTAATGGCAGATCAATTGTGGCAAGTTTCAAGTTATTGCAACCAAGATTTAGGAGGATTTGCGCACAAAAAAACACTCTGCAATTGTAAGCTATTTTACTAAGAAAAGGGCAGATAATTCTATTGGTTGATATCATTTTCTATCTCGCGGACAACTTTACATAATAGACATCGTAATGGCAAGTTTAAGTTCATTCGAATTGAAACTGTGTGAAGATTTGTGCAAACAAACAAAAATGCTGGCGGAAAGGCGGGGCCATAACATTTGGGCTTGTTTTAATCAAAGTACTGAAATTACTGTAATCTAGCAAACATGATTTAGTTATCTTTTTGTCAAAGGTTATCATGATAAATAAACGAGGTTAAAGTAACAAAGGAGTTAACCCGTTACAGCACCACAAGATCTTAGACTAGTTCAAATTGAAAGAAGTTGCACACGAAAATTTCAAGCTTGTGGTTTTAGAAAAAATCTACTTTGTAGTGTAGTAAATATTGCGGACATTGGAGAAATATCTTGTTACAAGCAATTTCTTCATTGTCCCCGATGCTTTCCTAAACTTTTGGCGCTCAAACAAGCGGGCTTGGGTGGAGTTCTCTCCAATTTGAATAAAGTTAATTGATGTTGCCACACAGACAGTAGACATTCTAAGGACACTGGCGGTCGTCACAATGCAGCTGGTAGCGCACCAGACTCCGAATCTTCAATCATGGGGGTGTCATGGGTTCGATCCCCGGCGGCAGCACATATCCTCTCCGACATGTGTCTCTCACCAATGGGTGGATACTCGTAAACCTAAGTAGGATAGCAGCTAGAGATCAGGAAAGTTTGTAATGGTGGTACTGGTGCGAGAAAAACCAGGAATCCATTGGTAGGTGCTCCAGCCTTCGCGATATGTCTGAAAAATGTCAAAAAAGGAGTTAAACCCATACAAACAAACCTGAAGACTCTGACCAGACTCATTTGGAAGACGATACGCTCAAGTTAGCTAAAATACCTAAGAGATGAACTTGTAGGCAGGAATTGCAATATTCCTGAAATACATAAAACTACTTTTTATGGTGTAGGCATTCAAAGAATTTAGTGGTTAAGACTCCAGTTTCTGTTTGCATTCATTGAACCTTGGGAAGTCCGCAAAATTTTGTCTGTGAACTTTAGCTAGCAAAGCTGAGCTTTGCTAGCTAAAAATTAAGGCTAGAACGTTAAGCTCTTGTGAACATCGTGTTACACATGCACATGTTACGAATTGAAGCCAATGTCTCAGCAGTGAATGACCCTGTCTTCTTAATCGTATTGATTTACTGAAGATAACTGTCAATTTAGGAATTATTAGAATGAAAAAGATTGGAGAAAATGTGTGAGACTGATTGTGAAATCTGCATTGTCTTTAAAGTCTAATGACCGGTTTGGAATATAAAAAAATGTATTTTTCACATTGTCTTTAATTAAACTCAAACCAAATACTTTTAGATCCGTTCTAAGTACAACAGTGTCTAGTATTCATAAATTCCTTTTTTATCAGACATAAAATCCGACATAACGTATTGCTAATAGCAATGATCCTATCCTAAATTCACATGTGGATATCCTTTTTTCAGCGTTTGGTAGGCTATACACAAGTTTGAAAGATTGCGGATGTTTTGGGTGATTTGTTTTAAAAACAATACATAGATGTTTTGCAATCTCTGACGCTTTCAGTCGACATCTATGAACGTATAGTATTTGGTAAAGGTAAATTGTCAATATATCCTTCAGTATACCACGGGGATACCCTCGTTTTTATAGAAAATATTATATGAGAGTACATTGATAAACCCATTTCCAGGAGACAAAATGTTGCACTAGTCTAAATTAATCGAAGTTGAAGACGGCATTTCAAACTGCGATAAAGTGGGGAAAACGTGCAAAATAGGGTAGCAAATATTGTAAGAAAAGAAAAAAAATATTGTTATACCCGGAGTTTGTGTTTTGAGACATACCCACATCAAAACTCTCAGATAGAGCAATAGAGTAATGGCAATACAGTAAAAGCAGTGGGGTAAAGAGAGTTATCAAAATCTATAGTTTATCTAATGATATCATTGAAAACTAGTGAAAAAAGATGTTTAATATTATCCAATGTATATTATCCTCTCTGAAATTTGAACAAAAAAAGAAAACAACAATCGACAAGTTTGATTTTTTTTGTCATGTTGAATTTTTACACGTATATGTTCCCAAATATATTTTGGAACAGTTGTCTTATAGATTCTCAGGAGACCTACTCTAGACTATGAAATTTCTTTTAAGTAATGATGTAATATAATCTCGGCCTTTTCTCCTGTTTTACAATGTTTCTTCTCAGTGATCGCATAGTGGATAAATCAACAATAACTCCAAACTTCTGTTTACATCATACAATATTAATTTCTTCTAAACTACTCTGGGAGCATAAGCCCCAACAGTCCTATACGTGATCTATCCCATTTCAAACTCCCGGCTCTCCCCCTCTTACGCATTTGCTTCCCTATTTATATGGGACCAAAATACTATATCAACAAATCAAATATCTTGTTCCGCATCTTCCTCTCCAAAATGTTCATTCAAGAAAGTATTGGCAGCAGATGGGTGTGTTTATCTTCGACCCATCAACATAATATCTAGTATTGATTTCATGGATTCGGACCGTGGCAACTCTACTAATTTCTTCATGAAAGAAATATATGAGCTTCCACAATAGGCTCGAATCATGGATTATGTTACAATGACACTGTCGGAATGTAAGATTTTTCAGATTGAAATCATTAGCCTGCGAGCCTTTGCCCGACTTGTCCGACAATTTTACAGGGACACTGGTATTGACAACGACCAGTCTGTGCATTTACATAGTCTGATCAAAAGCTTCACCGTGTAATCTACGGTTAGATACTGACTTTAACCCATTCCCACCCAATTACGCTTTTTGACGCACTCAAGAAAACATTATGGAAAAATGAAGAAATTGCTTGAGCCAAGCAATTTCTTTATTTTTCCACAATGTTTTCTACCAAGAAAGTTGAAAAAATCAACATTTTCATTAAGTTTAAATTGTCGCTTTCACCTTTCATCAATATGTACCAGTTTAAAATTTTGCCGTCTGGTAATGGGTAAAGCTTCTGTAGGCGTACAACGAAACGAATGGCTCTCCAGTTTGCTCAGTGCCTGTGCTTTCAGTATATTGTAGGTAATTTGTTCTCATCTTCAAATAAACGATTAACAATAATATCGAAGCATCCAAAGTGTATATAACTTTTATAATGACTTTTCATCACTTTGAACACATTCCCTAAAAATCCGTTTTTTAATGCCCGTCAAGAAAGAAGATTTTAAAAGCTTTACAGACAATGAAAAGTTGCTTGTTATAAGCATTTTTTTCAATATCAACATTGTTTTCTACCCCACTTGATGATGAATTTCTGAATCCAACCAACTTTAAATTGTCGACTTCAACTTCCTTGACATTGGTTTAGTCTAAACTTGTGTTGTGTAGTAACGGCTTAATACTCATGCTATTTGCAGTCGATTTGGTTTTCCTGTCATTAAAATAAATTGTTTAAGGTGACACCATCGTAAATCCCACCGAGGGTCATTGATGATATCTCATGACGCGCTCTTTCCTGTTTTATTAAATTCTTAAATCTCTACGGCCTAGTTTGTACAGATCTTCCATGTTCGTTCTCACCATTACATGTCGGGGGATTTTCTCGGTAATAAGTTATGGTTCCCACATGCCTATTAAACAGTACTTTGCTAATGTTTTTAAACGAATAACGCTTTTCTTTTGTTTTTGTTTGTCTCTGCTATAGATGTACAAGTTACAGTGCATGACCAAAGGTCAATGTTGTCTAAACCTGTACAGACAAATTTGACCTTTGTTCACTTAGTACTACTTGTACATCTACAGTCTTAATTAGGCTTACCTTGATTATTCGATATATAACATATCCAACAATGTCTGTTACAAACTGTGATTTTTTATTTAAAAACGTTATCTCTGATAAATAGGATGTATGTAAGAATTTCATCAGAAAGACAGCATATTAAAAGTTTGTGTTAAAGTTTTGGTTTATATTCTTTTCCAACACCTAGCGTATTCAAACTTTACACTTTAACTCCCGATCATTGAATTACAAGTTGACTGGTTAACATACGGCGCATTTAGCAGCCACAACACATAGGCTTACAACCTCCTCAGGTACTCATTTAAACACCTGGGTGGAGGGAAGCAATGTCGATCCAGTTTTTTACCGACAAATAATTCCAAAATCCAGGCAGGGTTCGAACCCGGGACGCTTCGATCCCGCGTCTCACATGTGCCACTAGACCTAGGGGCTTTTATTAATAGAAAAAACAAAATGATTTATGTATTGTGAATGGTGCATAACATACAACGTCAACGGAAGAACGACGTAAAGTTTTAAATTCCGACAGTGTCCTTGTATTAGACTTGCGAATTGATTGGTTGATTGATTAATTGATGTTTGATTGATTGATCGAATGGGGTTAAACGCAACTTTTAACAGTGCTGGGGCAACTTAAAAATAGATTCCTGGTATTTCTCACACCAGCACTACCACTAAATCCTCCCCTAGCCACCATCTGCTACCCCACTTAGGTTTACGATTATCCATCCATTGGTGGGCGAAAAATGTCGGAATGGAAATGTGCCGCCTCCGTAGATCGAACCCATGACATCCAATGATTGAAGATTGGGAGTCTTATGCGCTACCGACTGCGCTATGACGATGGCTATTCATGTATTAGACTAACGTGTTTATAGAAATACTTAAAAGGCACAATGGACAAATCTAAACTTAACTCTGTATGGTTACTAACTAGTATAAGTAATGTAAGGTTAAATTGATATTGGTTCTAATATGATTATTATTGATTTACAACAATTATCGACATGTCACAATAATTCTTACATCAGTAATACAATCTTTTTTTATTCTGTGTGTGTACGTATGTGCTTTTTCAAATACATAAAACCGCTAGATGGTACTTGTTGTAACTTCATTACTTCATCCATTCCAACAAAGTCCACCCTATTTACACCTATCAAGAAAGGGGCTCTGGAAAAAAATTGTGGACAATGAAGAAATTACTTGATACAATGTGTTTTCGAACCCAAAAGACTATATTTCAAAATTCTATCAACTATAAAATTTCGTCTGCAACTCTTTCCAAGTTCCTCTCTCTCGGGCACGTGAAAGTATCTAGAATGAGTGATCGAGGGCTTTAAGCTGAAAACCTTCTGTCGCAACCAAAATAAAATAAGTATGAACTATCAACACTACAAACGCTCATAGAGAACAGATCGTAGTGTCCTTGGGCCAATCTTAAAGAATTGGGATGAACTTGAAATATTACATTACAAGCTCTTTGCTGTGTAATTTGACTTTTAAATCTCCGTTGTCTATTTAAAACGGGGTTCCCGAGTTAGCTTTTGTCACTTCTTACTTCGGGAATTTTTTTATATAACCTTATTGTTCCCAACACGTTTATTAAACAATATGTTGTGAAAGGAGTGTTTCGTTTAGCCTTGACACAAATATCGAATCGCTGGCTCCGCTCACTAACTCCATTGGTCCTCCCTATTGACTCCGTCAGAATGTTCCATTTCGATATTTAACGGCTTTATTTTGCAAAATTTATGGCCATGCGTGTAATAAAAAGTAAATGGTTGGTTGACGACATAAACGTCGTAGCTTGGAAAAGCTGTAGTAACTAGTTTAAGTCACAAAACCAACAAAAAAGCTTCACCTGAATTTCGGCAAATATCCGGTCTAAATAAAGAATTTTATTGGTTAATTGTTTCTTTTATTAACAGCCGCAATCGGCCAAATTGTTTATGAATTTCATATAATCCATGTAAAGAACAAAGGTAGAAAAAAATCAATTCACTGGTTCAAATAAAGTGAAACCCTGAATATAGAATCGAGTTCTTTTTCCCTCGAATAGATCTTCAGGCTGTTCTGAATTCATAAAGTTTTAAAAATCACCAAAGTGACATTTTTTGAATCCAAATTCACTGCTTGGTTAAACTTTATTTACGACGTAATGGAAACCCATCTACTTTAAGGGCAGAGCATGAGGAAAATTCTGTTCGCATCACCACTAATTTCCTGGTAATATAATGGCCTGTGATGGTTATTAAAGATGTGTAGATAATAATCAGAATAAAACCGGCATTGACATGTGAATGCCCGTTCAACGGCTGATATTAAACTCTTCTCTCTTTATGGAGAATATGATTAATAGTTTTCGCACGTTAGTGAGATATTCTGCACACGGAGGCGTACGTTCTTTTATTTATCCATATCCCACGATTCGGATCGTTCTGGACATTTTAAAAAATCACGCCCTAAAATTTTGTTTACGTAAAAGAAATGAAATTCAAAAATTGTAACGTCAAATTACATACGTTGTTTGTAAATGGCATCACTTGAAATTCAAAAATTGTAACGTCAAATTAAATACGTTGTAAATGACATCACTTACGTGCAACTAATGTATGTCTCTCACGTTTGTTTATCTAGCCATATTACTTTTATTTAGCCGCTAATCACCTTTTAAGCCATTATCACAATGCGAAATTTTGGACTGGACCTAATCGAAAGAAGTTGCAGAAAACAATTTAAATTATATAAGAAATTTAAAATTAAGGTCCAAATAGGTAGAAAATACTGTGAAAAAAAAAGAAATTGCCTGTTCCAAACATTTTCTTATGTTTTTAAAATGTTTTTAATTTTTTTTTTCAGGGACGTAGAAAAAGCTGAAACTTGTGAGAATGGGTAAAGTGCTGTGTTCCCCTTTCCAGTAAATTCCTCTGTAACCAAGGGACAGCTAACTTTGAAAGACTGAAACTGAACACTCATGGGAACTTAAAGAAGCCTATAGAAAATCGACGATTAATCTTTGTCATGCTGGTCCCGGAATCTTCCTGCTTTGGCTGGTGTATAGACTAAGATCAACCTGCACAGATGTGCAGTCTGATCTTAGCCTTCACAACCCGATCATTGTTTTTGTTTTGAGAGAAATCTTTTAATCCAAGATTGATCTATTTATGTCAAAGTTAAGTAAAGTGAAAAGAAGAAAAATATTCAGCAGTTCAAGGGTTTAAATATCAGCTCTCAGGATTAGAACAATATATTGTCTCACGGTTTATAGTAGAAAAAAAACTCAATACTTAATAATTCAATTTTAGTTCCGTCTACCAAAATCGGGCATTCTGATTGGTCGAAAAAATATTCATACCTCCTGGAAAAAAATGAGCACGCAGCTACTTTGTATGCTTCCGCACAAAATAGTCATATACAAAATGTATCAAATTTAGTAAAGCTTTTGCTTCTATCGCTCGATGCTATTTAATTATACAAAATGAAGAGAATATTCATTTATTCGCGTATCCATATAGACTGGTTAGTTTTTTCGGTTCATACCTCCACTAGAACAAGAAAAATATTCCCTTCATCTCTTAAACATTCTTGTCTCTGTTTTTCGTTTTTTTCCCGCTATTCTTTCAATGAAGGTCTGTTTACACCCTCATGTCCGGTATTTTCCTCTGTTGTAAATTTAATTTCAACATTTTTTCCCGTTCTTATCAATGGAATGAAAAGCGGAAGGAATCTCCCCGAAATTTTGCTAGTCCGATGTGTGTTGATTTTGAACTGGCTTTTACCGATGTAACGTTAAAATCATGTAAAGAAAAGAATTCATTGCAGTCAGCATTTTGCATATGCAAAAAAGCTTTTGGTAATTTGCACATTCATTTGCGAAGAAAACCCGGCTGTCATTGGGAAAAAGAATTGAATATCATTTGAGCAAATAAAATGTTACACTGAATTTGTCCCTTCCTTTTGTCAACGTCGTTGTCAATTCTTCATTTTTATAGCTTGTCTTCCTTCTGTTCTAAACTGAGCCATAGCAAAATTCACCGATCACGGCTGTCAATCAACGCATCATTCGATGAACTAAATCATTCATTCAGACCGGTAATGAATTTGAACTCAAACATTGGTCGACATTTATGAGAAGCACTTAACCCTTTCCCGTTTTTGAAAATTTTAGACTGGTCCAAATTGAAAGAGGTTGCAGACGACAATTGCAACTGGATGCTATTTGAAATGAGCCCATCCTATGCGGTAGAAAATATTGTGGAAAAAGGAGAAATTGCCTGTTACAAGCAATTTCTTCTTTTTCCACAATGTTTTCTCAAGTATAAAATCACAGGAACGTAAAATCCGTATTTGAACGGGAAAGGTTTAAGAGGGTTTGGAGACTTAAATTAAAAATGACGTTTCGGAGATTGAATACAAAAGGTATATTGTTATGTTTAAAGACATTCTTGACAGAAAAATTGCTTCTATCAAGCGACGTCGTCTTTTTCTAAAATGTTTTTCTTGTTATCAGGATCGTGAAAGCGAGCCAGGGTTATGGAATATGTCTGATTTTTTTAAATTTTCAGTCACTCTCAACTATATCAGGCTAATGTAATCGGTGCGTCATCCAGGAAAATCTGCTAAAATGATCATAATAATTATTTGTCTTCATATTTTAGAATTAACTTTCTTTCTGATACTAAAAATTAAAAGAAAATGCAAATACTGACAAAGTTACAACTGTTTTTGTACATCAGCCAGACGACAATATTATAGGCTGGTCCAAATTCAAAGAAGATACAGAGGACAATTTTAGCTGATCACATTCTAAAATTTGTATCTTGGGTAAAAAAATTATGGATAATAAAGAAATTGCTTGTGACAAGCAGTTCCTTCATTTCCGAATCCTTTTTATAGGCGTAACAATAATAAGACAATTATGACGTGATTATAAAGTCACATCAGTAGGGCAGGTGTTCCTGTATAACGGATCAGTCACATTTTGTTGTGAGTCGGTATATAGTAAACAAATTAATTAATGAAGCATTGCACTGGGAGACAATGATATTATCAAATTGGTTTATGACGAAGGCAAAAACCGATTAACCGTTCGATTGGCAATAATGTGACCGCTTAAACCTTTTCCTGTATAATCACTCCTTATATTCTCGCGAAACGCTACTCTGTCTGTCTGTGTGTCTACAAAATGCAAGCTACATTGTGTTGCGAATGTTTACACGTACTGAAATCGTACTCTAAAATCAAAATTCACAAGGCATAATTTTTGTAGTTATTCCTCTTCAATTAGAAATGTGTCACAAATGACCCAACTTAATTGCTTGTCAAATGACCTTAAGTTGTTACCCTGAAATTGGAAGTATCCACCATAACTTAAACCATGACACTAACACTAGTTATGTCAAGTTATTTTTCAATCAATCAATCAATCATATATAGAAGATATGCCGCAGACAAGAATTGTATCAAATTATTTAGTTTCCATAATGTTAAAGGCGTAAAAGTAGGATTGTGAGAAAATTGACTTAAGCCCCACTTTGTATCTAACAGAATAAATAAAAGATTTCAGACTCTAAAAGCTTCAATTCTAACATCTTGCCGAACACATTTACTTTCAAAATAAAAACATTGAAAGACCACACGATGTTTACCCAAATAAAAAACAGAACTTGAATATTCGGGCGGAGTACTTAATGAAAAAATGTCTATAAAATTGAATATGACTGAAAAGGGCTAACCACTCAGAAATCATTATTTGAAGACTTAAATAGATTTTCCGTGTTTAATTATTTAAGTATTATTAGTATTAGTATTACTAAAATGCTAAGCCATATCCACCAACTTTGAATTGTCGTCTGCAGCTTCTTTCAATTCGGACCATTTTAAATTTTGTTGTGTGGGAATGGGTTAAATCGTTTAATATCTCTATAAACTCCAAACTCAATGTGTGATACTTTAATGTTGTATTTATATCTAACCGTTCTGCAGACTTCAAAGTTAACTTCTGTTTTCGTATCAAGTTACACACAAAACGCAAAAACAGTATTAGGACTATATAAGAAAACAATTGCTCGTTTTACTTTTTCGATTACAAGGAGCCAAAACGTTTCCAATTATCGTTGGAATGACGTAACAAGTCATTGATAGAAGGGCTCATTATATTTGAAGTTAGTTATTTTTCGCGTATAAATGATTGTTCTTTAATTAGGGATAAGTTGTGTGTATTTTTTGTTAAAATGATCGCCTATTGAAAGCGGAATAGTTCGCTATAACCAGCACTTCAGAGACGGATCTGGTGTGTGTGTGTATATCCGTTTATTCCGTTGCTACCGTAGAACATGTCCAAATGAGCGATGCCCCCAAAGAAGGCTTTTAGCTGTTTACGTGAATTAGTGCAAGGGTTCAGGAAGAAACAGATGAGAGCACCACCTGATTCTTTAACGTGCTCTAAGGATAGCATCGTCACACGGGGCCTCGCGAAAGTCATTAAGTTTTGTTAGTTGATAAGGGTCTGGTTATGTATAGATAACATTGACAGGGTGATAGATTGTAATTATGATGAGAAATTTGGATCTTCAATTGTAATTTAGTATGCACAAGCCATTAATCTAATGCAAATGTCGATAAGCTTGGATTTCCAATAAATGAGCTCTAAATACTGGTATTTGACATATAACATTGCACGCTATAAATAATTGAGCATGTATATAATATTTCAAACAAATGACCAATCGTGGCTTTGAATAAAAGAATTAATTGACCAATCAAATCGTTGATTTAGACCGGAAGTGAACTTTAAACTTTAATATTGTCCAAAAATTTTCGTGAATCAATTGGGTTGGGTTGGCGAATTAAACATCGTAACTATAATTTGAATAAGCTGCAATTTCGACGTTTAGGTCACCAGCAAAATATTTCATGCTTTTCTTTTCATGTTACTGGGCAAAAACTTTGCAAAATAACGCCATGTTGGTTTCGAACTTGAACTTCCTGATGGTGTTGGTGTAAGGGGCTAGCGGAGTCCGATGGCGGGGCAAGCGTTTCCTCAATCATATATATGCGCTAATAAAGACTCAAATCAGCCCGTGCATCCGCGTAGTCTGAACAGAGTCTTTTATATTACGCTTTTTTATAGGTACCAAATGCTGTTTCTACAGGCGATCAGCGAGTGTTCTAAATATACCGTGCGTAAACCCTGGCTGCTCAATGTCTTTCCGTTTATAGAAGGTTCAGTAATCAATAGAAGTAAACATACAGTATGAGCCATGGCATGATATTACCAACAAATTCACATGTGCATGAAGTGTAGACAATGATCAGCCTACATTAGCCTGAAGCAGCCTGGACAAGCATTCATGGTATTTAGAATATTCGTTGATCTCGTAAAAATAATTTGATTTAGTACCTACCAGTAGAGCGCATAGTGAAGACTCTGATCAGACTGTGCAGATGCAAAGGCTGATCTGAGTCTTCACTAGGTGCATAGTCATGTCTAAGTCGTAAAAATAATTTGATTTAGTACCTACCTGTAGAGCGCATAGTGAAGACTCTCATAAGACTGTGCAGGTGCAAAGGCTGATCTGAGTCTTTACTAGGTGCATAGTCATGTCTAAGTCATAGTCGTGTCACACACTGGTTCTTATATTCTATAAATTGATTCTGTTGATCATATTTTGTCTTATATTCACAAAAGTATCTTAAGTTGTCAATAGTAAACATGTACAACAAAGTGCCCGAAGTCTAGCACAACGACCATAATTTAGGATCCTAGACATACTCTGTATTTTTTCCTAAGAGATCGAGCTCTAAATATCACAATGTACTTTTACAATCTGACATCAACTGAGGACTATTCTATCGGCAACATCTATTCCTATCTAAGTAAAATGGCGAGACGCAATGTTAAATTATTCAGATAAAAGCCTATCGACTTTCAAGACCCTAATCCTTTGAACGTTTATTTAATGACCTCCCCCTGGATCTAATTTAACTCAAGCTCATGGCATGAAATAATTTGACATTATTGCGGAAACTAGGAATAGTTGTTGCACCCAGTAGGAAAACATTTCTATCAAAAATATGAATCAATTGATCTTTACATATTGAATCACAAATAACATGGGTTAAGTCTTTCCGTGTATTAAACCAAAAATCAAGCATAAATTAACAGATCGTGCTGTCAGTCAAACTTCAGTATACCAATCAAATCATTCATTTACGACGGAAGTGAAATTTGAACTCCAACAATTTGTTGACAATTGTGAAAAGTATTCATGTTTGTTTGGTGACATCAACGTCGTCACTACAGTATATTTAAGCTCTAGGTACGAACAATTTTATATTTTTAATACATTACTGACCATAATTTTATTAAATAATGTTGTTAGATATTGAAGTCGAACTTCCTGTGAGAGGCAGTAGGCGGAACAGCAATCCGCCAATTGATCAATCGCTGGCCCTGGCGACTGACGACATAGGCCTCGCCCATTAACTCCGACAGGAAGTTCTGCTTCGATTTTTTCCGATGGTCAGAAGCATGTAAAAAACAGGTGAAATTGTTGGTTGGTAACCTAAACGTTGTATCTACAGCTTGGAAAAGCTGCAGTTACGACGTTTAAGATGCAAAACCAACAATAAAGGTTAACAAAAGTGGCGGCTAAATGTCGGAGATGATAAGCTCAGGTCCGAGCTGAATAAATTATTTGATTGGTCGGTTTATTCCTTGAATGACAGTCGCGTTTGGACAACAATGAAAATTGGAAATATAAATTATCATGAATTAGATGGTTGTAGAAAGGGAGGAACTTTTCTTTTGAAGCTACAGCTTCCTCCTTTCATTTAATTTCTGATTTCGGGCTCATGACAGTCAAGAATCGCACTGGAAATAGTTTAAAATACCTGCAGACAAACGTGCAGATTGACTGACTGAGCACCACACATTCTAACCTCTGATAGGGCATACGTCAGAGATGGAATTTATGGCCAGTTGCATAAAACACAAAAACAAATCGTTCGGGGCTACCCGGTTTCGTTAATGCATCTTGAATAAGTTGTAGTTACGACCACTAAGTCGCCCCTAAACGCAAAAGCGTAAAAAATATCGCCGTTTTGTGCCCTAAATGTCGTAGCTACGGCTTAATTGAAGCTGCAGATACAACATTTTGCGCACCCAACAACGATATGTTGGAATTCAATATGTCACGTCCGGTCTTAATGCAAGATTTGATTAGTCAATCAAAATTGTTAATTGCAAGTGGCAAACTGCTAATTTGAATCTAGTATTTGAGAGAAGGGAAATGTAAAACACAATTCTCATTAACACAAGTTTTCTTCATGTTTTGATCATGGCATGTCTAGTTGGCCTTATGTTAGAGTTTTTCGAAGTATCAATCGGACTTAAGCAAGGTGAGCCCTTGTCGCCGCTTCTTTTTCTTCTTTTTATAAATGATATATCCGAAAACCTTAACATTGATGAGCTAACTTCCTCTGATTTAGAATTGTTAACCAAATACCTTATCCTTTTTGCTGATGATATCGTTATGTTCACAACAAGTCCTATTAGCTTACAATCCCAGCTCAGTTGCTTGTATCAGTATTCAAAAAGATGGGGATTGGAAATAAACATCGACAAAACCAAAATTTGTGTATTTGAAAAGCGAAAATCAAATCATGGTAAAAAATTTTACATTAATGGTAAACAAATTGAAATTGTAGATAACTTTACATATTTAGGTTTAAACTTTCAAAGCAATGGAAGTTTCAAAATGGCGACTAATAGTCTTGCTGACCAAGCTTTAAGAGCATATAACGGTTTACTGAAAGTCTTTGATAGGATCCCTTTAAGTGTGAAGAATAAACTATCCCTTTTTGATAGTATTGTTGTGCCAATACTTTTATATGGAGCAGAAGTCTGGGGCGCATATAGTTGTAAAGAAATTGACAATTTACATCTCCGCTTCCTTAGAAGTATTTTAGGTGTTAAAAGACAAACACCAATTTATTCCATCTTTGGAGAATTCGGTAGATTGCCTCTAGCAGTAGTCTGCAAAGAAAGAGTATTAAAATTCTGGTGTAAAATAAAATCTAATACCATTCCTTCTCTTTCACTGACATACACAGATTCCGTCGATAACGGAAATGCTAGATCATGGGGAAATAAAGTGAATTCACTGATTGACCATCTAGGACTGACAAATATAAGACTTAACTATAATTCAGAGATAAATTATGTTTCAACTTTTAAAATGAGACTTCGAGATCAATATATACAGGAATGGTACCATAACATAAATCATTTGCCTAAATTATCAAGTTATTGCAAATTCAAGGAAAACTTTGAATATGAACCATATCTTGATATCATTAAAAACAATAAGTTGTTAAAAATGTTTGCATGTTTCAGACTCAGTTCACATAATTTAGAAATCGAAACCGGTCGTTATAATAATATCTTAAGACAAGAGAGACTTTGTAAATTATGTAATTTGGTACAGATTGAAGATGAATACCACTTTCTTTTGTGCTGTCCTAAGTATTTAGATATAAGACGTAAATTTTTCCTTAAAATAGCATGGCCTAATATTCATAAGTTCATAAATATAATGTCATCAACGAATAAAAAGAATGTACTAAATACTGTTAAGTTTATTGCATCTGCATTTGAAGCTCGCAAGAACTATCTTGATAATACTGTTCATTAACTATGTTGCACACGTGCCAAGTTCTCAACTATGGTTGATATATTGTATATTTAATTTTGAGATACACTGTATTTGTAAAAAATGCTATGTTTTGTGTCAAAGCCATATTTTTGCTGTATTGTAAATGGCTAAAGACATATTGTGTCGATATTTGCCAATAAATGTATGTATGTATGTATGTTAAAAATGCTTGACTTGTGACCTGCAGATCACGTGTTCGAGCCTCATGTCATCGGATTGATTTAATTGGCAAGACATTTGATAGACCGTCCAATTCTACCTAGAAATAAAAAAGAGACAGAGTTGGTTTAAGCCTCTGCCTCTCTCTCTGGCGTAAGAATATTCGAGAGCAATTCTATACACATGGAGGTTTCGTTATATAATTTGATTTTCAGTTTTGTGTATCAAAAACGATCGTTATGATTAGCCAAAAGAAATATATTCATAACTTCATGAACAAATTTTGAGCACGCAGCTATTTTGTATGCTTCTGCATAAAACAGTTCCATAAAAAGGGTATCAAAATTTGTAAAATATTTGTTTCTTTGCTCGATATCGCTTGATTATAAGAAATGAAAAGAATATTTTTTGTTTTCATTGAGGTATGACTCGAAAAACCTAATCCGCCTATGTATGATTCCACATCTCGTATCGATACAGTGCGATTTGGTTTTTTTTGTTTTGTTTTGTTTCAGACCTCAACGAAAAAAAAAACATTCTCTTCATCTTTTAAATGATTTAGTATAATCAAGTAACAATGGAAAATGAAGCCTGAACTCTTATTTGATAACGGGTTAAGTATTTAAAATGTCATGGGGCACAAAATAATGTCATTCACAGCACTATTGATTGTGAATCAAACAGAGTTGTTGGGAAATCGATTCAGAATAAACATACTTCAAAGAAATCCGTGTTCGATTATACTAAAGTTAAACATGTCATTTTATGGGGTTTAACAAAACATACTTATTGAAATTGAACAATGTTCATTCATTCTACAGAGGTTTACAACATTTCGCGGAAAATACTGTCTGTCAGAACTCCATTTCTTCGGAATTACGGGTTTCGAAAATTAATCAAAAACTCAATCGACCAACCAAAATATCAATTAGACTGGTTGTGGATTTTGAAATCTGACAATGGCCGACATTTATGTGAATCATTTTTGTTTCGCATTCTAATTGTCGCTACTACAGCTTATTTAAGTTGCAGTGAAGACGTTAAGGTCGCAAACCAACAACTTATTTTATTGTTACTTGTCACTGGTCATGCATTTTGCAAAATATCGCCGTTTAATATGGTCGCCGAAATTCCTGTCGAAGCTCATTGGCCTTGTCGAGCGATCCGTCAATTATCTAACACTTGTTGTCCTTCAATTTTTACGATTTGCGGATTTTCGAAAGTTCCAACCTATATGTATGTGTATTTCCGTTTACTTATTGTCGCTACCATAGCATATGCCTATCCTTATCTTCTAGGCGTATAATCGTTTGTTACACAAATGACCCGAACACAATTGACCAATCGCTGGGCCCACTCACTTACTTCGTTAGCCACGCCCATCGACTCTGACATGAAGTCCCGCTTCGATTAATAACGTCGTTATTTTGATAAATTTATGGCCCGCAGCATGTAACAAAAACCTAGAATACTTGGTTTGCAACATTAACGTCGTAGCTACTGCTTAAATGTTACGATGTTTTAGTCGCCAAACAATAAAAAAAGGATAAGAAAAAAATGCGGCTAATGTTGGAGTTGAAAGCTCAGGTCCGGGCCGAATAAATTATATGATTGGTCACTTGATTCCTTGATTGACAGTCGCGATTGGTCAATTGGCGGATCGTTGACCACGCCCTCTGAACTCCTACAGGAATTTTAACTTAATTCGATACCACCTCAGAAAAGTACATGAAATTTTAGATTTTTTTTCAACTTTTTATATAGAAACATTGTGTGAAATAAAGAAATTGCTTATAACAAGCAATTTCTTCATTTTCCACAATGTTTTCCCAAATGTTTTTTATTGAGGGGCGTCTGAAAGCGTCATTGTCAGGAAATGGGTTAAATATATTTAGACGGTGTTGTTTACCATAGTTTATTGTCAGTAACATGTGACAAAATCGTAAAATAGTTGGTTGGCGACCTAAACATCGTAAAATAATTGGTTTGTGACCTAAACATCGTAGAATAGTTGGTTAGCGACCTAAACATCGTAGAATAGTTGGTTAGCGACCTTACCATCGTAGAATAGTTGGTTGGCGACCTAAACATCGTGAAATAGTTGGTTGGCGACCTTACTATCGTAGAATAGTTGGTTGGCGACCTTACTATCGTAGAATAGTTGGTTGGCGACTTAAACATCGTAGAATAGTAGGTTGGCGACCTAAACATCATAAAATATTTGGTTGGCTGCTTGAATAAGCTATCGTGACGAAATTAAAGTCGTTAAACCAATAAAAATGTTTACATAAATGGCGGTCAATGTCGAAGTTCAAAGTTTACTTCAAGTCTAAATAACAATTTGATTGTTAGATTGATTTCGTTTGACTTTTGAATGCCCTCGGTTATATTACCGAGCTTCTTGACCGTGAAAATTACTTAATTGAAATATATTATGTTTAGCAACATTTAGATTATGAAGGGTTTTTTTACGAAATGAAAGCATACACTTTCAAATAACACATTTTTTAACAACACGACCTTTCACGAAAAGCATTTGAAAAAAAAATAATGGATTGATGAACAAACAAAAAGCCACGGATCCACGGTTTCATCTAAGCATATGTGTAAATATATTAACCAACCGCAATTGGAAACATATTAATTGAGTTCGTAAGTTCAAGGCTCTTCTTGGATGCATCAAAGCCTACCGGAAACTTCTTTCTTCAAACCATAGAAAGTGCCTTTCAACAAGGCGTTCTTTTGTTCCAAAGACTTTCTATTCAGAGTTCCATGCCAATATCAATGTACACTTTATATTCAAGTTTAGGATTTCAACCCATCCTAATAACATGACGCTTATTGACGCCCATCAAGAAAAACAACGGGGATAATATTGTGTTAAAAGAAGAAATTGCTTGCAACAAGCAATTTCTTCATTTTAAACAATGTTTTCTACCTAGCACATTGAAACAAGAAAAAGTTTCATATACGGTCAATTGTCGTAAGAAACTCCTTTAAATTTGGAGCAGTCTGAAATTCTGCCGTCGATGGGTTAATGCTCCATTTAGTGCTCTTATATAAATTAACTTTAATTGTATTGTTTAACCAATAAAATGGAAAAATAGAAATAAAATAATTAGTAAGCATTATTCGGCAATTTTTAGTGTAAATTTATCCTTTTCGCAAATTATTTCGAGATTTCGTGTTTATTTTTGTTGTTGTTGTTGTTGTTTTTATTTATTTATTTGTTGTTTGTTTTGTTTCTTTGTTTGTCTGTTTTCTTATTTCAATCGACGGACTATCCTTCACCGGTGTTGATATATCACTTGTTTACAAACAAAAAAAAAACAAACAATCATTAAATTCACAACACAGGGCACGTTGTTGTATAGAACCAATGAGCGGGATATAAACTTTGAAAATATATACTTTTTAACATAGCATTATTTGAAAGCAGACACAAGCCAATGTCCGTCAGGAGACTTACTTTCGCCGTTGAATTATACCTAATTTTGTCAATAAGAGAATAAAGCTGTAGTTACGAGGTTTTAGAATGATAATGGCGATATATATTGTATAATATTGCGAGTACATGTGAGAGACAAAATGTGTGTTTATTCGGATTAATTAGTATAACTATATGTCTTATATTGTTGTTGCGATAGAGCAAAATGACGTAACTACAGCTTTATTCAAGCTTCAGTTGCGACATAAGTGGAAAGAGGCTAGCGGGGAGTACGAAGTGTCGAACCTTATCAGTCTGTGCAGGCGGTGCAGGCTGGAAAGTGTCCAAACCTTTCGCACTCTTTAGGTTTTCTGGATCTAGAATTGTCATTCTTTCTTATCGTGTCACGGTTTATTTCAATTTTATCTCTGACTGACCGCTGCTGGATCATACCTCTTTTTCAAAATTTTACTTTACGTAGGTCTTGGAATTTTTAGTCCGACAGCTCATAAAACTAAGACACTTAGCCATTCTTTTAGTCAAAATATTTAAGAGATGAAGAGAATATTTTTGTTTTCATGGAGGTATGAACCGAAAAACTAATCACACTGTATGAATACGCGAAGCGGATTCATACATTGTGTGATAAGTTTTTTCGGTTCATACCTCCATGAAAACAAAAAATATTTTCTTCATTTCTTATAATCTAATAGCATCGAGCGAAAAAAACACAAGCTGTACAAATTTTGATACCTTTTTGTGTGAAACTATTTTATGCGGAAGCTTACAAAAAGGCTGCGTGCTCAAAATTTTGTTCATGGAGGTATGAATTAAATTTTTCGACCAATCAGAACGCTCGTTTTTGATAGACGAAACTAACAATTAAATTTTTGCATCATAAATAAACATTTTTTTGGAGTGAACCAAATTCCGTACAGGCTTTCCGTACAAAATATACACGTACTTTTATGTATGCAAGAATAACATAAAAATGGAATATAATTTTAGTCCGAAAGGGAAGAAAACATTTTTATTTCATAGAAAGAGTCATGCCAATTTTATATGTCAATGTATTGAAATAATCCTAGTTCGTAATACTGCCCACAGGAGACTAGAGTTATATCAAATGATATGGTTAAGTCACGTCCAAACACCTACATAGAATAAGCTCATTTGTGGGGTCGTATGTGAGAACTCTAATTACAGAGTAGCCTTGTTATTAAATTTCATTACCAGTGATATTTCCCTTGTACTACAGAAACCCTGTAATTACATAACAACAAGTTGCAGTTACGACGTTATTGACCCAACCAGGCGGTATGAAAGACCAACAGCAACCTATTATCAGCTCCTATTAACACTTCAAAATAGACCTATCAATAACTCTGCTATCGTAGTGTTTTCATTCCATAATTATTTCTTACTTCCTGACAAAGGAATGCACTGGTTAGTTTAGTCAGTAGCCCACCATTAACCATTTCGTCATTTTGTATAGCCGAGAGCCGATACATTGTAATGTAGCAAACGTATCATTCTTTATATTCAAAGATTTCCTTAACCCTTTACTATTTTTCCAAAATTTAAACTTGTCGTTGTAATGTAGCAAACGTATCATTCTTTATATTCAAAGATTTCCTTAACCCTTTACTATTTTTCCAAAATTTAAACTTGTCCAATTTCAAAGGAGTAGCACATGGCATTATAAAGTAAGTTTAATGTAAAAAAAAGAAACCATTCTACATGATAGAACATGTTCTTTTTCTACTATGTTTTCTAATATCACACAGTCGTAAATTAGGGATTGTACGCAAAAGGGGAAAGGGTTAATGACAACAATTTGTCCAAAGTATGTTTGCTTGAAAACTTATTACAATTTAGAGGTAAGACCCCCCCCCCCCCCAGTAATGCGTAACTGTAGAATCGGTGCAATGTTGTAGTTTCCCGGTTATCATCAAATAATTCAATTTTCAGTTTCGTCTATCAATAACGGGCGTTCTGATTGGTCGAAAAAAATGATTAATAACACCATGACCGAAATTTTGAGCACGCATAGATTTTCTATACTTGCGCACAAAATAGTCCCTTGCAAAGAAAAATTTAAAATTTGTAAAGTTTTTGCTTTTTTCGCTCGATGCTGTTAAATTATAAGAAATGAAGAGAATATTTTTTTTTGTTTTAAGAAGGTATGAACCGAAAGACCTAATCACACTTATGTATGAATCCGCTTCGCGGAATCATATAGTGTGATTAGTTTTTTCGATTCACACCTCCATGAAAACAAAAAATATTCTCTTCATCTCTTTAATGACGAATGCGCAACTAATTATCCTTTGCTGGCAACTCAAACGCTAACGATTTGAAACGAAGATTACCGTTTTTTCAAAATGACATGATAAACATATAGTATCTTTTTTCTGGTGTTGCCAATAATTGCCAAAATATTACCAATCATGATTTCAACTGCCGATGTGTCAAGCAAGAGATAAAACGGTTGATCGCAGTTCACATCAAATTACCTCCAACAGGCACTTCACCTTAGAGATCAATCGCGTAGTACTTTGCAAAAAAAATGTTGCAGTCACGACGTTTAAGTGACAAAAAATCGATCTACCGTTGTTTTATGTTCCTCAAATAATGCAAACACTCGTCCTCATATATCTAAGTCGACTTGCCATGTCGGATGCTAGTGAGTGTCGTTAGCAATCCGCTACTTCTAGTTGTTGGGAGTTGTAGAAAATATCCTAGCGGAGAATAAGTACATTGAATATTTATGGAACGTACTTAGATCTATGTAATTATTTTGCTGAACAAGCTTTAGGGTATCCGTTACTCTTTACCAGACTACAAAAATTAAAACAGGCCTAAAAATGAGATTGCGCAGTTTTCTAAGCGAATCATACTCGAAAACACGTAAAACTCATTGTGAATTATTTCTCTTTCCAATATGCTTTCTACAGCTACGTGGGGTTCTTTTATGTTAGGCTATTTCTGGAGCAAACAATATTGGCCATTCGAAAAATTGGTTTCCTTTACCTTCTGGCGGAACGCTGGCCACGCAAACTGAGCTCTGACACGAAATTTCACTTACGGCATTATTTTGCAAAATTAAGATTCAGTGGCATGTAACTAAACGTCGTAGCTACAGCTTGAACAAGTTGTAGTTACGAAGATTGAATCGCCAAACTATAAAAGTGCATTACATTAATGTTTCCAAATGTTCGAGTTCAAAGTTCGCGTTCAGTCTTAATTGATGATGTAATTGATTGGTCGATTCCTTGATTGACAGTCACGATTCACCAATCCGCTGTCGTCACATCTGTCCAATATATCAATAAAGTTATTGACCATGGTTCTAGATAGAAATAGTTTAAGGGGGACTTTTATGTACACGTGCGGCCTCTTGTGTGTTTCAGGGAAAAAAGTTTTCAATCTTTTTGTTTTACCTGAATTTTAAGACTCGAAGGAAGCGTTTTGGGGTTTTGTTCTCTCATGCTTTCCTTGATATTGTTTTTTGAGTCGTGAATAGGTGAGTAGTACATTGTATTGCAAAATATACCACATTTGTTATGAAACGATATTTAACTTCTATGGGTTTTTTTCTTTAAAAATGGAAATTAATGAAAATTGAATTCACAACCCTTTTTAATTAGTGGTGTGCAAATGTCTTTCTACACTAAATCTACAAAGCCAACTGATGTCAAAATGTTCTAGTATTTCGCTTTTTTGTATTTTCCCGTGACAACTTAGCCAATTACCACATGGGAAAATTTTAGACTGGTTCAAATTGAAAGAAGCTGCGGACGACAATTAAAAGTTGATGGAATGCTAAAAACATGTATTTTCTTCTTATTCTTTTTGATAGAAAACATTGTGGATAAGGAAGAAATTGCTTGAGACAAGCAATTTCTTCTTTTTCCGCAATGTTTTTAAAGCTTTTATCCTTGGTGGGCGTAAAAAGGAGGGATTGTTTGGGAATCGGTTAAACGTTTTCCAACGAACTCGATTAGAGACAAAACATAAGAGCCAACCTTTATGAAAAGAAAAGTTTTAAACATGGGAGCCATCAAAACGGAATATCTCAAAACCAACTCAATGTGAAATGATATCCATCTGTTTCCATGTAAACCATGAAATCAAATGGTGATAATCTACTGTTAATGCCCTCAGAGAACCATTGTCTACTTATAAAATGATATTTATATATAATATCATCAATATTTCTTTTATCGAAATACTGTAATTTTAGAACAGTTGAAATCAATTGATGGCGCTTCTTTCAATCAAAGAATAATCGACCAGTCAAATCATTCATTTAGACCGGAAGTGAACTTTGAACTCCAACGCTGACCGACATTTATGTGAGCTTAACTTTTTATGTAACTTACTTTTCCATGTCCGGTTATACATTGTCAGCTTTTGTTGACCAATCTCTTGTGTATCTTCTTGAGAACTGATCCAAATAACAATTTTAGTTGAACTTTTGTGAGAGGTTGGGCCAGTTTTAATTACGATGTGACTTAAAGGAGTTTACATTTTACGCATTTTTTTTTATTTGGCGCCTTAAACGTTGTAACTTCTTCTTTTTTAATGTTTAGTTACGGAGTTTATGTCGCTGACTAACTATTCTGCTTTTTTGTTTTGAAATAGTGCATCATAATTTTTTGCAAAATAATATTTGTTCGAATGGGGTTTTACGCCGCTTTCAACAGTCTTTCAGTTATATTGCGGCTGGAGCACCTAACATTGGAATCCTGGTATTTGTAATACTACCATTACATCCTTTCCTAGCCTCCAGCTGCTATCCCGAATAGGTCTACGATTATCGACCCATTGGTGAGAGACAATTAGTCGGAAAGGATGAGTGCCACCGTCGGGGATCGAACCCGGGACCTCCAGATTGACAGTCCGACGCGCTGAAGGCGGCGCAAAATTATTTTGCGCCGCCTTCATAGCGCAGTTGGTAGCGCTTTATATAAGAGGAACTTCCTATCAGAGTGGAGTGGCCGTCATAACGCAGTCGGTAGAACATCAAACATCAAATCTTCAATTACGGGTGTCATGGGTTCGATCCGCGACGGCGGACCATATTCTTTCCGACATTTGTCTATCACCAATGGGTGGATAATCGTAAGCCTAAATGGGATACAGCTGCAGAGTGGAAAGGATGTAGTGGTGGTACTGGTGCAAAATATACCAGGAATCCATTGTTAGGTGCTCAATCCGTCGCGATATGACTGCGAATTTGTTTAAAGCGGCGTTAAACCCCATTCAAATAAAAAAAAATCAGGTAGCGTGGTCAGTGAAACAAAAACAAAACAATCCCTTGTTTACACAGCCCACGTGCTTTTTACGGATTTGGAAAACGTTTCAAGAAAAAAAATAAATATTTGTAACATGTCATAGGTTTTTTCTACAATGTTTTTTACAGTCATAGATTACTTTTTTTTTAATTCAAAATGACTTTCGTTTGACGCTGACAACCACTTTAAATTTAGGACAGCCTAAAGTTCATCAAATTGGCAAGGATCAAACAACAGAATGCGATTTTCAATCGTCTAAAAGTTTTAGCATTTTTTCATTCGCTTCGTTTCAAACGAAATATATTTTAGTTATTTAGATGAATTGCCCTTAACGCATCCCCACACAATCCCGCTTTTTGACGCCCCTCAAGACAAAGGCTTTAGAAAACATTATGTAAAATGAAGAAATTACTTCTAACAAGCAATTTCTTCATTATCTACAATGTGATCTGTCCTTAAAGATAAAGATTTTTACAAATTTGATCAACTTGAAATTAAGAGGCTAGAACATGTTGTGAGAAAAAAAAAAGAAATTGCTCGTAACAAGCAATTTCTTCTTTTCCCACAAGGTTTTTTCATCTATAGAATCACAGGGGGGTAAAACAAGGGATAGTACAGGAAATGGTTAAAGCAAAAAATATATTGCTGCGCCGCTTAAATAAACCATTACTTTTTTTTCAAAATTTTAGACTTATCCAAAATCATATGAGTAGCAGACGATATTTTAAAGTGAGTATAATACCAAAAGTAACCGTCCTGTATGAAAGAAAATATTGTTGGAAAAGAAAAAATTGCTAGTTGCAAGCAATTCCTCTTTTATAGAAAATATTTCCCCAAGTGTAATATAACATGGACGTAAAATCATAGATTGTTCGGAAAGTCTGTGAATAATATACTAAATATTTCGCATATGGGTCGGAATCGAAGCAACAATTATCTTAATATATCGTTGGTATAGAGATGTCAAGTGATTTATTTATCAATTTATTTATTTATTCACACGACATTCGTAATATCAAAACAATATATTTATATCTACTGCCAGGATTGATTAAAGTTGATCTAGAAAATAAAAAAAATATAAAAGTTGGAAGTATAAAAAGACTATATTTTACCTTACAGTGTGGTATTTTCTTCTGGAAATCCAGTGATTAAATGCCATCATACATCAGCCCACACTTTTACAAAAATCTGTAAGTGAATTCTTCAAGCCGCCGAATCAATAATCCATAGAACAATATTATTTCTTTTGTGTTTAAAACAAATAAACTCTCATCCAAACATTTTCACACTATTGAAGCTACATCAAGGAATCAATCCGCTGCTATCGGAGTATGGGAGTTCTCCGCGGTGCTGGCTCTACAGAATGTCTCTAATGATTATTTGAGTCTTGATTTGTAAAGCAGTGTTGTCGCTATCATAGACTTCAACAGGCTACCGCTGTCCGTATCTGTATTTGTAGGGCTCTTACCAACAATTCTCCAATTCCTCGTTTACCTGAAAAGATATAATTGGATTGGACCTATGATATTGCGTTCATTTCCATTTTAACCCTTTCCTGTTTTTCAAAATTTTAGACTTGTCTAATTTCAAAGAAGTTGCAGACGACAATTAAAAGTGAGTCTAATTTGAAAAGTAACCAACCTATAGGGTAGAAAATGTTGTGGGATAAGAAGAAATTGCTTGTTACAAGCAATTTCTTCTTATCCCACAATATTTTCTCAAGTATAAAAACTCAGGGACGTAAAATCCAGGGATTAACCAGGAAAGGGTTAAAGCATAACAGAGTTGGGGCCCTGATCGGGTGCTGATGAACAAGATTTGATAAATAATCGCCATTGCCAATCAAAAAATCGATAGAGCAGTCATATCACTAATTTAGATCTGAAGTGAAAGATAAACTCCAATATATATATCAAGTTTTTTGTTCGTTTTGGTGTCTTGACTGCTGTAACTTAAGCTTATTCAAGCTGTAGTTACGATATTTAGGTCGTCAATCAACGGTTATCTTTAGTTAACCCATAACCAGAAGACAAAATTTTTGACTGGTTCAAATAGAATGGAGTTTCTGTCGACAATTTTAAGTTTATGGAATTTTAGATTTTTTTAACTTTCTGGGTAGAAAACATAGTGAAAAATGAAAAAAATGCTTGGAGCAAGCAATTTATTCATTTAACAAAACATTTTCGCAATTGTTTTTATTGGGGAAGTCAAAAAGAGTATTTTTGTGGGAATGGGTTCAGCACTTCTTGGCGTGTGTTGTGGGGTTTGAGTCGGGGGTGTGTGGGTGATACGTTTATAACGAAAGCTATCGTCGTTTGCTATCAAAGTGGAACTTTTTTGTCGAACGTCGGGTACCTCCGTTGTTTTCAGAACGTTTACTTCACGTCAATCACGACGTCCGACGTAATTGGCAATCAAACCAATCGCAACTGTCAATCAAGTTATCAATTGACCAATCAAATCATTCATTCAACCCGGAATTGAGGTTAGAACTCCAACATTGGCCGCCATTTTTTGTGAAAAGTGTTGGTTGTCGACGACTTAAACGTCGTAACTACAGCTTTTTCAAGCATCGCCCACCGACTTTTCTCCTTTTTTTTTACATGCTACTAGCTATACATTTAGCAAAATAACGTCGTTTTAATAGAAGCTGGACTCCTGTCGGAGTCAATCGGCGTTACAAACGGAGTAAGTGGGCGTTACAAACGGAGTTAGTGAGCAGGCCTAGTGATTGGTCAATTTTAATCCAATGTTCTATAGACTCATTTAGAAAGGAGGAAATTGCCGAGGGTGATTCAAAAGGGTTTTAAATCAAAAAGTACAATGTTAGGTCGAAACTATTGGGAGAACAGGAGATATTGTTATTGTTTTTTCAGAATGTTTTAAAAAAGTAGTTTCTTCAGCGTGTCAGAATGAGGAATTGTGTGGTAGTTGACGGATCAGTGACCTCGCATACAGACCTTATACAGGAATTGGACTTGTAAAAGACGTTTAGTTTGTAAAAGTTATGGTGAGCAACAGGTAAAATGGTTGATTGAAGACGTAATCGCCGTAACTACAGCTTGAATAAGCTTCAGTTACGGTGTTTAACCCATTCCAACTCAATCCCTCCTTTTTACGCCCCTCGAGATAAAAGCTTTGGAAAACATTGTGGATAATGAAGAAATTGCTTGTAACAAGCAATTTCTTCATTAACCACAATGTTTTCTATCCCAAAAGACGAAAAGAATTAAAATTCAATCAACTTGAAATTGACGTCTGCAGCTTCTTTCAATTTGGACCATTCTAAAATTTTCTTGTGTTGGAATGGGTTAAGTCGAACAAGCAAAACAAAAACGACTAACATAAATGTTGTAGTTGAAATATTACTTCCGGTATTAATGAATGGTCCATCGTTTAATTGAAAGAGGTCATCCGTCATTTAGATTTATAAAATATTGATTACTGTTGGTGATATGTTCAAGTCTTCACAAACACACATTAAGTAAATTTTACTTCTTTGTACCGTTTGGCTTAAAAGCCTGGTAAAACTTTCTCTCCAACACATTCAAGAGATATCAGACTTTAAAAAAAACTGCACAATTTTACGTCTTATCGACAAACATCTGTCAAAATTTATCTAACATTTCATTGTTGATTTTAAAAGTTATGTGATCTATACCCGAATGCCACATAGACAGTAAGTATTCGGGCAAAACTCGTAATTCAAAAGGTCGATTAAATCGAATAACGTATGCCATTCAAATAAATTGCCATTTGGGGACCACTTTTATTTGTATGTTTTAAATATTTCAGGTTAAGTGCATCCCAGGTCCATTCTTCCGTCTGATGAATTGTTTTCTTTTCAACATATGTTGCAGAATAACATGTCTAGAATTGTTGACACATTTTCAAGATACCTTTCCCTTATGTGCTTTACATTATTTTCGACGTTTAACCTTGAACATAATATTAAATGCTCTTAGTGTAACTTGTTGTGATATTGACTCAATTATTCACAAAGTGATACTTTTTAAACGTTTTTTATATATATATAAACATAAGTAGGTTGTGATATATCAAAGTTGTATGATGCAGAGAGTTGATTGAATTTCAGAATGTTTACTTCTGAATCCCCCCCCCCCAAATGATTTTTTCCTAATTTTCTTATACTTTTCAGACCTTACCCTAATCTTTCTACATGCAAATAATCTGGGAATCTATCCACGCGAAATAAGGAAGATTTGCGTATATCATCCATACCCCACCACCTTGAAAATGGGTTATAAGTATATTTCGTCATATGCTTTAACCCTTTCCTGTTTTTCAAAATTTTAGACCTGTCCAATTTGAAAGAAGTTGCAGATGACAACTAAAAGTTGGTGCAATGTGAAAAGTAACCAACAAACATGGGAGAAAATATTGTGGGAAAAGAAGAAATTGCTTCTTACAAGCAATTTCTTCTTTTCCCACAATGTTTTTTCAAGTATAAAATCATGGAGACGTAAAAACCAGGGCTTGAACAGGAAAGGGTTAATTTGAGGAAGGTTTCGAAATCATGAGGCTGCAATAGATAAGTAATTTAGATATCTTTCTAACGAAATTTATTCCAGTAATTTGCTTTATTTAATGGATAAATAAGGAATTCAACTGCATGGACACACACTTCGCCAGAATAACGAATGCCGCGGACAAAGTGCTGTGGTAGCGAGTAGGACTACTAGTCAAGAGGTCCCTGGTTCTAATATCTTTCTGACCTTAGTATACAACCAATGGTTAGATAATCGAAACCGATTTTTCATCTCTCTTCTCAGAATAAATTTTAAATATCAGGTTTGAATATTGGATATTAGATTATATGTGAATGTAAATTTTGGAAATAAAAAGAAAAGCAAATTCTCCTTTGTTATCGGATGTGGAATCAGTGTACCGTCATGTTACCGTTTGAATAATAGGAGCCATCAAATTTATTATTTCCGGCAAAGTCACGTGGTCTTCTTATCCTCATGTTTTACTGGGACTTTAAAATATAATATGAGCCTGTGCGAGACATTTCCAACCATTTCGCATGCGCGTGACTCGCATATACTGAGCACCCTGGACAGCCATTCGGAGCAATTAGAACATTTGATGATTGTTTAAAGAATCTTTTGGCCAGTATCTATCGACAGAGCGCAAAGTGAAGACTCTGATCAGACTGTGCCGATGCACAGTCTGATCTGAGTCTTTACTTGGCGCACATGTGTGTAATGGTTGGAAATGTCATGCATGCGCTCATATAATGGATAGAAAACATTAAAATAAGCTTTGTTCGTGCTTTTAAACATAATTTGGCATAGCATTTTGCTCAATTAGATAACAAAATTAGAAATGAAAGAAAAAATAAAGAAAATACATCTTAGGGAGAAAAAATAGGGGAAAAGCAATAAAGAAATTAGTTCTCACGTACAATTTATTCTAGTTTCTTTTTTACATCATAAATCATAATTTACCCTTTATCCTGTTGCTGTTGTTTTCTTTTGTTTTAAACATTATTTGTTTAGAAAACGATAATCTACGAACAGAGGCCTTGAATTTAATTTCCTTCTCATTTTAATTAGTGTCAAATACTAAAACTCAATATTTTAAAGCACTAGAATGTTTATGAATTTTTCAGTAATATTCTCACAGGAAATTTCAAACCGTGTCTTTTCTGGCTATAATGATGAAATATGTTTTTCCTTAGAATTCGAAACATTAGTAACTATGGTAACGTTAAGAAAGACAACGGTAATTGGAATATGATATCTCCCTTGTATTTGGAAGCTTCTGTTAATTGTGACTAGTCTAGGAAATGAAAGACATCGAAAAAAAAAAGTTGACCTTTGACGTCAAGGGATGTAACTCGTTGGTAAATTTCTTTTATTGGCTATTCAACCAATTCCTAAACAATCCCGCTTTTTATCTCCAAAGAAAAACACTTTGGAAAATATTGTAGAAAAAGAAGAAACCGCATGTAACATGTAAAAGCAATTTCTTCATTTGCCATACTGATTTCTACAACGAAAGACAATGATAAAAAAAGATAAACAACATTAAGTTATCGTTTGTTACTTCATTCATGTTCGACTGGGCGGCGACAATAGCACAGTTGGTAGCTCGTCGGACTCCTATCGTCATAAGGCTCTCGAACCGATCCTTTTTTATTTCACGACATTCTTAACCCATTCCCACACGATAACATTTTAGGGCGGTCCAAATTCAAAGATGCTGCAGACGACAATTTTAATGTGGTGAAATCTTTAAAATCTTTGTCTTTTAGGTAAGAAAACATTTGGATAATAAAGAAATTGCTTGTAACAAGCAATTTCTTCATTATCCACATTCCCGAACCTATCATATTGTGGGGCGTTTAAAAGCGTCATTGGATTTCTTGTTGCAAATTGGCCTTACAAAAGCTAAAGAATTCGATTTTGAAATTTGAAATAAAGTCATTTGTTCATCATAAATAATTGTGTGGGTATCTTTTAGAAACATCTTATCAAGAAAATTGCAAAGGGCACACACAACTTTGAGCTTAGAAATAACTAAAAGTTTTAAATTTCGAACACTTTCTCGTCTGCAGAGCCATGGCTCAACAGACCAATACCTCTGAGGAAATCGTTTACATCTAAAGATATGATAATACAGTTTTGACCCATTGCTGTTCAATCCCTGATTTTTACTTCCCTGTGACTTTAAACACGAGAAAAAATTCTGGGAAAAGAATAAATTAGTTGAAACAAGCAGTTTTTTCTTTTCCCACAATGTTTGCTACCCTGTATAGGTTGGTTGCTTTTCAAATTGCACTCATTTTTAGTGAGTTCTGTAAGTTCTCCCAAACTGGACTAGTCTAAACGAAACGGGAAAGGGTTAAAGAAATAGGGTTAAGAGGTACATATACTTATACCATGATACTTAATCTCTGTTTTTACGACCCAGTGTTTTTATACTTGAAAAAACATTGCTTGTAAAAAGCAATTTCTTCTTTTCCACAATATTTCCTATCCTATTAAATGATTATTTTTCCAATAATGTTGGCTTTAAGTTGTCGTCTGTAAACCTTGTGAATTCTAACACGTCTTAAATTAGCTAAACGGGAATGAGTTACGTCAAATATCAAACATATCCGATGAAATAAAGACTCGAATAAAAAAGTCTCGAAAGGATTTTGTAGAGCCATGACTGAAGGGTCTCTGTGGAACTCGTTTAAACTTATAGATATAATTCCAGATTTGGGTAACACAGCTTTTTAACCAATATCACCAGACGATAAAATTCATACTGGTCCTAATCGCAAGGAGTTGCAGATGACAATTTAAAATTTGTTATTTTGGTTTTATTTTTTTGCTTTTTTTTTGTTGTTGTTGTTGTTGTTTGTTTGTTTTGTTGTTTTTTTTTTTTGTTTTTTTAGTGTGTGTGTGTGTGTGTGTGTGTTTGTTTTTGTGTTTTTTCTTTTTTATGTTGTCGTTGTTGTTTTTATTGTTAAAAGCAATTTCTTCATTCTACGCAACATCGTCAAAAAGTGTTATTTTCTAGGGATGGACTACAGAACTGAAGGAATAAGTTGGTGACGATCGCCTCGTGACTCCATATTATCCAAGCTGCAGTTACAAGATTTTGGCCGCCCACTGTCGATTATATCTTAAATTATCAGGTGAAAATTAACAGAATAAGAATAATCAAAGGATAATAATAGTCATAAATAAAAGACAGATGAACATTATGGAAATATAAATATTTAAATGCCCCATTATGGTTTTGCAAATTTTAATATTGGGAAGAACACTTAAATTGAAAACTATGGGTTACAAACGCCGTTTATGCGACAGCAGTCGAAACCGAAATACTGAAAAGTACTGTAAGCTATAGCAGAGTACTGTAAGCTAGCAAAGCATTGTTTTGGTCTTTAATATTCTCTGTCAAACGTTCCCACACAATCCTTCCTTTTTACGCACCTTAAGAAAATAGTTGTGGAAAACAATATGAAAAATGAAGAAATTGCTTGTCATTTCATTTTCCTCATTGTTTATTATCTAGAGAGATAAATATTCAACAATTTGAAATTGTCGTCTGCAACCTCTTTGAAGACTCAGATCAGATTCTTCAAGAACATGATGTTCTCAAGTGAGCTGAAATACTTGAATACATGGTTTGCAATATGTCTGGTTAAAATCTATCCATAATGTAAGCGCCATGCTCTGGAATGGTTCTTTTCAAATGTTTGAACTTGAAGTGTAACCCTACCTTTGGAACAAGCACCATTCAAATGGTACATGACTATAGAAAATAGTGTGCCATATTATTTTAAAATGATATCTTTAGAAATATGAGTTATACAAGAAACAAACTTAATTTTGACACGTGTCCCTAATTATTGACCTTGAAGCTACCGAAAGTAATATTTTCCGCCTTAGAGACAGTAGATTTTGTTATTAAATCATATATACTTCCGGTCTAAAACACCCAAAATAAGACGAATGCAAGAATCAGATCAACCAGTTTGTTTGTAATACACCATTTATCATCAAACATTTTAATATGTTTTCAACCAAAAACTACAATTTTTTACATAAACTGACGACGTCATTGTTACTTTTCAGCTCCGCTAGTCAATCAAAAGTTCTGCTGGGTCAAATAAAACCATGTTCGTTCGTTATGTGTCGTCATCAGGGTCTCTGTACATAACGAACAATTGACCAATCGCTGACCTCGCCTAATTACTACATTCGCTTCGAATATAAACGGAGTTTTTTGCAAAACTTGTGGCAAGTGTAGCATGTAACAAAAAGGTAGAATAGTTGGTTGGCGACCTAAACGCCGTAACTACTGCTTGAAAAAACTGTGGTTACAACGATTAAGTCGCCAAAGCAACAAAAAAAGTACAAAAAAGACGGAATATGCGGCTTCAAAATTCATTTCTGGTCTAAATGAATGATTTCATTTTTCGTCTGGTTAGTTGATTGACAGCCGCGATTAGTCAGTACCGACGATTGTCAGACGTTTTGGTGTGAAATTGTCTGAATTCTCGAAATGTCAACAAATCAAGTTAATATAGAGAAGAAAATCTAACATTTTGAATCAGAAGTCATTTATGTCTGGAAAGTAGTCTTTCCTTAAAATCTTTACCATAGGACTTTATTTTGTGTCCCTGAAGTCACATTGGGCATTACAAGGGTACCCATTTGACGTATAAGGAAATAAATTATGAAAAAAAAAATCCAGCTAAGTCACATTGGGCAACACAAGGGTATACGATTGACGTATAAGGAAATAAAAAATGAAAAAAATAGTTAAGCTAATTCACAACTTTTTCGATCCGTTGACGGCTTTAAAAGATTTTGCTTACATGAATACATTTCTTATAATGATGCATTAACTTAAAATGTCTTTATTGCGCTTTTCCCCCATTAATTTCCTGTTAAATTAATTTGTTTAATAGACATTCTCTTCCGATCATGTGATCATAGGAAACCAATTGGATTCTAGAGAAACACGTTACTGGGGCCGTTTCGACTGGAACTATTGTACCTACTATAGTAGATACATTCGAAACCCCTCGAATCAAGAGTATAGGAGGGGTTCAGGTTAATTGACGTAATTTTGGTGCTCAATTAGTATGAATGGTAGGAACGTCAGTAGGGCAAAACGTACTAGTCGATTTTAACCGGGGTTTCCGAAGGAAAGAACTGGTTATTAACCGTCGTCATGCTGAACCCAAAATATTCCTGTTTTGGCAGGAGGTATAGACAAAGATCAGCCTACACATATGTGATATCTGATATTAGTCTACACTACCTGTTTGACCTATTTGAAGCTAGAGTTATTCATAGAATCATTTTGAACTGGAATATTAACCAAAAGCTAGTGATTCCAGTACTTTTAGCCCTTTGAATTAATGCATTTCTGAGAAAGGATCTCATTCAGCATGACAAGGGTTAATAGGTTGGAGGGTATCGACCGGTTGACTTGGCGGGCGTTTACCTTACCTTATGTGCGTAACTACACCTACGATTCTTAACACATTTAAAAGAAATTTTCACAAACTTGTTGTCTTCATGTAACCGAGTGCATATTATTAGTGTTTTAACAATACTTCAATGTTGTGTCATACAAAAATGAGAAGAACTGTCAAAATCATTGCGTGCGCAACTTCTACAGTGATTGACCGAATGGGTTTAAAGCCACTTTTAACTGTACTTCAGTCATATTGCGGCGGCTGTAGTACCTAACCATGGATTCCTGGTATTTCTCATACCAGTACTACCACTACATCCTTTCAGATTCACTCATCCTACTTGAACCTGGAACCTCATTACTAGGAGTTCTGCGCTATCACTGCGCTATGGCCGCAGTCAAACATTGTGATTCAATACTGTGTCATGCTAAAGGACCACTAAATCCATTGAATGACTACGCCATAAAAAGTAGGTTCTTTTGTGTGTGTGTTTTTAGGGATATTATAAACTCTGCAAGCAAGTTCACCTCATAGGTATTTTTAGCTCACTAGAGCATATTGTTTTCAACATGAGCATCTCAAGAAAAAGGTTTTTGAAAACATCGTGGACAATGAATAAATTGCTTGTAACAAGCAATTTCTTCAATGTCCACAATGTTTTCTATATCCTACAAGGCCAAGTTTTTCTTAATTCCACAAACTTGAAATTATCATTTGTGACTTCTTTCAATTTGAACCAGTCTAAGATTCTGTCATGTTGTAATGTGTTAACTCATGGGATACTTTAACCTTTTTTACTTCTAATGGTAATCTTTGACATAGAAGATTATTTAACGAAACTATGACTTTCCAGCTTACAGTATTTTCAGTACTTTGATTTAACAACATGCTAAACCAGATACTATCTAGTGCTTAAAATTTCTGTCATCAGACACATATGCTTATATCCCATAAAACTGTATTTTTGGGATAAATCGGAGTCATCTTATCAAATGATCTGTCAGTCGTTCTATTTATAGCTTTCTTCTCGCCCAATTATAATGTATTTCTTTTAGAATCCAATGATATTTCTCTGACTTATTGCCCTTTGGTGAAAAATATACTTTCCTCATTTCCTCTGTAAGTACTATATTCACTTCATTCAAACTGCACATATAGACTCGCTATTAAGTAGAAATATCAGTATACACAGATTTGCTGTTCAATAATGTAAAACAAATTCAATTTCCGGCGACCTTGACCTCCCCGCTTCTTGTCTTTCTTGTCTTCTACCAAACGTATCGTAATGATGCCCCTTGCATCACAATTAGCCCCGTCAGGGTATAACCTTTCCTACTTGAAAACAAAGAAGGAAAACATTAAGTCGCCAAAATTACGACGACTATTCTCTAGATACCACGGTATTTTGACAAAGTTAAATTACTATGCCCGAATATGGATTCTTTACTTTTGCACATCAACATGTCGTCGTTGTCATTCTAAAACGTCGTTGTCATTCTAAAATTACAGCTTGAGTCAAGCGACGTTTTAGAATAACAACGACGATATTCTGTTTGTACTTACAAAATGAAGACATGAAGTCGATTGCGTTTCAGCTGACTTCGTCACTTATACGATTCGCCGAATTCCAACCCGAATCGAAAGCCTGAAACAATCCTCGGATGAATACATCGACATGTACATCAAGAAAACTATTAAAATCACGACAAGTCTCTATATATTACTGCATGGTCATTAGTTATAGAGAGATATGGTGTACCGTTTGGGTCAAAAGTCCACTTTAAGTCGTCTTAGCACTAAGAACGCGTTTACAAATGATAAAGGTTAATCCCCGTTTAATTTAAGCGTGCGCGCTTATATTCTAAAAGTGCACGTGTTAAGTAACACGTGCACTTTCAAAATATGAGCATGCACGCATAGATAGTAAACTACTTCACATTGTGCGTGCACTTGTATTTTAGGCGAGCACGCACATTTTATACCCTTGAACGCTCAGTAATTACGCACGTACGCTTAGATTTTGTGAGCGCACCTGTATTATTTACGAGTGCACTCGTTTATTCCAACGTGTAGTACCTAAAGTGGCCTTTGAACCATTTAGTGCGCCATAGACTGATTTGTGTCGTAATCTTAGAGGTTTGTTTTGCTGTACAGCTCGGTGGCCACTATATCATATCACTACTCCGAAAGTACAAGTATGTTTTTATAACGGATTAGTTATTCCATAGGTTCATAATTATAAGTTTCCGTACACTAAGCCGCTGACACTATCTACCCAAATCGCCATTTCTTCTAGAGGGAGCTAACGCGGTACCGCCAGTACAGACACAATTTGTTCTTAAAAACCGCCGTAATAGCGCAGTCGGTAGCGCACAAGACACAAAATCTTCAATCATTGGATATCATGGGTTCGATCCCCGGCGGCGCCTATTATCCTTTCCGACATTTGTCTCTAACCAATGGGTGGGAAATCCATTAAACCTAAGTGGGATTGCAGCTGGAGGCTAGGGAAGGATGTAGTGATAGTACTGATGTGAGATATGCCAGGAATCCATTTTTAGGTGCTCCAGCCGCCGCAATATGACTGAAATACTGTTAAAAGTGGTGTTAAACCCAAATCAATCATTCAATTGTTCTTACATACCTGGCATGTCAGCAAAAGATGTACTGTTTGAAAGAGCTAAATAGAAAATCAAAGTACCAATTCTTCATTTCACATAATGTTTTCTACCCAGAAAAATGAAAATAAAAAATCTAAAATTTCATAAACTTTAAATTGTCGATTTCAACTCCTTTCAATTTGGACTAGTCTAACATCTTGTCGTCTGGAAATAGATTAAACTTAAAAATGTATACGTTCCTGGTATTCTTCAGAAATAGATCCATTTGAATAAAATTAGATAAAAATGGCAAGACCTGATTAAATACCAATTTTATTTTAAAAAAGGAAGGGGTATTTTTCGGTTGTTCGTGCTAGAATGAGGAATAACTACGGTTGTCTAAATGATGACCTCTGTCCAACTTATATGAAAAAAGACCCCTTTTGTGACTAGAGGCGGTGCCGGAAATGTATAAGCGGTGCCGAAAATATAGAAAATTATATTTTTATTTGTCATAAGTATAGCGAAAAATAGGATGTTTCTGTTCTTTTCTAAATTGGGCGATTGGAGCGTTCTAGCCAATGAACATAAGAAAGCTGCCATTTGGTGATGAAAATCTGAATTGACGGATCCGCCTACTGACAGTTCTGGCCAACCCCACTGACTCCGACAAGAAGATCTACTCCAATTTTAGATACCGATTATTTGCAAAATGTATGGACTTATACATTAACAAATTATAAACTGTAATTGACGTAACTACAGGTTGAATAAGCCGTGGGTACGATGTTTTTCAATTCGCCAGACTAATAAAAAAGGTCAATTAATTGTCGGCCAATGTTAGAGTTAAAGTTCACCTCCGATCTAAATGAATAATTTGATTGGTCGCTTGATTCATAGATTGACAGCCACAATTGATGAGGACAAGTCTTTGTTGTTAAAGTAGTTCAACAATATATAAACGCACATGCTGATTTGAGTAATTAAGTTATGCATATAAATTGTAGATATTTTTCTGTGAGCATTGTACAAGCATTGAACTTGTGGCATCATCGCCCTTATATATACCTTTTCTGTACAAAACTTAAGTTTCTAATTTCATATATCTGGAGAATTCCGACATACATTTTACTTATTTACTGTCATGATATAAATACATTTTATATCTTTTAGGAGAGGGACCGTTACTGATGTGTAACGCCAGCTCAGTGTCTATTGTTTAATAAAATACACATGTATGTCTAAACAAAATGGAAAAAAAAACTTTCTTCTGAAGCATTATGTTCAATTACCCCAACACAGCTTCAGATGTGAACTCGAGGGTGATGTTTCTACCAACCCATTAACGACGGTGTCTTGAGAACCTATAATGTTTTTTTTTAATCATATTTCTAGCAAACGCTTCCAAATGGTACAAATTGTCGCAGTTTAAATTTTAGTCCTAAACAATTTAAAGGCACTGCGTTTGTATTTAAAATCATGGCTCACATAATTCATTGAAAGTATTGAATGACAAATATATATACGGAAGAAATTGATTCGTACTACCCCCTATAGAATGCCTTGTTGAAAGCAAATGGGCCTTAAAACATCTTCTTAATTTTGGCGCGACTAAGGTATTTCATAAAACAAGATGAAATGTAATAAAATGTTATTTAATCAAGGCCACAGGTGGTAGTGGTTCGATTTCAATATTACGTGTTTTATCCTTGCTTGAAATGTTATCCATTTCTCAATTTGGGATCAGTTAATTAAGAAAAAATAACGATGTTATTTTTCAATTTTTGACGTTTTTTTTTTTTTTTTTTTTTTTGCACGAACATCGGAACATATAGTATCTAGTTTTAACTTCATATCAGACAAAACGTATAAAAGTGTCACCAAACACGAGTATACTAGTACAGGTTTTTTATGGATAGATTTTAATAATTGGTGAATTGCCATTGTCAATCAAAACATTTAGACCAGGGGTGTCCATTAAACTCCGTCATAATGTGAAGCATCTTTGTTGGTTTGACGTCACGACCTAAATATTTGGCCCAGCCTATCTATCGCCGCGATATGTTTGAAATACTGTTAAAAGTGGCGTTCAACCTCATTTAATCAATTAATCTATCTATCTCGTTGAAAATAATCGCACATGTCCCCCATGTACCACCGCAGATAAAACAGGTTTTAAAATAATTTACAATGCTAAGATGCTGTAGCATTGTCTGAGGAAGGAAAACAAACTAGCCATAGAATGTCATTCATGTACCCCGATTAGAAGAGAAATATTATATGAGCCTGTGCGTGACATTTCCAACAATTTCGCAGTGCGTGACTAGCACACATTGAGCACCCTGGACAGCCATTCGGGGCTATTAGAATATTCGCTGAATGTTTAAAGAAGCTTTGGGTCAGTATCTATCTACAGAGCGAAAGTAAAGACTCTGATCAGACTGTGCGGATGCACAGGCTGATCTGAGTCTTTGCTTGGCGCACATGTGTAATGGTTGGAAATGTCACGCACATGCTCATATTTCACCAGACATTTATTATGATTGGAAAACATGTACAAACCCAATAACGTAAACGCGTGTTAACCCATTACAAAGCGGCAAAATTTTAGACAGGTTCAAATTGAAAGGAGTTCAGTAGACATATCAAAATTTAAGATTTTTTTTTTTATCTTTGTTCAACTTTCTTGAAAGAAAACATTGTGCAAAATGAAGAAATTGCTTGTAACAAGCAATTTCTTTATTTAACACAATGTTTCCCAAATTGTTTTTCCTGATGGGCGTCCAAAAGCGCCATTGAGAGGGAATGGGTTAAGAACAGTTTCAGTTATGTTAAACGAGAACATCTTCATCGTGCTAAAGATCATAACAGCAGCTTGAAAAACCGTATTCTAGCATTCGAGAAGTCAAAAAATGGGTTTGAATTGATTTGTCAGAACACAATCGAAACCCCTCGTTTTTATTTTGACAACAAATAAAATGCGTCCATTTGTTAAATAATTGACCAATCACTGACCCCGTCCACTTACAACGTTGGGCCCACCCATTGACTCCAACAAGAAGTCCCGATTCGATTTCAAGCAGTGTTATTTTGCGAAATCTATGGCACGAAGTATGTAACAAAACATAGAATAGTTGGTTTGGGACGTAAATGCCGTAAATACAGCTTGAATAAGCTGTAGTTATGACGTTTAAATCTCAAAACCAACAAAAAGGGTTAAAAAGATGGCGGCAAATGTTAGAGTGTAAAAATCATTTTGTGTCTATCTGAATGATTTCAGTGGTCGACTGGATATTTGTTTGACAATCGCGATCGTTCAATTCTCTGACTGTTCAACGTCCGAGGAAAAGCTGGGTGAAGTTCCGGATTGTTGGTCCCATGCATTCAGGTAGAATTTCCAATAAACGCGTTCTTTATATTCAGCATACACCAGTATTCCCTAGTTTTTACTCTACTGCCATGAACATGTTCCAGTATTTAACGTACTAGTAAAGGTTTCAAGTGGCCTACCATATTCTGGCATATTTTGAAAAATATACCTGACTCAGGGTTAAATGATTTCAGATTTTCATTCATTGTTCTTGTTAGTAACAATGCTCAGTATTGTTTACGTCCAGTTTAGTTAACTCATTTCCATCCAGCTTAGCTTTATTGAGCTCATCAAAGAATATTGATAAGGAAAATATTGTGCAAAACGAAGAAATTATTTGTTATAAGCAATTTTCTCGTTATCCACAATGTCTTCTACGAAAAAAGACAATGATTTTAAAAAAATGTCAAGTTGAAATCGTAATCTGCAACTTCTTTTAATTTGGATCAGTCTAAAAGTCTTCTGGGTTATTGGAAGATGACGAAATAGGGTCAGTGACCATTGTAATAGTCACTTTTAAAACCTTAAAATCAAAACCAAAAATAAAGACAAATACGACACATTTTAGCATGTTTTTTTGCTGCCTCGCGACAAGAAGAAAAAAGTAACACTCCTTGGCATCGGACAATAAAATTCTACTTTGGAATAATGACATTTGGGAATAACGGGAAAAAATCTTTTTAAAAACGATAAAAATCTATCAACTTATATAAATGACTAAGCGAAAATAGATAATATTTGACATTTTATTTTAGGAATTTTATGACGGTTGTCATAGAAACGGAGGACTTCGGTAAAAATTTTCATTTCTATTTTTCAAGATATATTTCAACTGTCATCATAAATAAATAACCGGTAGCTACCATTTCTTCAAGGATTTTATCTCTGATGATAGCAGACTTGGCTTCCATTTAATGATTTGCAGGGATTTAGCTAGATTAAATTTTGTTAAGTCGCAAGACTGATTTACTTTTACTACTCTTTAAAAGATTCCTTATCTTAAAGTTCAACAAGTGCAAACTGCCACTAGAGGCTTAACCACTAAATCCGTTTAATACCTACGCCATAAAAAGTAGTTCATATGTATTTCAGAAATATTCAAACTCTGCATGCAAGTTTATCTCCTAGGTATTTAAAGCTCACTTGAGCACATCGTATTCAAAATGACTCTGACCAGAGTCTTCAAAGAAATTGCAGACGGCAATTTCAAATTGTTGAAATTTTTAAATGTCTTTTTATGTAGAAAACAATGTAGAAAATGAAGAAATTGCTTGAAACAAGCAATTTCTTCATTTTCCACATTGTTTTCAACAACTATTTTCTTGGGGGACGTAAAAAGGAGAGACTGAGTGGGAATGGGTTAACTCTTTGGTTTCTTTAACCTACTGAACAAAATAATGGTTTGCTAGCTTACAGTACTTTCAGAACTTTGATCGATATCTTCACGAAAAACATAAGAGAAATTAAAACTTGCTTCAAAGGGTCACCAGTATAAATGTATGTATGTAACTAAAATAAATAAATGTACTGAAAGTACTGAAAGTACTGCAAGTGAGCAAATTTGAGTGTAATGCTCTTTAGCTTTCTAAAGTATTTGTGCAAAGAAGATTTTGTGAATTGTGTTTCCTTAATAACTTCAGCAACACTTTGTTACATAAAAGAGTTTCGAGGAATAAGTGCTGCTTGAAAAATACGTTAGCACACATAAACCGCATTTCAACAGGCGGAGACAACGCCGTGACAATTGACCAATCGCCGGCCCCGCCCACTGAATTCCTAAGCCCCGTCCATTAACACCAACAGGAAGTTCCGCGGCGATATTTTACAAAATTTATGGCCAGTAGAATGTAGCTAAAAAGTGAATTGGTTGGCCGGTGACCTAAAAGTCGTAGCTACAGCTTGAACAAGCTGTAGGTAAAACGATTATATCGCCAAACCAACTAAAAAATAAAAATAGCGGCAAATGTTGGAGTTGAAAGCTTAGGCCCGGGCTGAATAAATGATTTCGTTGGTCGGTTTATTCCTTGATTGACCGCCGCGATTGGTAAATAGCTAGCTGGCTCTCAGATAGTGGAGCCAAAAATCATTAGGGTGACTCCTATCTCCTTGGATAAAGGAAACTCTTGTATTAACCCTTGTCATGCTGTATAAATTACCTTACTGAACTGCTGTCAAATCAAAGGACTGAAAGCACTGATAGAACTTGTTGTTCAAAAGCCAACATTTCTTTTAGATATCAACCTCATAAACAACTCGGGAAGGAAAAGTATAAGCAGGAGGTGTAGACTAAGATCAGCCTGCACATTAGTGCAGTCTGATCTTAGTCTACATCTCCTGCCAAAACCGGAATATTCCGACTTCAGCACAATGGTCCAGTGAGCCTGTCCACTTCGTAGCTCAGGTATAATGAAGCTGTTCTAGCTTATTAAAAGCGAAAGTCAGTACTTAAAGTTTGACCTACATTGCAGATGTATTTTTCCATAGCGCGTCAAAAAGGAAAACATTTTGTGAAATTAAGAAATTGTTTAAAACACGCACTTTATTCATTGTACGTCATGTTTTCTATCTAGAAATAAACGAAATCATCAACTTTAAAAGGTCGCCTGCGACTTCTTTCAATTTAGACCAGTCAAAAGTTTTGTCGTCTGGTAATGGGTTAATTGGGATAATAAGGTCATATAATAGCGAAAAATACAACATTTGTAAAAAAAATAATGAAGTTTTATTTTTTTATTTGAAATCAGCAACATTTAGATTTTTTTTCAGATGATGCTTTCTACCCAGAAAAAAGAGGGTTTTAAAATATCATGAATCTGCTGTTTGTATATACACTAGTCTAAGACTTTTGAACGCATTAATATGCGGGAATCTAAACCTTTGTAACCAAACCTTTGTAATCAGGTAATGGGTTGTTAATAAGGTTACACTTTATAACCTGATTTCATATGTTTGGAAATTAACTCTGTGAGATTAAACGTATTACCCCCTTCAATCAGGAAAAATCAAACTAGTTTAGTTTTAGAATATACTAGAAATCTATTTAACAGGAAAAATCTGCAAGGCTAGGCAAGCTCGAATGTATGACCTGATTTTTAATGAAATTCATTGGAGAATAGTCAAGGCAAATTGCTACATCGTTTGGTTTTTTTTTTTTGTTGTTGTTGTTTTGTTTTTTGTTTAAGAATTGCTTGATTAAAAATATAGGGCGAACAAATATTTTCTGTAGCACGACATACTTGAAACGAGCGAATAGACGAGTGTTTCCTACTTTTCCCCCTATCTATTTTCTAAGTGTAGTTCAAAAATTGTTTGGCAGACACCAAAGTACATATGAGGGCAATGACACAGGAGAGCTATTTGCTCTGTAAAAACCTTGGTCTTCTAATTTTAGCGAGCTAGCGTGGAAAAACTATGGTCAGGTGCACAATCATCCAGAAAAATGTGCTGGTTATCAAGGTAATATCTCGCAATTACAGGCCAAACATTAGCTTCAATGATTCCCCATTATTTTTAAGAATTTATTTCAATAATTGCTTTTGAAATACCCAGAAATGAATCCCCATAACATCACTTGATACTTTCTGGTCTATTGTCACGGAAAGAAGACTGGTCTATAACCTTCACTACGTTGTTAGCAAGCAAACACCCTGTCGAAAGTACCACTAACAACTTGACTTTCATCTGAACATGTCACTATATTTAATTATCGGTTAATAAGCCACCTTCTCTTATCGAAACACAAAGACTGTCTTTTCCTTCTATTGTCAGTGTATTAAAATCCATTTTCTTCAAACCATTTTAATTCAAATGGTTTTTAACAGCTCTCCTTGCCGAATCGCTTCAGACCGCCTTTACAATATATCAACCGAGCCAGTGTTCAAAAATATGTTGCAACATTTAACATATTCATGTATGACACAATCAACAACTTACATATTTCACAAAGCATTCTGGTATAGATCGGCAACCAGTTTTTTTTTATTCTTTACATTTTCCGTAAATTGTGTAACTTATCTTTAAACAACCAAACAACAACAATATATGATGTATCATCAATACAGATCATACACTATGACGTCACAGCTCTCAGATGACATCATAATTACCTTGAAAATAAAGATTTATCACGGGAAACAATGTGATATCACTTTATCAAATTCAGTTAAACAAAGATGTCTGTCCTTTTCACTAATACTTAGTCTGTTGTGCGAAACAGTAGAGTGGTCATTCTGGATTCACAAAATCGATCAAAGCCGAAATCTTTTGACTGAAGTAATTCTGCGTAGTCTGCGCCGTCTGAGTATTTTTTATTTTATTTTTTTTTTTTCACCCTTCGCAGATGATCGACTTTCATCTGATATGATTCAAATATAAGTCTGACCGCAGTAACCTCCTTTCGATATATTCTTTAACAAAAAAAGCATGTTTGTCATTTGCACGCTTTCAGACAATTTTCTATTCTAGGAATAGCCTTTGTTGAATGAATAGATCGATGAAGCAATAGATTGTGATGCTTTTCTTTGAAGTTTTACCGGCGTGCGTCATCGATTTTATCAGGTTAATAACAAAAATTTTACTTTGTCATTAAAACGCACTAGTGTGGATAGAATAAGTTGACATTGAAAGTCTATCGCTGACAAGTACAGTTCTTTTCTTTCATTATCTCTCTGTCTGAGTTTTTGCCTCTCTGACTATTATCTGTCGGTCTCTCTCTCTGTCTCTCTCTCTCTCTGTCTCTCTCTCTCTCTCCGTCTCTGTCTCTGTCTGTCTGTCTGTCTGTCTCTGTCTCTCTCTCTCTCTCTGTCTCTGTCTCTCTCTGTCTCTGTCTCTGTCTCTGTCTCTCTCTGTCTCTGTCTCTCTGTCTCTCTGTCTCTCTCTCTCTCTCTCTCTCTGTCTCTCTCTCTCTCTCTGTCTCTCTCTCTCTCTCTCTCTCTCTCTCTCTCTGTCTCTCTCTCTGTCTCTGTCTCTGTCTCTGTCTCTGTCTCAAAAATTACTACATAAAACTAGATAACAATAACGATTTGGAGAAATATTTTTAACTACGGACAAAAGAATATCCTAGGGATTGCTGAAGCATTCTCGTCGTTGTCGTTCTGCATTTAGTAATACGGATACCCTTGATGACGTTTCCAAGCACTACACAAGTGCGCTAAGTTAAGACTCGAATCAGCCTAAGCATCTGCACAGTCTGATCGGGTTCTTCACATTGTGATATACAGATCGACAACGAATATTCAAAAAGTCTAAAGTGGCTGCAGCGTGTGAGCAATTCACGTGCAATTTAAAGTGGTTTGAAATAACACGTCAAGGCTAATACCGTCGGTGTGCAAGCGAAATGTCGTAAATACAGCTATTATATATTCCCACTCCATCCCTCTTTTTAACGCACTAAAGAAAGTAGTTAAGCAAAAATATGGCAATTGTAAATATTGCTTGTTACAAGCAATTAATCACCTTCCACATTCTTTTCTACCCAGAAAAAGTGACATATTCAAAAATTATATGAGCTTGAAGTTAACGTGTGCCAATTTTTTATATTTTTTACGAGTCTATTATTTGATTGTGTGATACGGGCTTAACAAAGCTGTGATATTTTGCTCGCGCAACGACGATATGTTCACTAGCAAATTTAATCCATACTATTGAATGAAGTACTCCATATGCGATTTGACACTAATAATGTCGCATATTTTACTTACTTTCATGCTCTATAAAAGCCTCTAGCAGTGTATTACTGATCTACAAATAGTGCTCAATTCGCGACTTTCTTATAAAGGCTGGTTTGGTTGAAAGAGTTTGTTAAACAATCGATTTATTTTGATTTTAAAATTAGTGGTCGGTTCTGGAATTTTCAGGCAAAAATTATAACTCTATTCTGTTCTTAACAAATCTTTCTTATTAAAAAGTTCGTATGTCGGTAAGTCGTGACTTTTTCATCAGTTGTGCGATCTTTAATAGCCAATTATCGTGTAAAGCACTTTAAGTTATTTAAAGATAGTGAAGGGTGTTTGGTTGGGAATTAATGTTCCCCCTTTTTTGAAGTGTAGGGTTTGAGGAATTTGCTTCTTTCGTGAAAATGCACAATAAAACACGTCTCTAATCTGCTGCGAGACGCTTGGCGACAGAAAGAGAACGATTACTTCACAGCATATTAGTCTTCTCTTCTGGCTCACATATTTTGTCACGTTCTTTAATATAGGACTCTTAAAGTAGAATCATATACGAATTTTTCTCTTTCTTTGTTTTATCTGATTTTATGAAAAAAGAAATTAAAATAATATGCATTTTTTTTAATAGTTTTACTATAGTTTGTGATTGTTTTTGAAATTGGATTTATGCTTAAATGTCGACTGCATTTAGACCAAATTTGATTGTTGTATATATATATTTAAAACCACGTTCATGTTTATTTCACTCATATTGCGTCGTCTGGAACATCTGAATATTTCCCACCGGTATTTCTTTCACAAGAACAACCACACCACTTCCATACGAGCCCCTAGATGCTCCTCTCGCTTCGGCGATTTTTCATCCAATGGTGATACACACAAACAAAACTTTTTCAATTTAGTGAAGTCTGAATCCTGTAGTGGGGTTTTAACTCGTTACCCAATGATTTGAAATCCAATCTACCGATTGTGTCACTACCATGATCAGTATACCATGTTTTAAAAGGATACAACGATGAGAAATTAAACAATCAGAACAGAGTCATGTTATCATACTTTTTTTACTTGGAAAAGATGTGAAAATGCTGGAAATATCACGCACTTCCTCAATAGACGAATCGCTGCCCCACCCACGGACCTCCGACGTACAACTTAACTGTTAAACCGAGTTATTTTAAACGTTTATAGTCAGTAACTTGTAAATAAAAAAGCAAAATAGCTGTTTGGCGACCTTAGCGTCATTAAGCTGCAGTTACGCTGTTTACGTCGCAAAACCAAATAATCATGCTTCATATAACTGCCAGCAATTGTTGGATTTGAGTGGTCACTTCCGGTTTAAATGTGTAATTTGATTGGTCTATCGACTTTTTTCGATTGACGAACGCGATCCGTCAATGTTCAATTGTCGTTGAAGACAGCAAGTAAGTAACAACACCCCGAACAAACGATTTTGTACAGAACCTCAAGTAAAGTTGGTGATCAAAGATCATTTTTACCCTAAATCATCAATATGATATAAAACTAACCTACAGACTGTGGCTAACAAGTACACTGGTTGCTCCCGTGATCGCGGACCTAACGCTTTACTTTACAATTGAACACAATAAGAAGGAGATTGATTGATTGAATGGGGTTATACGCCAGTTGTAACATTATTTCACTCATATCGCGGCGGCTAGAGCACCTAACAATGGATTCCTGGTATTTATCACTCCAGTACTACCAATTCATCCTTTCATAAGCTCCAGCTGCTATCCCACTTACGTTAACGATTATTTACCCATTGTAGAGAGGCAAATGTCGTAAAGGATATGTACCAGCGCAGTGGATCGATCCCATGACATCCTATGATTGAAAATTAGGAGTGTGACGCGCTACCGACTGAGCTATGACGGCGTCTCAATAAGAAGGAGAAGGACTAACATATCGTCGCTAGGCAAGCAGAATGTGGTAACTTCCGCTATTGTCAAACTGTAGTTACGATACTTTACTCCCCCAACGACGACATGATTAATAATTCAACATTTCTATCAATTAAATTTACCACTTAAGTAGTAAAAAGTTAATCTAAAAGGTTCTTACATTGTTGTCACAACTGTACATTAAGGGTTTTCATAGCCATGTTGAAAGCATGCCACAACCGCCATTTCATCTGGCGGAACAAACTTGGTACTGGCATGTCGTAAGATGCGATAAAAGGGTCTTCATTTCTCATTTTTGTTTGATTGATCTATCATTTCATATGTCTTGCGGTTGTCTTTATATCGTTCTGTATGTTTGATGTTAAGCCATCCTTACATTTCTTGCACTGCAAATGACCAGAGCTGTCATTGCGCCATAAAGCACAGTCGTAAACTATCATCAGGTCAATTGACCAATTGCGGCTGTCAATTAAGGAATATATAGACCAATCGAATCATTCATTCAGCCCGTGATTGAGGTTTCAACTCCGTCAGTTGCCGCCACTTTTGTGAAGTTTTTTTTTTTTTTTTTTGGTTTTGGTAAACTAAACGTCGTAACTACAGCTTATTAAGCTGTACTTACGACGTGTAATTCGCCAAACAACTGTTCTACTTTTTTGGTACATGCCACTGGCCTTACATTTTTCCAAAATGACGTAGTTTAAAATCGAAGCGGGACTTCCTGTTGGAGTTTATGGGCAATTATCAACGGTTCCCATCTTACTGCGCACTTCGGTTGAAACCATAGTAGCAACCCTAAACGCCAGGATAGTGACAGAGTAGAGCAGAATGTTTTTTAACTTGCTTTATTTACCAATAAAAACCCAAGTTAAAGTGTTTTACTAACCTTCAAAAATATGAAAAATACAACTATAACTGCATCATATTGTTTCAGTCAGAATGCCCAATTCATACCCGTGATCTGATTTTATATTTGGTAATCATGAGACTGTAAACAAAAAATTAGCGCAACACGGCGGATATGACGCAAAATGGATAATCCGCGATAAAGTGATATTCGCGGTTAAAAGGGAAGCGATCTTATATGTGAGGTAGCGTCGAATTTTCAAACGGGTACACGCCTTATCGTTTGGAAACCACATTCTTTTGATAGTCAAAATAATAACTAAAGCGATTTTTTTGTTTTGTTTTTGTTTTGTTTTGTTTTGTTTTTATTTTATTTCGTAAGTCATTTATATTAGCATTTTGTCAGTTGTATCCGTCAGTTGTATCCGTCTGTGTACCGGACCGTTTGTATCGATGTTTTTGCACTAACCCATCGATATGCTTTGGTATGAGCTTGTTTAGTTTGGGTTCTATCTTAATTACTTTTTTTTTCGAAATCAACTTTCACCAGAGTATAAAATGAAATTAATCGAAACTTTTAATTTCTTAATCAGTATCAATCTTGATTGAAATTAAGAATTTATTTTCTGGCCTTGATTTATATGCACAGCAATTTCGATTATAAAAGAGTTCAGAATTACTGGTTTCCCTGTGTATGTCACTATTGCGTGAACGTTTGTCATAAAACCCTCTATTAATCGGTAACAAGAAGTATGGCGACAGCCTCTATGTTATCTCTGTGAATTGGATCGTTTTTCTCGGTCCTATTGTATAACCTTTTCAAGGATACATCGCAATACGACTTATATCTTGTTAATACTTCGATTCTAACTACAATGGGTTGGCATTTACCAAAAGAAAACACTTCAACTTATTTAAGGATGTCGACATTATCTTAACATCAATCGATTGTAAAAGTTAGCATATTTTATTGTCTTTAAAACTAATACATTTACAATACTTAAGAATAAACATATGTGTGGGTGTCCGTGCGTGCGTGCGTCTGAGTCGTCACAAATCGATTCGTCAAATCAGATGTGATTTACACAAATAACATCATCAAATAACACATTTCAGTGTGTTTTCGTGGGAACCACGTGTCATATATACTACTCAAAGTTTGCTAAGCACCAAACGTTTTCGATGTCTTAAAGGAGTCATCTTTTTAAGAAAAATCAGGTGTACATGTTTAGAATAGTAAAGTAATGACAAGATGTTTAATGTATACAATACCAAATCTGACACACAATTTCTTCGTGATAGTCGTACAAACAGAGGAGCCCCATTTTCTTTTCTCTCTCTTCTCATTTTCAACATGTACGCGTTTTGTGGACAGGCTAAATTTCTCATTTTCGATTCTTAATTAGAGCGTTTACATATTGAGAACGGCAATTGTAAATGTCAGAAGACATTTATTGACAGAAGAATTGTGGCGAGCTGTTGGTATGGTGGATCAGGGGGCCTCTCACTGTGAGGTCATCTTGGCACTAGGTGTACACCATACTGTGGTACCTGGAGCTTGGTCGTGGTACCAACGTTATGGGACACCTGTCAGGAGACATGATGGAGGAAGAGATCTTGCTACCTCTGCCGCAGATGACCGATTTTTGGTAATTCAAACCCGGAGAAACAGGTTTGCTATGGTAACGTAGCAACGTTCTGAACTTCAAAACGCTTCAGAAAGCGAGTTTTGACTCTAACCATTCATACACGGCTGCACGAGAGTAATCTCCGGTCAAGAAGACCATGCATTCGTATCCCGTTGTCCTGGATACATTGTCGTTGTCGATTAGCGTGTGCCTTGGACCACTTTGGCTTGCGCCCAAGACGATGGCGTCCTATTCGCTTCACTGATGAGACCAGGTATTGTCTGTCTGGATTACACGGACAGACGGGTTAGGATGTTGTCAAGCTGTTATTGACAGTCACGGCTCTCGTACTCGGTATTGAATAAGTTCAAATTATTAGAAAACTTTTTTTGAACGAAATTGACTTTTTTCATTTTTCGAAAAACCGTCCAATTTTTAGGGTGACCCTGTTTGGTTACATTACAAGTCTTATAATCATTATAAAAGCCCCCCCCCTTTTTTTTAAACTGATCTTACTGTTAAAATCAACTTACTTTTAACATTATATCATCAAATCATGAAAAACATGGATTTTATAGGTTAAAGAAGCTTTGGTGAGTAGTATATGTTACAGATTTGTGGCCAGCTGACGCTAAAGATACGTCTGTTAAAGTAACTCAAAACATCAATTCTATTTTCAAGCTCCAAAAATGGAAATTTCATATGAATACAATGGAAAATACTTCAATCAACTTCGAACGTAATGTCAGGTAATCGGGGTGAAATTTAAATGACTGTTAGGTCAACAGGAAAACAACTGCCAAAGCTTTATTTGAAGAATCGAGCATTTAAAATGTCAAATTTGAAGTTAATTCGTCTGGAAAAGGCAATTTTCTATGTTTTTGTTATCGCTAAATTATATTTCGTGAAATTGCTGAATGAAACTACATTTCCTTGTATCAAGCTTTTCCTTCATTATCCACAATGTTTTCTCTCCGATAAGTCGAAAAATTTAAAATTCCATCAATTTGAACATGTCGTCTGCAGCTTCTTTCAATTTGGGCCATTCTGAAATGTTGTCGTCTGGTAATGGTTAAGGAGTAATTGAATACCAATTCAGTTGTTTGCTTCGGAAACGGTAAATGGTATTTCCTCACCGACAAAAACTACATGTATCTGTAAAGAAGACAAATTACATTCTCTTTATAGCATTCCGATGACACGTATCATTTGAGACTTTTTTGTCTTATGTAACCGAAGTAAAATAGATTTTTATTCAGTTGTTTTTAAGCCTTTAGTAGAAAAATCAAGGACAATCTCAATCACTGAGAAAGCCCTTTTCAGACACAAACAATATGAAAAACCTTAGTCTTAATATAGAGGAAAATATCAGATTTTTTTTAAGATAATGTCGTTTTCGGTTCGCTAATTGTTATTGATGCTTACATCGAAGATGGCCAATCGCGGCTGTCAATCAAAGAAAGGAAAACGGCCAACCAAAAGCTTCATTTTGACCGGAAGCGAAATTTTAACCCCGACATTTTTGTTAACCATTTACTTTGTTTGGCTACTTAAACCTAGTAACTACAGCATATGCAAGCTGTAGTTACGACCTTTAAATCACCAATCAACCATTTTACTTCTTCTTTGGATGTTACTTGCCAAAATTTTTGCAAAATAACGCCGTTATATATCGAAGTGGGACTCCCTGTCTATGTCAGTAGAATGACCCACTGAGTTAGTTGAACACGTTATTTAATAGACCGATCGCGGTCGTCAATCAAATTACAAGTCGACTAATGAAATCATTCATTTAGACTAGAAATAAGTTTTGAGCTCCGATATTGGCCGCCACTTTTATTAACCTTTATGTTGGTTTGGCACTTATTCAAGACGTAGTTACGACGTTTAAGCCGCCAACCAACTATTCTACTTAATTTGTTGCACGATACTAGCCATAAATTTTGCAATCGTTTAAATCGTTTAAAATCGAAGCTGGACTTCTTGTTGGGGTCGATGGGCGCTGCCCACGAAGTACGTGGGCGGGGATTGGGCCAGAGATTGCTCAATTGTGGATATCACGTCAACGATGAGAGGATTCAATTCGTCCTGTACTATGTTTGTAACAGGAGATAAAAGTCAGACGATCCTAACATGGGCTGCACAGTTACTCAAAGATATGTTTTGGTGAACATTAAGTATTATTTAGGGTATTTGTTGACATTTTAGATGATTTGTATTAAATTTGAACCATGTATTATGCCTAAAAGACGCAGATTTTTGGCTCAAACAATACACTACTTAACAATAGTTCGGGGACTAAGCCTTAGAACAGTAAACGGACTAATAATCGGAATTACTCTATGAATGGCGTTTCAATCAGCACATGTTGGTGTTAGATCATGTATTGTGTCAAACAGTATCGAGACACGTGTGTGTATTTCCGTTTATTTATCGTCGCTACCGCAGCACATGCCCATATGAGCGACGTCCCAAAGAAGACGGCTAGTTGTTACAGGGGGTAGTGCAAGGATACAGGAGGAAACTGCTGAGAGTTCCGCCATGTTCTTTAACTCGCTCGATGGACAGCACCGTCACACGGATCCTCGGTTAAACGTCTCATCCGAAAGAAAATTGGTTTGTTAGTTGATATTGTCAGCCCAGGGCTCGAGCCCGTGGTCTTGAGGTTTGAAGTCAAATACTTTACCAACTGAGCTAATCGGGTTGACAATTAAGACACAGGTCAAGCAGGAGATAACATATTCGTCTTTATAATAACTTTTCAAGGTGGATCTTGGAATGTATTATTTAAATGTATAGATATTCGATCTCTAAACTAATTGCTAAGTGTTAAAAATATTACTTTGCAATTAATCCATTACCATATAACATAATTTTAGACTGGTCTAAATTGAAAGAATTTGTAGACAAAAAATGTTAGTTTCTTGAATTTAGGAACTCTTTGGCCTCATAGGGTAGACAACATTGCTGACAGTGGAGGAAATGCTAGGTACAAGCAATTTCTTAATTGTCCACAATGTTTTCCAAAGCCCTTTATCTTTTGAGGCATAAAAATGCGTCATCGTTTGGGAACGGGTTAAGACTCTTTGAAGATAAAAGATTCGATTCCAAACGCCTTAAAGCTAAATACAGATGTACGATGAGTTTAGCCAAATCGAGAAGGTTTGTGTTTTGAGCCACTACTCTTAATTTGGCATTTTACTAATGTAGACTGTATCACAAAGGATAAACACGAGCAAAGAATGCGGTGCGGGTCTCAATGCTCGACTTTTAGTGGTGCATAGTGAAGCAAGAAATTAGCCGTAGGGTTAATTATATATTACACTCGTCTTCGACAAATAAGCCTGCACTAACCTAACTGAGTTTACTAGTTTTACGATGCATAAGTATAAAATATTTTGAGATTATGTAGCATTGTCAAAACTTGACCTTTGACCTCCGGATGTAAACTTGACCTTTAGAGCAGTGGCCCAAAGTCACGCACTCTTTCTGTCATCTAGATATACAATTGTGAATATATTATGGGAATCCAACCATGGTATAAAGAGAAAAAAGGCAAGACCAAATCATTTACATTTGGCTGTGAGTAATAACCTGAATCAAGCTTAGCACACGTGCTCTCATCAAGATGATTCAGTGTGTAAAGTAACGTTAACTTTAGTGTAGGATCCTCAATGAGAATTACACCCTATAATCAATATATCAATATATCAAGAGATTGAAATTTGACCTTTGACCTCTTGCTGTGACTTTGACCTTTTGAATAGGAGCCTGAACTATGCGCGACATACTTGCTGTATGGAGACATGCAAATGAGTATAATGCTAAGGAATTGAATCAAAGGCTCACGCGATAAAAGCAAGGTCAGAATTTGACCTAAGACCTCTTGCTGTGACCTCGAGCTTAAGAGCGTGAGCCTGGATCAAGTTAGTATGCGTTCTTGCATAAATAGGTACACGTATGTGAGGATTGGACCATAGGATCAAAAGATAGAAACAAGTTCATAATTTGACCTTTGACCTCCTGCTATGATCTTGACCTGAAGAGTGATAGCCTTAATCAAACCGAGCAAACTCAGTGTTATCAATATAAACAGGTGTATATAATAATAGTATTGTTTGTTTGTTTGTTTGTTTGAATGGGGTTGTACGCCGCTTTCAACAATCTTTCAGTTATATCGCGGCGGCTGGAGCACCTAACAATGGAATCCTGGTATTTCTCACACCAGTACTACCATTACATCCTTTTCCTAGCCTCCAGCTGCTATCCCACATAGGTCTACGATTATCGACCCATTGGTGAGAGACAAATAGTCGGAAAGGATGAGTGCCGCCGTCGGGGATCGAACCCGGGACCACTAGATTGGCAGTCCGACGCGCTACCAACTGCGCTATAATAATAGTATTGACGAATCGCCAGAGTAAATCAAAGAATCAATTGATCAATCAAATCTTGTTCATAGAAGTGAATTTTGAACTCCCATATTGGCCGACAGTAATGCGAAGCATTTTGTTGGTTTGGCGACTTAAACGTCGTACCTACAGTGAAGCTTCCTGCCGAGGCTCAAAAGACGGGACCAGCCATCTGTTAATTTGTAATAATTAGTATTCTGAATGACGCCCACAACAGGTTTTCGGGATATTTATCTATGACGCTGAAGCCCCATCATTTATCAAACATCAGTCATTATGATTATGTCGGATAATAACAACAAGGTAGATAGTGCTAATGGCTCTCCAAACAGAGACCTGCTGATGCGATTATACCTTTTCAACACCAGTTATACGTCAGAAACTCGAGGAATTATCCAATCGCGCCTATAAATCAAATAACAAGTCGATCAATGAAACTGTTCTTTTTGACATGAATGAGTCTTGAGCTCGGATATTGGCCGCCATTTTTGTTAACATTTTTTGTTGGTTTGACGACTAATAAGTCGCAACTACAGCTTTTTCAAGCTGTAGTTACGACGTTGTAGTCGCCAACCAACTATTCTTATTTTTTTGTTACATGCTACTAGCCATAAATTTTGAAAAATAACGCCGTTTATTTCGAAGCTGGACTTCCTGTTGGAGTCAATGGGCGTGGCTAATGCATTAAGTGGGTGTGGCCGGCGATTGGTCAATTGGTGAAACACTCTCATAAGTGCCTATTCTCATAAAGACATCCAACACGGCGTTGCATTAACTCTCGCGATTAGGTTTAGGAATGAATCAGCCTTACATTTACAACTAACGTGTGTACTACATTTTTTTTCTTTTAACCCTTTCCTGTATAAACCAGGATTTTCCGTCACTTTGATTTTAAACTTGAGAAAACATTATCGTAAAAGAAGAAATTGCTGGTGACAATCAATTTTCCTTTTTCAACAATATTTTCTACCACATAGGATGGTTTCATTTGGAAATACATCCAATTTTCATTGTAATCTGCAATCTTTTTCAATTTGGGCCAGTCTGAAATTCGAAATTAAAAAGGAGAAGGTTAATCTTGCCAAAAGGTTTACAGAAGCGTAATATAGTCAACTTCATTCTGATGCCGGTCGTTGAATAATCGAGCAGAAGGCCAAAAATCACGATACAATGATAGACGAACACTTATACCTTTCTTAGAAAGATAGCAATTGGAATTTGAAGCAACATGTATAACCAGTGATTATCTTAAATACTCAAGTACCTGGCTATTGGTCTAATGGCTTTAATAACTCATTACCAGTCGGCATAATTTTAGACTGGTCGAAATTGAAAGAAATTACTGAGGATAATTTCTGATGGATAACATTTCAAAACAAATCATTTTCGCCTGAGTAGAAAACAGTACGTCAACTGATACATTGATTAATGACGGTCTTATATCGCTCCCCCGAGTATGATGGCTCAAGGCTTTATGATATATACAAAATATCACAGCCCTATACCTAATTACTTTTTGAGAAGATACTTTTAAGATTTTCTCATTTGATCCGAGGTATTTTGAAGATCCGAATTTCCAGAGTGCGTTAATTATTTTAACCCTTTCCTGTTTTGCAAAATTTTAGACCTGCCCATATTCAAGGGTTTTGCAGACGAAATTTCACAGTGGTTCTAATTTGAAAATTATCCATTCGGTAGGGTAGAAAATATTTTGAAAAAGATGAAATTGCTTGTTACAAGCAATTTCTTCTTTTCCACAATGTTTTTGAAATTTAAAAATCAGAGGGATGTAAAAGCGAGGGATTAAGTATTTTGGTAGAGGGTCAATAGGCATTGACACACACTAAATACCAAAGCTTTAGGCCTAAATGTTAAGGAGGAGACGATTTTCAAAGATATCCTCCTTTTATCCTTTATAAAATCTTGGATTGCACAGAAAATTGCCTATTTTCAGAATAAAAAAAACTCTTTGAAGTATTTTGGTAAAGGGTCAATGGGTATTAATACACACCAAATATATAAACTCTAGTCCTTATGGTTTGGGAGAAGAAGATTATCAAATATTTCATTCTTAAGTCTTATGTACAAACGGGCTAATTTTCAGAGTATGGTAATTATTTGAATCTTTTTTTTTTTTTTGTAAAGTATCAATAGACATTGGTAAATATACAAAGTTTTAAAGCTCTAGGCCTTATACTTTGGGAGAAGAATATTTTCAAAGTTTTCCTTCTTTAATTCATTGTAAAATCAGGGAACACACCCAAAATAAAATTGTTTTTCAGAGTTTTTTTCTAAATTATTTGGTAGAGGATCAATCGACATTCATACATACAACATATTTAAGCTCTAGACCTCGTGGTTTAGGAGAAGATATCTTTCTTTATTATATGTAAATCGGAGATCATACAAAAAAGCGCTAATTTTCAGAGCATGGATTTTCTTTGAAGTATTTTGTAGAGGGTCAATAGATGATTTTGGAAGAAGATGAATTCTAAAGATTTCCTTCTTTATTTCTATGTAGAATCAGGAATCGTACAGTTCAGGGTTAATTTCAGAGTACGGTAATTCTTTGAAGTATTTTGGTAGTGGGTCAACTGATGATGGTTTAAACCAAATATCAAAGCTCTTACCCTTATGGTTTGGGAGAAAAAGACTTTCAAAGATTTCCTTCTTTAATTCTATGTAAATCAGGGATCACACAGAAAAGAGCTAATTTTTGGAGTACGGTAATTCTTTGAAGTATTTCGTTGAGGGTCAATAGATATTGATACATGCAAAATATTAAAGCTGTAGGCCTAATGGTTATGGGGGAGAAGATTTTTTTTTTTTTTTTATTTATTTTTTTTTTTCACTTGGTTGCCAACGCAATCAAATTTCTTCATGGGTTTCAATTCTTTGAAATATTTTGAAAGAACATCCCCTGAGGATCATTTCTGTAAAGTTTGGTTGAAATTCCATAGTTAGTTTAGGAGGAGATTATTTTGTTTGTAATTGTGAACGAAC